>CM077156.1:15274121-15984932 GCA_039583875.1 Platanthera guangdongensis
CTGCATGTGCTTTATAATTATCATTGTTTATTATTATTTGTCGGCGGACCGCTTCATGCAAATCATGCAAATGCTGTGCAAATGACTCAGCAGACTCACTAGGGCGGGACTCTAAAGGACTCGGGACAAGGTCTATAGGTTTCCTAGGGTCGTATCCTGAAACTACATGAAATGGACTCAACCCGGTGGACCTATTGACTGAGCTATTGTAGGCAAACTCGGCGATCGGCAAATCTAAGTCCCAACTACCTACATGCTCTCCAGCTAGACACCGCAACAGATTCCCTAGGCTCTTATTCACTACCTCAGTCTGACCGTCCGTTTGTGGGTGATATGCCGAGAAAAACCTAAGGATACTACCAGTCTTGTGCCACAGAGTTTTCAAAAAGTAGCTCATGAAACTCACATCGCGGTCAGACGCGATCGACTTGGGTAGGACATGTAACCGAAAGACATCCCTCATGAATATAGATGCAACGTGGGTCGCATCTGGCGTCTTGCGGCAAGCAATGAAGTGTGCCATCTTCAAAAACCGATCAACCACCACGAAGATGGAATCGTGTTTCCGTAATGTGCAGGGAAGTCCGAGAACAAAATCCATGTTGATGTTCTCCCAAGGGCGGTGTGGATTGGGTAGGGGCGTATAAAGGTCGGTGTTCTGCTTATTTCCCTTGGCCGTCTGACAGATACGGCAATGGCACACAACCCGAGCTACGTCCTTCTTGAGGCTAGACCAGTAGAGACGGTCCTCAACAATGGCTATGGACTTATCTCGTCCGAAGTGACCCGCAGCTCCGCCCGCATGCAGTTCCCAAATCAGGTAGTCTCGGTAAGACGTTTGAGGAACGCATAGGCGGGAACCCCGGTACAAATATCCCTCGTAAATCTGATATCCCTCAACAAGGTCGGGTGGGTCTCGGGATAGGGCGGGATAAATTTCGCCAAAGTCAGGGCACGTAGGGTAATCGAGCATCAGCCACTCAAGTCCCTGCACACTCGCCGTCATCGTCTGCAATAGGGACACGCGGCGACTCAATGCATCAGCCGGCTTGTTCTCAACACCCGTGCGGTGCTTGAGAACATAATGAAAATCCTGCAGATACTCGACCCACTTCGCATGCCGGTGGCCCAGCTTGCGTTGCGAATTGAGGTAACGGAGAGCCTGGTGGTCGGAGTACAACACGAACTCCCGGGGAAGGAGATAGTGTCGCCAGTAGCGCAGAGACTGGACAATAGCATAAAATTCTCGATCGTAATTCGAGTACTTTTGCTTGGCTTCATTCAGCTTCTCACTAAAGTAAGAAACTGGGTGTCCCTCTTGACTCAATACGCCACCTATACCGATACCGGATGCGTCGCAGACGACCTCAAAGGCGCGACTAAAATCTGGCAACCGTTGGACAGGAGCTGTCGTCAATCTCTCCTTAATCTCCTCGAAGGCTCTAGTGGCTGCGGGGGTCCACTGAAACTCTCCCTTCTTGAGACAGCTCGTGAAGGGGGCCATGATCGTGCTGAACTCCTGGACAAACCTCCTATAGAAGTTGGCAAGCCCGCGAAAGCTACGAGCCTCGTGGATATTCCTAGGTACAGGCCAATCTCGAATAGATTTGACCTTTTCAGGGTCCACGAAGACTCCAGTGGAGGAAATAATAAAGCCTAGTAAGTGGACGGACTCGGAGTGGAAGACGCACTTCTTCAGGTTCACATACAGTTTCTCTTGGCGGAGGGTGCCAAAGAGAAGTCTCAAATGATCGAGGTGAGCGGCCTGAGTCTGGCTGTAGACTAATATGTCATCAAAGTACACCACTAGAAACTTGCCCATGTAGGACCGCAACACCTGCGTCATAACACGCATAAATGTGTTCGGGGCATTGGATAGCCCGAATGACATGACTAGCCACTCATACAGACCGTCCTTGGTCTTAAATGCGGTCTTCCACTCGTCCCCCTCACGAACTCGTATCTGATGGTACCCACTGCGGAAGTCGATCTTGGAGAAGATCTGGGCACCGGACATGGTAACCAGTAAGTCATCGAGTCGTGGGATAGGGAAGCGATACTTGACCGTGATCTTATTGATGACGCGGCTGTCGATGCACATACACCAACTACCGTCCTTCTTAGGGGTAAGAAGGGCGGGGACCACACAAGCACTCATGCTCTCGCGAATGAACTGCTTCCGGAGAAGCTCGTCAACCTGCCGTTTGAGCTCAGCGTGCTCATCCGGGTGCATACGGTAGTTGGGGCAGGTTCGGGAGGGAAGCTCCCGGGACTAGATCAATGGCATGCTGAATGTCCCGTGGGGGGGGCAACTCATCGGGGAGCTCGTCCGACATAATATCCGCAAACTCGCTTAACAGGGGACGCAACGCGAGTGGGAAATCAACCAGGGCGACCTCAGTAACCTGGATAGCGGCGACTACATAAATAACGTCGGACTCGGCACTATCTCGTAGAAACTCTCCTCGCCTCAGAATATGCAGTGTCCGCGAGGCGCTCGTGCTTGCAGACGACTCTACCACACCCTTGGGTCGATCT
This sequence comes from Platanthera guangdongensis, assembly GCA_039583875.1. Classification (NCBI taxonomy): domain Eukaryota; kingdom Viridiplantae; phylum Streptophyta; class Magnoliopsida; order Asparagales; family Orchidaceae; genus Platanthera; species Platanthera guangdongensis. Next base: position 15,276,660 of record CM077156.1, read on the forward strand.
CGGGGCTGGGTGGGTGTTAGCGTGATCTTCCGCCCCTTATCATAAAAGACACACGTGTTCGAGCGATCGAAGCACGTGACATCACGATCAAACAGCCAGGGGCGGCCAAGCAACACGTGAGCGACGTCCATGGGAATGACATCGCACCAGACCTTGTCCTGAAAGGACGCAATAGTGATCGGGACTAAGCAACGCTGGGTGACCTGAATCGCCGTCTTGTCAACCCAGACGACACAGTACGGGTGGGGGTGAGGCTCTGCCTTCACCTGCATACGGTCAAACGCCTTCTGGGCTACGATATTCACGCAACTCCCACCATCAATAGCTAGCTTGCAGGGACCGCCTGCACTAGGGAAGTACGTGTAAAAGATGGTCGTGCGTCGCCAGTCCTCATCCACACGTGGGGTGTGTAGGAGGCGCCGAATCACTCCCACCTCTAACGATCGCTCGGCGTCACTCTCCCAACCTTCCTTGACTGCGGCTCTAACCTCCTCTGGGGCCTCCTCTTCACCCTCTAAACCCTGCTCCTCCTCTTCCTCAAGTAACAGGTTCCGCGTGGGGCACTGCACCACCACGTGGCCCCTGCCAGAACACCTAAAACAAACAATGCCCCCAGATCGCTGGCCATCAGTGGCTATGGCTTTACCCTTCGCATCCTCGGGGATACGTGAGGGTGCAGCCATGGTGGTCTGGGGCGGAGCGGGTTTCCTAAAGGTCGAGGAATCAGTCCGAGAGGTAAACTGCCTCGTACTAGACGAACGAAGGTACTGCTCATACTCGAGGGAGAGCTGGAATATCTGATCAACAGTCTCCAAGCGGGGGGGGATTCAACTCTCTCCGAATATCGGAACGAAGGCCCGCCTTGAAGCGGGCGGCAGTGGCAATAGGCTCCTCTGAAATATCACTCCTGACGACCAGCTCATCAAAGCGAGCCATGTACTCGGCGACGGTAAGTGTCCCTTGCCGTAGGTTCTGTAGCTGTTCAAATAGCTGATCTCGGTATGACGCGGGGAGGTACTTCTCCTTCAGTCTCTTCATCTCGTCCCATCTGGCGATGGGGTAGTAATCATCCCGCTCTAGAGCTCTCTCAACATCGATCCAGAATACCTTAGCTTGCCCGATCAAATTCATCTTTGCAAAGCGGACACAACGCTCGTCACTCATGTCGTACCACTCGAAGTAGTGGTCCATGTCCAGGAGCCAATCGCTGAAGGCTTTCGGATCTAGGCGACCATCGAACGAAGGGGCGTCGAGTCGGATGCGACGAGTGATGTCATGATAGTGGCCCCCTCTCCGAGGATCGGGGTAGTCCTCGGGGTAGTCATCATGGGCGTTGTCGTGTCGAGCGGGTGGGGGACCACGCTCTATCCGACCCGGGGGATAATAATCATCCTGGTGATGGTCACGGCGACCGTGTGGGGGCACACGATCTCTGGGGTCCGGCTGAGGCTGACGTGGCATACAATACTCATCGCGCTGGGTGGCAGCCTATCCCTCGCCGGGACTTGCCTATAATCTCTCGCAAAATCAGGATGTCGCCTTACCGGCGGAATCAGGGCTCGATGAGGACTATCACGATGGTGACGGTCTGCGGGAGGTGGACCATCCCTCGGGCGTTGCCCTCGACGTGGAGGAGCGTCAGGGTCGTCCTCAAGAGAATCGTCCCGCTATGTCGGAGTGTCTCTGACATCCTCTAAGTGGCCTAAACGAAGGTTCACCTCGGCAAGGTCATGACACACATCGTCGAACTGGGCTCCTATGGTGTCAAGGCGACCTAGGACAAGGCGTTGGAACTCAGCAAAAGCGGCATCCGAATTCGAGCTCGTCGCTTGGTCCTCAGTGTTCTGTGGTTCTACCATGCTTACTCTAAAAGTCCTACCACTACGGAGCATGCAAGTGGCCTAACCTGACTCTGATACCAAAATGATGTAGGGGTAGACTAGTGGTGTTCGGAAGCTAGGACTCTACGTGCACGTGTGAGGGGATATGCGAATGCAATGCTACATGAAATGAAACAGTCGGATAGCAACGACAATTAATTGAAGCAATGATAATTAACAACACAACGCAGTTAATCAAAATAAAGAAGCAATTAAATAATTTTAGCGATTTGACAACGGTTTTCTCCGCGCGGAGGGCCTAAGCAAGCGGCGGCGATTAATTCCACAAACAATTATTAACGTAAAAGTACAACAACTACCAAACGATGGTCACATCACAAATATAGGTAAACAACCAAGTGCAAATGTCAAATACAAAACACAATAACACGAGATACTCACGATGCAGTGGGCTGATCCGAGGTGGTGGAGAATTTGAGGGACCGGATGCAAACGGGCGATCGGAGGTGGAACCGGTGGCGAGACGACGGTGACGGTGGCTGCCCTCGGTGGAAAGTGGTGGTAACGGAAGGTAAAACGACGAATCCAGACACAAATGAGTAGTTCCGGATCGGGGGTGAGTAGATCTGATATTTAGGAGCGGATCCGGGCAAAAATGGATGGTTTGTGCGGTGGAAATAACGGATCGTAGAGTGCTAGCAGTAGATCAAAATAGATGTAGGGTTTTCGGGACGGTGGGAAGTGGATCCACAGAGGGAAGGAGGCTGCGGGATTGGTATAGGGCCGGCGGATGAACAGTGGCGGTGGATGAACAGTGCGGGTGAACAGTAATGACGGATGGACAGTGTCGATGAACAGTACCCGTGAACAGTGTCGGTGAACAGTGCCCGTGAACAGTAACCGTGAGCAGTAATCAGCGGTGGTGATTGAGATTTGGGGGTTGTAGGGGATACAGATTAGGGTTTCAGAGGGGGAAGGAGAAGACTATGGATGAGTATTACCTTGGGGATGAAGAAAACCACCTAGGAGTCATCACCTAGGGCTCCACGGCGTCGGCACCGGGGAAGGATCGCAGGAATCCGAAAATGAACTCTCCAAATTCTGCAATGGCCTCAAACCAGCCCCCTAGCATCCTATTTATAAGAAAACACAAACTAGGGCATCCCCATCAACGACTATGATTGGCCGGTGTGTTAGCCCTTAAAATACATCAAAATAAACTAAAAAAGTATAAAGTAATATAGCGTTTTGACTCGCGGCGACGTCCCGGACGCAACCGCGGAGTCCGATCGGCAGTCCGATCAAGTCTTCCTGCGCGAATACATGTATGTGGGCCCCGCCTTGCGGCGAGCTCCTCCAAGTGCATCCGATGGCTCCCCATCACATATTCAGTTCCAGATAATTTTTAGCGGTTGTTGGAAAAAATGATGTGAAGTGCATAATTGACATCAAATACAGTTTTTATTGGGTTATTAAAACATGGATCGGTGTGCAGCGTATGTGTGCGTGTTTGCACATGTCTATAGTATATATATATATATATATATATATATATATATATATATATATATATATATATATATATATATATACTATATTAAAAGGGAAAAACATCCTTTGGTTAAACATTCAACTTTCCGATTTTATCCCTCTTTATTACAAAAATTTCAATCTCATTAATTTGTGTTTTCTTATTTTTAAAATTTGTGCTCTCATATAGGGAAAATCTCTTACCTATAATAAAAAATGTGTTGCCACAGCCACTCGCAAACCCCCATTCACAAGGAAAAAACGAGTGACGATCAGAGTATAACGTTCGGGGGTTTGCGAGCGGTGGGAGCGCCATCACGCTGGGGCAATGTCGTGGCCGGAGTACTGTCGCACGGGGCATTGGGGGCCCGCCCTATGCACTATCGCGATCGGGGTACAGTTGCGGTTGGCCGTAGAGGCAGAGCCCCGTGCCTCTCACTTGTGTGTGTGTGTATATATATATATAATTATTAACCTTTCCCTAGAAGTTAGCATAATTATAGGTTGCACCCCTCTTATTTTTGAAATTACAAAAATCTCCCTTGTAAGTTTACATTTCATAACATTCATGCACAAAAATACTCCCTTGGAGTAAATTTTCAAGGGAGGCGGGTCTTTTTGTGCATGAATATCATATTGTGAAATGTAAACTTACATGAAAGGTGGGTCTTTTTGTGCATGGATGTTGTGAAATGTAAACTTATAGGGGAGGTGGGTGTTTTTGTGCATAGATGTTGAGAAATCTAAACTTACAGGAAAGGTTTTTGTAATTTCAAAAGTAAGAGGAGTGCAACCTGTAATTTAGCAAACTTTGAAGGAAGGTCGCGGTAAATGCCCCTATATATATAATTTGGTCATTTTACCCTAGCCCAGTTTTGAATTAACAGTAGCGAAGTGCCCATAGAAGGTTCTTTCTGTTCATACCTTTCCAAACCTGCATGCTTACAGAATATGTTATATTACATCGATTATTTGTGTCATTGCCAAAAAGAAAGAATATTTACACTCTTCTGCTGTGCTTCTGCAGCCCAAGTGAGTTCAATTCCTGTGGTTAATGACAATGATTCTTTGCTTGATATCTACTCAAGAAGGTACGCCTTTTAATTATTTCTTCCCTTCTCCATGACATCATCCTCTTATACTTTAGTAGCGAAATGACTTGTTTATTTTGCCAACAACAGTGACATTACAGCTTTGGCTAAGGACAAAATCTACACGCATGTTCAGCTCGACGAAATGCGCTTATACCAGGTAAACATTACTCGTGTCATGCATTAAAGTCTGGCTTGTGAGAGATGCAACAGAGCAAGAGAGGCCGGAACACACTAGTGTTTGGCTGATCCAAAACAACGATTAGGCCTAAAAAACACTGTTTTGGGGACGATGAGCGTATGCCCTCTAATGCTAGAATGCGCGACAATGTTTCTGTCCCAGAAGGCCATTTTCAGAATGCCACTGCTCCCCCAAACCAAGTGTAAATATTACATCAAATGTTGTAAACATCATAAAAGTTTGACCAATCCATCCTTTGTGCTGACTTCAGGCTCTACAACTCGGACAAGACTCTTGCAAGTCAAACGGATTATTTGGGCAGCGATGCCAGATGTGCCTTGGTTCGGATACCCTGCAGAAGGTGATGGAGCGGCTGGCCGCCCCTGGTAAGTAAAGCTTTAATCCTTGCCAGACATCCACAAGCTAATATTATCCCGAAGCTCTTACCTTTTCACTTTCGCCAGGGGTTCGCCGTGTCGTCATAGTGGAGGCCGGTAGCAAGCGGGTCGAAGGCATCATTTCTGTCGGCGACGTGCTGAAGTTCTTTCTGGGGTTGCAGTGAATCCACAAAGAACCCACTGGATGGTTGTGTAATTAGCTTGGTAATTTTAGCCAGCCGCCCAGCCCCTTCAGGGAGAAGCTCTGTAAATGCCTTTCTATTCTCTTTCACCCTCAAAATGGAGTTTTTTTCCCCTCCTCCCTCTTTCTTTCTTCTTGCTGGGGTTTTAAGTGCTTCCAGTTTTCAGCTGCGGAAGAAACTGCGGCGGGCAAATGCTTCTATTAGCTTCATTTGTTCTAGGTTTCATGGTTTGAGATTTTTTGTTGACTGAGAATGTTATTGGGGGATATTTGGTCATTTGACTCTTTGAATCGGGATTTTCCTCAAAGTAGTTTTTTTGTCAGTACTCGTATATTTTTCCATTTTATCCTCTCAAGTATGTTCCTTATTTTGTAATGATAGTCTCTATCGTCGTATCCTCCGAACCCTCATCCTCCGCTTCGACATCCGCCGGCACGCTCCCTGAAATCGCCAATCTTTGCCGGCGAAGGCCAAGCTCCAAGTGTTTACAACACTGTGGACTCCGCCGTCCTCAAATCCCACCCATTGCTCTTCTCATTCAATGTTAACCAAGGCAAAGAGTTGGGAGTTCGCCGCATGTCTGTCGATGAATTCAAAGATGGAGATATCATATTTGTGCAATCGGTGGCATACTTTCTCCCCCTTTTCAAATTCGTCGAGGGACAGAACATAGATTGATCAGTCCTTAAGCTCGTCATCATTATTGACGTCAAATGATTAGAGTGCTGATTTGAGGATGGTGGGGTCCACCACGTGATTCTTGGGCAGCTCAGCCATCGCCCGTGGAGATTAGGGCTTTGTTTGGCGCAGTGGTGGTCGGTTGGTCATGAGCGTGGGGGTCATGAACTGTTGTTCGTGAATGCCCGACCTCATCTAAGAATTCATGCATTTTATGCTCAAAAATAGTTTATTTTCTTGGTAGTAGTCATAACTTTTGTTTTACCAAGCATACATTCTAGGAGAATGAAGTTTATGACCAAACTTGCCGGAGTTTATAAATAAGCTGCGACAAACAAAATCTAGATTTAAAAAGCAATATTAAAACATCAGTGGACGTAGATGTGTTGGATAAGATTAAGGTCCCGTTTGGGGGGACTTATTTTCACCGGTCAAGCAGTTACGACCGCATGAATCGGATCTTAATTAAGTCCCGGTTCATGCGGTTGTAACCGCTTGACCGGTGAAAAAAAGTCCCCCCAAACGGAGCCTAAAAGGATGATGTCTTTACGACAATGACCATGCCAATGATGCTGTCGTTAAAACTGTGGTCCCTGTCTGGTTACATCTCCTCTCCATCTTGATCTCTAGGCCTGAAAATCTGTGTTTTAAGGACCGGGCCGAACGGGACACCGGTTGGCCCGTGAACCAGCGGTCTGAACAGCTTAACACAGGTGTTAAAGAGGAGCTGTGAAAGAATTCTAAGTAGTATTCTCTGCAAAGCTTTATTTTTTGGGGGGAGCTTGATTTGATTCAAAGTACTAATAGATTTTAGAGCACTATTCCTTTTTGATGAGCACGAACAAATATATTTTGATGTGTTAGTATATATTATTATTATATAATTTAAATAATTTCAATTATAAATTTATGATTCAACGGAAAAAAAGTGCACGAACAAACGGAGTTTTGATATCAATTACACACGAGCAAAAATCATGAAATCAGAATAAATTAAAAGATTAATAAGATGAAGATCCGTATATTGAGTTTGGGGCGGTGTATTTGCCCCCAGTGAGTTTGGACAAAAATATCATCGTTATATGTGTTCGACATAACGGTTATGACGGCCACCAAGAAAAGAAAACTAGTTTTTGCTGGGGTGAGTTTGGACAAAACACCACCGTCATAGAATGTACGTTTGACATGACAACAGTTGTGACTAGGGGTGGGCATAAGGCCTGTGAGACCCAGGCTGGGCCCGCGCCTGCCAGGCCCGGGCCTTTTCAAAAAAGCTTGGGCTCGGGCCTGATTTTGCCAGGCCCGGGCCGGGCTCAGGCCTCGTCCTCAGGAGGAGGCTTGTCTATGCCCTGTAGGCCGGGCCAGGCCCAGGTCGAGCCTGGGTCTGGCCCGGCTAAGTAAAAAATATATTTATTTTAATAAAATATTTATTTTTAAAATAAAATTAACATTATTAATTTAGGTCAAATTTTTTTAAAAAAACCAATTACAAATTTACAATAAGCTAAAAAAGTTTTATAATAAAATAAAAAAAAATACAAATCTAAAAATACAAAATATTGTACTTAAGAAAAATACAATACTCGATATCTCAATCACTCGAAATCCGAAGGTGTCGTTCAGGTTTGATCTTCACCGGCCAAATTTAGGCCGCTAAGCTCGTCTTCAACCTCGGACGAGCTATCTTCGATCGATGCGACGTGTTGTCTCCTCTTCATAACATTCAGGTGGTCCTTCTAACATATGCAAATTTCAAAGACTCGTCGCTCAGGCGGCTCCTTCGCTCGTTCAGAATCCTGCCACTTAAAGAAAACACAGACTCCGAAGCTACTGTACTTGCTTGGATTGTTAGTAAATCTCGGGGCATGAAGGTCATAACATGATACGTATTAACTTTATTTTTTCTACCATTCTAAAATATCAAAATTTTTTATTTCATTTGAACTCATAAAATCTTGAAATTGTGTTTTCGTATATAATCTTAATTCATTTAAAGTACTTGACGTTCTTTGTTTTTTGTGGGCTGTTAATTCTAAAATTTTATTTTTAAAACTCTTTTATTTTAGGTTGTGTGTTTTTTTCTCTACGTCGTGATCCATATAGCTGATCGTAATAATTATAAAATTCGGTAAAATCATTATTAAATTTTGAAACACTTACATTATCATAATTCATAGATATTTGATTTAAATTCGAATTACTATTTATTTTTTCTTGTTGCGGGCTAGCTCGATGCCCCGGTCGGACCAGATTCAATTGGACTGTCGTAGCTTGCGGTGCAGTCGAGCACGCGCACAGTTAGAGAGAAAGAAATGTTGACTCAAGATGTGATGACGTGGAAAAACCCCACAATTGAGTAAAAAACCACACGACCGGATCTGTACCTGTCGAAATTCACTAGCTGCTCGTGATTACAATGCGTTTTGAGAATCGAGGGCGACAGGTCGCTCCCGTTACAACTTGGGGTGAGAAAGAAGGTCTACGGCTCCCAGCGGGCAACAGGCTGCGCCGCGGGAGCGATTTTGGACACTGGAATGCGAGAGATGGCACTGGTGCTCTGGAACTTAGAGCGCGGGTTCGTCATGCGTCTGCTTGCAGGGGTCGCCTTCCTCCTTCTGCTCGCTCCGGGACTTAGGCGTTTTCCTGCAGGTGGTGCACTAGTGGCTCGCGGTGGCTCAGGGTGGCTGGAGGATGATCTGAGGGAAGAATCCGACAGAGCTATCGCCTGAGGAACAAGATGACCGGGAGCCAAAAGATGAATTATGAGGAGACCCTGGGGCTCCTTTTATAACCTCCTGGGGAGGATCATGGCGGGCCCCACCACTAATGTAGTTGGTAAGTGGGTGGTTACACACCAGATCAGACGGTGAGGAGAGCCCACCCTGATCGGATGGTGGGTAAGCCGCCGACGGCGGTGGGGTGACCATGCATCGGCGGCGTCCCACAAAGGAGCGATCGTGACCGCGGCCCGTCCAGCCGCCGCGGCCAGGCCGACGGCGGTCTGTCCGGTCTCGCGGCCAGGCCGACAACGGTCTGGTCGGCTGGCACGACCCGGCCGGCCGCGGCTTGGCAGGCGGCGTCCGGGTAGGCAGCAGCGGCCTGTCCGGCGGGAGCGGCCTATCCGGCCGCTACCTGGCCGGCAACGACCGGGTCAGTCGACGCGGCCTGGCCAGTGATGGGCTGGTCAGCGATGGGCTGGTCAGCGACGGGCTGGTAGGCGGGAGCGGCCTGGCCGGCGGTGACTGGGTCAGCGGCTGCGGCCTGGCCGGCCGCGGCCCGGCCAACAGCGGGCTGGGAGTGGCTTGGCCGGCCGTGGCCTGGCCGGCGGCGCCCTGGCCGCGGCCTGGCCGGCCGCGGCCTGTCCGGCGCCGCGGCGGCAACCACGCCGGCAGTGGGCTCGGCCTGGCCAACGATCGCTGCCCGGCCGGCGGCGGACAACCGGTAGTGGCGGCTGCCGGTGGTGGAGGCCGGCCGGCGGTTACCCCCCAATGAGGGTGGTTTTCCTAAGTGGGGAGAGGGAGTGGGCCCCACCCCTATGTTTCACTCTTCATGGGGAGTTCATGGGAGGTGGGTGACCTTGATACGGCGGCGGCGGAGGCCCCCTCTAACGCCTGTCCCGAGTCGACTCCCGAGGTGCAGATACTTGCGTCCCCACTTCCTTAGGTGTCTTCGGAGGCGGTGGCCCGTCGGATGTCCTCTTCCTTGAGGGAAATGAGTGATGTGATAAGTGCCTTGACTTGTTGTGAAGAATCTTTTCCTCATTTTCATTTTTTCATTATTTGGTGCTAACTTTGGCCCTTTTCTTGTGCAGATAGAGACTCAGTCCCAGATTGTAGTAACCTAGAATGACCATTATGTGAGTTTGAAAGATGAGTATCTTGCTCTTCAGGAGAAGCTTTGGTTGACGTCGAGCTTGCTTGCCTCCTTGAAGGAGGAACATGATCGGGACATTGCGCGGTTCCGCCGGATCGGGTCGGCGCTGAAATCCGAGCTAGAGGATGCACATGCAGCCTTGGAGGTGTAGAAAACCCTGGTGGAGAGGACCATCCAGATGTTGAAGCACTTGAAGGAGGAGACTTCGGGCTTGGTGACCCAGTTGCGGGTGGCACCGTGGAGGCCACCAGACTTGAGACTCAGCTACGGGAGGCGAAAGCACAAGTGGAGACGCTGTCTTCCGATAGCCACGTGTCGGAGTTGAAGGTTGCAGGACTTGCAGAATACTTGGAATCATTGGACTACATGCGAGACCGTAGTTTGATTTCAGAGGAGGTTCGTGACAAGATTTTATCCAAAGAGGTGGAGGTCCAGATGGACGATGTTCGTGAGCTAGCGCTAAGGCGCGGTGTCTCGAAGGCCCTCCGCCTGGTTAGCAAGAGCTTGGGATGTGACACATCCAGCCTCGGCTTTGCAGATGTTTCTGAAGACGAGCATTCAAGCTCGGATGATGAGTAGTAGCCTCATTTAGTTGTCCCGTTAGTCGTATTGTATTTTGCTTTTTTGTTCAGCATTTGTTGTTGTTGTCTTTAGGCGCTAGTTGCCCCTTTTTGTATCATTCCGGTTGTTTTGTTATGACAATATTCTTTTCATGCTATCTTAGTTGTTCTCGTTTGTACGACTCTGGTTCGTGGCTTTGTTTGCGCGTCTTTAGTCAGCGGCTTTGTTCGCGTGGCTTTAGTCCACGTCTTTTTTTGCGCGGCTCAGGTTCGTGGCTTTATCGCGAAAAGGGTGCAGACCCTTGCGAGGTTGCACGAGTCAGGCTCGCTGCTTAGGTTTCACGGCTCAGGTCTGCGGCTTTGTCGTGAAAGGGGGGCAGGCCCTTGCGAGGTTGCACGAGTCAGGCTCGCTGCTTAGATTGCACGACTCAGGTCCGCGACTTTGTCGCGAAAGGGGGCAGGCCCTTGCGAGGTTGCACGAGTCAGGCTCGCGGCTTAGGTTGCACGGCTCAGGTCCGCGACTTTGTCGCGAAAGGGGTGGCAGGCCCTTGCGAGGTTGCACGAGTCAGGCCCGCAGCTTAGGTTGCACGGCGCAGGTCCGCGGCTTTGGTTGCACGAGGGTTGCTCGCGGCTTCTTCGTGAGGGGGGCAGGCCCCCACGGGGTGTGCGAGTCAGGCTCGTGGATTAGGTTGCACAAGGGCTGCTCGCAGCTTCTTCGTGAGGGGGGCAGGCCCCCACGATGTGCGCAAGTCAGGCTCGTGGCTTAGGTCGCACGAGGGCTGCTCGCGTCTTCTTCGTGAGGGGGGCAGGCCCCCACGGGGTGCACGAGTCAGGCTCGCGGCTTAGGTCGCACGAGGGCTGCTCGCGGCTTCTTCGTGAGGGGGGCAGGCCCCCACGGGGTGCGCGAGTCAGGCTCGCGACTTAGGTTGCACGAGGGCTGCTCGCGGCATCTTCTTGAGGGGGGCAGGCCCCCACGGTGTGCGCGAGTCAAGCTCGCGGCTTAGGTCGCACGAGGGCTGCTCGTGGCTTCTTCGGGAGGGGGGGGGGGGGCAGGCCCCCATGGGGTGCGTGAGTCAAACTCGCGGCTTAGGTTGCACGAGGGCTGCTCGCGGTTTCTTTGTGAGGGGGGCAGGCCCCCACGGGGTGCGCGAGTCAGGCTCGTGGCTTAGGTCGCACGAGGGCTGCTCGCAGCTTCTTCGTGAGGGGGCAGGCCCCCACGGGGAATTTGAGTGCATCAGCTTTCCTGCTTGACCAGACAATATTTGCAGCAACATGATGCAATACTTAAATAAAGATAATTTGCACCGGTTCAGGCTTGCGGCTTACACACATCATAGAGTCCTTTTTTGACAGAAAGAAATGCGCTACACAATTCACAAAAACATAAAGTTGAAAATCATTGATAAAATCAGCGCAGGTTTTGCGCATTCCAGGTGCTGGGGAGAGTCTTTCCTTCGGCATCGCGTATCCTGTATGTTCATAGTTTCACCATAGCCGTGACGATGAAGGGACCTTCCTAGGGTGGAGATAGCTTGTCGCCATGCGCTCCTTTCCCAGCCGCTTCCAGAGTGCGAAGGACCAAGTCTCCCACGTTGATCGGTCGGGGCTTTACCTTGCGGTTGTAATAGCGGGCTGCGTGTTGTTGGTAGGCTGCAGTACGGAGAGCGGCTTCTTCGCGGATCTCGGAAATAAAATTTAGATTGTCTCGGAGAGCGTCGACGTTCACCCGGAGGATGAAGTTGGAGACCCGGGAGCTTTGGACGCCGATGTCGACCGGGATAATAGCTTCAGTTCCGTAATAGAGATTGTACGGTATTACTCCAGTTGTGGTCCTCTTTGTTGTCCGATATGCCCATAGTACGTTGGGGAGCTCGTCGACCCACTGCCCCCCAGTGTCTTCAAGTCGCGCCTTTAGTCCCTTCAGAATAGTTCGGTTGGTCACCTCTACCTGCCCATTGGATTGGGGGTGCGACACAGCCGTATGCCGCAACTCGATTTTTAAGTCCTCGCACAGCTTGGTGAAAGATTTCCCCGTAAACTTTGTGCCATTGTCGTTGAGGATAATTGCTGGTATGCTAAAGCGACAGATGATGTTCCTCCACACAAACTGCTTTGCGTTCTCCTCAGTAATCTTGGCGAGAGGCTCCGCCTCCACCCACTTGGTGAAGTAGTCGATGGCCATGATGATGAACTTCCTCTGTCCCGAGGCTTAAGGTAGAGGGCCGAGGAGGTCTATTCCTCGCTGAGCGAATGACCAAGCTCCTTGCAACGTGTGAAGGGCAATGGGAGGTTGCCAGGGAATGTTGGCGTGTAGCTGGCAACTCTTGCATTTCTGGACGAAGTCTGTCGCTTCCTTTTTCATGGTTGGCCAGTAAAAACCTTGGCACAGGATTTTTCGGGCCAAGACCTTTCCGCCCAAAAGCTGTCCGCAGATTCCTCCATGAACCTCGCGGAGGGTATACTCAGCATCAGTTTCCGTCAAACACTTCAGGTAGGGCCCTGCAAAAGATCGTTTATACTGTTCTCCACTGATCAGTGTGAAGGTGGCTGCCCTCATCATGAGGCGACGGGCCTCCTTTGGCTATTCTGGCAACCGCTGGCTCTCTAAGTATTCTACCAACGGAGTGATCCATGACTCTTTAGATTCCCCGATTTCCACCACCTCCCAAGGCCCCTGAATGCTGGGAAAGGCAATTTCTTCAACCCGCCGCCTTCTTGACTGATAGCGGGAGGGAGATGTGGCTAGCTTTGACAGGGCATCTGCTCGGCTGTTCTGCTCTCTAGGGATGTGGAGAATTTGTGCTCGTGGTATCTGAAGCAGGAGAGATTTCGCGAGTCGGAGGTGATGTCGCGGCCCCTCCACCACCACTTGAAGATGATCCGGACGCCAAAATGCTACAACATAAAGATTTCAGGCGATATGACGACTCCTTGGCCGCTAACGGAAGACAACTTTACAACCTCCGTCTGCGGCGCGCGAAGCCTACTTAAAGGCTTATTTGAAGACCATTTCAATTACTTTAAATGCTTTATTTAATTTAGAACTTGCAATATTCTAATTTCTTGCACTTTACTCTTAGTGTGCGTATAAACAGTTTGGTGTGCTATTAACCATCTGAATTGATGAGGTTTCATCCCAATCTTGGATGGTTGGATCTATTTTGTAACTCCTATATATATGAGGCTTATTAAGTGATTTGGCAATGAAAAAGGAAAACCCTAAAAGCAGCCCGCTCTCTTGAGGAGTTCGACCAAGGCTTGTGACTAGCCGCCCCCCTTGTAGCCCCCTCCCCCATTTCGGCCGCCCCCTTGTAGCCCCCTCCCCCATTTCGGCCTCCCCTCTCGTGGAGCCTCCGGCGTGGTTTCTTGGTAAGACTCTAAGGAAGAAGGACGACAACCCCACTCGGTGCGATGCCGGTGTATCCATTCGGTGCGACGCCGGTGGAAATCGTGGAGAGAGTGATTCTCCCACAAGTTATCAAGTGTGCTTTCTACCAATGGGTTGGGTAATATCTCCCCCTCCTCTAGTGCTTCTTCTCTTTAGATTTGTGGAGGTTGAACCATCGTGTTCTCCATGATTTTAATTTCCAATCGCTCTCAAATCTCTGAAAAAAATTGTTATTGTCCGTGTTTCCATTTTCCAGTCCGGGTAGGTCCATTTTGCTTGAGCGGATCTTGTCATATAGCCCTGGTCTTGCCCTCAAAAAGGATTGGCAACATTTGTGTTATCTTGGGGAACAAGTCGACTCATTTTTCATCGTTGTTTTATAGTCGATCATTCTCCGAATGTGTTTTCGCATTGTGCACGAGATGGTTACGTATTGAGGGAGATAAATGCTTGTGTAGGTGCAGCGGAACAAGGGTGTGTTGAATGACGAACTAGAGCCATCTCTCGTGTAGGCCGCCGTTAGAGACATACACTATATCAATTTGGTATCAAAGCAGGTTGTTTCAACTTCTATGTTGCAAACGTCCTTGCTCTCCTTCGTTGGCACGAATCAAAAAAGAAAAAAAAGTTTTTCTGGTCTGCAAAGAGCGGTCTAAAATCTTTATTTCTCTGCAAATATATATATAAAAATTTTTTTAACGTTCCTCGTTCCTGTCACTTCAGGAAAATTTCAAAATATCTTGTTTTAACTTTAGGTACAGCCCTAGAAAAATTCGTCTTTCAAATTTTTTCTGTAACCCTGTATGCGCACTATACTAGGAACAGAGTACAATACACCGTCATCGTCTAGAATGGATGCGAACGGGCACGGGGATGCAAATACCGAGGCTATTGAGGGACTACAAACTGATATGACGGAGCTTAGGATCATGATAGCCCAAATCCTACTGAACCAAGAACGACCGCCTCCACCCGTTAATGTGAGACAACCCAACCGACACCAACCGGTAAACGATTCTGACTCTGATGGGAACTCTCCCCGAATGCCTCGTCAAGATTGACACCCCGAGCATGACTTCGATATTACTAGGGCCATTAAGATCGATGCCCCCACCTACGATGGCATGGGAGATCCCCAGATCTTCCTCACCTGGGTAGTAGACATGGAATGTTACTTCGAATGACACTCTCACGAACCTTCAGAAGGTCCAAGTCGCCAGGATGAAGTTAATTGGGTGTGCTAAGACATACTGGCTAAATGAGGAGCGTAGGCCAGGGACCGGGAATAGAGTCTCACTAGTTGGATGACCCGTAATGAAGAACCTGTTGTCTGATCA
Organism: Platanthera guangdongensis; assembly: GCA_039583875.1. Lineage (NCBI taxonomy): Eukaryota > Viridiplantae > Streptophyta > Magnoliopsida > Asparagales > Orchidaceae > Platanthera > Platanthera guangdongensis. The sequence continues at coordinate 15,291,719 of CM077156.1, forward strand.
GTACGTCCCAGCATACCACCGTACACAGATGTTCGATGAGCTAGCCACCCTACAACAAGACTCTAAATTAGTAGCCGAGTACATGAGCGAGTTAAAGGACCGCTTAGTGCGTTGTGACCATAGAGAGGCTGCCAAGATTACTTTATCTAGGTTTCGAAAGGGGATATCTCTCGACATCCAAAGGAAACTCCTTCGCTATGGACATAAAGATTTGAACACGACTTTCAAAGCCGCCCTCGACATTGAAAAACATCTTGCCTCTAAGGCACACTCCCGTTATTCCCAAGCGAAGGGTAAGTCCACACTGGGAGCGTCCACTTCCACATACCAAGATAAAGGGAAATTTCGGTCCAACGAGTCTAAATCGGTAGTTATCACAACTAGGAACGCTAAGAATCCCTCCAGTGAGCGTATCCCCATAGGGAAGGTTAGTAAGTACAATACCACGTGTTATGCTTGTGGTGTTCAGTGCCACTATGCCTTTGAATGCCCAACAAAGACTAAGGCCATAGTCCTATTAGATTTGACGACCGACCCCTCCGATATAGTTTATGAGGCTGCTAAGGAGAGTGACCAGATGGTGTCCCAAGTGACTTGGAGGACGATCACCCCCTTATGGTGATGCATTGTATCTTGACCACTCCTCGTCCGTTAGATGATTGGAAGAGGACGAGTATATTTTCTCTGATTTTTAGGAGTGGAGGGAAGCTCTATAAATTGATCATTGATAGCGGTAGTTGTGTGAATGTCATATCTGAGAAGACCGTTACACGTATGACCTTGACCGCGGAACCCCACCAGACTCCCTATCAAGTAGCTTGGATCAATAAGGTTATCGTCCCGGTCACCAAGCGATGTCTAGTCCCCCTCTCATTCAAATCCTATACTGATGAGGTGTGGTGTGATGTCCTTCCTATGGACGCTTGTCACGTGTTGTTAGGCCGACCTTGGCTTTATGACCGTGACATGATGCATTTTGGCAAAGCCAACACGTATGAATTCAAGTTCAATGGCAAGACCATTACGTTGAGGTCGACTATCCCGAAGGAACCTGTAGAACCGGTTAAGGACACCACGGTCCCAGTTGAGAGGAAGGCCTTGAACCTAGTCGGGAGAAAGGATTTTTTTAAGGACCCGTTTCTTGATGGAGTGATGTATGCTATAGTCCTTCTGAGTGCGAAGACGGATTCTGGAGTTTTGGATGACCTTCCTAGTGAGCTACGAGAATTGTTGGAAGAGTATAGGGATACGTACCTGGATGAGTTACCATCGACGTTACCTCAACTTAGGGATATTCAGCATGCGATAGATCTCATCTCGGGGTATTCCTTGCCTAACCAGCCCCATTATCGACTCCATCCCACTGCCCATAAGGAGTTGCTGGTTCAGATAGAGGACTTGTTGAAGAAGGGGTTTATTAGGACGAGTATGAGTCCATGTGCGGTACCAGCTCTGCTTGCCCCCAAGAAGGATGGTTCTTGGCGAATGTGTGTTGATAGTCGGGATATCAACAAGATTACCGTCAAGTATAGGTTTCCTATCCCACATTTATATGACCTCTTGGATGTATTAGCTGGCGCCACTATATTTTCTAAGTTAGATCTTAGGAGCGATTATCACCAAATTAGGATCCGTGAGGGAGATAAATGGAAGACTACGTTTAAATCTAAGGATGGGTTATATGAGTGGCTTGTGATGCCCTTTGGGTTATCCAATGCCCCCAGCACCTTCTCCCGGATGATGACACACGTCTTTCGGCCTTACTTGGGAAAGTTTGTGGTAGTCTATTTCGATGATATCTTAGTCTATAGCACCTCCACTGCCGAACACATCTCCCACCTGAGAGTGACTCTTTCCACCTTGAGGAAGGAAACCTTATTCCTTAACCTTAAGAAGTGCATATTCTACGTTACAGGGGTAGAGTTTCTAGGCTATATAATCGGGTCCGAGGGAATTCGAGTTGATCCTGGAAAGGTTCAGGTGATTAAGGACTGACCCAAACCGACTAGCCTACGAGAGGTGCGTAGTTTCCATGGTTTGACTACTTTTTATCGTCGCTTCATACAAGACTTTAGTAGCATTATGAGACCCATTAGTGACTGCATGAAGAAGGGTGAGTTCACTTGGATGAAATCTGCCACCTTTGCCTTCCAATGTATTAAGAAGCTCATGACCGAGGCACCAATGTTACATCTACCTGACTTCACCAAGGTCTTTGAACTTACCTATGACATGTTAGGGGTGGGAATAGGAGGTGTTTTAAGTCAAGAGGGTCACTCAGTCAGTTATTTCAGTGAGAAACTAGCGGACACTAAGTTGAATTATTCGAACTACGATAGAGAGTTTTATGCTGTTGTTAGGTGTTTGCATCATTGACAGCATTATCTCCTCTCCAAGGAGTTTGTGATCCTCTCCGATCATGATGCTTTACGTTTCATAAACGGTCAGCATAAAATCAGCCTGCGTCCTTGGCACGTATGCTAATGCTATGTTATGCATTCTAGAAAGGTCTTAGTGTATGTCATGAGCGGCATACACATGAAATATTATGCATCACATACTACATAATATCGCATGTAATGAAAAAATATCTAATGAGCATCCATGTGATGATTGTTATGCATCACATATTACATAACAATCATATGTTGCTTCCTATGAGGATCCATATACAACTACATATTATGCATCTCATACTACATAATATGCCCATATACTTCTTGTCATGCTTATGAGTGTAGTGTTCATGCTTTTGCTAAGACATACTGATGACACTTATGTGTGTGTATGCAATGAATTTAGACAACTAAAATTATATCAGAATTAGTCGTCCGACCAGTTTGTCGAACAACCTCCCTATGATACCAACTGTCACAACCCGTATTTTCTCAGTATTAAAATACTATCAGAGAGAGAAAATACGCGATCGTGATGCCACGCCGTAAAGGGGACAACTGTCAACGTTCAGGCAATTCTATCCTTTTGCTTATTTTATAAAAAGACACATGAATAATGTTTTAAAAACATATGTTATATTTTATAGGTTTTATTGACCGCGTTTCTCGGTCTGGTGGATCAACTAGTCCACGATTGAGAAAGTATAAGTTTATGCAGCGGAATAAGTACTTAGTTAAATTCATTTATAATCCTACATGAGTGTGGAGAATCAGTAAAGTATGCAAGGTAGATGTGACTTCTAAATTTAATGTAAGTAAAAAGGTTATTTTATGTCCCTTAAAATAGAATGAAATTCAGTTAAAATAGAAGTTATGTTACTACGTTAGAATACAACTTGTTTATATTTAAAAATATCTAACATTCATTGTAGCATAAATCCTTTCTAGAGAGCAAGTGCATAACGAACATCAACTAATAACAGTAAAACCAGCAAGTAGTCAAACATCAGAAACTAACACTATGGACATCAACAACTGACACAACCCCATAAGAAATAAGTCTAATTTGAAATAAAGAAACCACTACCTCATTGAACTGAGAAGAAAACAAGCAACAACAACTAATCGCAGCTCGGAAATCCACGAACTCTACCCGCCACACCTGCTACTGCTCTGAACCTGAGGCATTCAAAAAGAAGAACACCTCATTAACAAGTAGTGGTAAAAGGAACGAAGAAGTTATAACAAACCTCCAAGTAGACCGAAACACAACGAGTAAACTAGAGGTAAAAGTCAGTAATAAACAAGAAGAAACAACAAAAAAAGAACTAGTTAAGCAGTTGTAAACTAAATAACTTCAATGTCAAGTGCCAAAAAGAGTTATATATATGTATATTATTGGATATTATTAGTCAAATTCAACTGAGACGGATCCGCTCAAAAAGGGCATCGAAACACCGGACAAGCCTGAGTGTATGATCCACAAACAAGAGAGGTGCTGTGTCAGGGGAGTAACCACGACGCGTACAGACCTAACAAACATGACAGTGTGCCGAGGGAGTAACCTCAACGTGCACAACCCAACAAACATTATATATATATATATATATATATATATATATATATATATATATATATATATATATATATATATATATATATATATATATATATATATATATATATATATATATATATATATATATATATATATATATACGAGTGCCCGAGATGGGGCTCCGCCCCTACTGCCAATCGCGACAGTACCTGGCCCGCCCCTACGGCCCCGCGAGACTGTACCCGGCCCGCCACTATGATCTTGCGCAACTGTACCCAGCCCGCCCTTACGGCCCTACGCGACTGTACCCGGCCCACCACTACGACCTCACATAACTGTACCTGACTATAGTATATTTATATGCAATAATGAATTATATTATACCTATATTTATATAATTTTTTTTATAAAAATACATAAAATATAAAAATATAAGTATAAATTATTTAAATTATTATCACGGTTGTCTCCTTGACTCATTGGATTGAGTTGTTCTTCTTGTCCTCGAGGTTCTAGGATCGAAACTGGATAGCCGTGTTTAATTTAAAATATAATTTTAACAGCGTGCCGCCCGATTTTTTAAGAGTTATAGGGCAAAATTGTAATTTCACATAGGTTTAGGACACCCTAGTAGTTGGTTTAGGAGACCTACTAAAATCTGGAGAGATGAAATGATTTTATTGTGCTCGATCATACGGTTGTTGAATTATGAACTTATGATCTGACGACTTGTGTAATTTTGAACTCATGATATTCGCAGAGCATAGTATTTCTTTATATATTGTATATATATTGTATATATATATATATATATATATATATATATATATATATATATATATATATATATATATATATATATATATATATATATATATATTGAAGTTGGTGTCCGGGCAGTCTGGCGGTCTGTCTTGGCGGGTTGAAGACCGCGCGGTTTAGCGGTTTCCCTTCAGTGGTTTGGTTACTGTGCTGTTGCTGTCTGGAGGCCGAGCGGTCTCCCTTGGTGATCTCTCTCTCTTTGGTGGTAGCGAGCGGTTAACCCTTCTGTCTAACCGCGCGGCTTGTGCGAGTTGTTCTGTATAAGTCCGCTTAGTCCTGTAAATTTTTAGTCCCACTTCTCTTATTTGTATTCTCTCATCTCTCCTCCATTCTATATAAGGGAGGTCATACTTTTGTAATAGATATCTTTTTTTTGGAATAATAAAGTTTACTCTACTTTCCGGTTTATAAAGTTTACATTACTCCACTTTCAGTGGTTTGGTTACTGTGTTGTTCACTCAGACCTATGGTGTTGATTATTTTGATACATTCTCTCCCGTTGCTCGTCTCAGCACCATACGGGTCCTTCTCTTTGTGGCTGTCAACCGGGACTGGCCGATTTCGCAACTGGATGTTAAGAATGCTTTCCTCTACGGTGATCTACAGGAAGATGTTTATATGGAGCAACCTCCGGGGTATGTTGCTCAGGGGGAGACACGAGTATGCCCACTGAAGAAGGCTATTTATGGCCTCAAACAAAGTCCGCGTGCCTGGTTTGACAAGTTTAGCGACATTGTTGCGGCCATTGGTTTTACAAGAAGCTTGGCCGATCACTCCTTATTTGTCGAAAAACCGCCTCTGGTATGGTTGTTCTTACGGTTTATGTTGATGACATTCTTCTTACTGACGATGACCAGGAGGGAGTAACGTTGACAAAGAAACACCTCCGTCAACACCTGGTCACAAAGGATATGGGATCTCCGAAGTACTTTCTGGGAATTGAAATCTCTAGGAAGCCCAACTCCATGGTTCTTTCCCAAGGAAGTATGCCCTTGATCTTTTAAAGGAGGCAGGATTGACAGGTGCTAAACCTGCCCGTTGTCCTACGACTACTGAAGAAGGCAAAACTTGGATAGATGACTCTCCTCTTCTATCCGATATTACGAGGTACCGGCGTCTGGTGGGCAAACTCATTTATCTCACGGTAACCAGACCCGACATCTCCTATGATGTTGACAAGGTGAGCCAGTTTATGCAAGCTCTTAGGGAGTGTCATCTTCAATCTGCCTTGCGGATCTTGGAATATGTCAAAGCAGCGCCTGGGAAAGGATTACTCTTTCAGAAGAGTGGTCATCGAGGGTTGAAGCATACTCAGATGCGAGTTACGCTGATGACAAAGGGGATCACAAGTCAACCTTGGGTTTTGCACCTTTGTTGGGGGAAATCTGGTGAGTTGGAAGAGCAAGAAGCAGTCGGTTATTTCCAGGTCCAGTGCTGAAGCAGAGTATCGTAGTATGGCATCGACCACTTGTGAGTTAAAGTGACTACGGGCTCTCCTGCTGGATTTAGGAGAGGTGTACAACCATCCTCTACCTATGTTCTGTGATAACAAGGCTGCCATATACATCTCCAAAAATCCGGTCTTCCATGAAAGAACCAAGCACATTGAGGCCGACTGTCATTTCATTCGTGAAGAGATTCTGAAGGAACAAATTTGCACTCCCCTCATCACTTCTGATAAAGAGCTGGCTGACATCTTCACCAGCCAGTATTCGCCTCGTTTCTTCATATTTGTGACAAGCTGGACATGATCGATATATATGCTCCAGCTTGAGGGGGAGTGTTGAAGTTAGTGTCTGGACGGTCTGGCGGTCTGTCTTGGCGGGTTGAAGACCGCGCGGTCTGGTGGTTTCCCTTCAGTGGTTTGGTTACTGTGTTGTTGCTGTCTGGAGGCCGAGCGATCTAGCGGTCTCCCTTGGTGATCTCTCTCTCTCTCTGGTGGTAGCCGAGCAGTTAACCCTTCTGTCTAACCGCGCGGCTTGTGCGAGTTGTTCTGTATAAGTCCGCTTAGTCCTGTAAATGTTTAGTCCCACTTCTCTTATTTGTATTCTCTCATCTCTCCTCCATTCTATATAAGGGAGGCCATATATTTGTAATAGATACCTTTTTTTGGAATAATAAAGTTTACAATACTCCACTTTCCGGTTTATAATTTTCTGTTCGCACTATATATATATATATATATATATATATATATATATATATATATATATATATATATATATATATATATATATATATATATATATATATATATATATATATATATATATAGATACAGGAAATCCTAAGGTATGGGCGTACGGGCAAGGGAATTTGGGGGTCAAGATGGTCTCAAAATGAAAAGTACATGGCATCCGTTTTGTTTTTTGCTTTCCTTAAAGCATTTAGGCAACAGATCTCTCAAATGAGAGGGGTACGGGTTGTCGTGGTTCAAGAGGAGCCACCAGGTTGATTGTCCATCCCTGACATGATGTTGCATTAGAAATCCGCTTTATTAGTAGATTAGACATTGTGGGTGAAGCCATAATCGCGACCGGTGGTCCGATTCTGTGATGGTGCATGACGAGCAATATAGAGATTTTGCTATAAATCCGTTTGCGGCAAGACGCCGTTTGTGATGCTTGCCCTCTTTTTCGTGTAAGAACGAATGGTGAGTTAGGGCAGAATTGATGTGATTGATTGATGTGCGAAGGCGCAACTTTGTCTTTGTGGTTGGCTTGCTAGCTCGTGATGCTGCAAGTCATGTGTGGAGAGTGTGCCGGTGAGACAAGTCCCCTTTTGTGAAACTGACGAGAATGCCAAGCTTTGGACAAGCCCGGACGATGAAGCCCACGAGCAGGTGGGGTCAAGCAAGAGTTCTTAATATCAGTTTGTTGGTGTGACGGAACTGATGTGAGAGTCAGAGCTTGCAGGAAAGCCCAGGTTTTGAGACGTACGAGCAAATTTTGGCCTAGGCAAGAGTTCCATGTGCGGCTTGAATGTTGATGGGGGAAAACAGAAGTACCTATGTGATGTTATGTGATGATGTGCTAGGGACGGGCAGGAGGAGATGTGTTGGTTACACAGTTTAGGTCAACCTTTGGTGACCCACGTTACAACAAATTTTACAGGGCAAGGATTGCAAGCGGTAGCAAGCTCGCCGGCCAAAAAGGCCTAAGCCACATGAAGTGTACCCTCTTATATTTACTCATGAGTTGTTGAATGTTATGCTCCGTGAACTGTAATCCGACTTACGTGTCGAGGCAGCCTAGGAGTGCTAAAACACGTTTCTCTATTTGTTGCTGTTACAGTTTTTGGCATATTTGATTGTTGTAAGGCCTTAAGGCCATTTCAGACTCATATGGTTGTGGATAACTTCTAGCTTGTTGTGTGTTTCCGCTGTCTTGTTTTCCGAGTTTTGAGATGGGTAGTTTTTTATATCATATTTTAATGCTAAAACTGTGGAGTCTATATGTTGTGGGCTCCCGACCGGACTCATGTTATATGGTCATTACAGGGGAGTGTTACAAAACATGTACTCAACGATAATAATAATCCTATCAAAACGGTATCATTTTGAAAATATATCTTTCAAAATGATTTTACCCTTAAGCGTTGTAGACTGCTTCTTCCGCGACTTCCAAATGATATCTTCTTGATGCATCCAACGTTCAAGATTCTAACGTCTTGATATACCCATCAGTTAATATGATAACTCTGAGAACTAGCATTATATAAGACCGATATGACTTCAATTGCAATATCACTTCTTTAAACCTGTTATAGAGACATGATAAAGTTATTACATAGATTTAAACAAATATATCATCAAAGATTATATGCACTTATCATTGTAAGAGATGCTTCTTCAAATCTTGAAATATTGAGGATATTCCCAATAATCTCCTGTTATTCGAAGAAGTCATTGTTGAATTTTTGAGTGAAAGTGGCAAGCCCCGAGCAAACAATCCTGCGCTGGACAAAATGGAAGTCTGGGAGGACTGACCGTGGCGGATTGGGCGGACAAGATTGGTGACTAGCCAGGTCGGCCAGTGGTTTTGCAGTTTGCTTGTTCCAGGATGTAACCAGACTGATAAGATTTATATCCGCGGGTGCTGTAGACTCATCTGGAGTTTGCGGAGTCCGACATATTGTGGACTCTTATTGAGCTCATGAGTTCGGCATGGAGTTGTGCCCTTGGACTTGCTTTGGTAGAGCGGTTTGATAAAACCACAAAGTTCACCGGTTAGTGTGGAATGATGTTGAGTCAACCAGGTTGTGCGAGCTGGTTCTTGAGTTCGTCGGGTTGGAATACACGCTATGGACTCTTGGTGGTGTGGACTTGGTCTGATTTGATCCAAGTCCATTTGTCTCTGTCTGCGAGTTCGCACAGTTAGAGCAGACTGCTTTTATATCTGCCGAGCTCAGCAGCTTGTCAGCTTGGTATAATTGTGGGCTCGGAGAGTATGGACTGGAGCAGTGTCCGCAGGATGTTGTGGATTGGTAGCGGTATCCGTAGTGTTCGCAGGTATAGCGGTATGATCCAAGTTTTGGTAAAAAGGCGGATTGGCTTTATGTTCGCGCAGTGTGGATAAGCTTTGTGCTCGCGTTGTGTGGATACACTTTGTGCTCGCCGTGAGATGGGTGGTGTTCCTATCAGTTTGGGGCGTGACCACACTCCTCACCGCACCTATAAATAGGACCCCATGTCACATCAATAACACACACCGATTGAACAGTAAGTGAGCTCGGTAGATTGTTGCGGACAGGTTTTTTGTATCCGCGCGGTTTGAGAATTTGATCAGTTTTTATTGTGTAGATTGTGCAGACAGCACTGAGAAGCCAGAGACTTGGTTCTAACTTAGATCAGGGATCAGCGCAGACTCTGCGGTTATAATCGGCGATTAGCAGCAGGTCGCGACTTGCGACCAGACAGTATTTTATTTGGCAATCTTTCCCAGTTCAATAAAGTTGATCGCTTCTGGTGGTCTGTTCAGTTCGGTAGCAGTTGTTTGTGGATAATTTGGCGGCTAGGAGATCTCGCAGTTAGACGACTGGTAGATTGCAGATAGAGTTTCTTCAACATTGGAATAACGGGGTGTCCGCGCAGTTAGGTTGCAGTCTGGCGACCTGACGGATTCAGCGGACTCTATAGTGTAGCTCGTCAGAGTTGGTGGTTACTCCTTCAGTCCACGCAGCTAGATTTTGCCTTATTACTTTTGCTTCCATCGGGTACATTGGTGAACCATGTCTCGTCATATATGCCTCGCACTGTAAAGATTTTTGATAGTACAAGATTTACTTGCTTTTCTGTTTGCATCTGGTTTACTTGGCTTGGTTTTGACTGAGTGTATCTGCGACTTGGTTTCTCATTTTCCGCGTTTCATAAATATTTACATGGTGTCAGAGGGAACCGAGATTTGAGCAGTGATCAACCGATAATCTTGCTTTTTTGCTTCTAGAAGTCTAATGGACCAATGTTAGTGCAATGGAAGGTGGATTTGTAAGAGGTCTTGGAATTGAAATTTTAACGCCGAACACCTTCAAGAAGTGGAGGTCGTGCATGGAAAGTTATCTCTGGGCGAGGACCTTTGGGAGGTTGTCTGTGGAGACGAAAGGTAAGAGGTGACTGCTTCTACTAGTAATGTTGATACAGTGAGAGCTTGGAGGAAGATAAACACAAAGGCAAAGTTTACTGTCAAGCAAGCTCTCTCACCGGAGCTCTCTGACCACATCATAGGATGTCAGTCTGCTACTGAGATTTGGACTTCCCTTTATGGGTTGTTCATTAGGAAGAATGTAGCGCGACTACTGTTCCTGGAGAATGATTTGACGAGAGCCACTCAGGGAGATTTGTCCATCTTAACGCTCTTCCTGAAGATGAAGAACTTATGCGCTGAAATTTTGGCATTGGACCCTGATGAGCCGATTTAAGGAGCAAAGCTTAAGAAACACATAATCCACTGATTGCGGAAGGAATATGTGGTATTTCGTTACTTTTGTTCAAGGCTGGGCACTCAGCCGTCATTGTTGGAGCTAGATAACCTGCTAGCTTCACAGGAAAAGCCTAACAAGGCAGATGACTGGAGTTACTATCTCTGAAGGATGCAGTGAGGCGTTCTTCTCAGGGAAGAAGAAGAGATGGGAGAAGAAGAATAAGATGTCTATTGGCGATGACCCTTCAACTTATTATAAACAAGAGATGAGTGATGCTCCTAAGCGGGATTGGATGAAGAATGACGGGCTAAGGTACTACAGATGCAACCAGCCGGGTCACTTCAAGAAGGACTGCAAAGTCAAGCTACAGTCGGGCACATTACATATAAAGAGGGAGTTGGTTGTAGTGCTGAGGAATGAGGATGGGGGAATGCATTTATGATGAGCACGTATGTCCGTGATTTGTCCCCTATCGACTACCAAGATGGCTGGATAGTGGACTCAGGGTAAGGTCACCACCTTCCAAGGATGAGTCAAAGTTCTCTTCTTTACGGGCGCACTCAGGTAATGATGCTATTATTACCGCTGATGATCTGTTCGTGCAATCGAGAAGGAGGGTGTCATTTTTTTTGGGTAGTGATAAGGGTACACTTACCTTGAGAGTGTTTATCACGTATCAGGCATGAAGAAGAACCTCTTTTTTGTGACCAATACAGTCAATGCTGATTATCACGTTCTGTTCGGCCTGACATAAGTGAAGTTTCTCCGCAACGCAACATCAACGGTGAATGCTGACGTTGCTCATAGGGAAAGATAAATGACTTGTTCGTGTTATCAACAAGTTACTATGTTGATTGGATGAGATCCAACAATAGCGCTGCTATATGGCACTGTTACAGAATGAAGACCGGGCGGTCTCGCGGTTTGTCTGGTAGTCTGGCAACTTCTCCCAGAGCGCATGGTAGTCGGGCTGTTGCTGGATGGTGTCTGGCGGAATGGCGGCTTCTCCCAGCAACTTTGTAGTCGGGCTGTTGCTGGTTGGTTTCTGGCGGTCTGACGGCTTATCCCAGCGGATGGTAGCCGGGATGTTGCTGATTGGTGTCTAGCGGTCTGGCGGCTTATCTATGGCAACTTGTAGATATTATCGGGTTGTCTTCTGCACATTATACTTGCCGTGCGGGTAGTCTAACTGCGTTTCATATGCGGCTTGTATAGGTGTTTGTTCCTGTAATTATTAGTCTCACGTTGCTTTTTAATCTTTCTTCTCTCCTCCATTCTATAAAAGGGACGTCATACCTTTGTAATAGATACCTTTTTTGATAAAAAAATTTGTTACGCCAAATTTTCGGCCTGATTGTTTTTTATTCGCACATGGTATCAGAGGACTCGATCTTTTCCTCCTAATTCTGTGTGCCCTCTCTGTCCGCACGATAACTTGAAGAACAAATTCTTTATAGAGAGAGCAAAGTTTGTTATAGATGAGATGATGTTGTATGGGGTAGTTTGAGCATGCATAATCTTGTAGATATGCCGATCGTTTTACAATTTTTTGAGATTTGTGAGTTTGTGGGAATAGGTAAGATGGTAGTGATGTGAGAGGCAAATGTCCGCTGCCAGGCTCTTACCTATCTGGCAGAACTGGATGTCACTCGATGACGTCAACCCAGACCACGAGCAGATCTCGCTGTCAGGCTCTCACTTAGTTGGCAGGGCTGAATATCACTCGATGGCGTCTACCTAGACCCTGAGCAGTTCCCGCTGCCAGGCTCTCACTTGATTCTGCTTCTCGCGACCTATCTTTGTGACTTGTTTCTTCCACCGTCTTTCGCCTTATTTGCGCGATTTCTTTCGCTCATCGTCGTTGTCATGTGTGTGTGCGGCCTCTTTGATTCCTCTTTCTTCTCGCCGCTACTTGTTATTAAGTTGTCGTGACCTGTCTGTTCGCCTGTTTGAGCACTATTCATGCGGCTTCTTTCTCTCCTTGTCATTTCCCTTGGTGTGCGCGCCCTCTCTGATTTCCCTTTCTTCTCGCCGCGACCTGTTCTTAAGTCACCGCAACCTGTTCTTCTTATCACGGCCTTTGCTTAGTCGCCGCGTCCTCCTTTTCTAGTTCTCTTCTTCTTAAGTCATTGTGATTGTTAAGTCGTCGCGACCTGTTCTTATTGCTGTGACCTGTACTTAGTCGCTACGACCTGCTCTTCTTGCTGTGCCTTGTGCTAAAGTCGTCGCGTCCTCCTTTACAACTCATGACTTGTTCTTATCTCTGCTCTCTTCTATGACAACTTCTTCCTCGAAGTCGTCCGCCTCCGTGGTCATGTTTTCAGGTAGTGCCAACGTCGCTACTCAAGGTAAATGGCTGATCGACTTTGGTGCTACCAGTCATATGAACGACAATCCGTAATATTTTTCTCTCCTAGAACATCATGATCGATTGCCCCGGTCCTTATTGCTTACGACTCTCCCTCACCGTCAATGGAACAGGAGTGGTTCAGGTCACTCCATCTCTTCGCTTGGCGACACCCCCTACGTGCCCACTTTCCCTGCAATTTGTTATCTGTTACTTCTCTTTGCAAGCAACTACAGTGCTCTGTCACATTCACTTCTACTACTTGTTCTTTTCAGGATCCGGGCCCAATGGACGATTGCTACTGGGACTGAGAGCGACGGTCTCTACTTCTCGACAACGTTTCCGCACTGTCCTCCTTCCCCCTCCTATTCTAATGATCTTCTCCAATGGCACCTTCGTCTTGGTCATGCTCCTCCAAAACTTCTTCGTCAGCTTTCTGCCCCACCTTCCTTCGCAGAGTACTCCTCTCAACTGTGACGCATGTCAGCTTGGCAAGCATCACCGCTCCTCCTTCCACGAAGCCAGGTCGTGGATCTTCCTGACCGTTTGATCTAGTACACTCCGACATCTGGGGTCCTGCTCCTACCCTTACAATAGGTCAGGGTAGTTCATATTTTGTAACATTTATTGATGATTTCTCTCGATGTACATGGGTGTATCTTTTAAAGGATCGCTCCAAACTATTTTTTGTATGGACATCGTTCTATAATATGATTAAGAATCAGTTTGATCAATCTATTAAAATCTTCCGCTCTGACAATGCTAAGAAATATCTTAGTAATGATTTCTCTTCTTTCTGTCTGCAACATGGTATTATTCATCAAACTAGCTGTGTCTATACCTCACATAAAAATGGGGATTGCGGAACGTAAAAATCGTCACCTCCTCGATGTCGCTTGCACTCTGATGACACAGATGCATGTTCTTTGCTCCTATGGGCTACGCTGTCCTCATCTCCTATTATCTCATTAATCTAATCCTTTACACGGTTCTCTCCAAGTCAAACCCCATTCTCCATTCTCTATTCGGGTAAGGATCCATTTCCTCTCCCCTCTGCGTATCTTTGGGTGCGCGGCTTTTGTGCACGCTCCTTCCGTCACTCATGACAAACTCGCCCGATGTGCCACCAAGTGTGTCTTTTGGGTTACTCTTTTACTCAGAAAGGCTATTGTTGCTTTGACCCCGTTCTTCATAAACAATACGTATTCGCAAATGTGACCTTCTTCGATAATGTGTCATATTTCTCTTCTGATTCCTATCCCTCTCTAGATATTTCTGCCTCCTCCTACCGTCACCCACCACCACGTCTACTCCCATCGAGCTTTCTCCATCGTCGTCTTCGCCGTCTCCCTCCTTCTCTCTCTCTCCCTCTCCACCGCTGCTCTCTCTCCCTCATCTCCGCGGCCATCTCTCTCCTCTCCTGGGCCAGCTCTCTCCGCCAGGGATGCTCCCGGTTACTGAGGAACACGCCGACTTGGATCTTCCCATTGCTCTTCGCAAAGGGGTGCGGTCGTGTACCCAGCACCCTCTGGCTGCTGTTGTTTCCTATGATCGTCTAACTCCTTCTTGCAGGGCATTTGCATTGGCTATCTCTACAACTGCCACTCCACGCACCTACCAGGAAGCTCTTGTTTTCCTCATTGGAAGGCTGCCATGGATGAGGAATTGCTACCCTCACTGAAAGGGGTACCTGGACCCTTATTCCTCCCCTTTGGGCACTGATGTGGTTGGCTATCGCTGGGTCTTTGTTGTAAAGTTCCGTCCAGACGGCAGCTGGATCGATACAAGGCCCGCCTGATCACCAAAGGCTTCACTCAAACTAATAGTGTTGATTACTTTGACATCTTCTCTCCCGTTGCTCGTCTCAGCAACATTCGGGTCCTTCTCTCTATGACTGTCAACAGGGATTGACCCATTTCCCCAGCTGGATGTCAAGAATGCCTTCCTCTATGGTGATCTTCAAGAAGATGTATACATGTAGCAACCTCCTGAGTATGTTGCTCAGGGGGATACACAAGTATGTCGGCTGAAGAAGGCCATCTATGGCCTAAAGCAAAGCTCTCGGGCTTGGTTTGACAAGTTTAGCGTCATTGTTGCGGCATTGGTTTGCAAGAAGTTCTGCCGATCACTCCTTATTAATTCGCAAAATCTCCTCGGGTCTAGTGGTTCTTGTTATATATGTGGATGACATTCTTCTTACTGGCGATGACCAGGATGGGTGTAACGCCCCGAAACTCAAAAGAGCGACGGGGGACGTTTTGGGCCAGTTTTGGGTTCTGGCTGCAGGCACACGGCCTGGGACACGGGCGTGTCCCAGGGCGTGTCAAGCTGGTGTCGACACTGAGCCGGGAAGTCGACACTTTGGTCTCGACATTGTGTCGAGACTGGGCACACGGCCTGCGACACGGGCGTGTCGCAGGGTGTGTCGACCCGTGTCGACACTTAGCCGCGAAGTCGACACTCTTCTGCGTTCGACGAAGTGTCGAGACATGGCACACGGCCTGCGACACGGGCGTGGTCGCAGGGCGTATCGACCCGTGTCGACACTCATCCCGGGAAGTCGACACTTTGGTCTCGACATTGTGTCGAGACAAGGCACACGGCCTAGGACACGGGCGTGTCCAAGGCCGTGTCATCAGGTCGACAATCTTCGCTCGACGAAGTGTCGAGTGTCGAGACCGTGTACACGGCCTGGGGTCCAGGCGTGTTGAGGTGATACGGGTAAGGACCGGGCGTGTCCTAGAACCCGTGCAGTGCTCGGGTTGATTTCAGGGAAAAATGATAGGGGTACACGGCCGGCCACACGGCCGTGCCACATGGTACACGGGCATGTCAGGTCGAACACGGGCGTGTTTGATACCTATGTGTGTTCCAGGCGAGCCGATTTTGACGGCGAATGAGGCACACGGCCCTGGACAACGGGCGTGTGCCAGGCCGTGTTCGGTCCAGATTGGGAATTTCAGTCCCGAATCAAAGCCGTTCGTTTCTTTATTTTGGGATCCAACGGCTGGGGGTGGTTCCTGAAGGGATATACCCGGGATTGGACTTAGAAACCCTCACTTTTCTTAAGTTGTTATCTTTCTAAAACCTTAGAGAGAGAGGAGAGCCAAGGAAGGAAGAAGGAGCTAGATCCTGCCATTGGAGGAGCTTCGAAGCTCCGAATCCGAGCCGACTACGGATCCACGGAGGCAAAGCTAGTGCTGCTTTTCATCCGTTTACTTTTTCAATGGCGCCAAAGAGGAACGCTAGGGTAACGATTCTCTTCTTGAGCATGAGTAGCTCTCCTTCTTTGCATAGGAAGCCCGCTCTCGCGAGTTTGCGGAGAGTTGGAGGCGTTCCTTCGTCGTAGATATGTGAAGTCCCCGTTGTTTAGAGTCCGTAAGCGAGAATGGACATAGGCATGATGGTGAAGCCCTACCCGGACATGTTGGTCTGGATCGGTGATGTTGCATTGCATAATGCCAGAGAAGACTCCGTGCTATTGGTTGTTTTTCGGTTTTTCTACACGGTAGATTGTAGCAGGGAGCCTTGGGGACTAACCCAAAGGTGCACCGGGAAAACTGGGCGGATACGAGATCTTGCCAACTTGGTGGCCTGAGAGCCAACTGAACAAAAGATGTTTATATGGAGCAACCTCCGGGTATGTTGCTCAGGGGGAGACACGAGTATGCCCACTGAAGAAGGCTATTTATGGCCTCAAACAAAGTCCGCTGCCTGGTTGACAAGTTTAGCGACATTGTTGCGGCCATTGGTTTTACAAGAAGCTTGGCCGATCACTCCTTATTTGTCGAAAAACCGCCTCTGGTATGGTTGTTCTTACGGTTTATGTTGATGACATTCTTCTTACTGACGATGACCAGGAGGGAGTAACGTTGACAAAGAAACACCTCCGTCAACACCTGGTCACAAAGGATATGGGATCTCCGAAGTACTTTCTGGGAATTGAAATCTCTAGGAAGCCCAACTCCATGGTTCTTTCCCAAGGAAGTATGCCCTTGATCTTTTAAAGGAGGCAGGATTGACAGGTGCTAAACCTGCCCGTTGTCCTACGACTACTGAAGAAGGCAAAACTTGGATAGATGACTCTCCTCTTCTATCCGATATTACGAGGTACCGGCGTCTGGTGGGCAAACTCATTTATCTCACGGTAACCAGACCCGACATCTCCTATGATGTTGACAAGGTGAGCCAGTTTATGCAAGCTCTTAGGGAGTGTCATCTTCAATCTGCCTTGCGGATCTTGGAATATGTTAAAGCAGCGCCTGGGAAAGGATTACTCTTTCAGAAGAGTGGTCATCCGAGGGTTGAAGCATACTCAGATGCGAGTTACGCTGATGACAAAGGGGATCACAAGTCAACCTTGGGTTTTTGCACCTTTGTTGGGGGAAATCTGGTGAGTTGGAAGAGCAAGAAGCAGTCGGTTATTTCCAGGTCCAGTGCTGAAGCAGAGTATCGTAGTATGGCATCGACCACTTGTGAGTTAAAGTGGCTACGGGCTCTCCTGCTGGATTTAGGAGAGGTGTACAACCATCCTCTACCTATGTTCTGTGATAACAAGGCTGCCATATACATCTCCAAAAATCCGGTCTTCCATGAAAGAACCAAGCACATTGAGGCCGACTGTCATTTCATTCGTGAAGAGATTCTGAAGGAACAAATTTGCACTCCCCTCATCACTTCTGATAAAGAGCTGGCTGACATCTTCACCAAGCCAGTATTCGCCTCGTTTCTTCATATTTGTGACAAGCTGGACATGATCGATATATATGCTCCAGCTTGAGGGGGAGTGTTGAAGTTAGTGTCTGGACGGTCTGGCGGTCTGTCTTGGCGGGTTGAAGACCGCGCGGTCTGGTGGTTTCCCTTCAGTGGTTTGGTTACTGTGTTGTTGCTGTCTGGAGGCCGAGCGATCTAGCGGTCTCCCTTGGTGATCTCTCTCTCTCTCTGGTGGTAGCCGAGCAGTTAACCCTTCTGTCTAACCGCGCGGCTTGTGCGAGTTGTTCTGTATAAGTCCGCTTAGTCCTGTAAATTTTTAGTCCCACTTCTCTTATTTGTATTCTCTCATCTCTCCTCCATTCTATATAAGGGAGGCCATATATTTGTAATAGATACCTTTTTTTGGAATAATAAAGTTTACAATACTCCACTTTCCGGTTTATAATTTTCTGTTCGCACTATATATATATATATATATATATATATATATATATATATATATATATATATATATATATATATATATATATATATATATATATATATATATATATATATATATATATATATATATATATATATATAGATACAGGAAATCCTAAGGTATGGGCGTACGGGCAAGGGAATTTGGGGGTCAAGATGGTCTCAAAATGAAAAGTACATGGCATCCGTTTTGTTTTTTGCTTTCCTTAAAGCATTTAGGCAACAGATCTCTCAAATGAGAGGGGTACGGGTTGTCGTGGTTCAAGAGGAGCCACCAGGTTGATTGTCCATCCCTGACATGATGTTGCATTAGAAATCTTCTTTATTAGTAGATTAGACATTGTGGGTGAAGCCATAATCGCGACCGGTGGTCCGATTCTGTGATGGTGCATGACGAGCAATATAGAGATTTTGCTATAAATCCGTTTGCGGCAAGACGCCGTTTGTGATGCTTGCCCTCTTTTTCGTGTAAGAACGAATGGTGAGTTAGGGCAGAATTGATGTGATTGATTGATGTGCGAAGGCACAACTTTGTCTTTGTGGTTGGCTTGCTAGCTCGTGATGTTGCAAGTCATGTGTGGAGAGTGTGCCGGTAAGACAAGTCCCCTTTTGTGAAACTGACGAGAATGCCAAGCTTTGGACAAGCCCGGACGATGAAGCCCACGAGCAGGTGGGGTCAAGCAAGAGTTCTTAATATCAGTTTGTTGGTGTGACGGAACTGATGTGAGAGTCAGAGCTTGCAGGAAAGCCCAGGTTTTGAGACGTACGAGCAAATTTTGGCCTAGGCAAGAGTTCCATGTGCGGCTTGAATGTTGATGGGGGAAAACAGAAGTACCTATGTGATGTTATGTGATGATGTGCTAGGGACGGGCAGGAGGAGATGTGTTGGTTACACAGTTTAGGTCAACCTTTGGTGACCCACGTTACAACAAATTTTACAGGGCAAGGATTGCAAGCGGTAGCAAGCTCGCCGGCCAAAAAGGCCTAAGCCACATGAAGTGTACCCTCTTATATTTACTCATGAGTTGTTGAATGTTATGCTCCGTGAACTGTAATCCGACTTACGTGTCGAGGCAGCCTAGGAGTGCTAAAACACGTTTCTCTATTTGTTGCTGTTACAGTTTTTGGCATATTTGATTGTTGTAAGGCCTTAAGGCCATTTCAGACTCATATGGTTGTGGATAACTTCTAGCTTGTTGTGTGTTTCCGCTGTCTTGTTTTCCGAGTTTTGAGATGGGTAGTTTTTTATATCATATTTTAATGCTAAAACTGTGGAGTCTATATATTGTGGGCTCCCGACCGGACTCATGTTATATGGTCATTACAGGGGAGGTGTTACAAAACATGTACTCAACGATAATAATAATCCTATCAAAACGGTATCATTTTGAAAATATATCTTTCAAAATGATTTTACCCTTAAGCGTTGTAGACTGCTTCTTCCGCGACTTCCAAATGATATCTTCTTGATGCATCCAACGTTCAAGATTCTAACGTCTTGATATACCCATCAGTTAATATGATAACTCTGAGAACTAGCATTATATAAGACCGATATGACTTCAATTGCAATATCACTTCTTTAAACCTGTTATAGAGACATGATAAAGTTATTACATAGATTTAAACAAATATATCATCAAAGATTATATGCACTTATCATTGTAAGAGATGCTTCTTCAAATCTTGAAATATTGAGGGAATATTCCCAATAATCTCCTGTTATTCGAAGAAGTCATTGTTGAATTTTTTGAAGTGAAAGTGGCAGCCCGAGCAAACAATCTGCGCGGACAAAAGTGGAAGTCTGGGAGGACTGACCGTGCGGATTGGGCGGACAAGATTGGTGACTAGCCAGGTCGGCCAGTGGTTTTGCAGTTTGCTTGTTCCCAGGATGTAACCAGACTGATAAGATTTATATCCGCGGGTGCTGTAGACTCATCTGGAGTTTGCGGAGTCCGACATATTGTGGACTCTTATTGAGCTCATGAGTTCGGCATGGAGTTGTGCCCTTGGACTTGCTTTGGTAGAGCGGTTTGATAAAACCACAAAGTTCACCGGTTAGTGTGGAATGATGTTGAGTCAACCAGGTTGTGCGAGCTGGTTCTTGAGTTCGTCGGGTTGGAATACACGCTATGGACTCTTGGTGGTGTGGACTTGGTCTGATTTGATCCAAGTCCATTTGTGCTCTGTCTGCGAGTTCGCACAGTTAGAGCAGACTGCTTTTATATCTGCCGAGCTCAGCAGCTTGTCAGCTTGGTATAATTGTGGGCTCGGAGAGTATGGACTGGAGCAGTGTCCGCAGGATGTTGTGGATTGGTAGCGGTATCCGTAGTGTTCGCAGGTATAGCGGTATGATCCAAGTTTTGGTGAAAAGGCGGATTGGCTTTATGTTCGCGCAGTGTGGATAAGCTTTGTGCTCGCGTTGTGTGGATACACTTTGTGCTCGCCGTGAGATGGGTGGTGTTCCTATCAGTTTGGGCGGTGACCACACTCCTCACCGCACCTATAAATAGGACCCCATGTCACATCAATAACACACCCGATTGAACAGTAAGTGAGCTCGGTAGATTGTTGCGGACAGGTTTTTGTATCCGCGCGGTTTGAGAATTTGACCAGTTTTTATTGTGTAGATTGTGCAGACAGCACTGAGAAGCCAGAGACTTGGTTCTAACTTAGATCAGGGATCAGCGCAGACTCTGCGGTTATAATCGGCGATTAGCAGCAGGTCGCGACTTGCGACCAGACAGTATTTTATTTGGCAATCTTTCCCAGTTCAATAAAGTTGATCGCTTCTGGTGGTCTGTTCAGTTCGGTAGCAGTTGTTTGTGGATAATTTGGCGGCTAGGAGATCTCGCAGTTAGACGACTGGTAGATTGCAGATAGAGTTTCTTCAACATTGGAATAACGGGGTGTCCGCGCAGTTAGGTTGCAGTCTGGCGACCTGATGGATTCAGCGGACTCTATAGTGTAGCTCGTCAGAGTTGGTGGTTACTCCTTCAGTCCACGCAGCTAGATTTTGCCTTATTACTTTTGCTTCCATCGGGTACATTGGTGAACCATGTCTCGTCATATATGCCTCGCACTGTAAAGATTTTTGATAGTACAAGATTTACTTGCTTTTCTGTTTGCATCTGGTTTACTTGGCTTGGTTTTGACTGAGTGTATCTGCGACTTGGTTTCTCATTTTCCGCGTTTCATAAATATTTACATGGTGTCAGAGGGAACCGAGATTTGAGCAGTGATCAACCGATAATCTTGCTTTTCTGCTTCTAGAAGTCTAATGGACCAATGTTAGTGCAATGGAAGGTGGATTTGTAAGAGGTCTTGGAATTGAAATTTTAACGCCGAACACCTTCAAGAAGTGGAGGTCGTGCATGGAAAGTTATCTTCTGGGCGAGGACCTTTGGGAGGTTGTCTGTGGAGACGAAAGGTAAGAGGTGACTGCTTCTACTAGTAATGTTGATACAGTGAGAGCTTGGAGGAAGATAAACACAAAGGCAAAGTTTACTGTCAAGCAAGCTCTCTCACCGGAGCTCTCTGACCACATCATAGGATGTCAGTCTGCTACTGAGATTTGGACTTCCCTTTATGGGTTGTTCATTAGGAAGAATGTAGCGCGACTACTGTTCCTGGAGAATGAGTTGACGAGAGCCACTCAGGGAGATTTGTCCATCTTAACGCTCTTCCTGAAGATGAAGAACTTATGCGCTGAAATTTTGGCATTGGACCCTGATGAGCCGATTTAAGGAGCAAAGCTTAAGAAACACATAATCCACTGATTGCGGAAGGAATATGTGGTATTCGTTACTTTTGTTCAAGGCTGGGCCACTCAGCCGTCATTGTTGGAGCTAGATAACCTGCTAGCTTCACAGGAAAGCCTAGCAAGGCAGATGACTGGAGTTACTATCTCTGAAGGATGCAGTGAGGCGTTCTTCTCAGGGAAGAAGAAGAGATGGGAGAAGAAGAATAAGATGTCTATTGGCGATGACCCTTCAACTTATTATAAACAAGAGATGAGTGATGCTCCTAAGCGGGATTGGATGAAGAATGACGGGCTAAGGTACTACAGATGCAACCAGCCGGGTCACTTCAAGAAGGACTGCAAAGTCAAGCTACAGTCGGGGCACATTACATATAAAGAGGGAGTTGGTTGTAGTGCTGAGGAATGAGGATGGGGGAATGCATTTATGATGAGCACGTATGTCCGTGATTTGTCCCCTATCGACTACCAAGATGGCTGGATAGTGGACTCAGGGTAAGGTCACCACCTTCCCAAGGATGAGTCAAAGTTCTCTTCTTTACGGGCGCACTCAGGTAATGATGCTATTATTACCGCTGATGATTCTGTTCGTGCAATCGAGAAGGAGGGTGTCATTTTTTTTGGGTAGTGATAAGGGTACACTTACCTTGAGGAGTGTTTATCACGTATCAGGCATGAAGAAGAACCTCTTTTTTGTGACCAATACAGTCAATGCTGATTATCACGTTCTGTTCGGCCTGACATAAGTGAAGTTTCTCCGCAACATATCAACGGTGAATGCTGACGTTGCTCATGTAGGGAGAAGGATAAATGACTTGTTCGTGTTATCAACAAGTTACTATGTTGATTGGATGAGATCCAACAATAGCGCTGCTATATGGCACTGTTACAGAATTAAGACCGGGCGGTCTCGCGGTTTGTCTGGTAGTCTGGCAACTTCTCCCAGCGGCATGGTAGTCGGGCTGTTGCTGGATGGTGTCTGGCGGAATGGCGGCTTCTCCCAGCAACTTTGTAGTCGGGCTGTTGCTGGTTGGTTTCTGGCGGTCTGACGGCTTATCCCAGCGGCTTGGTAGCCGGGATGTTGCTGATTGGTGTCTAGCGGTCTGGCGGCTTATCTATGGCAACTTGTAGATATTATCGGGTTGTCTTCTGCACATTATACTTGCCGTGCGGGTAGTCTAACTGCGTTTCATATGCGGCTTGTATAGGTGTTTGTTCCTGTAATTATTAGTCTCACGTTGCTTATTTGTAATCTTTCTTCTCTCCTCCATTCTATAAAAGGGACGTCATACCTTTGTAATAGATACCTTTTTTGATAAAAAAATTTGTTACGCCAAATTTTCGGCCTGATTGTTTTTTATTCGCACATGGTATCAGAGGACTCGATCTTTTCCTCCTAATTCTGTGTGCCCTCTCTGTCCGCACGATAACTTGAATAACAAATTCTTTATAGAGAGAGCAAAGTTTGTTATAGATGAGATGATGTTGTATGGGGTAGTTTGAGCATGCATAATCTTGTAGATATGCCGATCGTTTAACAATTTTTTGAGATTTGTGAGTTTGTGGGAATAGGTAAGATGGTAGGTGATGTGAGAGGCAAATGTCCGCTGCCAGGCTCTTACCTATCTGGCAGAACTGGATGTCACTCGATGACGTCAACCCAGACCACGAGCAGATCTCGCTGTCAGGCTCTCACTTAGTTGGCAGGGCTGAATATCACTCGATGGCGTCTACCTAGACCCTGAGCAGTTCCCGCTGCCAGGCTCTCACTTGATTCTGCTTCTCGCGACCTATCTTTGTGACTTGTTTCTTCCACCGTCTTTCGCCTTATTTGCGCGATTTCTTTCGCTCATCGTCGTTGTCATGTGTGTGTGCGGCCTCTTTGATTCCTCTTTCTTCTCGCCGCTACTTGTTATTAAGTTGTCGTGACCTGTCTGTTCGCCTGTTTGAGCACTATTCATGCGGCTTCTTTCTCTCCTTGTCATTTCCCTTGGTGTGCGCGCCCTCTCTGATTTCCCTTTCTTCTCGCCGCGACCTGTTCTTAAGTCACCGCAACCTGTTCTTCTTATCACGGCCTTTGCTTAGTCGCCGCGTCCTCCTTTTCTAGTTCTCTTCTTCTTAAGTCATTGTGATTGTTAAGTCGTCGCGACCTGTTCTTATTGCTGTGACCTGTACTTAGTCGCTACGACCTGCTCTTCTTGCTGTGCCTTGTGCTAAGTCGTCGCGTCCTCCTTTACAACTCATGACTTGTTCTTATCTCTGCTCTCTTCTATGACAACTTCTTCCTCGAAGTCGTCCGCCTCCGTGGTCATGTTTTCAGGTAGTGCCAACGTCGCTACTCAAGGTAAATGGCTGATCGACTTTGGTGCTACCAGTCATATGAACGACAATCCGTAATATTTTTCTCTCCTAGAACATCATGATCGATTGCCCCCGGTCCTTATTGCGTACGACTCTCCCTCACCGGTCAATGGAACAGGAGTGGTTCAGGTCACTCCATCTCTTCGCTTGGCAGACACCCCCTACGTGCCCACTTTCCCTTGCAATTTGTTATCTGTTACTTCTCTTTGCAAGCAACTACAGTGCTCTGTCACATTCACTTCTACTACTTGTTCTTTTCAGGATCCGGGCTCCAAATGGACGATTGCTACTGGGACTGAGAGCGACGGTCTCTACTTCCCCGACAACGTTTCCGCACTGTCCTCCTTCCCCTCCTATTCTAATGATCTTCTCCAATGGCACCTTCGTCTTGGTCATGCTCCTCCAAAACTTCTTCGTCAGCTTCTGCCCCACCTTCCTTCGCAGAGTACTCCTCTCAACTGTGACGCATGTCAGCTTGGCAAGCATCACCACTCCTCCTTCCCACCGAAGCCAGGTCGTGGATCTTCCTGACCGTTTGATCTAGTACACTCCGACATCTGGGGTCCTGCTCCTACCCTTACAATAGGTCAGGGTAGTTCATATTTTGTAACATTTATTGATGATTTCTCTCGATGTACATGGGTGTATCTTTTAAAGGATCGCTCCAAACTATTTTTTGTATGGACATCGTTCTATAATATGATTAAGAATCAGTTTGATCAATCTATTAAAATCTTCCGCTCTAACAATGCTAAGAAATATCTTAGTAATGATTTCTCTTCTTTCTGTCTGCAACATGGTATTATTCATCAAACTAGCTGTGTCTATACCTCACATAAAAATGGGGATTGCGGAACGTAAAAATCGTCACCTCCTCGATGTCGCTTGCACTCTGATGACACAGATGCATGTTCTTTGCTCCTATTGGGGCTACGCTGTCCTCATCTCCTATTATCTCATTAATCTAATTCCTTTAACGGTTCTCCATAGTCAAACCCCATTCTCCATTCTCTATTCGGGTAAGGATCCATTTCCTCTCCCTCTGCGTATCTTTGGGTGCGCGGCTTTTGTGCACGCTCCTTCCGTCACTCATGACAAACTCGCCCGATGTGCCACCAAGTGTGTCTTTTGGGTTACTCTTTTACTCAGAAAGGCTATTGTTGCTTTGACCCCGTTCTTCATAAACAATACATATTCGCAAATGTGACCTTCTTCGATAATGTGTCATATTTCTCTTCTGATTCCTATCCCTCTCTAGATATTTCTGCTCCTCCTACCGTCCCCACCACCACGTCTACTCCCATCGAGCTTTCTCCATCGTCGTCTTCGCCGTCTCCTCCTTCTCTCTCTCCCTCTCCACCGCTGCTCTCTCCCTCATCTCCGCGGCCATCTCTCTCCTCTCCTGGGCCAGCTCTCTCCGCCAGGGATGCTCCGGTTACTGAGGAACACGCCGACTTGGATCTTCCCATTGCTCTTCGCAAAGGGGTGCGGTCGTGTACCCAGCACCCTCTGGCTGCTGTTGTT
Source organism: Platanthera guangdongensis (assembly GCA_039583875.1). Lineage (NCBI taxonomy): Eukaryota > Viridiplantae > Streptophyta > Magnoliopsida > Asparagales > Orchidaceae > Platanthera > Platanthera guangdongensis. The sequence continues at coordinate 15,317,602 of CM077156.1, forward strand.
TCCTATGATCGTCTAACTCCTTCTTGCAGGGCATTTGCATTGGCTATCTCTACAACTGCCACTCCACGCACCTACCAGGAAGCTCTTGTTGTTCCTCATTGGAAGGCTGCCATGGATGAGGAAATTGCTACCCTCACTGAAAGGGGTACCTGGACCCTTATTCCTCCCCCTTTGGGCACTGATGTGGTTGGCTATCGCTGGGTCTTTGTTGTAAAGTTCCGTCCAGACGGCAGCTGGATCGATACAAGGCCCGCCTGATCACCAAAGGCTTCACTCAAACTAATAGTGTTGATTACTTTGACATCTTCTCTCCCGTTGCTCGTCTCAGCACCATTCGGGTCCTTCTCTCTATGACTGTCAACAGGGATTGACCCATTTCCCAGCTGGATGTCAAGAATGCCTTCCTCTATGGTGATCTTCAAGAAGATGTATACATGTAGCAACCTCCTGAGTATGTTGCTCAGGGGGATACACAAGTATGTCGGCTGAAGAAGGCCATCTATGGCCTAAAGCAAAGCTCTCGGGCTTGGTTTGACAAGTTTAGCGTCATTGTTGCGGCCATTGGTTTTGCAAGAAGTTCTGCCGATCACTCCTTATTAATTCGCAAAATCTCCTCGGGTCTAGTGGTTCTTGCTATATATGTGGATGACATTCTTCTTACTGGCGATGACCAGGATGGGTGTAACGCCCCGAAACTCAAAAGAGCGACGGGGGACGTTTTGGGCCAGTTTTGGGTTCTGGCTGCAGGCACACGGCCTGGGACACGGGCGTGTCCCAGGGCGTGTCAAGCTGGTGTCGACACTGAGCCGGGAAGTCGACACTTTGGTCTCGACATTGTGTCGAGACTGGGCACACGGCCTGCGACACGGGCGTGTCGCAGGGTGTGTCGACCCGTGTCGACACTTAGCCGCGAAGTCGACACTCTGCATTCGACGAAGTGTCGAGACATGGCACACGGCCTGCGACACGGGCGTGTCGCAGGGCGTATCGACCCGTGTCGACACTCATCCCGGGAAGTCGACACTTTGGTCTCGACATTGTGTCGAGACAAGGCACACGGCCTAGGACACGGGCGTGTCCAAGGCCGTGTCATCAGGTCGACAATCTTCGCTCGACGAAGTGTCGAGTGTCGAGACCGTGTACACGGCCTGGGGTCCAGGCGTGTTGAGGTGATACGGGTAAGGACACGGGCGTGTCCTAGAACCCGTGCAGTGCTCGGGTTGATTTCAGGGAAAAATGATAGGGGTACACGGCCGGCCACACGGCCGTGCCACATGGTACACGGGCATGTCAGGTCGAACACGGGCGTGTTTGATACCTATGTGTTGTTCCAGGCGAGCCGATTTTGACGGCGAATGAGGCACACGGCCCTGGACACGGGCGTGTGCCAGGCCGTGTTCGGTCCAGATTGGGAATTTCAGTCCCGAATCAAAGCCGTTCGTTTCTTTATTTTGGGATCCAACGGCTGGGGGTGGTTCCTGAAGGGATATACACGGGATTGGACTTAGAAACCCTCACTTTTCTTAAGTTGTTATCTTTCTAAAACCTTAGAGAGAGAGGAGAGCCAAGGAAGGAAGAAGGAGCTAGATCCGGCCATTGGAGGAGCTTCGAAGCTCTGAATCGCGAGCCGACTACGGATCCACGGAGGCAAAGCTAGTGCGGTGCTTTTCATCCGTTTACTTTTCAATGGCGCCAAAGAGGAACGCTAGGGTAACGATTCTCTTCTTGAGCATGAGTAGCTCTCCTTCTTTGCATAGGAAGCCCGCTCTCGCGAGTTTGCGGAGAGTTGGAGGCGTTCCTTCGGGTAGATATGTGAAGTCCCCGTTGTTTAGAGTCCGTAAGCGAGAATGGACATAGGCATGATGTGTGAAGCCTACCCGGACATGTTGGTCTGGATCGGTGATGTTGCATTGCATAATGCCAGAGAAGACTCCGTGCTATTGGTTGTTTTTCGGGTTTTCTACACGGTAGATTGTAGCAGGGAGCCTTGGGGACTAACCCAAAGGTGCACCCGGAAAACTGGGCGGATACGAGATCTTGCCAACTTGGTGGCCTGAGAGCCAACTTGAACATAACCGGGTTATGTGAATTGTGATGGAAATGGGACTCGGTGGAAGTTTGACCCACGCAAATGGCTTAAATTGTCGTTGCGATGTGAGCACGGGTTAGATGGAACTGTACCCGTTCTATGTCATTCGGTTAAAGAGACCTAAAGGCACGTGGCACTTGCCGTTGGCATAGATTAGGGTCTTCGACGGTCAATGGCTTAAATTGTTGTGACTCAGGCCAAGAAGACAAATTGCTCATAGGTTTGGCCGTCAAAGTGGCGGTGGTGAGTCCGGAATGTCTATGGCTTTAATTGACGTGACATCGACCGGTTCACCGAGAATGTGCCCTGAGAGCACGGGGCGTGTGGCCGTGCGAGCGAACGTCTGTGATGAAATGACTATATATTTATGTTGCTCGCTTATGCTAATGAAATGCAGGGAAGGAGCATCGCCGCCCCGAGTTGGGGCGGGATCGTTATAATTTGGTCAGCATTGCTTACCGTTGCCTTATTTTGCCACCGTGCGGTGGTTTGTTGCTTGCAGGTGCTGCGGGACCAAGCGGTCAATAGCGGGCTAAAGCCATTTTTGCGAAGCCGGCCCTCGAAGGCCCAAATGGAAGTGTTTACTGTTTTATTCATGTATGACCGACCTGCATGCCGTGATTTGTAAATCATGTAATATCAAGTGAAATATTTTGTAAGGCCTTAAGGCTTATGTTGGTATTTTGTATACATTCCTATTTTGGTTAGTGGACATTCATTCTTTAATGTTGGGTTCTTTGTTACAACTTTTATAAACTGCTTTCGCTAGAATGCTCTGTGTAGGACGTTGAGATTGGTTGGATGGTTTCCATAAGTAACCACCCGGTCTGTCTGTAGTATATGACATCGGGCCCCGACCGGACCTACTACTATATGCTATGCGACGGATATGGGGCGTTACAATGGGGTAGCTTTGACAAAGAAACAGCTCCGTAAACACCTGGTCACGAAGGATATGGGCTCCCCCAAATATATTTTGGGGATTGAAATCTCTCGGAAGCCCAACTCCTTTGTTCTCTCCCAATGGAAGTATGCTCTTGATTTACTAAAAGAGGCAGGGTTGACTAGTGTTAAACCTGTCCGATGTCCCATGGCTACTAGAGAAGACAAAACTTGGACAAATGACTCGCTTCCTCTATCTGATACTTCGATGTACCGGCGTCTGGTGGGAAAACTCATTTATCTCACGGTGACTAGACCCAACATCTCCTATGTTGTAGGCAAGGTTAACCAATTCATGCAAGCTCCTAGGGAGTGCCATCTACAGTCTTCCCTGAGGATATTGGAGTATGTCAAAGCAGCATCAGGGAAAGGATTGCTTTTTCAGAAGAATGGTCATTTGAGGGTTGAAGCATACTCAGATTCGAGCTATGCTGATGATAAAGCAGACCGCAAGTCAACATTGGGCTTTTGCACATTTGTTGGAGGAAATCTTGTGGGATGGAAGAGTAAGAAAAAGTATGTTATCTCCCGGTCTAGTGCTGGAGCAGAATATCGTAGTATGACATCGACCACATGTGAGTTAAAGTGGTTACGAGCTCTCGTGCTTGACTTAGGAGAGGTCTACAACTATCCTCTTCCTATGTTCTGCGACAACAAGACCGTGATATACATCTCCAAAAATCCGGTCTTTCATGAGAGAACAAAACACGTAGAAGTCGACTGTCATTTTATTCGAGAAGAGATTTTGAAGAAACAGATTTGTACTCTGTTTATCACTTCTGACAACGAATTGGCAGATATCTTCACCAAGCCGGTGACCGCTTCCTTGTCTCATATTTGCGACAAGCTGGGCATGATTGATATCTATACTCTAGATTGAGGGGGAGTGTTGCAGTATGGAGACCGGGCGGTCTGGCGGTTTGTCTGGTAGTCTGGCGGCTTCTCCCAGCGGCTTGGTAGCCGGGCTGTTGCTGGATGGTGTCTGGCGGCTTCTCCCAGTGGCTTGGTAGCCGAGCTGTTGCTGGTTGGTGTCTGGCGGGTTGGCGGCTTATCCCAGTGGCTTGGTAGCCGGGCTGTTGCTGATTGGTTTCTGGAGGCTTATCTATGGCGACTTGTAGATATTGTCAGATTGTCTTCTACACATTGTAGTTGTCGTGCGGGTAGTCTAACCATGAGACTTATGCGGCTTGTATAGGAGCTTGTTCCTGTAATTATTAGTCCCACATTGCTTATTTGTAATCTCGCTTATCTCCTCCATTATATAAAAGGGAGGTCATACCTTTATAATAGATATCTTTTTTGGATAATAAAATTTGTTACTCCAAATTTTTGGCCTGTTTGTTTTCTATTCACACAAGCACGAGAGACTGGAACATGTCAGGATAGACAAGTTGAAAGCTATGGCGGTGAAGAGCCTTGTGAAAGACTTGCCTATATTTTCATCCTTCGGTGACGGTCATGATTATGCAAGATGTCAATATGGAAAGGCTCATCGCCTTCCGTTTGACAAATCGCAGACCAGGTGTAAAACACCATTGGAGTACATCCATGGTGATCTGATGGGTTTGACTGTCACCGCCAGTCTTGGAGGCAACAAATATATGCTGGTGTTGATTGATGACTACACGAGGTACACATGGGTGTACTTTATGAAGGAGAAGTTGGATGCGTTCCAATTGTTTGTGGAGTTCAAGGAGCTAGTGGACAACCGACTTGGCCTGCAGTTTAAGAGGTTGAGAATGGACAATGGAGATGAGTTCATTTTAAATAAGTTCTTTAACTTCTATAGGATGCATAGAATCTGGAGAGAGCTCTCTTGTGTGCATACTCCACAATAAAATGGAGTTGCAGAACGGAATATCTGTCATCTGACGGAGACCTACAAGTGTGGGCTTCATGCCAAAGGCATTCCTAGGTCTTTCTAGGTGGAAGGGATGGTTTGCGCAACTTATGTCATCAATCAGATGCCTCTGAGTCTGATCAACATGAAATATCCTCATGAGATGATGTTTAAGGAGAAGCCTAGTGTTGTACACCTTCAGGTGTTTAGGTAGACATGCTATGTACACGTTCTTGATGCTCTCAGGACTAAGCTGGATGCGAAGGCGAGGAAGCTTGTCTTCGTAGGCTATGATGAGAGGAAGAAATAATGGAGATGTATGAACCCAATGATGAAGAAGTCCGTCATCTCTAGAGACATGGTCTTCGACGAACTGACATCATATGGAGGTGGCTCATATGTGGATCTATAGGAAAGTAGGTCCGATGGTGGGTAGGAGGAAGCTGCTAAGGATCTTCTGGTAGAGCTGCATGTGTCACCAGGAGCTCCATATGTTTCTAGCTCCGTGGCGGAGACTTCTAGTTCAGGAAGCAGGGGGAGCGATGCTCCAAGTATGTACGAAAGCGGAGCTGGTTCAGAAGAAGCAACGGAGGTGGTGAGCCATGTTCAGGTTCTTTGAAGGTTGAAGAGGACCATCAAACCACTGGCTCGGTATAGAGAAGTGAACATGATGAGCTTTGTTTCTTATTTCTTTGCAGTGCCTCTGGACGAGCGAGAGCCTTTTAACTTTGAAGACATCACTTGATTCAAGGAGTGAGATGATGTCATGGATGAGTAGATGGTTGCCCTCATAAGGAACGAGACTTGGGATCTTGTGCCCAAGGTCGATGACGTTACTCCTATGACATGCAAGTGGGTGTATAAGATGAAGAAAAAGGCAGATGGATGCATCAAGCGATACAAGGCTCAACTTGTAGCTCGAGTATTCTCCCAGTAGTATGGAGAAGAGTATGAGGAGACTTTTAGTCCTGTTGCAAAAATGACTTCAGTATGAGTGGTGATTGCCTTGGCGGCTTCCCAAGGATGGAGGATGTGACAACTTGATTTAAAGAATGCTTTTCTTTACGGTGAAATTGATAAAAACATCTTCATGGTTCAGCCACTGGGGTATGTATCTAAAGATCATCAAGGAAACATCTGCAAGCACAGGAAGGCCCTTTATGGCTTGAAGCAGGCTCCTCGGACGTGGTACAGGAAGATCGCAGAATACCTCATGTTCTGCTGGTATTTTGCTTTTAATTCTAACTCGAGCCCATTCGTTAAGAAGAAGGGGGAGCTTCATGTCTTGGTGCTATTGTACGTTGACGATATGATCGTCACTGGAAACTCTGAGGAGGAGGTAGCTAGGCTTAGGGCAGAGTTAGCTGTTCATTTCAAGATAAAGAATTTGGGTGAGCTCCACTATTTCCTTGGACTCAAGGAGGAGATGAGAAAGAGCGGCATACTCGTTTGCTAAAGAGGCTATGCAGAATGGATCGTTCAACAATTCGGCATATGGGAGGGGAAGATTTGTTCTACTCTACTGGATGTTGGCATTATGCTTCGACGTGGTGAGGGGAGGGATCTTCCAGATCCCTTGGTGTTTCGAGCTCTGGTTGGGAGCCTTATTTACTTGACGATTACAAGACCAGACATTGCTGATGTTGTAGGCTGAGTAAGTCGTTATATGACGGAGCCTCAGAAGCCTCATCTTGTGGCGATAAAGAATATTTTAAAGTACATGAAGACTACTTCTGATATGGGGCTCCTTTATGGGAGTGACCCGAGCTTCAACCTGTACGGTTACACTGATGCTGATTATGGGGGAGACTCGTACAATTGGAAGTCGACGTCTGGCTATGTTTTCACATGTGGATCATCAGGCATATCATGGTGTAGCAAAAAGTAAGACTCGATATCTATCTATACTACAGAAGCAGAGTACAAGGCTTCAGCCTTAGCATCTCAGAAATCCATATGGATTAGGAGGCTAGTGGAGGACGTCCATGAAGAAGTGTGATGTCCCACTCTGCTATGCAGTAATAACGAAAGTGCCCTTAAACTGGTTAACAATCCAGTTGTCATGTGAGGACCAAACATATTGAGATCGAGAATCACTTAATTCGAGAGAAGGTGCTGGAGGGATCGCTTATGGTCTAGAATGTAACGCCCCGAAACTCAAAGGAGCAAAGGGGGACGTTTTGGGCCAGTTTTGGTTTCTGGCTGAAGGCACACGGCCTGGGACATGGGCATGTCCCAGGGCGTGTCAAGCGTGTGTCGACACTTAGTCGCGAAATCGTCGAGTTATTCTCGACGATTCGTCGAGAATGGGCACACGGCCTGCGACACGGGCGTGTCGCAGGGCGTGTCGACCCGTGTCGACACTTAGCCGTGAAATCGTCGAGTTATTCTCGATGATTCGTCGAGAATGGGCACACGGCCCGCGACACGGGCGTGTCGTCGGGCGTGTCGACCCGTGTCGACGAGCGTCAAGGTGAAATCGTCGAGATTCACTCGACGGTCGTCGAGACAAGGCACACGGCCTCGGACACGGGCGTGTCCAAGGCCGTGTCAGCGAGTCGTCGTTCTCCCCTCGACGAAATGTCCCGTGTACACGGCCTGGGGGCCCAGGCGTGTCAATGTGACACGGGCAAGGACACGGGCGTGTCCTAGAACCCGTGCAGTGCTCGGGTTGGAAACGGGGGAAAATCATGGGGTACACGGCCGGCTACACGGCCGTGTCAACTGGAACACGGGCGTGTCAGCTCGAACACGGGCGTGTTCGATACCCGTGTGCGTGTTCAGAAGATTCGATTTTGACGGCGAATGCGGCACAAGGCCCTGGACACGGGCGTGTGCCAAGCCGTGTTCGGCCCAGATTGGGCATTTCAGCCCCGAATCAAAGCCGCTCGTTTTCTTAGGTTGAGATCCGATGGCTGGGGATGGTTCCTGGGAGGATATACACGGGTTTGACTTAGAAAAATCCACACTTTTCATTACTTATCCTCTCTTCAAACCCTTGGAGAAAGAAGAGCTAAGGCAAGAGGAAGAGGAGCTAGATCCGCCATTGGAGGAGCTTCGGAGCTCCGAATCGCAAGCCGACTCCGGATCCACGGAGGCAATGCAAGCGCGGTGATTTCTATCCGATTACATTTCGATGGCGCCAAAGAGGAACGCAAGGGTAACGATCCTCACTTGTGAGCATGATAGCTCTCTTTCTTAGCATAGGAAGCCCTCTCTCGCGAGTTTGCGAAGAGTTGGAGGCGTTCCTTCGGGTAGATATGTAAAGTCCCCGTTGTTTAGCGTCCGTATGCGAGAACGGACATAGGCATTTTGGTTGAAGCCTACCCGGACATGTTAGTTCGGATCGGTGATGTTGCATTGCATAAGGCCGGAGAAGACTCCGTGCTATTTGGTGTTTTCGGGTTTTCTACGCGGTAGATTGCAGCAGGGAGCCTTGGGGACTAACCCAAAGGTGCACCCGGAAAACTGGGCGGACACGAGGTCTTGCCAACTTGGTGGCCTGAGTGCCAACATGAACATAACGGGGTTATGTGTCTTGCGGTAGAATGGGACTCGGTGAAAGTTTGACCCGCGTAAATGGCTTAAATTGCCGTTGCGATGTGAGCACGGGTTAGATGGAGCCGTACCCGCTTTATGTCGTTCGGGTTAGAGAGACCTAAAGTTACATGGCACTCGCCGTTGGCATAGATGTGAGTCTTCGGTGGTCAATGGCTTAAATTGACGTGACCAATACCATGAAGACGAATTGCTCATAGGAATGGCCGTCTAAGTGGCGGTGGTGAGTCCGGAATGTTAATGGCTTTAATTGACGTGACATCGACCGGTTCGCCGAGAATGTGCCCTGAGTGCACGGGACGTGTGGCCGTACGAGCCAACGTCTGTGATGAGATGGCTATGGTTATATGCATTGCTCGCTTGTGCTAATGAAATGCAGGGAAGGAGCATCGCCGCCCCGAGTTGGGGGCGGGATCGTTATAATTTGGTCAGCATTGCTGACCGTTGCTTTGTTTGCCACCGTGCGGTGATTTGTTTGCTTGCAGGTGCAGCTGGACCAAGCGGTCAATAGCGGGCTAAAGCCCTTTTTGCGAAGCTGGCCCTCGAAGGCCCAAGTGGAAATGTTTTCTATTTTATTCATGTATGGCCGGCCTGCGTGCCGAGGTTGGTAAATCATGTAATAGACAAATGAAACATCTTGTAAGGCCTTAAGGCCGACTTTTGAGTATTTTGTAATGACATTCCTTTTGGTTTTAGTGGACATTCATGCTTGTGCTGGGTTCTTGATTTGTAACTCTTATAAATTGCTTCCGCTAGAATGCTCTGTGTAGGACGTTGAGATTGGTTGGATGGTTTCCATACGTAACCACCCGGTCTGTCTGTGGTATATGGCGTCGGGCCCCGGCCGGACCTACTGCTTTATGCTATGCGACGGATAGGGGGTGTTACAATTTGGTATCAGACTACTGGTTTTGGTTGGGCTTGAATTGAATTCGTGGGCGAATTCTTTTTAAGGGGTGGTGAGCACATTGTGTGCGTCATCGTTATAACAGTAAAAAGAACCCATGAATGTCCACTTAGGAATGAAAATACTCGTGTTTGCGGAACCTGCGTGTTCCTATAATTGCTGTTTGCAATTTATTTGGTCGCTTAACGGTGTTTTGTACCACTATAGGTGACCCGAAGTGGTGTTGGGCCGTCAGAACGCCGAGGTTCTGAGGCTAGTAGTGCACCAGAAGTTGCTCCCGCAACACCTTTGTCGGCTGAAAATATAAGATTGGTGGCTGAAGCGGTGTTAGCCGTGATAAATGCGCAGCCTGGGAGGCAAGCGCAGCAGCCAGCTCCTGTGATGGAGCAAGTACCTCTTCAAGAGGCGGAGCCGAGGAGGATGGAGCAAGTGGTTGTAGAACCAATAGTGCCAAGGAGGGCGACTGAGAGGCAGTTGAAGCATGTAATGAGCTTTAACCCTCCGTTATTATCGGGGTTGGGAACCCCATCTCAGGCTGAAGACTGGCTCTCTAGGGTGAAGAGAGTCATGACAGCGACGGAGACGGAGGAGTGGCAGATGACCACCATTGCTACGTTCCTGTTGGACGGGGAAGCGAGGATGTGGTGGGAAGGCTTGGAGCTGCATCATCTGAGAGGAAGACAATTGATAGACGTTCCGATGGAAGAGTTCTCGGAATTGTTCTTAGCAAGATACCTCCCTTCTACTCAGAGGATTTCAATGGAGAATGAGTTCCTGAGGTTGGTGCAGGGTGAGCGAAGCGTGGATGAATATATCCACGAGTTTACGCGGTTGAGTCGTTATGCGAGCTCTACCATCATGGATGAGGAGCGCAAGACTAATCGCTTCTACGAAGGTCTGAGGGATGAGCTGAGACTATTACTGTCGGGGCCGATGACGCAGGGTTTCTTGACCTTGGTCAATACTGCCCGGTCCTTGGAGAAGGACATGAAGAGTGTACAAGCGAAGAAAGGCTTGACTGATAAGAAATCTGAGTTTAAAGTGCCGACTACTTCGAAGTCTGGCTATCGGAGGACTTTCAAGAAGCATAGGACTTCGGGTCCAGCTCCTTCTGGTGCTTCTGGGGCGACTACGAGTCGGACCCCGGGCGCGTGCTTCACTTGTGGCAAGACGGGGCATTTCGCCCGTGATTGTTGGAGCGGACGTCCTAAGTCCGAAAGGAGGCCAGGAGCTACCTACGAAGAGAAGGGAAAGGCGGTGGAGTCGACCGCATCTCACTATGCTCCGGCCCAACCTAGAGTTTACAATCTTGGCCAACAGGAGGCCATTAAACAAGCTGATGTGGTGACAGGTACGGTTTAATTTATAGCAAGTCAATTCCTTTATATGCTTGTTATGTATATGTTACCTTACCACTACTTGTTTAGGATTTGTAATGATTTGTGAAAATCCCGCACGAGCACTCTTTGATACGGGAGCTTCACACTCCTTCTTATCCGAAGGATTTATATCACGCATCGGAGTCCCTTCTTCGATGGCGAAGGATAAGTTGGATGTGTTGTTGCCCAATGGGTGTTCGATGCGAGCGGTTAGGATCTGCGATGTTAAGATTCGTATTGGGGAGCAGGAGTTCGACCTGCGAGCGTCTTTACTTCCGTTAGTGGAGTTTGACGTCATATTTGGCATGGACTGGCTCTCGGAGCAGCAGGCCCATATAGATTGCGGTAGCAAGGAAGTCAAGCTGGGAGCAAGTCGTGAGACGACTTTTACGGGCTTAAAGGGGTCGAGCAAGACGTTGATGTCTGCTCTTCAGGTGGTGAAGGCGGTTCGTGCCGGAGCAGAACTGTTCTTTACACTTGTGGAGGTTGCAAAGCCGAAGCCCGCGTTGGATTGTATTTCAGTGGTATCGGAATACCCTGATGTGTTCCCCGCAGATCTTCCTGGAGCCCCGCCTCAACGGGAGATAGATTTTACGATCGAGCTAGTGCCAGGTGCAAAGCCTGTGTCACGATCTCCGTATCGGCTAGCGCCTAAGGAAATGGCGGAGCTGAAAGTTCAACTGCAAGAGTTGTTGGAACAAGGGTATGTGCGCCCGAGTTCTTCGCCTTGGAGCGCACCGGTCCTCTTTGTTAAGAAGAAGGACGGAAGCTTGAGGTTGTGTATTGATTATCGAGAGCTAAACAAGCTGACTGAGAAGAACAAGTACCCGATCCCCCGGATTGATGATCTCTTTGATCAGTTAGTCGGGTCGACGGTGTACTCGAAGTTAGATCTCAAGTCTGGGTACTATCAGCTGCGGATAAGGGAGAGTGATATCCCGAAGACAGCGTTTAGTACGAGATACGGGCATTATGAGTTTACGGTCATGCCGTTTGGGCTGACTAATGCGCCGTCAGTATTTATGGATTTGATGAACAGGACGTTCAGGGAGTACCTAGACCATTTCGTGATCGTCTTCATCGACGATATTTTGGTGTACTCGCAAAGTGAGGAAGATCACTTTAAGCATCTTCATTTGGTGCTGGAGACGCTAAGGAGAAACCAGTTGTATGCCAAGTTCTCGAAGTGCGAGTTTTGGCTATCCTCAGTAGCGTTCCTCGGGCATATAGTGAGTGGAGAGGGTATTGCGGTGGATCCGGCGAAGATTGTTGCGATACGGGAGTGGCCTGAGCTTGCTACGGTAGCAGAAGTCCGGAGCTTTTTGGGGCTTGCCGGTTATTCTAGGCGCTTCGTAGAGAACTTCTCGCGGATAGCGCTACCTCTCACTACTTTGACGAGGAAGGATCATAAGTTCGTTTGGACGCCGGAGTGCGCGCGAGCTTTTGAGGAGTTAAAGTGTCGGTTGACCACGGCGCCTGTGTTGAGTTCGCCGGTTGGGACCGAAGGCTATGAGATATATAGCGATGCTTCAGGCAGCGGTTTGGGTTGTGTGCTACTGCAGCACGGAAGCGTGATAGCTTATGGCTCGAGACAGCTAAAAGTGCACGAGAGGAATTATCCGGTCCACGACTTGGAATTGGCGGCCGTGATTTTTGCCTTGAAGCTGTGGAGGCATTATTTGTACGGTGTGAAGATTGACATCTACACCGATCACAAGAGCCTAAAGTATCTAATAGATCAGAAAGATTTGAATATGCGGCAGCGTAGGTGGATGGAGTTCCTGGGGGACTATACTTTTAAGATCCACTACGTGCCTGGCAAAGGGAATGCGGTTGCGGATGCATTGAGTCGCCGAGCCCCAGCTCAAGCGAATTGGCTATCAGTGCATGATGAGCGGTTGGTGCAGGAGCTGGAGGCGTTGGAGATTGTTTGTGTGGACAGACAATCTAGCGCTGAAGCAGTGCTGAATTGGACTGAAGTCCAATATGACCTGGCTGATCGGATTCGGCAGGCTTTGGATATGGATGCTCATATGAAGCAGTTCATGATAGAGGCTCTGGATGGGTCAAATTCCCAATTCGTCGTGGAGGACGGATTGCTTTGGAAAGACGGTCGTTTGTGCGTCCCAAGTGTGGGCAATTTACGGGTGGAGTTGTTGTACGAGGCACACCATACCAAGTACTCGATTCACCCGGGGAGCACGAAGATGTACCGCGATATCAAGAAGCTATTTTGGTGGCCGGGTTTGAAGAAGGATGTGGCGCTATACGTAGCGAAGTGCCAAACCTGCGCCTTAGTAAAGGCGGAGTGCCAAAAGCCGGGAGGATTTCTTAAGTCCTTGCCTATTCCGGAGTGGAAATTCGACGACATCTCTATGGACTTTGTGCATGGTTTGCCAAGGTCGCAGAAGGGGAACGACGCCATTTGGGTGGTGGTCGATCGATTAACGAAGGTGTCGCACTTTATTCCGCATAGGAAGGACGATCCGGTGGAGAAGCTGGCGAAGCTTTATGTGGATAATATAGTACGGCTTCATGGTGTGCCCCGCAGCATCGTGAGTGACCGTGATGGGCGGTTCACGTCCAATGATTGGAGGCTGGTGCAGCAAATGTTGGGAACAAAGCTGAAGTTTAGCACAGCCTTCCATCCACAAACGGATGGGCAGACCGAGAGGGTCAATAGAACCATGGAAGACATGCTTCGCATGTGTGTCTTGGACTTTGGAAAGCAATGGGAGGACCATCTTTATTTGGTGGAGTTCGCATACAACAACAGCTACCAAGCAAGTATTCAGATGGCGCCTTTCGAGGCCCTTTATGGTAGAAGATGTCGCACGCCGTTGTCTTGGTTAGAAACGGGCGAGTCAAAGTTGTATAAGCGATCGGAAGTGGAGGATGCTACTTCCTTGGTAAGAACCATTCGGGAGAGGTTGCTCATGGCTCAGGACCGGCAAGCAAAGTACTATAATGTCAAGCACAGGAACGTGGAGTTCGCTGTGGGCGATTATGTATACTTGAAGATCAAGCCGTTCAAGGGTGTCTCGCGGGTGCGGCGATTGAAAAAGCTGAGCCCGAGGTACCTTGGACCATTTGAGGTTCTGGAGCGAGTTGGTGAAGCGGCCTATAGGTTGAAGCTTTCTGTGGAGCTAAGTGGTTTACACGATGTATTCCACATTTCGGTACTTAGGAAGGCGGTGCAAGAGCCTACGCAAGTGATCGCGGTCGATCAAGTGCCGGTGGATAGTGGGCTAACGACAAAGGTCAAGCCCGTGCGGATTGAAGACTCGGAGGTCAAGCGGCTACGCAATAAAGAGATCAGGATGGTCAAAGTCCGGTGGGACAATTGCGGTCGTGAGGAGCTCTCCTGGGAGCGAGAGCAGACGATGCTTGACGAATATCCGGAGTTGTTCCGCTCAGGTACAAATTTTGTTTTGTACATGTTTTTCCCTTTATGAAATTTCGTGGGCGAAATTCTTTTAAGAGGGGTAGAGTTGTAACGCCCCGAAACTCAAAGGAGCAAAGGGGGACGTTTTGGGCCAGTTTTGGTTTCTGGCTGAAGGCACACGGCCTGGGACACGGGCGTGTCCCAGGGCGTGTCAAGCGTGTGTCGACACTTAGTCGCGAAATCGTCGAGTTATTCTCGACGATTCGTCGAGAATGGGCACACGGCCTGCGACACGGGCGTGTCGCAGGGCGTGTCGACCCGTGTCGACACTTAGCCGTGAAATCGTCGAGTTATTCTCGACGATTCGTCGAGAATGGGCACACGGCCCGCGACACGGGCGTGTCGTCGGGCGTGTCGACCCGTGTCGACGAGCGTCAAGGTGAAATCGTCGAGATTCACTCGACGGTCGTCGAGACAAGGCACACGGCCTCGGACACGGGCGTGTCCAAGGCCGTGTCAGCGAGTCGTCGTTCTCCCCTCGACGAAATGTCCCGTGTACACGGCCTGGGGGCCCAGGCGTGTCAATGTGACACGGGCAAGGACACGGGCGTGTCCTAGAACCCGTGCAGTGCTCGGGTTGGAAACGGGGGAAAATCATGGGGTACACGGCCGGCTACACGGCCGTGTCAACTGGAACACGGGCGTGTCAGCTCGAACACGGGCGTGTTCAATACCCGTGTGCGTGTTCAGAAGATTCGATTTTGACGGCGAATGCGGCACACGGCCCTGGACACGGGCGTGTGCCAAGCCGTGTTCGGCCCAGATTGGGCATTTCAGCCCCGAATCAAAGCCGCTCGTTTTCTTAGGTTGAGATCCGACGGCTGGGGATGGTTCCTGGGAGGATATACACGGGTTTGACTTAGAAAAATCCACACTTTTCATTACTTATCCTCTCTCCAAACCCTTGGAGAAAGAAGAGCTAAGGCAAGAGGAAGAGGAGCTAGATCCGCCATTGGAGGAGCTTCGGAGCTCCGAATCGCAAGCCGACTCCGGATCCACGGAGGCAACGCAAGCGCGGTGATTTCTATCCGATTACATTTCGATGGCGCCAAAGAGGAACGCAAGGGTAACGATCCACACTTGTGAGCATGATAGCTCTCTTTCTTAGCATAGGAAGCCCTCTCTCGCGAGTTTGCGAAGAGTTGGAGGCGTTCCTTCGGGTAGATATGTAAAGTCCCCGTTGTTTAGCGTCCGTATGCGAGAACGGACATAGGCATTTTGGTTGAAGCCTACCCGGACATGTTAGTTCGGATCGGTGATGTTGCATTGCACAAGGCCGGAGAAGACTCCGTGCTATTTGGTGTTTTCGGGTTTTCTACGCGGTAGATTGCAGCAGGGAGCCTTGGGGACTAACCCAAAGGTGCACCCGGAAAACTGGGCGGACACGAGGTCTTGCCAACTTGGTGGCTTGAGTGCCAACATGAACATAACGGGGTTATGTGTCTTGCGGTAGAATGGGACTCGGTGAAAGTTTGACCCGCGCAAATGGCTTAAATTGCCGTTGCGATGTGAGTACGGGTTAGATGGAGCCGTACCCGCTTTATGTCGTTCGGGTTAGAGAGACCTAAAGTTACATGGCACTCGCCGTTGGCATAGATGTGAGTCTTCGGTGGTCAATGGCTTAAATTGACGTGACCAATACCATGAAGACGAATTGCTCATAGGAATGGCCGTCTAAGTGGCGGTGGTGAGTCTGGAATGTTAATGGCTTTAATTGACGTGACATCGACCGGTTCGCCGAGAATGTGCCCTGAGTGCACGGGACGTGTGGCCGTACGAGCCAACGTCTGTGATGAGATGGCTATGGTTATATGCATTGCTCGCTTGTGCTAATGAAATGCAGGGAAGGAGCATCGCCGCCCCGAGTTGGGGGCGGGATCGTTATAATTTGGTCAGCATTGCTGACCGTTGCTTTGTTTGCCACCGTGCGGTGGTTTGTTTGCTTGCAGGTGCAGCTGGACCAAGCGGTCAATAGCGGGCTAAAGCCCTTTTTGCGAAGCTGGCCCTCGAAGGCCCAAGTGGAAATGTTTTCTATTTTATTCATGTATGGCCGGCCTGCGTGCCGAGGTTGGTAAATCATGTAATAGACAAATGAAACATCTTGTAAGGCCTTAAGGCCGACTTTTGAGTATTTTGTAATGACATTCCTTTTGGTTTTAGTGGACATTCATGCTTGTGCTGGGTTCTTGATTTGTAACTCTTATAAATTGCTTCCGCTAGAATGCTCTGTGTAGGACGTTGAGATTGGTTGGATGGTTTCCATACGTAACCACCCGGTCTGTCTGTGGTATATGGCGTCGGGCCCCGGCCGGACCTACTGCTTTATGCTATGCGACGGATAGGGGGTGTTACATAGAATGTGTGGAGCGAGGACAACATCGAAGACATCTTCACAAAGTCGCCATTAAAGAGGCCATCTGGATGGTTATGGGGACTCCTAGGCCTGGTTTCCACTTCTCACTTCAAGGGGGAGTGTTGAAATTTTTGAAGTAAAAGTAGCGACCTGTCTGCGCGGACTGGGCGGACAGAAGTGGCGGCCTGGGCGGACTGACTGTGCAGACTGGGAGGATAAGATTGGCGACTAGCTAGGTCAGCTGGTGGTTATGTAGTTGGCATGTTCACAGGATGTAACTTGGCGGATAAGATTGGTATTCGCGGGAGCTGTGGACTCATCTGGAGTTTGCCGAGTCCGAAATGTTATGGAATCTTCTGGAGCTCGCGAGTTCGGCATGTACTTATGCCCTTGGACTTGCTTTGGTGGAGCGGTTTGATGAAACCGTGGAGTTCGTCGATTAGTGCGGACTTGTGTTGAGTCTGCCATATTGTGCGAACTGGTTCTTGAGTTCGCTGTTTTGAAGTCTGAGCTATGGACTCTTGGTGGTGTGGACTTGGTCTGATTTGAACCAAGTCCAGTTGTGTTCAGTCTGCGAGTTCGCGCGGTTAGTGCAAACTGCTTTTCTATCCGCCGAGCTCGGAAGCTTGTCAGCTTAGTATAGTTGCGGCTCGGAGTGTGCAGACTGAAGTAGTGTCCGCGGGATGTTGCAGATTGGTAGCGGTATCCACAGTGTTTGCGGGTATAACGGACTGATCCAAGTTCTGGTAAGATGGCGGACTGGCTTTGTGTCTGCACTGTGCGGATACACTTTGTACTCTCCGCGAGATGGGTGGTGTTCCTATCGGTTTGGGCGGTGACCATACTCCTCACCGCGCCTATAAATAGAACCCCCTGTCACATCAATAACACACCCGAATGAACAATAAGTGAGCTCGGTAGATTGCTGTGGATATTTTTTTGTATCCGCGTGGTTTGAAAAGTTGATCGGTTTTTGCTATGCAGATTGTGCGGGCTGTGCTAAGAAGCCAGAGACTTGGTTCTGACTTAGGTCAGGGATCAATGCAGACTTTGTGGTTAAAATCAGCGGTTAGAAGCAGGTCACGACTTTCCACTAGACGGTCTTTTGTTTGGCAATCTTTCCCAGTTCAATAAAGTTGTTCGCTTATGCCAGTCTGTTCAGTTCGGCAACAGTTGTTTGCGGATAATCTGGCAACTAGGAGACCTCGTAGTTAGGCGGCTAGTAGATTGTGGATAGAGTTTCTTCAGCATTGGAATAACGGGTTGTTCGCGCAGTTAAGTTGCAGTCTGGAGACTTGACGCACTCAACGGACTCCATAGTGCAGCTCGGTAGAGTCGGCGGTTACTCCTTCAGTCCGCGTAACTAGATTTTGCCTTATTGTTTTTTTTTTCATCGGCTACATTGGAGAACCATGTCTCGCTATGTATGCCTCGCACTGTAAAGATTTTTAATAGTACAAAATTTACTTGCTTTTTTGTTTGCATCTAGTTTATTTGGCTTGGTTTTGGTTGAGTGTTCCTGCGACCTGATTTCTCGTTTTCCGCATTTCACAAATTTTTACAGTCAGAAATTTTGACCAATGATAAGATACATAACTAATAAAACCAGATCAAAATTGAAATATGCAGTTAGACATAGTATAGAGAATTGAGATACTTGCAACAAATAAACATAAATATATCAATAAATAAATAAATAAATAAATAAATAAATAAATAAATATATATATATATATATATATATATATATATATATATATATGAGTTCAAAGGGTTTAAATTAATTAAAACAACTTAAAAACATCATATCTCCAATCTCAGCACAGATCTTTGTCAATCAAGATACAAGGAATTTGTCAACCAATTTACTAAAGTCATCATCAGAATCTGAGCTTATCTCTACCTGGACAGGTGCAATGGATGCTTCACCAGCTACAACATGCCTCTTTACAGCTCTCTCCTCTTGGCCTTCAGCCTTGCAAAATACTTGTGCGGTTTAAGAATATATCTGGATGGCACATAGATTGGATTTTGCCTATTCATATTTTCTTTGATGGTATTCTCTCTTAGGGTCTTCCTTTCTAGGTGTTTGACCCATTCTTCAGATGGATATACATTATCAATATCAAATCTGATCTGTCCATTGCTTATCCAAGCATCCATGATGATTATCTTAGAGTCATCACTCTAGTATTCATAGTCAGAATCCTTGGAGTTCTTCTCTCTCTGTTTAGCCATAAACTTTTTAGAATCTATGGTCACATCTCTTCCTTTTTTTGGTCTCTACTCATCCTTAGGATCATGTATTCCTTTTTCTTTGATGTATTCATCAGCGGGTTCAAATAGGTCCGGTAAAGGAAGGTTGAGTGCCATCCTTATTCCTTGGAGATTTCATAGTGATTGGTCAGCAGTTACACTCTCCCCTATTTTTGGTTTCTTCAAATATTCTATTATCCAGATGAATTGTATTTGCCGCAAATTTGCTTGAAAGGGTTTGAAAGATGTTTTCATTGTCTCCAAGAATAACATCTCTTGCTTGTTCAACCAACTACATGGCCTGGATCTGAGTGGAGTAAATATATTCTTATTATGATCAACTCATTGTCTAATTGTTTCATCAGTCTAACATACTATTTCACACTTGTTATATCCCGTGTACTCGGTCTTAGACTTTCATCTATTGATCTTAAGAACTTAATATTCTGATGAACTATACTTGCAGCTTTGTCAAACCATTTGGTGATTTCTTCATTGATGTGAGCAATGTCACTCTTTTGAAAATCTAGTTCTCCCATAATTTCTGCTCTGACCTTTGTCATAATGTCAGCTTTCACACTTTTGACAGACTCATTTATGTATGCTTTCATATAGGAAGTTTGTTCATCTAGTATGTCTTTCAGAGAGATGAGGATGGAGCTGTTAGCATTGATGGTGGATGGTTGGGTATGAGTCACCTGGGATGTTTCTTCAACAATAGATTGATTCATGCTTATCCTAAGTCTTTTGAACAACAAACTCAGTATGAGTTGCTTTATCAGTCTCTAAGGACATATACATGCTATCACCCAGAGTAGGGAGCTCAGATTGAGGCTCCCCCTCAACATTATTATAACTCTCTAAATACTGATCCAGAGAATTAAAATCTTTGTCCATTGTATTCTCCTCATTCTCCCCTCAGTTGTTCACCGCTCTCCTCTTTTTCCTCTTTCTTTCCCTCAGCAACAGCTTCCATTTCCCGAGGAGCAATTGAATCATCATTATTAACTTGAACTTATAAACCGACATCTTGAACATATTTCCCTTCCTCACTTGAGGGAGATAAGTTGAGGTTGAGGATGGGTTCACTATCCATCTTGTTTTCAACACTCTTGCCTTCTGACTCAAACTCAGAATTATCTTCAACAACCACCTTCTTGCCTTTCAATTTGCTCTGGCTCTTGTTCTCAGTTGGACCCTTGGTCAGCATTTTGTTATATCTCTCAAGAGTCTTGATATCTATTCTCTTCATATAGTTGATCTTTATACCTTGCTTCTTGTTGAAGTTTTTAGGATATGCATTGATAAAGTATAGATAAAGGATCCCACCCATATTGGGTACTTGAAGGCTATCCAATAACTTTTGAAAGACAATTAGAGCCCAATTTGTTTTCTTTTTTTAGAATTACTCTAGTAATTAACTCAAACATGGACTTGGATATCCTGTCATGGGACACTACCTTGCTAGGAGGGCTTTCTCAATGATGTTTGCAAGCAGCTTTCCTCTCGGATTGAAATGTTTCCTTTCCAATGACCCATATCTTTCTCCACTGAACACAAACCAATACAGAGCATCTCTTGTGGTGAGATTTATTGATCTTCTTCCAAATCTGCAGGTAGAAGGCGCAAAGTCTGGGCAAACCTCTTAGGGCTAATCTTAATCTTTACACTACCAATCTTACTTTTAATGGAACTTCCTGTAGATGATACGTTGATATGCATGTAAAATTCTAGTACTTCCTCTTTCAGAATTGGAATTGGCTCAAACAGGATGAACTCTAATCCTACAGCGTCCAGCGGTCTGATACATCTTTGATTTCATCTGAAGCTGACTTGAATCCAAATCTTTTCACTTCACTTCCTTCATACAAGATCTTCTCTGGTTTTGGCGCCATTTGAATAAGAACATTGTCATTGTGAATGGTCGCGTGAGGCAATGCTGACGATGATATATTAGGGAAAGATAGTTTATGTTCTAAACTAAATCCTTTGGCACACACATATATATATATATATATATATAATATTACTCAAAGATGCAGAAATTGAAGAGCCGCGTACCCGTAGTGGTGATCTATTTTAAGATCTAACCACTGATATTTAAAATGAGAAGAAATTTCAATGATAGGATCCCGTCAAGACGATATCGCTTTGATAGAGCGATATCATTCAAAACGATCTCGACGATATCACTTTGACAGAGCGTTGTCAACTTGAGTCCACAAGACGATATCGTCAACATAGCTTCAGCCAGCCTTCTTTACATCGTTTTAAACCTTCTTTGAATCAAGACGACCCAATCATTATAATAAGTGAGAGTTAATTGTCTCATACTAAGTTTTCCCTGCAATGATGGTTAGTAGCCTAACATCTACCAGATTATATTATCTAGTGGTAAACTATAACAATGAAAGAAGAATAATATGCAGAAACTACTACTCCAAGTTAAGCATACCCAACTCAATTTTGAAAGAATTGAATTTGGCTTCATCCAGAGACTTGGTGAAGATATCAACCACTTGTTTGTCCGTATGAATAAACTCAAGGCAGATATTCTTCCTTTCAACATACTCTCGATCTTATAAAAAGATACATAATCTCTATATGCTTAGTCCTGCTGTGTGACACAGGATTTTTAGCTATAGAGATGACACTAGATGGATCACAAAATATTGGAATTTTACTTACTGGAGATTGTAATCCTGCATTTGATGCTGAATCCAAAACAGTTGTACACATCAGTTGTCTGCTGAGATCTACTCTGACTAGGCTGTAGATATAAGCACACTAGTCTGCTTCTTGCTACACTATGAGATCAATCTTCTTCCTAGGAACTGACATGTTCCTGAGGTACTCTTTCTAATCCACAAATAGATAGGCAGACAAAGAATATATTGGTCACACATGAATTATATATACCAGACTTAATATTTTACAGCAACTCAAGAAAATTTGGCTAAGATATTAGACATATAACACAATTTCATTCAGCATTTAGAAAATCAATTCTACCAAAAAAAAGCCCTTCCAAAGTTATAATTAAACGACAAATTAAAATTTAACAACAGGTGTGGTGGTAGCAAACTACAATGGAAGTAGTTCTAAGTCATACACTTTCAACAAAGAATAAAGCGAGTAAGCTAATCTTGTTATGAGTTGCCTACATAAAGCAGCCAAGAGGGTGAACATGTGAGTCAAAAAAAACACAAAGAATACCAACCAAGAGATTTCGTCCTGGTGAAACTACATGTAGTCCCTAGATATATATAAAAATATGCACAAGCTAGTGGCTAGTAAAAAATAATATGATGCGCTTTTTTATGAATATTGAAATGTTTTGGTAGCATGGCACAAAGTTGAGTTATATGCCATCAATGTGGCACCTAAGAGGGAGTACTTGGTATGTTGCTAGTGAAACATGTTGGGAAATGGAAGAGGTATACTTTGGAAATATGAGACACTTTTGGTGATCCACTTCGATGACTTTAAAAGCATGGAGAATAAGAGAATATAGATAAAAAAAGATTCTAGAATACTATAGTATGTACTAGATGTATGTTGATGTATGCAAACAAGTTTAAAGTATGGTGAGTGAGGACAAAGAGAGAGATGGAGAGTGGTGAGTGAGAAGGACAACTTAGGAGTTGACCCGCTCATTTGTATTCACTTTGTGAAGTAACAAGTTTGAGAGTTCTTGTAATCTAGCGGCCTAGAAAGAGACAAACATAGAAGCATGATTTGGGAGTGAAGGTTTCCAAAGGCCATATGAGATTTCTAAAGCATGACTTAGGAGTGAAGATTTCCAAAGGCCATATGAGATTTCTAAGGAGAATGCGCTAGTCTAGAGACATATGAATGTGTGTTTTATGTACTCAAATGGGCCACCGACTCAGGAGGCATTCGACGGGGGAGCAACATTTGTCGTGGGGGCGCTAGAACGCGTGTGCGCGTAATGCGGGTGCTAGAACGGGCTCGCATGCACACGAGCTTTGTGTGTTCTCTACGCGCGCTTGGTTCCGCTCTTCTTTCGGGGTGATTTCTGACTTCTCGAGCGACCATGGCTCGTGTGTGTTGAAATTGTTGAAGTGGTAGTGGAGGTGAGCGGTCTGAAGTGGCAGACCGCACAGTTCGCCGAGACCGCCGCGACCTTGTGGATTGAAGTCGACGGATAGCCGGGTTGACCACTTCTTTCCTCTGGCGGTCTATTTGGAGACCGCAGAATTTGTTTGTTGGGGACTTGGTCACAGGAGTGTGACAAGTCTGGTTGTTGCCTAGTCCGCGGAGATTGCCTGGTGCGTGGTCTGGCTGCAAAGTCCGCCGAATTGCGCGGATTGGATGTGAGGTTCGACAATTCGTCTTTAGCGCGAGGTGGATCAGGACGTGTGGCTGAGATGTCCAAGTCCACGTGGACTGATTGTTTTATCCACTCAGCTATGCGGATTGTCAGAGTTGTCCGCATTGTCTTGCGAGTTGGTTATACAGATAGAGTTGTGTGTTCGCACTTCTTGCGCACAACTCTTTCTTTAGTGGCAGACTGATGCTTGTATCCGTACTTGTGCGGATACGTGATGCTAGCTGCAGGATTGACTGACGTTTTTCCTATCACTATTTGCGGTGATATCACTCCTCCTCACGTCTATAAATAGGAGACCCTGACTCGTCATATATAACAGAGAACACTGAGAACTCAGCTCGCGCTTAAAATTTGCGGTTACATTTTTCTAACCAACACGACTAAGTGGGATTGACTATCTATGCGGGCTGTGCGACTAGCATCAGACGACTAGGCAACTAGTGGAAGCTTGGTGTGGAACAGTTCACGGTTAACAGTCAGCGGATAATAATGAGTCGTTATTTCTGCGACTTGAAGTCACCTTACTCGGGGTTGTGGATAGAGTTTGGAGTTCGCCAGAGTTATCAGCGGGTTCTGTTTCTTGTTCGTCAGCATTCAATAACAGGCAGTCCGCGCGGCTAGTTGTGGACAAGCGGCTTGGTCGGTCTTGGCGAACAGGGCTTGCGGCTTGAGCAGTTTGTGCGGTTACAGTTTTCTGTCTACTCGGTTTCCTCTTTGCCTACAGTTGTATTTTTTTTGTGTTTCTTGGGTACATTGGCGAAATCATGTCTCGCAATGTATGTCTCGCATTGTAAATCAGATAGAATTTCAGTTTATGATGCTTGTGCCTCTGTTGTACTGATTACTACTTGGCTTATGGTCTGCTTGAGTGTTCTTGCGACCTCTTTCAACTTCCAATCTATAAATTTTTACAGTGTGCGCGGCTCGCTCTATTCGGACGAACCGCTTGGATATTATTGTCCGGAGTCCTACTACTTCGACTTCGAAAAATTCAGGGAAAACCCTATTATATATATATATATATATCTATATATATATATAGACACACACACGGGTGACAGGCACGGGCCTTCGGCCCTCGTGCCTCGCGCGAAAGTACCCGAACGCGGCGGCGGGCTTCGCCTACTCCCCGGGCTCATAAAAAATATATAATATATAAATATTTATATTATATATAATTTATAAATATATATCTTATACATAAGAGTAAAATACTCTTTGGTGTAAGAACATTTTGGGTAATGTCAATGTTGCACTAAATGGTGGTTTTCTTCATAATATATATATATAAATAAATATATATATATATATATATATATATATATATATATAAATAAATAAATAAATAAATAAATATATATATATATATATATATATATAATTAAAATTTGGAGCATTCAGGTTTTGGGCTTCTTAAGTGTTTCAAACTTAGTTTCTTAATTACGCTATTTAATATTCCAATTTAAATGGCTCGTAATGATTTAAGAACAATATTAGTTGTACATGAAACGATAATAATTTTACTCGATCATCCAATTAAATATAAAATTACAGTTTAACTAATGGTTGATTAATATGTGAAACATTCTCTATTTGGAATGTATAAATAAGTTTTTAAAATGTATATTTATTTGGAATATTTCAACTTTTAATCCATTTAATATTTATTCCCTGAAAAATACGGTAAGTTGTGTTCAACTTTTCACAGTTGGAGTTTTAGTTTTTTTGTTGTTGAAAACTATATGAAAAATTCAAAATAAGTACATAAAAAAATATTTAACAACACCTATAAATTAATGAAATCTACATAACTAATTACAATATCAGGAATCTCTAAAAGGAAACAAAGAAATCAATGGCTTCATCCTTCTCTTTTTTTGGGGTAACTTTTCTCATTTTCTCAAGTGCAGGCTTTCTTCCGCTTCTTGTATTTGGAAGGGGAGGCTTTTCAGTGGATCTCATTCACCGTGACTCGCCAAAATCGCCGCATTATGACCCGAGCTCCACACTTTTCACCCGACTCAGAGAGGCTGCAGAGCGGTCCCGTGCTCGTGCCATTTACTTCCGTGATGCAATACAAAAAACCTCAACTATTTCATCTGTTTTGTCATCTACTGACAACATCTACTCAAAAATTATGCCAGATAGTTTTGAGTATCTGATGAGCCTCTACCTTGGATCTCCGGTTGAGGAGTTCTTAGCCATCGCCGACACGGGTAGCGACCTTATTTGGGTCCAATGCAAGCCGTGTGAAGAGTGCTACCCACAAAAGGCCCCTCTATTCGACCCGCATGCTTCATCCACATACAAAGTGATCTCGTGCAACACCGACTCATGCTCATCCCTTCCACAGGCGAGTTGTGGCGAAGGATCCCAGTGCGAGTACAGATATGGCTACGGGGATGGGTCCCTGGTGGATGGTTTCTTGTCTAGTGAGACTTTGAGTTTTGACTCTACTGGAGGGCGTCGCATTCAAGTTCCATCAACACTCTTTGGTTGCACCCACCGAAGCAATGGAACCTTCAACAAGAATGGCGCCGGCCTTGTCGGCTTGGGCGGAGGGAAGCTTTCCCTCATCCGACAATTGGGCTCTGCCATTGAAAGCAAATTCTCCTATTGTTTACCATCTTCAAGCCAGACCTCTGCCACAAGCCGACTTAACTTTGGTGCAATTGCTAATGTCTCAGCCTCCAACGCTGTCACCACCCCTTTAATCGCCGGCTTTCCCAGTACATTTTACTTCCTTAGCCTCGAGCAGGTTAGCGTGGAAGGCCAAGGAGCTGTCAAAGTGAAGCCGGGAATGCAAATAGGTAATCACACTGAACGAGGAAATATTATCATCGATTCAGGCACCACCCTCACGCTAGTTGATGATGAGACGCTCAAGTCAATAGCAGCGAAAGTTGCGAGCAGTGTCAAGCTTCCGCAAGTGAAAGATCCCAACAACGACTTCAACCTCTGCTTTGACGTCTCCGGTGTCGACGCTAATGCTCAATTCCCTAATATCACCTTCCAATTCACCGGCGGTGCATCGGTAGTTTTGCATCAATCTAATGCATTTGTCGAAGCAGCCCAGAACGTGGTATGCATGACCTTGGTATCTAGCGCTGGCATCGGCGTCAACATCTTCGGAAACATTGCACAACAAAATTTCCATATTGGATACAACCTCGATGCAATGCAACTCACATTCGCACTTACAGACTGCGCCAATCTTTGAAGAGAATATGTAATCAATTACTTTGACAATGTTTTTATACTCATCTTGCTTGACTTGTTGATTTACTATCTATTGTATTCTCTATTTCATGTCATGTAAACTTAAGCATATTTATAGATTCGGAGTTGTCACCATTTTTTTTGCAAATTTAACAGAGAGCTCTTCAAAGTTTATGTTAACACAAAACATAATTCATAATAGCCAGAATCTTATAATAAATTTATTTCTTTTCCTTTGGAATTGAAATAAACACAAAAAAGTTCATTTTAATGAAATTTTATTGGTCTTGTTGTAATTAGTTGTTGTCTTGTCCAAATTTAGATTAGAACATGTTGAATTTGGATGTAAAATTTTGACTATTGATTATGTTTTTCTATTATACTTGACATCTAAATTATGTTCCAAGAACTGTATTTCTATTATGACATAAAACAATATAATTTTGACCCAATTTTTTTGAATAATTAATTTATTTATGAAGAAAGAATGATATTTCTAACGATGAAATATGTGATTTTGTAATAATCAAACACATGCAAAATAGACCATACATATGCTAGCATTTGTTATTCTCAAATCAAGTGTGTGTCGAAACATGTTTTAACAAACTCCTCTGTTTTATAATAACAAATTCCGAGATTGAGAAATCAATAATGCATCAAAATAGTTTTTATAGTGATGTTATTGGGAATTTCCTTTGATTTGATGTAAGAAAGCACGAGTAAAGACAACTCCTATGAAATAGAAGTAGGTTGAGTTAAGGTTAGAGAAAGCCAACCAAAGAAAGTTAAGCCAAAAAGAAAAGAAGAAAGTGTTATAATCGACCATAGATAAATCATTAGAATAAACCATAAATAAACTTCTAGATAAACCTCTATAGGAACCCCTAGATAAACTCCTAGATAAACCTTTAAATGAACATCTAGATAAACTCCTAGATGAATCCCTAGATGAACTGTAGATGAACCCTAGATGAACCCTTAGATATACACCAAATGAATCCCTAGAAAAAACTCTAGATGAGCCATAGATGAACCCCTAAATCCCTTATATGAACCCCAAATAAACTCCTATATGAACCCATATTGGAACCTCCAGATAAACCTTTAGATAAAAATCCTTAGATGACCCTCCTAATGAACCCATAGATAAACCCCTAAATAAATTAAATTCCGAGATGAACCCCTAGATAAACCTCCAAATGAACCCCCTAGATAAATTATTAGATGAGTTAATGAACCTTTAAATAAGTCCTAGATGAACTTCCTAGATAAAGTCCTAAATGAACACCTAGATAACCCTCTCAATGAACCCATTTATGAATCATAGATAAACCCCTAGATGAATACCTGAATAAAATCTAGATAATCCCCTAGATGAACCCATAGATTATAATCTCACACAAACCTCAATGAATCCATATAGAAACCTCTAGATATGAACTACTAGATGAACCTCTAGATGAGAACACCTAAATGAACCTCTTGATAAACCTTTAGATGAACACCTAGATAAACTCATAGATTAACCCATAGAAAAAAGTCTAGATGAACCCTTAGATAAACCCCAAGATAAACCCATATAAGAACCCTTATAAGAACTCTTAGATAAACCCATATAAGAACTCTTAGATAAACCCCTAAATTAAAGACTAAATACACTCATAGATGAAACTTAAATAAACCCCCAGATGAGTCCCTAGTTCAACCTCTAGATAAACTCCTAGATAAACTAATAGATGTACTGCTAGAGAAACTCATGGAGAAACCTCTAGATAAAACACTAGATGCAACCCTAGATAAACTCCTGGATAAACCTCTAAATAAAACACTAGATGCAACCCTAGATAAACCACTAGAAGAATCCCATAATAAATCCTTTGAGGAATCCCTATAGAAAACCATAGATGAGCACATAGATTAATCCTTACATGAACCCATAAATAAACCCCTGGATGGATCCATAGATGTACCCCTAGATAAACCCCTAAATAAATCCCTAGATGAATCCCTAGATAAACCCCTAGGGGTTTATCTAGGAGTTTATCTAGTAGTTTACTTAGGGAGTTTATCTAAGAATTTTATTTAGGAAGTTTATGTTAGAATTTATCTAGGGGTTCCTTTAGATAAACCCCTAGAGTAAACCATATATGAATCCTTAGAGAAACCCCTATAAGAATTCCTAGGTTAACCAGTAGTTGAACCTTTAGATGATCCTCTAGATAAATCCCTAGATAAACCCCTAAAAAATCATTAGAGAAACCTCTATAAGAATCCCTAAATTAACACTTTGATGAACCCATAAATGAATTCCTAGATGATACTTAGAGGAAATCCTAGATAATCCCTTAAATAAACCCATAGATGATCTCTTAGATAAACTCCTAGATGAACCTCTAAATGAAACCATAGATGAAACCATAGATAACCCCTTATATAAAACTCTAGATGAACCCCTAGATGAAATAATAGATGAAACTCTAGATTAACCCCTAATGAACATTTAGATGATCCTTAATAGAAATCATAAATGATCCCATAAATAAACCCCTATAATAACTCTCAGATAAACCCCTAGATGAGAATCTATAAATGAAACCATTGATGAATCCTCAGAGAAACCCCTATATGAACTCATAGACGAACCCCTAGATGAACCCCATATAAACTCCAAAATAAATCCTTAGAGGAACCACTAAATAAACTCTTAGATAAACATCTATACGAACCCCTTAATAAATCTATAGGTTTTCTAAGAGTTCATCTAGGGGTTCATGTATGAGTCAATCTATGAGTTAATCTAGGAGTTCATCTAAGAGTTCGTCAAAGAGTTCATCTAGAGGTTTATTTAGGAGTTCATCTAGGAGTTTATCTAGTGGTTTATATAAGGAGTTCATCGAGGGGTTTATCTAAGGGGTTCATCGAAGTAGTTTATCTAGGAGTTCATCTAGGGGATAATATAGAAGTTCATCTAGAGGTTTATGTAGGGGTTTTTCTATAGGGTTCATATACAGTGTTTTATGTAAAGTTTTATCTAGGGGTTTATTTAGAGGGTCTTCTAGGTGTTCATTTAAGGTTTTATCTAAGGATTCATCTAGGATTTTTTTTCTAACGGGGCAACCTAGGGGTTTAATTGAGGGTTTATCAACGGGTAAGCTTAAGGGTTCATCTAGAGGGTTCATATAGAGGTTAATCTAGGGGTTCATCTAGGGGTTTATATAAGGGGTTAATCTAGGAGTATCTCTATAGAGCTTATTTATGAGTTTATTTAACGGTTTATCTTGAGGTTTATTTAGGATTTATATATGGTTTATCTAAGGGGTTTATCTAAGAGGCTCATCTATGAGTTCATTAAGGGGTTCATATAGGGTTTTCATAGATATACCCCTAGATAAACCTTAAAATAAACCCTTCTTTGAACCCTAAGATGAACTCCTAGATAAAATACTAGATGAACCTTTAGATGAATCCCTATTTGAACCCTCAGATGTAATCATAGTGGCATTCCTAGGTGAACCTCTAGATAAACCCATATAAGAACACACAGATAAACCCTAGATGAACCCCTAGACAAACTCATAGATGAACCTCTAGTTAAACTCTAAGATAAACCACTAGAAAAAACGTTGAACCTCCAACTAAACCCATAGATGAACCAATAGATGAATCCTTAGATAAATCGCTAAATTAATTTCCCTCGCACAAAAGTAAAAACTAATTTTTGGTGACTAAATTTTTCGCCACTAAAAGTATGTTTTTTGTGATTGAATTTGAAGTTGATCAATAAATATTAATTTTCATTTAGTTGGTAATTGGGAAAAAAATCACCAAATTATTTTTTTAGCGACAATTTTTTTCGTCACGAAATATAATTAATTAGTGACAAGAAAAATTTCTCTTTAGTGATCAAAATATATTTATCACTAAATTAATCTATTTAGTGACTAATGCTTTTCACAAATTAAAATATTTTAGTATTATTTAATGAGAAATATATAATGAACACCAATTTAAATTTTCACTCCTAAATAAAAGTATTTCGTAACTTTTGATGGATAAATTATGGTGATTGTTATTAGTACTACAGTTTTGGTTGGTCACATTACGTTTTCTCCTAATTTCTCGCGCCTTTTAAAAATACGTCTTTTACATTCATTTTTAGGAAAAGTGTTCAACACGAAAGTTGTAGATCTCAACAAGATCTACAACTTTTGTGGGGAACACTTTTCCTAAAACTGCATGTACAAGACGTTTTTCTAAAAGACGTTTAATCTGGGTGTATTTCCAAAATGTCTTGTACATACATTTTTAGGAAAAGTGTTCAGCACGAAATTTATAGATCTCGTCGAGATCTACAACTTTTGTGTTGAATAATTTTCCTAAAAATGCATTTAAAAGATGTATTTTCAAAAGGTGCGAGAAATTAGGAGAAAACGTAGTGCGACTAGCCAAAACTGTAGTGCTAATAAAAATCACATAAATTATTGGTTTTATTTTAGGCAATTGTTAACCGCAACGCGATTTTGTCTATTCACACCCCATTGTTAACCGCACCCGAAAATATAACCGCACCCCGTTTTTTTCCTGCCGCACCCGAAAATATCGCCTAGTGATGTGCACGAGATAACTAATAGAATAAGATGACGCAAATAAGATGTCAGAGACAGAAGTAGCTCGACGAAGAAGAAGACGGAGTGCGGCTTCCACAAAATGAACTAGATGGGATGCAAGTAAAAATTTATTTTTTTTTAAAAAAATAAAAATAGGATGTGGATACCCTTATAAGAAGTGGTCAGAATCTACTTATTTTACATCAAAAATAAACCGCCACGGACGCATTAACTTCCTGGGCCCTGATCTCCACTTCGTCTTTGCGCTCGCTTTTCCGCCTTTCCGTATTTCATTTATGCAGTTACGCTCGATTTTCGGAAGGAACGAAGATTTCTGCTCTGTGTTCTCTTTCACCTCACGCCTCGTTCTCATTTTTCCGCCGACCTGCAAGCGCCGTGTGCCCTAATTCCTCGACGAGAAGACGGCGAGTGGACGCGGGAGTACTGGACCACGGCTTGATTCAGCATTTCGACCCCCTTTCTCTTAATCTCTCTTGGTTTCGACGTCGACCAGCGCACTTCTCCCCTTCTCCGGCGATTTCCAGTTCCAAATCTCCAGCGGTTTCTACTTCCAAATCATTGTATAATTGCACAGTGCCTCGCTCCTCGCCCCTCGCCTCCCCTGCATCCGACGGCCTGGACCCGGGTTGCATTCGGCTCTACCCACCACTCCAAGCAGCGAATTCAGGTATGCATTCTCTCTTCTATTTCTATCTCCCCTTCATCGTCCTCATCCTAGCCAGGCCGCAACATGAACTACATGTTTTATTTATTTCTTTTCCAGCAGGTCAGAGAAGATAGAACCTGTTGTCATCGCTCGCAATCGACATCTACTACCAATTCCTATCATTTTGGGGGTAAGAACTTCTTTTTCTGTAATGTATTAATCCCTAAGCCGCCTGTGTTGTCAGATGAGTTCTGGTTTTTCTTCATGGCCAATTACAATTGTTAGAACCGGAGAAATAATGTATATACAATAATGTATATTCATGTATGTTAAACTTGATTCGACTCAAATCAATTTGACTCGAATCTGATTTCGAGTCGATTTCGAGCCAGCCCTGAATCGCTCGAAATATGATTCGAATCAACTCGAATTTATTTAAAAAATTATATATTTATTAATATATTCTTATTTTTAAATTAAAAATAACAAAATTTAAATCTAAATAAAAAATGAAGGTTTTAATTGTTTCATTTTGCTAAATTTATACGTTTCCCAATTTAATTTTGAGCTAATTAGGAACAAAATGAAAAATTGCTCAATTTTGAGCCGATTTGATTCGGTTTCAAGCCGATCCGATTCGATTTCGAGCCGACTCGATTCGATTTCGAACCGACTCGGAATCGAGTCATTTCGAGTCGAGTCGACTCAACTCGAAATCAATTTCGATTTCGAGTCGATTTCGAGTCGAGTTCGAGTCGAAAATTTCGATTTCGAGCCGAGCCAACATCGCTTGAACTCGACTCGATATCAGCCCTACGGTGGATCATAAACCGAAAATTTGCTAATAAGATATCAAAATATTGCATAAGTGAGAGACTTGGTGAGGAAGTGCGCAACTTGTTCTTCAGAGGCAATGAATGGTAGAGAGATAATGTTGGCGAGTAACTCCTGATGAGTAAAGTGACAATCAATCTCTATTTGTTTTGTCCGTTCCTAGAACACCGGGTTGGAGGCAATTTGTGTAGCACTTTGTTTATCACAGAATAAGGGTGTGGGGCCGGATATCTGCACACCAAGATCACAGAGTAGACGGCGAAGCCAAACGATCTCAGCAGTGGTGGAAACCATGACACGATACGCAGCCTTAGTGCTGGAGCATGCAATAGAGTGTTGTTTCTTACTTCGCCATGATACAAGAGAGTCGCCCAAGAAGATGCAAAAACCAGTAGTGGAGTGACGAGTCGCAACATCCCCCACCCAATCAGCATCTGAGAAGGCTCGGAGGGTAAGTGGAGAAGTGGCAGAGAGAAACAGTGAGCGGGTGACGGAGGTGAAGAGATAACGGAGAATCCGGAGTACAGCAGCGGAGTGAACCGATCAAGGAGCTTGGACAAACTGACTGACAAAGCTAACAACATAGGCAATGTCAAGCCTAGTCATGGTGAGATAGACCAACATCCCGACGAGTCGCCGATAGCGGGGGACATCTGGAAGAGGTTCGCCGTCCGTTGGGTGGAGTTTCAAATTGAGTTTTATAGGGGTATCAACTGTTCGGGTGTCAGTGAGAGCGACAACAAAGAGGATGTCAGAGATGTACTTCTATTGTGAGACAAATATGCTACGTTTGGATCGGGAAATATCCAGCCCAAGGAAGTAGCGAAGGGGGCCCATATCCTTCATCTCAAACTGACTGCGAAGGTGCTGTTGAAGATAGGCAATGGTGGCATGGTCATCGCTGGTGATAATCATATCATCCACATACAGAAGAAGAATGACACATCCCAGACCAGAAGTGCGAGTGAACAATGCATGATCAGTCTGTCTTTCAATAAACCCTGCTTTGAGAACAGCGGTGCGAAAACGCTCAAACTAGGCACGAGGGGCCTGTTTGAGACCATAGAGGGCCCGACATAGGTGAGAGCCATGGCCGGGGGAACAGAGAGACC
Organism: Platanthera guangdongensis; assembly: GCA_039583875.1. NCBI lineage: Eukaryota > Viridiplantae > Streptophyta > Magnoliopsida > Asparagales > Orchidaceae > Platanthera > Platanthera guangdongensis. The sequence continues at coordinate 15,351,167 of CM077156.1, forward strand.
CGGGGGAGTGGCCATACACACAACTTCTGTAAGATCTCCATGAAGAAAAGCATTGGTGACGTCCATCTGAATGAGAGGCCAATCGCGGGCAGCAGCAACCGCAAGTAAGGTGCACACGGTTGTCATCCGGGCAACTGGTGCAAAAGTCTCATCGTAGTCGATCTCGTGCTCCTGCGAGAACCCACGAGCAACTAAGCGGGCTTTGTGTCGCTCAATAGATCCGTTCGGGCGAGTATTAATCATGAATATCCATTTGCAGCTGACAGGAGTGACGCCACGGGGCAGGGGACGAGGTCCCAAGTATGGGTTCTGTGGAAAGCCTAAAGTTCAACATCCATAGCGTCCTGCCATTTGGGATGTACAACTGCCTCTCTGTAGGACTTGGGCTCCCGGTGAGAGTGGAGAGCAGTGAAGAGAGCCTGAAAAGCGGGGGAATTAGAGATAATCGTGGTGGGAGCAGACATGTGATACCTGTTAGGAGAGTGGTCGTAGCGAGCAGGCGGGCGTCAAGGGCAGACAAGGTTACGTCAAGGAGGGTCAGGATCCACGTGCGGAGAGGCTGACGGACCGTCAGACATTGTCGTATCAGAAGGAGCTGGAGCGGAAGGGGGGAGCTGTAGTGGAAGGAGGATCCGTGGGCGGACGAGGAGCTTAAGTGGAGGGAGTATCCTCGACCGGAGGACTAGATGGTGACGGGTAGGGGGAGCAATGTGGGTCCTGGGACGAGTGGGTATAGGTGGAAGCAGTGGAAGGGAGAGCGGTGGAGCCGGGGGGGGGGGGGGGGGGTTGGTTCGAAGTATTGTTAGGTGTGGCGTGAAAGAGAAGAACATCTCATGTTCAGGGAAGGAGACATGACGAAAGATGCGGATACGGCGAGTCACCAGATCATAGCAACGATATCCTTTGTGGTGAGGACTGAGGCCTAAGTGAACATAACGAGTCAGTCAAACAGAGAGTTTGGTCCGTTCAACGGCGGGAAGGAGAACAAAACAGGTGCACCCAAACGTACGGAGAGGTGCGTAGGTCGGTGGGCAGGAGTACAGTCGTTCATAAGGAGTGACTCCAGATGGCCATGGAGGGAGTGATGTTGATAATGTGAACAACGGTGAGGACAACTTCGGCCTAGAAGGAATGAGGAGCAGATGCGAAGATGAGAAGGGCATGTGCAGTTTCGATGATGTGACAATGTTTTCGTTCGGCGACCCCATTTTGTTCGTGGGTGTGCGGGCATGACTGCTGATGGATGGTGCCATGAGATTGGGTGAGGTCGCACATGGAGGAGAGAAAGTCCAGAGTGTAGTCGGAGCAAAAAGTCTTAATCCGATGCCCGAACTGAGTCTGAAGCATCGCGTCGAACGTGCGATAAACAGTGGGTATTTCAGACCGTTGTTGAAGAAGATAAACCCAAGAGCAGCGCGGAAAATCATCAATGGAACTGACATAATAAAGGTATCCATAATGAGATGCAATCAGGGCCGGGCCCTAAACATCAGAATGAACTAAATCAAAAGGGGCTGTCAAAAGGGGCTATTGTTTGAGAAGTACTGCATGAAAATAGCAGAGCAAGGTGCTTTGCCAAATGACAGCCCGTACAGACATAAAGCGGGGAAAAGGAGACACGGGCCAAGGCTCCGGAGTGGAAAACACTTCGAAGTCGGTCACCAGTGACCAAGACGTCTGTGCCACAAGTCGGCATCAGAGGGAACAGAGAGAGCAGAAGCTGACGAAGATAAGGATGGTAAAACGTTGAGATACTCCATCTGATACAGACCACCAATCATACGACCCTGTCCAATCCTCTGAGCCGTCCGTGAATCCTGCATAACACAATCAGAGGAAGAGAATAAAACAGTTAGTCCAAGATCACAAAGAGAGCTGACAGAGATAAGGTTCATGTGTAGGCGTGGAGCATGATGGATGTTCGAAAGGGTAAGGCGACCAGGGGGAGCAGAGGCCGAGGTGCTCGAGCCAGACTACATAATAGGTACAGAACCCCCATCAACAGTGGTGACCCGAAGGTGAGCGGGGGTGGAGGTACAGTTGGTGAGGGTGCTGGAGTCAGAGGTAAGGTGGTAGGAGGCCCCAGAGTCAAAATACCAAGGTGCAGTTGGAGGAAGCCGAACAATAGTAGTACCATAAGCGGCTGACAGGCTGGTGGCTACAGAGGAGCCGACAGAGGTGTCGGGTTCGAGCAGTGGAGACTGAAGGAGTAGATCCTCTAGACGTTGCAGTCGATCCCAGATATCACAGGTGGCCATGAAGTCGGGTGAACTGAAAAAGAGTAGCAGAGAGCGGACTAGCGGAGCTTTTGCGGAAAGGTCGGCGGACGGACAACGAACAAGATGGGCGGAGGCTTGGACGGTCTTGGCAAGGGCTCTACGGACAGATCGCTCAGGCGAGCTCGCGGGCCGGTTGCGGGAGTAGGTCGCGGAGGTCGCGACGGTCTCGGCAGAGCAGGTCGCAGAAGGCGCAGATCGCAGCGAACTGGTCGCAGAGGGAGCATACCGGCAAGTCGCGGATCGCGGCGAGAAGACTGTCACAACGACTTCAGTGGACAGGTCGCTGAGGTCGCGGGCGAGAAGGGACTGGGACATCGGCTTCAATCAGATGGCTTCGAGCAGAGAACTCGCGGCGAGAAGAGTCTGGCACAGCGGCTTTAGAGGACAGGTCGCTGAGGTCGCGGGAGAGAAGAGACTGACACATCTGCTTCGAACAGAGGGCTTTGAGATGAAAGCTTTTGGACAGTGCGCGACAAGTTGCTGATCGATCACGACAAGGGCAGATCGGGAGTAGATCGCGGAGCCAATTGCTGCAGCAAGATGCGGGCTGGCAGAGTAAGTCGCTGGAGGGTAGACATGGGAGACCGCTGCAGGGCAGATCGCGGAGGACACCAAGGTTTGGAACAACAGGGTAGATCGCGGACAACAGGCCGCGACAAGGGCAGATCATGGAGGACAGCTGTCGGCAAGGGCAGATCACGACAGCAGGCAGATCGCGGCAAGGTCGCAGAGCAGATCGCGGAGCAAATTGAGCAGATCACGACGGCAAGGGCGAGGGCAGATCGCGCGGGCTAGTCAGGTAAGGCTGCGGCGGATCGCGGCAGATCGCGATAAGTCTCGCGGGCAGGTCGTGACGGACAGCCGGGCAGATCGTGCAGGTTGGTCGCAGCGGACAGGTGGGGGACGTGAGCAAGGTTGCGAGCGGAGAAAAATTAGTCGGAACCTGCCTCTGATAACATGTTAGAACTGGAGAAATAATGTATATTCATGCATGTAAGAGATAACCCTTGGGGTCTACATATAGGAGAAGACAAGGAGGGAGAGAACACCACAGGCAGTGTGAGACTAAATCTAAATACAATAAATACACTAAATATAATATTATTTAACAACAATTCTGCTGCCCGACCATTTTCAAGCGCTGAAACAATCTGTTTCCCTACCAATTATTTCACCTAGTTAATGGACCCCTTTCATTGTGAATTCATTATTTTCCCTTTCAATTAGTTTTTGGAAGTTCTTTTTAGTCTTCATTATTGCACAACCCAAAAAAGAAGAGCATGCATGCACTTATTATTTTTTCTCCTTTTTCCCAGAACTGCATTTACATTTTGAGATCGTGAAATTCGTAGTGTTGTAGCGTGTGGTTTTAGTCTTCTCTGTTACGATTGTGATAAGGAGAATGAGACCCAAGAGGTGGAAGTAGAGAGTAGGGAACTCTACACAACCCAAAGCACTAAAGGGAGAAGATGTAAGCGAGAGATGAGGACTCTTGAGGATGATTGATGCGGAGCAGAGACGAGGACGCACTTTGAGCCGTTCAGGGATGATTTGACAACTTTCCATATATGGTGTGCCCGGATCGATGATCGGACTCCGCGATTGCGTCTGGAACGTCGCCGCGAGTCAAAATCTTATATTACTTTATTTTTTTGGACTTTTGTTTCATTTATTTTGAGGCATCTCCCGCCGACCAATCATAGCCGTTGAATGTGATGCCCTAGTGCTTCTTTTATTATAAATAAGAGTGGTAGGAGGCTGAATTCAGATCATTGCAGAATTTGGAGAACTCTAATCCCAGATTCCAACGATCCCTCCCCGGTGTCGACGCCGTGAAACCCTACGTAACGACTCCTAGGCCACCAAACTCCTCCCTAAGGTAATCCCTATCTCCACCCTCATTTCCACCCCTCAAACCTCCATTCCCACCGCTGCAACCCCCCGAAATCGGCGCCCAAATACAGCCGGCCGGCTGTTTTCCTGCAGGCCGCCAGCCGCCCACCGCCAGCCCGCCATCCCCCCAAATCTCCGCCCTCCTCCTTGCTACAGGACGCCGACCTCCTACAACCCTTCGATCACCAGCCGACCCCTCCTCTCTTGCCGCACAACCACCCAAATCCTCCTTTGCCCTAGCCGACCAATCCCCTCATCTCCCCTCCGTGGATCCACTACCAAATAGCCCCTATTCTCTAGATCACGCTAGATCTGAGAATTTCAGCCCTCGTTCCGACGTTTGCCTCCACCGTTATTGCCATTTTTTGTCCGGATCTGCTCTTACGCTTCAGATCTACCCTCCCCCGGCCCGAATCTATGTATACGTGGCTGGATCCACCATTTTATTGTCCGTTTTCACCGTTTGCCGCCGAGGACAGCCACCGCCACCGTCGCATCGCCACTGGTTCCATCTCCGATCGCCGATCTACACATCCGAACCTCAAATTCTTCAGTGACTCGGTTCAGCCCTCTACTTTGTGAGCTTTTGTAGTATTGTATTATTCGACTCGACATTTTCATGTAGTGGTTTGCTATATTTTGCTGCGACCCTTACTTGTGGAACATTGTTTTGGTACACTAATAATTTGCAGAAGAAGACATTCGCCGCGCGTTTTGCTTCGGCCCTCCAAGCAGAGGAAGCCATTATAATTTGCTAAAATTAAATATTTGTTTTATATTTAAATATCTGCGTGATGCTGAAAATTTACATTGTTTTAATTTATTCGTAAAAATATCGATCATTACATTGCATGTAAGTTTGGATTAACGTGTCACCCTTGCACTACCACCTAAATTCGTAGGTTTTGTGCACCAGTAGCCTACCCCTATATCATTTTGGTATCAGAGGTCAAGGTTAGGCCATTTGCATGATTCGTAGTGGTAGGTTTTAAATAGTCTTTGAGTTCATTTATGTCTAGTCTTCACCGATGACAGTCTCCCCTATCTAGGTATCCTGAGTCTACCTATATCCGACCTCATAGAGCCCCTTTAGAGAAACTTTCATGTTATCATTATGATTATCATCGTTCCCATACACCACTCCTAGAGATCGTATCGACCGCTCGATACAATTCCATTATGCTAGAGGTGATCACCACGACGAGAGGTCCTCACGTCTTCATCATTACACCTCTCCGCGACTTTACAATGATAGAATTGAATATCGTTCAGGTCATCGCCGCTATACATCTCCTCTAGGAGATGAACCTGGGTTTGGATATGAGCGACTTCCATTGCACGTTCGCGGGGTCCATACGCACCCACGAGCACAATCTGATTATGTTAGGAACTACCGTCTAGACGACTCCCAACCACTACTCCCTTGGGAGGTTCATGAGGCTAGCGTTGACTTTGTTGTGGGTGTCCTACTTGCTCCCACTGACGCTACTGTTATTGGTGCCCTCCTCGTGGTGGACTATCATATCATTATCGACCTCTTCGGGATCAAGTCCCGAGACGCTACTGTTATTGCTGCGACTCTTGCTTGTGGAACTTTGTTTTGGTACACTAATAATTTGCAGGAGGAGACATTCACCGCGCGCTTCTCTTTGACCCTCCGAGCGGAGGAAGCCATTATAATTTGCTAAAATTAAATATTTGTTTTCTATTTAAATTTCTGCGTGGTGCTGAAAATTTACATTGCTTTAATTTATTCGTCAAAATATCGATCATTACATTGCATATAAGTTTGGATTAGCATGTCACCCTTGCACTGCCACCTAGAGTCGTAAGTTTTGTGCACCAGTAGTGTAACGACCCTCGGCCCGAGCTCAGAGGCCCACAGGCTTGTCTCGTTCAAGACATCGTTACCGGGCTGCAGCCCAAGCACCCCAAAGCCTCTCCGCGCCTGTTTCTTGGCCGCGGTGCATTGTTGAGGCCAGGTCTCGAACCTGCAACCCCCTTGATAGGCAACCTTCAACAGTTCCTATCACCAACTGAGATGCAGCTCAGTTGGTGATAGGAACTGTTGAAGGTTGCCTATCAAGGGGGTTGCAGGTTCGAGACCTGGCCTCAACAATGCACCGCGACCAAGAAACAGGCGCGGAGAGGCTTTGGGGTGCTTGGGTTGCAGCCCGGTAACGATGTTTTGAACGAGACAAGCCTGTGGGCCTCTGAGCTCGGGCCGAGGGTCGTTACAAGTAGCCTACCCCTACATCAATGTTTCAAGCAGCTGTGTTTTCAATTTATTAATATCTTCCTTTAGGTCTTCAAAATGCCTTTTTGTTTGATAATTGCGCATGTTTGATAATTGCAGATTTAATTATTACAATTTGCTAATTGATTGCATTGATTCATTCCTATATTTTAATTGTGCATTTTTGCTAATTGCACATGTTAGAATGTGATATGATTTCAATCTAGATCATCCATAGAAATATTTAAAATTTGATTTAAATATATGCTTTGTAGTAAATAACATGTCCCAATAACAATTAGATTTGGAGTGAAAAGTTTAAAATACCATGAGAGGGTCAATTGATATGAAATAGTTCATTTTAGATGTTTTTTGTCTTCCCTATACATAGAGTTTTACAGATATCGATAAAGGCAAAAAGGAGTTATTTCAAAGAATATGATTGTTCAAGAATCATGATGATTTCTTTGGTTGCTCAAATTTAGATGATCCATGAGGTCCTTTGTGTTCAAAATGCTTCATGAACCTTATAAACTATTTATAATACTAAAACTAAGATTTTGAAGTAGATGTTGGGCAAACATCGTGATATTAAAATTGATATATATTATTCTTTTAGCATTCTCATTTATGCCACACTAAATTAAATTTGAACGTCTTTTGTTATTCAACATTTTTTATCCATACATAATATAATATTAGTAACTCTTGTTGCAATTTCATAAATTAAAATTTAAGTATCCATGATATCCTTTTTTGGTTTATTTAGCCTATGGTTATTACAAATTTGAGTATTAATGATTTTGCTAATAAGATTTGATCATATATTTGTTTTGTTCTCAAATAGTTGCATACATATAATATTATCGGTGACTTGACATTGTAAAAAAGATAAATGTAGTCTTGTTTAATGTAAGCATGTTAATCGTTTTGAATTTTTTTTGCATTAATGCAATTTTTTTGTTTATTTATTTATTAATGTATAGTCCAATAGATTAGAGTTGGATGAATTTCAGCAATCGATGACAATATGTTTACATCAATGTAGTGAATTCTTTTCTTGATTTTGCATTTACTCATTCTGCTAGAAGTGACACCATTCGTTGCTCATGTTATAAATGTGTAAATTATCATTTTCACACTCGATATATTGTGTTTGTGCATCTTATTTTGAATAAAATTGTAAAGACATATAGATGGTGGTCAAGTCATATAGAGGAGTAGTACATTAACCCAACTAGTGGGAGCCATGATGTTGTTTTTAAAGAGGATGAACAAGAGATTTCAGAGCATGATGATATGATGATCTGCTATGATTTTAATACTGGCTTTAATGACATGAATGCCATTGGAGAGGAACAAGATCATAAGGACCCCAACGAAGCCGCTAGAAAATTTTTATGATTTGTTAGAAGATGCTAAACAAGAATTATATCCTGGTTGCAAAAATTTTTCAAAATTCCAATTTATGATTACGTTACTTGCACTGAAATCTGATAATGGATGGACTGATCGTTCTTTTACTGAATTACTAACAACAACACTCAAGCTTTTATCCCACTATAATGAGATCGGCTAAATGGATCCTCTGTCGCCATTGTGCTCTATCTTGTGTCATAATCTCACTAATGCCTAAGTACATCATGACTTTCCTTATAGTTTCATTCCAAGTCATTGATCTACCCCTCTCTCATTTAACATGCCTAGTGACTAGACTCTCACAACGCCTAACATGTGCTTTTAATGGTCTCCTTTACTGAATTACTTAAAGTTTTAAAAAGAGCAATTCCTTGCAGTGAAAAACTACCAAGTAGTTTTTATATAGCTAATAGTTACATACAAGAGCTTGGAATGGAGTGTAAGAAGATAGATGCTTGATTGAATGATTGCATTTTTTTACCGTGGTAAGTTTGTAGATTTTCAGAGTTGTCCAATTTGTGGTATGTCTAGGTGGCAATCGAGCAATATAAACATTAATTTAGATAGTAATCTGTTGTCAAGAAAGTAAAAATATACCAAATAAGATTCTTAGATACTTTTATTTGATACCTAGACTTCAAAGATTGTATATGCGATCTAGGACAGTCGATGATATGAGATGAACGTTGCGATAATGGAAATTTGCGACATCCAGCTGATGTCTTTGCTTGGAATTCATTTGATGGGAAACACCCTGGATTTTCATCTGACACACGAAATGTTCGGCTTGTCTTAGCAAGTGATGAGTTTAATTCTTTTGGTCTCATGAGCACAAATTATAGTGTGTGATCAGTTATTTTAGTTCCATATAATATGTCACCATGGTTATGCCTGAAAACTCCTCATTTTATCATATCTTTGATTATTCATGGTCCAAGACAACCTGAGAATGATATAAATGTCTATTTTCAACCTTTGATTGGTGAGTTAAAAATTCCATGAGAAGTTGGGGTTTGCACTTATGATGTGTATTATGCAACCCCGTATTTGTCGAGTAGGCTCAATCATGTAGGGTGGGAGTAACAGACATCTAACTTCACCAGGCACCTGCTACCCAGGCTGGCGAGTGAGGGGCGAGTGGAGACGACGAGCTCGCATTCGTCCCTCGATTAGGGGGCGAGTGGCGAGTGCTAGCTTCACCAGGCACTCGCCACTTGTGCGAGATCTCACATCACGCTCGGCTCTCCCGCCAAAAGGGATTTTCTATTTTCCCGTGACATCTTATTTTTGGCTTGCCATTAGCCGTTCCAAACAACGAAGTTTCATTATTTGTAGACTAGTTTGGTCTGCGTTTAGTAAAGCCATAAGGTGGGATCTTGCTATCCGCATACCACTACTAGAAAATTATGAATAGACCCCAAATGGCACCTTTGGAGAGGACCACTCTTGGCTTCTCTCTCCTTTAACCAATTTTGGAAGGCAAGAGCTTCAACTCACTATTCACCGTGGTTTCCGGGTGCGTGGTCGGGAGCTCTCCAAGCCCTCTGAAGGTGCCCGGTCGAACATTGGATTGGGAGGTGAAGCAATCTAAGATATTCCGGGTGTGTGGCGCGACCTCCTCGCTGCAGCTCGGGGGTCTGTTTGAGGTTCTGGTGGTAAGGTCTCCCAACTCTAAATCTTCAGTCTAGTGCGCTTGTTCGGGAGAAGTAGAGGCGAGCTACACCTCCGATCTGAACTCCTTGTTGAGCCGTGTTTTCCGGGTTCAACATTTTTCGTGCAGTGAACGTGGACCGTAGCTTGCCTAGAAAATCCTGAGCGAGTACCATGGCTAGAGATGAGAGGCAAGGAATTTACCCAGAGGGCTCGCCACCCGCAAATGGCTTTGTGGCCCAAAAGCAATTTGAAGATTTCATGAAGGTCCTCATGAAGACCCTGCACTCTGGTCTCATGATGCGAACCCGCATGTACTCGACCCCTACAGTCCCAGTACTCGCCCAGCCGACATTAGGCGAGGAGGCGCCGGGTAGGCAGACTGGGAAGGAGATAGTGGGGGGGGGGGCGGTCGCTTCAGGGGCGTGAGTTCCCCGTCTCGTCGGTGGTTCCCCAGTCGGGCGAGCTGGTTCGACGAGATCTAGCAGCTCGCCAGGAAGGCTTAGGGAGCCCCTTTTGCGAGCTCATCCTCTCGACCACGATGCCACAAGGCTTCAGAGATCCAATCATGTCTTTCTATACGGGCAAGGACGATCCAGTTTAGCATGTGCAATGGTTTGAGGACGCGGTCTCTATCAGGCAGATGATAGATGCCTTCATGTGCAAGCTGTTCACCATCACTTTCAAGGACAAGACAAGGGACTGGTTCCACCAGCTTTTCTCAGGAACCATATAGAGCTTCGAAGACTTGCGCCGCGACTTCTTGCGGCATTTTTCGACGCCAAAAAGGAGGAAGAAGGGAGCTGAGGTCATCTTCTTGATAAAACAGGGGATGAAGGAGACACTGGTGGATTATACCGATCGCTTCCAGGAGGAAATCCTCCTGATCCAAGAGGTCTCTGGACACCTCATGCAGATGACCTACACTTTGGGGTTACGACAAGGAATGTTCAGGATGAAGCTGACCAGGGGCCCCCCACGGTCCTTTGAAGAGTTGATCTACCGAGCTGAAAGGGAGATCGAGTGCGAGACAACCAATCCCGACTTCATCTCAGGGTTGGCCAAGATCAGAGGCAGGGGAGTGAAACCGCAGGGAGGTTGTCAGCAAGAAGGGAGAAGAAGAGAAGAGCAGAAGAGACAGGAGTTCTGGGAGCAAGGATTGGGAAATCAACCGCTGGCTCATCGACCAGTCTGGAGGCCGGTGGGAGGACCGACCCACATTCAAGGAAGAGAAGCTTAGGGTGGGGGGAACCACTGGGCAAGACAAGGACGGTTCAACCCTTCGGAATGGAGGCCGGGCCCGAGGCCACTACCACCCCCTCCCCAGCAAGCCATGGTGATAGTCCGAGGAAGAGGTAGAGGAAGGAGGAACCAACCCGAGAGAGGAGGAAGAGGGGGGTTGCTCTTTTGCGACTTCCATCAGGAAGAGAAGTACTCTACAACCACCTGTTCCGAGTTCTTGGAGTTCCGAGGAGCGGCAAGGCCGGAGGAGTGCAGCCGCTGCGGATCAAGGAAGCAGGAGTAGAGAAGGATGGGTTGAGGTGGAAGATCAGTGCAAAGATTGGGACGACGTGGGTACCCGAGGAGGGATCAGAGTGATCCACGGGGGGGGGGGGGGGGATTGAGGCCACCCGTATGGGGAACCTCCATACTATTTTTCGTCGGAGCGTCGTTTCGACCTCTATGACTCCTCCCCCGACGAAGAAGATTACCTTTTCATCAAAGGACATGCTGGTTTACAAAGGCCCATTCTGTGACGCCTTAGTGATCCTGATGACCATTGAAAACTTCACGGTCTCAAGGATCCTGGTCGATAACGGGAGTTCAGTGAATGTGAAATTCAAGAATGTCTTCGATGAGATGAAGGTGGAAGGCAGGAGAGTGTTAACCTCGGATGGACCTCTGTTCGGGTTCTCAGGAGAGAGGAAGGAGGTGGAAGGCGGAGTGGGGCTCCACGTGACCCTGTGAGGAACGTCCTGAAATTGCCGGTTCGTCATTGTGGATGCTCCGAACAGCTACAACGCTATTTTCGACCGACCTCTCATCAGCGCTTTCCGATGCGTACCCTCCTCGTTCCACCAGTGCCTGAAGTTCAATAGCGGAGGAGTCCAGGTTTGTATCCAGGGGGACCCCAAGGTGGCGAGGCAGTGTTACGTCATGGCCGTCAACACCATCTCTTGGAAAGAGGATGCATAGGAGTTTGAGAGAAAAATGAAAGAGAAGGCTAGGTGGAGGCAGCCGAGGAGATAGAGAAGGAGATCACCACTCTGAGCGGAAGGCTCGAGACAGTGCATATCAACGAGAAGCTGAGTGAGGAAGACAAGGAGAAGGTCAGAGGCTGAATCTAGGAGAACATCGATGTTTTCGTCTGGGATGGAGCGGATATGCCAGAGATCGACACCGACGTAGCATGCGACCATCTCAACCTCGATCCCAGTGTTCGTCCGATCTGCCAGAAGAAGAGGTCTGTGTCGACCAAGCTAGCTGAACCCATCAGGGAAGAGGCAGAAAAGTTAGTAAGAGTGGGTTTTGTATCAGAGATCCAGTACCCAGGTTGGGTCTCCATTGTTGTGATGGTTAAGAAGGGGGACGGGAGATGGAGGATGTGTTAAATTTCTCTTTGTTAAATAAAGCATGCCCCAAATATTGTTACCCTCTGCCTCGGATTGACTCGCTGGTAGACTCGGCCGTCGGTTTTTCTGTAATGAGTTTCTTAGACGTGTTTTCTGGTTATCACTAAATAAAGATGCACTCGCCGGATGTTAAGGATGTTGCCTTCATCACGGATGACAGGTGCTATAGCTATAAAATGATGTCGTCCGGGCTAAAAAACGCAGGGGCAACGTACCAGAGGATGATGAATAGTGTCTTCAGGGAGCAGAAGAGAAGAAATTTGGAGGTCTACGTGTATGATCTGATAGTGAAAAGTAGAGATGTCGGGTCCCACCTCCGGGACTTGGCGGAAACATTCGCAACCCTAAGAAAATATAAAATGAGACTCAACCCCTTGAAATGTGTTTTCGGGGCCGAAAGGGGAAAATTCCTGGATCACCTCCTCACTCCTGAGGGTAAAGCCCAACCCAGACAAGGTGAAGGCGATCTTGGAATTGGAGTCACCTCGAAATGCCAAGGAGATCCAACGTCTGACAGGGAAGCTCGCGAGGCTGTGCAGGTTCCTCTCTCGGGCTGGAGAGAAGTGCTCGCCCTTCTTCAAGGCGTTGTGAGGCAATCAGCGCTCTGAGTGGTCTAAGGAGTGTGAGGAAGTCTTTCGAGCCTTGAAGCAACAGCTCACCCAGGCTCTGCTACTCCAAGGGCCGAGGGAAGGAGAAGAGTTAATTTTGTATCTCAGGGTGGGAGCAGAGGCTGTGAGCTCTGTCCTGGTCCGAGAAGAAGGGAGGAAGTAACTGCCGGTGTACTACGTTAGTAGGGTCTTGAAGAAGGAAGAACTCAGGTGCCCCATATTGGAGAAATTGGCTTTCTCCCTGGTCATCTCGGCTAGAAAGCTTTGACCTTGCTTCCAGGCCTACTCTATCAAGATGGTGACTCACCATCCCCTTCACAACATCATGGAAGGGGTAGAGCACTCGGGGAGGTTGGCAAAATGGTCAGTGAAGCTGAGTGAGTTCAAGATCTCATTTGTCCTGCGACTAGCAGTGAAGGCTCAGGCTGTGGCTGACTTTTTGGCAGAGTATGTCATAGTAGTGGAGGAGCCAGGGTCGTTCGATCAGGCAACTTGGGGTGTACTAGTAAATGGGGCATCCAGGAAGTTTTCCCTAGGGGGAGGGGTGATCCTGATAAGCCCCCAGGGAACGAGGATAGAACGGGCCATCGATATCCGATTTGTTGTCACCAACAACCAAGCCGAGTGCGAAGCGGTGATCGTAGGGCTTGGTTTAGCTAGAGAGTTAGGAGTCCAAGATATAAGGGTCTCCATGGACTCCCTGGTGGTGGCCTCTCAAATCAAAGGGGAGTTCGAGACAAGTGAGCCCACTCTCCAGAAGTATTTCATCAAGGTAAAGGGACTCATTGGGCTGTTTCACACTTTCTCCATTCGACACGTGCCCCGGGAGGAGATCATGGAGGCAGATCGTCTCGCCAAGTTCGGCCTTCGGTCAGGGGGAACCGTGACGGAGTTGTTCTGACCATACATAAAGGAAGGGGAGCTAATGGAGATTGACCAGCGGCCCTCATGGATAGACCCCTTTGTCATTTTTCTAACAACATGAGAGCTCACAGAGAAGATCCCAGACAAAATGAAGTTCAGATACAAGTCAACTTATTACTTGTTACGAGAAGACATGTTGTATCGGAAGACCCTATTCGGGCTCCAGGCTAGATGCATCGCTGAGGAGGCCCCCGGGGTCTTAGAAGAGATCCACTCCAGGGAGTTGACCACCACTCGGGAAGCCGAACCTTGGAAAAGAGGGTGCTGTGGCAGGGGTACTTCTGGCCGACTATTAACAAAGAAGCCGCAGAGGATGCAAAGAAATGTCAGAAATGCCAACTCTATGCACCACTCCAGCTCCTGCCGACACAGAGACTCAGGACGATCACGACACAACGATCCTTTGCCATATGGGGATTGTACCTGGTAGGGCCTTTTCCTCAAACCAGTGGCCAAAGGAAATTCCTCTTGGTCATGGTGAACTGCTTCTCGAAGTGGTTAGAAGTCAACGCACTGGCGAAGATAACCTCACAGATGATCCGAAACTTTACATGAGGAGAAATAATTTCCCGGCATGGGTTACATTTGGCCATAGTCACAAAAAACGGGCCACAATTTGTTAGTGATGAGTTCGTCAGCTTTTGCAGCCAGTTGGGCATCGACCTACGATTCGCGTCGGTCAACAACCACAGGAGCAACGAGTAGGTGAAAGCCATGAACAAGATAATTGTTAACTTGCTGAAGAAGAATGCAGAGAACCTGAAGGGTAACTGGCTGAAGCTGCTTCCCCTAGTCCTCTGGGCCTTGAGAACCACTCTGAATACGGCCACAGGGCAGGCCCCTTTCAAACCGTCTCATGGGTCCGAAGTTGTGCTCCCAGTAAACTTTGATGTGAAGTCACCACGCGTCATCGCCGCAGGAGAAGGTGATGAAGAATGGAGGGTGGAGAACAAATAAGAACAGTGGCTCTCGCTCGACCTTATGGAAGAACTTCGCGACCTGGCGGCCCTTCGCCAGGAAGGGATCAAGCGTCGGATTGCAAGGTACTTCGACTAGAACATCAGGATTAAACACTTTGTAAAAGGGGACTTGGTCCTCAAAAAGGTCGACGCCGCAGGTAGGGGGCAGCCGTGGGCAAGCTCCACCCTACCTGGGAAGGACCCTTTGTAATCATCGAAGCACTTGCCTCTGGGAGCTACCGCCTCCAGAATGTCGAGGGAGCACCCCTTAGCAACACTTGGAGCGGTGACGACCTGAAGCACTTTTACTTATGAAATAAACAGATTTCTTTACTTTCTAAATTGTCCTTTCATTTCTTCATCATAGCTCGACAATTCCAAACCATAGCGCTCCCGATAGGATCCCGCTGACCGGGCTCTTACTAGCCGCCAGGGCAGGCAGGTCGCTTCGGTGGAAGGTTGAGATAAGAACAATCCCAAACCAAAGCGCCCCCGATAGTATCCCGCTGATCGGGCTCTCACTAGCTGACAGGGTAGGCAGGTTGCTCAGGTGGAAGGCTAAGATGAGAACAATTCCAAACCAAAGCGCCCCCGATAGGATCCCGCTGACCGGGATCTCATTAGACGACAGGGTAGGCAGGTCGCTCGGGTGGAAGGCTGAGATGAGAACAATCCCAAACCAAAGCGCCCCCGATAGGATCCCGCTGACCGGGATCTCATTAGACGGTAGGGTAGGCAGGTCGCTCGGGTGGAAGGCTGAGATGAGAACAATCCCAAGCCAAAATGCCTTCGATAGGATCCCGCTGATCGGGTTATCACTAGCCGGTAGGACAGACATGTTGCTCGGGTGGAAGGCTTGAGATGAGAACAATCCCAAACAAAAGCGCGCTAGATAGGATCCCGCTGACCGAACTCTCACTAGCTGGCAGGGCAGACAGGTCACTCAGGTGTAAGGCTGAGATGAGAACAATTCCAAACCAAAGCGCCCCCTATAGGATCCCGCTGACTGGGCTCTCACTAGTCGACAGGACAGACAATTTGCTCGGGTGGAAGGTTGATATGAGATCAATTCCGAACCAAAGAGCCCCCGATAGGATCCCGCTGACCGGGCTCTCACAAGCTGGCAAGACTGACAGGTCGCTCGGGTGGAAGGTCGGACATGCGCAAAGGAAAAACAAAATCAAGGTTAATCTCCCAAGGTTCTGGGAGCCGGCTCTCTCGGGAAGCAGATTGAAAGGAAGAGAGCTAAGGAAAGAGGACGAAAAGCGAAGTAAAACCAAGCGGGGGCGAGTGTAATCTCCCCCCGCCTCGCTGATTCTCCACTCGCACAACTTCGAGCATGGAGTTGGTGCTGCGCGAGTGCTCGGACCGCGGGTGGATTTCGTGCATCCTTTCTACCATGTGGAAGGGCACTCACGGGCCCCCGAAGTCGTGAATCTTTTTTCGGGGAAGCCGCGGGCACTCCAAACTCGCGAGGATCCGCTCTCGCGAGCCAGGACCTTGCCCCCCGATAGTCCAGGTCAGCCGCCTAGACCTAGAAGGAGAGCAATCGACAACGAATCAGAGAAAAATAAAAACACTACGCTAAGTGAAAGGGAAAACGACAAGAAAGTTAAGTCAAAACTTTTCATATATCGCAAAAAATATTGTTGTCCATGATAGCCATTACATCACAAAAATGACCAAAAAATTAAAAGCTTTCAGCTCGCGGGAGGGTCTTTGGATAAGAGCTTTGTCTCGCCGTGATCCGGGGGTGAATAACGGCGACCCGAAGAAGGTGGACTCGCCGCTGGCGCGAAGAAATCTGGGATGAGATCCTCCGCGATCAGCTCCATCCAGTTGTCCTGCAAGGCATCAAGATTCTGTAACACGTTCAACATTGACTCTGTTGTCTGCATAATCACGAGCTTGCGCGTGCTCTCCACCGCCTGCGGGGTGAAATGGAGAAGCTTATATCTGTTGGAGGTGGACTCGCCGGGCTTCTCAATGGTCTTCTCGGCGAGGGCCTTGACGAACTCTGCCTTGGTGTTTGCCAGCTCCTCCAGGTCGCAGACGCGCGACCGCAGGCGGTAAGCGGTCTCGGCATCCTGTAAAGAAAACATAGAATTAGATGAAGCAAGAAAGGGCGTTGGAAAGAGGAAAGAGAAAATAAAATCCAGAGGCAACCTACCACGCCGCTCGAGTGCTTGGTGAGAAGATGCTCCGAGAGCTCGAGGAGCGTCTCGAGATCCAAGGCCTTCTCCTCGATGAGCTCCTTCTTGGCCTCGACATTATGGAACTTCTTGCAGAAGCTGATGCCCCGTCATGCGACCATGTGCGCGAGTTCAGTGGCGCGCGGTTGGGCTTGATAGCTCTCGAAAGCGAGTTCCTTCAGAGTCAGCTTGTTGTATTCCTCGGCATCATGGAGGCCATATAACCCGAAGGATAGGGCGTAGGCGTCCTCGCCGGCATGCCCCGTTTGGTCCAGGAAGGAAGGAGAGAGGACAAAGAGACTCGGTGCGAGCCGTCCTCCTAGGCGAGCAGTGCCTGCCGTATCCATCGAAGAGCTTCTGCCCCATCCCAAAATTTGGGTGCGACTCGGGTGTCCCCAGCTCGACGCCCTCCATTTCGCTCCTCGTCGGGGGAGCCGGCTCTCGGGGCGTGACAACCTCTTTGGTGGCCAGCGACTTGTGTCGCTTTGAGGGCTCGCCCGATGAAGAGCCCGACTTGGGCACCACCCGCTTCTTCCGACCGTCGCTAGCTATAGGCACTCTCAGGTCTCCAGCGCACGCTGCGCTTGCCGATTTCACTAGTGCGAGGACGGGATCAACCCTCTCTTTCCCCGCGTAAGGCCGATTCAAGGGGATTTGGCGGTCACCTTCCAAGAGAGAAAGGAAAGTAAAATACAAGGGAAGACGCCGCCAGGGGCGAGTGCAAAGTGCAAGACAAAAAACATGTGCGTACATTCACCGGGAAGGACTGGGTGAAGCGAGTCGAGGTTGCATCGCGGATATGCGACCTCGAAGTTCTTCCCCAGAAAGAACTTGTGCAGCTTAGTGTACTCGCCGTCTATGTAGAGGGCTCGACAGATGGTCTCGTCCTTCTCGATCGATGCATATGGAATGTTCCCGTGTGCGCCCTTAGCGAAGATAAAGCGATCATTCCAGTGATGCGCCTTGTTGCTGGTCTCACATAATTTGATCTGCGAGCCGGTGAGGAAAGCCACCCCGTCGTTGGTGGCTCGGTAGATGAACAAATAGCGGAAGACCATCAAGTTGAACTCTATTCTCACTCATGGCAATCTCATTGTGGCTGACCTGCGCGGGTATTGCCCCGAATACTTCAGGATCTGCTTCACCTCCGACCACAGCGGGAGGCGAAGCCCCATCTCAAAATGGGCGAGAGGGAAAACGAGTTCGTGCTCTTTGATGGTGTTGAGGGCCTCGCCTTCGGCAGGGACGCGGGCCACAAATCCGGCCGGCTCAAATTCTGCGATAATCTCCGACATCTCGTCCTCCGATACTTGCCCATCTGGGAAGATGTAGTTCAAGAAATGGGTCACGCAGTTCTTCCTCCCCTCCGCACCGTCACCATCGCCACCCATTGTGCGAGTCGAAAGCGCGAGTAGAAATGAGATTGGCGATGACTAAAAACAGTTAATGTGGTGGGTGAGAGCCTGACGCGGGGGGGGGGGGGGGTATTTATAAAGGATCAAGGGGAAAGTGGGTTCGGCCCATTGGCGCGAATCCACTCGCCCCCATGCGCTCGCATCCCCCTCCGAACCCATGTCACCTTCGACTCGCCAACTATCGGCGACATGTCAAATTCTCCTAGCGAGTCGATCCTATTACACGTCACAGATCGCGCATTCGCAACAAACCAAACATTAATAAAAGCAACGCGAGAGAAACCGTCACACATAATAAATAATAAATAGTCTTTAAATTATTACGGACAAAAAGAGTACAAGGCCAAATAAGATCAAAGGAGGGGGTATAGTTGATTATGCTGAATCAGTGCGGGATCCACTGCCATGAACCACGTCCTCATCTGTGGGCCTCCCCTTTGGATGATCTCCTTGCAAACAACGTCGACTTCGAGCTGGAGGGTACAGTTGCATTCCCCTATCTTTCTGTGATGCCCCTCCAGCGAAGCGGTGTTCCCTCCCAGAAGCGTTTGTATCGCGCTAGTAAATGCAGCACACTCGCGCTCTAAATCCTCGACTTGGTGTTCAAGGGCGAGTAGGTGAGGGAAGCCGTGGTTCGCGGGTTGAGCCCTCTCCTCCTGGATCTCGCGCAGGATGAAGCTGTCCTTCCGCAGGATACTGGCTACCCGCTCCGTCAACTCGGCAACAGATGTCGGCTCGCCAAGAAAATCTCGAATTGCGTCAGGAGAGGGGGCGCTGCGTAAGTTACAGGGGGTGTCCGGCTTGCCGCCAATGGAGACATCGGTTGCATCTGTCAAAACAAGCGAGGTATTAGCACAAGTTAGCGCGATCTGGGTGGTAAATCTCGACAACTAACCATGGGAGGTCTCGCCCTCCTTCCCGGGATCACGCAAGGATAAGCTCGCCCGACCACCAAAGGGGTTATCGAGGGGCAGCCTCAGCGATTTCCCTAACCAACTCGCATGAGGTCGGGCTTGTAGGGAGACTTGGCACCAGGCGCTGGAGTCCCCACACTCCTACTCGTCGGTAATACGACAACATTGGCAAGTTCGCGGCTGAGATCGCGAATAGGAGATCTTGCAGGGGATGGGGTTGAGGTGACGTCGATAAAAGGGGGCATTGCATTGAAAGCCACTATCAGATGACTGCTCGGCAGAAAGCGCGAGCCAAAGCCGAGAAAGAATAAATTTATTGACCCGGGATCTGCGCGCGAGTACCTGATTCAGTCCGACTCGCTGAGACTCCTTGATTTCCGTGTGCGGGGTCCTCCACGACCTCAGTGAGAGCGGTAGTTTGGGCGGGAAGCCCTAGACCGAGGCCGGAGTTGGGTTGCGGGACGTCGAGCGAGCCTACGTCCCCACCGGCTGGTCCTGGCCTCGACTTCTTGGTTAACCCTCCGCTCGTCTCGTCGGAGTTCGAGATGAATGCTCAGTGGTGATAGCCATCAAGTTGGCCGTGGCCGATTTGTTCTTTTCTTTATCAGCGGCGAGGCGGGCAAGAGTTGCTTTCGAGATTGCCACGTCGTTAGAGCTCAGACGAGGAGTTGGGGAGGTTGGGGGAGAGTTCATAGGGTTTGCCTTCCTTCCCCTCCCCGATATATATAAGCATCGATGGGGCCCACTGAGAGATTCCGTAAGCCTCAACTCGCCAAATAACAGTAGGGTTGAACGGTCTTTCCGAGCCTGATTCAGGGCTTGAAAAGAGCTGGGATTGTGTGCAATCCCGTATTTGCCGAGTGAGCTCAAACATGCAGGGTGCGAGTAGCATGCGCCTAGCTTCACTAAGCACCCTCTACCCAGGCTGGCGAGTGAGGGGTGAGTGGAGCCGGCGAGCTTGCACTCGTCCCTCGGTCAGGGGGCGAGTGGCAAGTGCTGGCTTCACCAGGCACTTTCCGCCTGGGCGAGATCTCGCATCACGCTCTGCTCGCCTGCTAAAAGGGATTTTCTATTTCCCATGACATCTTATTATTGGCCTGTCATTAGTCATTCCAAACAGCGGAGTTTCACTGTTGGCAGACCAATTTTGGCTGCGTTTAGTAAAACCATTAGGCGGGATCTCGCTATCCACAGATCACTACCAGAAAACTATAAATAGACCCCCAAGGGCACCTTTGGAGAAGACCTTTCTTGGCTTCTCTCTCCTTTGGCCAGCTTTGTAAGGCAAGGGCTTCAGCTCACTATTCACCGTAGTTTTCGGGTGGATAGTCGGGAGCTCTCCAAGTCCTCCGAAGGTGCCCGGTGCAACATTGGATTGGGGGGGGGGAAGCAATCTAAGATCTTCTGAGTGTGTGGTGGGACCTCCTCGTTGCGGCTCAGGGGTCTGTTTGAGGTTCTGGTGGTAAGGTCTCTGAACTCTAAATCTTCAGCCTAGTGCGCTTGTTCGGGAGAACTAGACGCGAGCTACACCTCCGGTCCGAACTCCTCATTGGGCCGTGATTTTCATGTTCAACACCTATAATAAATGCAACTTTAACATGCATGCTGTTATGGATGATAAATGATTTTCTAGCATATGCTAACCTGTCAGGTTGGAGCACAAATGATAAGCTTGCTTGTACATGCTGTAATAATGAGTTAAAGACACATGGTATCGCCGATTGAAGAATCGGTCTAAGATGTGTTATATGGGAAACAAATGTTTTTTGGATTCAAATCATATACAACGAAAAGATAAGAAGTCGTTTGATGGAACAATGGAAACTCGACTTGCACCAAAGGTCCTATCAGAGGATGCAATATTAGGTCAGCTAAAAAACATTATAATGTGATTTTTGGAAAGCTTTAACTGCCCGTTTGGTTGACCAGAATTGGAATTCGGGTTTGGAATTGGCTTAGACGGAATTCAATTCAAGTGTTCGACATCTTGGAATTAGAGAGGATTTGGAATTGGGCCAATTCAATGATGTTCAAAATATGAGTGGGCCAATTCTTGGGGGTAAACCACAGATTTCCTGGTTTTGGCGGAGCGGAACACTATCACTCGTCCCTGCTTCATCTCTTCGCCGCTAAGCTATTCCTCGCAGGTTCATCTTCGTCGTCAGTAATCTCTCCCCCTTCTTCCTTGTATGTTTGCATACTGCCTGCCTTCCCGTCTTCATCTTCTTCCTTTTTTTTTCTTCTTCTTATTTGTTATTCCCATTCCTCATCTTCTTCTCAAATCCGCCATGGATCTTTATGTTTTTTTTCCTTCAGGTGTCTCCTCTTCCTCTCCGATCTGCTGCCCCTCTATTTTTTTTATCTTATTTCTTTTCTTCTTCTTCTTCTCACAGCTCCCGCTCCCCATTTTTTAGGTTCTTTTTTTCATCTTATTTCCTTCTTCTTCTTCTCGCAGCTGCTGCCCCATTTTTTTTTCTTTTTTTCCCTTCGTGTTTCTCCTCTTTTTTTTGTTTTTTTTCTTCCTGTTTATGCCTTCTTCTCACACCTGCCACCCTCTTTTTTTTTCTTATTCATCTTTTTGGTTGATTTGCTCTAAATGCATTGCAGGTTACCTGTCTAAAGGAGAGTTTGTTAGAATATAATCTAGCACTCTAACTTATCCTCCTCTTCTTATTTTTTACTTAACTTTTGCTGGTGGGTCCCTCCAAAAAAAGAAAAACTCCTTTTTTTATTTTATTCCCCTGTTAAGGCGTAGGGGGCGCCGCTGGTCTAGTACTGTCCTCGGGTACTGTTTTATCTCACCCATGCTGGCTCAGGCATTCTTTATCTCCATGGAGGTTGCTGCTGCCAAGCGGGTGGATGAATGCATTCTTCCTTCTCGTTTTTCTTGCTTTCTTCCCCTTGTCTATACAAAGCCCCCTGTGCTTGGAATGAACGTATAGACTCTTATTTAAAAGGAACCGGGTATGTTAGAAATCCACATGAAGCCTCTTTATACCTCAAGCGTTTCTCTCAAGAAGAATTTGTGATTGTGTGCATATACGTGGATGATCTTCTCATCATTGGAACCTCCACTAAACTGATTGAAGAATTTAAGGAAGTCATGAATCAAGAGTTTGAGATGAGTGATTTGGGTCTCATGAAATATTTCCTTGGATTTCAGATAACACAACCACCCTTTATCTCCATGGAGGTTGCTGCTGCCAAGCGGGTGGATGAATGCATTCTTCCTTCTCGTTTTTCTTGCTTTCTTCCCCCTTTGAGCTAACCTCCAGGATCCTCAACAAGGCAGAAAAG
This sequence comes from Platanthera guangdongensis, assembly GCA_039583875.1. Classification (NCBI taxonomy): domain Eukaryota; kingdom Viridiplantae; phylum Streptophyta; class Magnoliopsida; order Asparagales; family Orchidaceae; genus Platanthera; species Platanthera guangdongensis. Next base: position 15,373,586 of record CM077156.1, read on the forward strand.
ACAACAGAGTTGTATTAGTTTTTCTACGTTGTTAATTTCAATTCCATATTTGAATTCCATTATGTATCCGAACAACATAATTGTCCAATTTCAATGTCTGATGCTCAATTCTGCACAACAACATAATAATAAAATTGGAATTCAGTCAATTTCAATTCCAGCTGATTTTGGAATTGGCAGAATTCCAATTTCAGAATTCCAATTTCAGAATTCCAATTCCAGAATTTCAATTCCAGAATTCCAATTTCAGAATTACAATTTCAGGGGGCCGAACGGAGCCTAAAAGAAAAGAAGACGGGATGATACTTCTCTTCCATACAATTGGAAGAAGTCAAATATTTTTTCAGTTACCGTATTGGAGTACAATAAGATACGTCATTGTCTGGATTACATGCATATTTAAAAAAAATATTATTGATAATATATTGGGTATTATGTTGAACATTGATGGAAAGACAAAAATGATTTAAATTTTAGACTTGACCTTTTGGAAATGGGACTGAGATCATAATTACATCCGATTGAAAAATATGGTCATTATGTATGCTACAAGCATGCTATATATATTGACATTGGTTGAGCGAAAGGAAATATGCAGTTTCTTAGAGAATTTGATAGTTCTAGATGGGTATTCATAATATTTAAATGGATGTATAAATATTAAAGCAGGCAAAGTCTCTAGAATTAAAGCTCATGCCTGTCATGTTTTCTTATTAGATCAATTCGCTCCTGCTTTTCGTGGCATTGTTTGCAAAGAAGTTTATGACTCCCTGGTTGAATTAAGTGCATTTTAAAGGAGTTGGGCTCTAATATACTAAGTATAGAGGTGTTGGATAAACTTGAGCAAAATATTGTTATCACACTTTGCAAATTTGAGAGAATATTTCCTCTTTCATTTTTTATAATTATGATGCACTACTTACCAGTTCATCTTGCACAAGAAGCAAGAATTGCTGGCCCCGTTCAATATTGATGGATGTATCCAATTCAGAGGTATGTTTATTAATTAATTAATTAATTATTTTTTACTTTATCATATTATGTATATTAAAATATTTGATTTCAACAGATATTTACGTACCCTCAAATCATTTGTGCGAAACAAAGCATGCCTAGAGGGTTCAATGACAAAGGGATACCTAGTATACAAGTGCTTAACATTTTGTTCGAGATATTTAAATAAAATTGAGACAAAGCTTAATCGCCCAAATAGAAATGATGAAAAAAATGTTTGACAAGATTCGAGATTCTCCATTTTTCAAAAAACTGGGAGGTCATTATGTAATGGAATAAAAAAGATCTTGTATATGATGATTAACATCAGGTTCAGCTGTACATACTAAAAAATTGTCCAGAAGTAGAACCATTTATTGAGTGAGTTTCACATTATTACTCTTTATGATTGTATTATTTTTATCTAATATAAGTAATTTATTAAACATTGTATTAATAGCCAACATCGTCGGGAGTTTTAATGTGCACACTCTAGAGATATAGAAAGAAGACATGAGACTACATTCGTTAGATGGCTCGAGTCATTGGCAAGTATCATATAGTTTTTAAAGATCACCTTATCATTATAATTAGTATGTGTGATTACATTACTTTTTCAACAGATATCCAAGTTGCATTATGAAGGAGACCCAAGAGCTAGCATTGAATTTTTGCAGTTAGCCCGTGACACAAAAAGAGGCGCAACACATTATTCTGGTTATATTGTTAATGCTTTTAGATTTCATACTTACGAACGTGAAATCAAACGCAAAACTCAAAATAGTGATGATTTTGTTAAAGGGGATGAGTAATCAGATGACATGGAATATTATGGAGTTCTAAAAGATATTCTTCAGCTTGAGTATGATGTTGGGTAGAAAATTGTCTTATTTAAATATGAATGGTGGGATACGTACAATGAAAGTAGAGGCTATAAGAAGGAAAATAATGGACTTATTTCTGTTAATATAAAACATAATTTGAGAAACAATGAATCTTGTGTCCTAGCTTGCCAAGTTGAACAAGTGTATTACGTACCTGACAACAAAAACAAAGATTGATGAGTGATCATAAGGACAATTTCATGCCACTTTTTTGATGTCCCAACCAAAGAATCTGAAAAAGCCACTGAAGATGAAATTCAGTTGTATGATATACATGTTGGGTTAGGATTGACGCTTGATAACGTTGTAGATATGATTACCATGTGTCTTCATTACAAAGAACTGATGTTGCGGCTATAACTATTGAGAAGAAAGATCAATCTACACAAAGGAGGGCTATAAATGAAGAAAATGAAGATTATGATGTTGATGATTTTAAGGATGCAAGTACTACATAAAATGCAAACATTTAATGCATATTGTTGTCCGGTTTTATAAATTCTCTATAACTATAAAATGTATTTGTCATTTTAAAATGTATCTTTTATTATGAGTATTTATTTACCATAAAAATGTAATTATAGTCTTTCTTTTTTCAGGTAATTTAGATTAAAAAATGAAGACTACAATTATAGATGATTCACCATTACATGCTTCAAGTGCTAGAAAATATCCGTTTGATTGGAGAACCAACCCTTCCACTTTACATCCAAGATCCACTGCAACACGCGTTCGTTCCCTTGCTAGATCCTTTATTCAACAGGATTGCGAAGCTTCCAACAAGCATCAAACAAAAGAATCAGAAACACCGCTGTTTTTACATTTGGATCGAGGTTTGACAAACCAAATCCACATGCATATACAGAGACTGCAGCTGAACGCGTTTCTATTGAGACAGAGGCTTATCATGTACCTGCAAATCCAACAAATCTTGAGCTTGATGCTGATAATGGTATAACTTCCTTATGTTTTTTAGCTTGATATATTTGAAACATGTTAACACAAAAATGTTTAGTAACAGATTTATATGTAACAAAGAAAAGGACACGTGGTCCGACCGTTGGGCATGAGTGGACAAAAAGGACGCAAAATAATCTGGAGAGAGTGGATGTGCAACTTCCAGTAGAAATTCGAAGATTAGTTGGATATAGAGCTCAAGAGCTTATTACAAAATGTGGGCGATATGTGAGGCTACATGCACCTTTGAATGTGGAGAAATGGTCAGAAATTTCAACTGATATCATTGACAAATTAATTAATATCATCTATGTAAGTGTTACTTGTTAAATAGATTTTTTAAAAAAAATTTGTAAATATCTTTCTATTATTAATTCATACTTTTGATGTTTTATGTTATATTTTTAGGCTGAATTCAATCTCCCAAATGAGTCTCATGTTCGTGGTGATCTTATATCTTCACTTCGTCGACACTATAATATTTGGCGTTTTCATTTATATAATGATTATTATCTGGAATGGAGTACTAATTTACAAAGGCGTGCAAATTGCCCTAAAGATATTGATCCTGCTCACTGGAATTGGATAATTAGGTACTGGAGCAGTACTCGATTCAAGGTATGAAATATATTAATTGTCTTAAAACTATGTAAAATTGCTCATACGATATTTTTCTTCTTGATTTGTTTATATAGAGGATCAATGGGATCAATAAACAAAATACGAGCCAACAAAAAATGAAATCTTATGTTGGATCAAAGTCTATTGCAAGAACAATATACGAAATGACAAGTGCTTTTCTTAACAATTATAATGTTGACTAATCTTAACAGTTTTACTTGTGCTTTGAATTAATGCTTTATTGTTTTATATATGCAGAGGGGTGCTCCACAAGAACAAGACGAGTTACCATTATATGTAAGATTGTGGGAGAAAACTCATAAGGGGAAACATAATGAGTGGCAAGATGAAGCAACCGAGGAAATATATAAAAAGTTACTGGAACTTCATGACACTCAAATAAAAGAAAAGGGTGAAGATAAATTGACCCTAGAAGAAGCCTACACCACAATACTTGGACATCATTCAGGTTACATTCTTGGAATGAGTAGTGCACGTACTAATGTGCAACAATTACAAGCAGAAATTCGAGCCGAGTTAGAAGTGGGAATGAGTAGTCGTATTCAAGAGATGGAAGATCGGATGACACAAAGAATGAGTCATATTCAAGAGATGGAAGATCGGATGACACAAAGATTGAGTCATATTCAAAAGATGGAAGATCGGATGACACAAAGAATGAGTCATATTCAAGAGATGGAGGATCGGATGACACAAATAGTGGAATCTAAGATATTGGCTCTTTTGAAACAAAGAGAACCTGGGGATGAAGTGGAGAACACTAATTGATGTGTAAACCATATAAGATGGGGCTGAAAGCAAAAAAAAAAATTAGTATTTGACTCTAGAGAAGTGTTTTCTTACTTCATATTTTATCTTTTGAACTAATGTTATCTTTCTAAAAAAATGACAGTTTTTTCCAAGTTTTTCTTTAACTTTTATATTGTTTGACTCCTTGGAGGGATATTCTTTCTATGTTTACATCTCTTCAGGATTTTTCATTTTTTTGGTCTCTTTCTTGTTCATTCCTTCTAATCACACATGGGTCATTGCCTCCCAAAATTAAGTGCATTCTGTAGGTGAGAATGTCTCCTCTACAGTCAATCAACCACATACAAGAATGAGCAGTGCAAATATTTGTCGAAGTCTGCATACCCTATGACTGGCTTCTCTAGCTTTTAGACATTTTTCTGGTTTTCAAATAAGCATTTAGGTATTTTAAATTTCATCTTCTTGCATACCCTACTGCCTAAATTTCTTCACTATAGCTACAAAAATGAAATTTTCTCAAAATATTGCTCCTCATGTTCTTTTATTTTATTTTTTGTCATGGCTTGAAGTATCATTTCGCTCGGTGTTGCACTTCCCATTATCACTAATAGGAACTAGGGCGTCTGCCTACTTGCTGCACAGCCGCCACAAGTAGCTACTCTAAATCATCATTCTGTACCCTAACCAACGATGAACTGCAATAATTGTTGCCCATGGAGGGAGGGCTGGGTCCAGGTACTTATATAAATTGAGAATCAGGTGAAAGGGCTAGAAGCAGATGTTTGAGAAGAATGTGTGATGCAAGGTCTAGTTGATTATGCTAAGCTAAGGTGAGTTTCAGTATTTCATCAAAATGATGTGTAATAATTATTTTGCCAGCCTTCAATATTGCATTCTATAGGTACATGTTTTATTGTATTTTTCCGTAGTTTACTGGATACTGTCAACTTCTTTGACAAAGTGATGTGGATCTAATTTAATTAAGTAAATTCTCTATTTTTTTAAATGTGAACCTTAATTAAGGTCCGGTTCATGCGGTCGTAACCGCTTGACCGATGAAAATAAGTCCTCCCAAACGGAGCCTATGTGTGATAACTATGCATGATTTGGTGGTTTCATGTTTCTCACTTTGGTTATGCGCCCTTGTCTTACGAGAAAATGTGGATTTTTGACATTAAGCTAGACATAGTGGAAGAGTGTATGCACTGGAGAGGGTCGAGCAAGGTGACTAGTAATAAGGTATTTGTTCCTTCCATCAACTACAATCTGCAAGTGATATTGCAATTTTAAGTGATTCCTGGAGTAACTGGAGTTTGACTCGAGAGTGCAGCTTGCGGCTGTAGTTTCATACTGCATCTGCAAAATGCAGCTAGCTATAGTTTCAATCAGCATTCCAAAGTATTGATCACTCAAATAGCAACTGATTTTCCCAAAACAATCGGAAAGGGGGGAGGTATTGGGAGTAGGTGAAAGGGCTTCAAACATAGAAATTGCTGTTTTTATCATGATCCCTGCATTATATTTATAAGTGTTAGGATTAAGTTTAAGCCTAATCATAGAAATTGCAGTTCTTATCCAGCTCTTTGATGCACATGATTTATATATCCCTTGAAAGATGCATTTTAGGGGAAATTGCAGTTCTTATCCAGATCTTTAATGCTCGCAATGGTGATTTCCTGTCGGAAAGAGGTATGCCTCTCACCACTATTTTTTCCCAACTTTTGTTGTGTTATAAACCACGGTGGGGCCTATTTGAGGGGGGCACATGATATGCAGATCCGTGGCCGACTGCAGTCGTATGGCGAGCATCCCCAACCAAATCACCTAGGATGAATTTAACTGGGGTAAGTTGTTGAGGCGTGGGATCGAACCCACGACCTCCTTTATCAAGCTCTTTAGCGGAGACTTGATAACCAAATGGGCCACGGATCTGGATATCATGTGCCCCCCTCAAATGGGCCCCACCATGATTTATAACAAAAGATGGTCTCTTGCCTCCCTTTGAAAAGATCTCCTCATTTGCATGGATCTCTCGATCAACTAACATACAGATCTTAGATTGAAAAATATATTCGCGACGTATGAATTCAAAGCGATGTAATTCAAAGATAATTCAAAGATGGCCTGGAAGAGTGTTTATCTACTCTCTTGAGTTTTGAAAAAAAACACTATTCTATTCAAAGGGAGGCAAGAGGCCATCTTTTGTTATAAACCACGGCAGAGCCCATTTGAGGGGGGCACATGATATCCAGATCCGTGGCCGACTGCAGTTGAATGACGGCATCCCTAACCAAATCACCCAGGATAAATTTAACCGGGGTAGGTTGTTGAGGTGTGGGATCGAACCCACGACCACCTTTATCAAGCTCCTTAGCGGAGACTTGATACCCAACTGAGCTGACCATCTTTTGTTATAAACCACGGTGGGACCCTCGTCGGGCACATGCTATCCAGATCTGTGTCGACTGTAGTCGTATGACGAGCATCCCAAACCAAATCACTCAGGATGAATTTAACCGGGGTAGGTTGTTGAGGCGTGGGATCGAACCCACGACCTCCTTTATCAAACACCTTAGCGGAGACTTGATACCCAACGGCTCATTTGGGTATCAAGTCTCCGCTAAGGAGCTTGATGAAGGAGGTCGTGGGTTCGATCCCACGCCTCAACAACCTACTCCGGTTAAATTCATCCTGGGTGATTTGGTTGGGGATGCTCGCCATACGACTGCAGTCGACACGGATCTGGATATCATGTGCCTGACGAGGGCCCCACTGTGGTTTATAACATGTTGCACGACTTTCACTACCTGTAGACCTTTATCTTTTGCTTATTTTTAATATATGGCTGTGCCCGAGTTCAAGAAAGATGCATTTTAGGGATATGATCTCTTTATCAGTGATGCTGAGCTTTTTGTATGCAGTACACAGGAATGATGCTGCTAGGAAATGGTCTCGATTTTTATTACACCATATCTGCTTGTATTTGTTGTTCTCAAGGTGAAATTGTGCGGCAAAAACAGTGAATTGATCCATTTTACACTTCATGGTTCTTGTAGAAATAAATGAAATGTGCAATTTTTTTCTTCCACAAAGGGCATTATATAAGAGATACAACAAGACACCCAACACCGATAGACGGTATGAGACTAAACTCAATAATATAAAATACTATTAACTCTAACACTCCCCCTCGAGCTGGAGGGGAAACCTACAGCTTGAACACAACATAAAAGGGAAGGTAAAAGAAGGTTGGCAACATGGGACAAAACAGCAGCCACCGAGGCCCAACCGCGTGTCACCCGGGATACTACAACCGGGCAAAGGCCACACGACGTTGGTCCACAAATCGACCATGATCATGCTGGATACACTCGGAGCTGAAACAAGGTCAACCCAGAATGCCAAACCATTCCTACCACCAAGCGAAGAAAAGAAACGGGGAGACATATACACAACAAACGAAATCAACCTGAGGGCCATGTGTGACTAAGGTAGAAGTCAGGAAAGAGGCATCCGACTCGCCGTTATCACAAGCACTCCCCCTCACGTGGATTACGTGCAAGAAGACATATGCTACACCAGGAGACCATGTGTGACTAAGGCAGGAGTTCGAAAAGAGGCATCCGAGTCGCCGTTATCACAAACACTCCCCTCACGTGGAATACATGCATGAAGGCATAAACTACGTCTGAAGGCCGTGACGTACACTCCCCCTCACGTAGATCACGTGCAAGAAGGCAAAAATCGCATAGAGACGCAGACAAACACACCAACAAACAACTAAAAAAACAGCTACGAAAAAGATAGACCGGAAAGAAGAAGATTAACAACAACATGAAGGAGGTGACTAGATCTGCTCAGGGATTGAGAGCAGCCAGCGGTTTCGACGAATGAGAGAGCCGACGAGCAAAAAAAGAGCAGCGGTATGACGTGATCGTCGACTAGAGAAGCAGAACCGTCAAAATAGTTGGGAAGCAGAGCCGTCAAAAGAAGAGCCGTTGGCACGACGAGATCTTCGAATGGAGAAGACAACCACAAAAGCAGAGCCGTTGGGAGAAGCAACCGACATGATCGATGTTGCTGTTGCCGACGGGAGAAGCAGCCGTCGGGAGAAGCAGAGCCGACGGGAGAAGAGCCGTCGGGAGAAGCAACCGACAGGATCCATGACGATGGAACATCGACTTGATGAGAGAATCTGTACAGGCGGAAGCGGGCGACTGAGCCATCGATGAGTTGAGAATGTCCCGCTCCCGTATCCGGAATCAGACGACCATTCCATGGACGGGAGCGAGGGGGAAATATATAGCCGTGAGCCCTAGCAGCGCGAGGTTGACCGGACGGCAGGGACGAGAAATTGGATGAGAAACGAAATAGAGGAGAAAAAAATTTATTTTTAGGTTTCAGATCGAGTCCTCTGATACCATGTAGAAATAAATGAAAGGTGCAATTTTATTCTTCCACAAAGGGACATTATATAGGAGATACAACAAGACCCCCAACACCGATAGGCGGTGTGAGACTAAACTCAATAATATAAAATACTATTAACTCTAACCGTTCTAATGAATTAATCCACATCATGTAAACTTTCACCGCGTGGATGATATTTTACAATTTATTTTAGATTTTACAGTGGAGGGGCATGTCTGCAGGTCATAACTTTTCTTCATTTTGTTAGATTTTTGATGCGGAGTATAGACGAGCACTTGCAGTGGATGACGACGTTTGGGTCCGTTCAGGCCCAATTGACGACTTTGCATATATGACATGCCCAGATCGACTATCGGACTTTGCAGATGCGTCCAGATTTGTGTTGTGAATCAATTTCATATATTAGTTTATTTTATTTGCAGTTATTTTGATGTATTTGGGTGACCCCACCTCTGGCCAATCATAGTCATTGATGGGGGATGCCCTAATCTTCTTTTTATTATAAATAGACCGCTTAGGGGCTGATTTGAGTCATGACAAAATTTTGGAGACTCTTCCCAGATTCCAGTGATCACTCCCCGATGTCGATGCCTTGGAAGCCTAGGTGACGACTCATATGTGCTCAAACTCCTCCACATGGTAATACCCATCCATAGCCTTCATCTTCCCCCTCCGAAACCCTCATCTGCAGTCCCTACAACCCCCAAATTCCAACCGACTACTGCTATCCAAGCCTCCGGAATAAGAGCCCTCATGACATCTGCTTCTAGCCGTGCTCTTATATGACTAGCGGATAGATAAAAAACTAGCTGTGCGGGCTGTGCAGTTAGACAAGGTAACCACATGACATCTGCTTCTAGCCGCGCTTTTATATGACTAGGCAGATAGATAAAAAACTATCTGTGTCTGCTATGCGGTTAGACAAGGTAACCACACGAGTATACAAAGCTTAAAATGACACTAAGAGGGTTGCTCTGGCCTCCATCCGATAGTATCCAGCGAACAACTCTAGAAGAAATGTTGTTGTTAGACTTAGTCTAACCGCCAGACCGCACCAGTAGTAGTGCTTGAGAACTGTCGAACTCTAACTGCGGTTAAGCCTCTACTGATCATCAAATGACATAGCTGCAGAAAGAATATAGGATCATCTAGGGCGGCTAGACAGGTACTAACCGCCTGACCGTCAACTGCATCTAATCTCATCAGACCACACCACCACTACCCCTGATCACCAGACCGTACTGCGGTTCTCCGTGCGCGGTTTACAAAGGACCACTGCTAGACCGCCAAGCCAGGTCGCCAGACCGCCAAGACTTAGCTTAACTTCATGTGTGGTAACACTGCTAGGACTACCAAATAGGTAGATCGCCAAACCTGTCCGCGAGACCGTCAGCCCTGTCTGCCAGTCCTGTTTGCTAGACTATCTGGATTGCACAGGTTCTGACAATTATAGTGATGTCAAACACTTGTGTTTCAATTCCCAAACTCGTCAAGCCATATTCAAAATATCTTACGAGTAATACACATCTATTCAAAATATCTTACGAGTAATACGCATCTCTTAAACTTGGCCAAATGCTTTAATTTTGACTTGTAAACATGAGTAGTTATTCTTTTTTGTAGATAATGAGCTCGATCACAAGGTCGTGTTGTATAATAAGTTAATATATTTGGGGGATTACTACAAACATACGTATATAGGTTTACCTTTCCTCAAAACCTATTCGAGTGATATGAGACAAATGAGTACTAATTATTGAACATTTCTAGTCGTTCGGTAATCAAAATGAAGTAGGTATAATTAGTATGACCACTTATTAAAATCAAGGTTAAGCTTAGTGATAATCAGGCTTGAATTTTGTATACCAAGTCATGTGGACCATCAATCCAAACGTCATAAGGAGTCTCATCTTTACTTAAGCCATAAGGTATAATTCAAACGATCCATTATAATGACTTTTGTTTAGTTGTCATTCAAAAGTTTATAGTTTGCACTTATGTTCAATGACTTGGCTATATCAAGTATGCATTGACATCAATGATACTCAATCCTCGTGTTTATCTCTCCGAATCCCAACATTTTATTATGTGACAGTCATGATCACTTTTTGTAAGATCAAAATAAGATAGGATTAAATCACACCAACAAATAAACTTTATTATTATATTCTAAACCCAAGAAGTCATCTTTCTAAGTTCTTTGGTTATGCGTCAAACTATCTCCCAAAGTATAAAAATAATAAACGTAATAAAAATTTTCAAATATGAAAGTACTTGATTTTCAGTAAATTGTATGTAAATTGTCCTCGAATGCCCTGAAATGCAAGAAATTCCAAATGTAATTATAACTTGCAAGAATCTAATTCCAATCCACAAATTCCATGACGTGATATATTTGTCCCAAGCCACTAAACTTGGCAATCTTATGTTCCCAATAATTTGACTAAAATCAAGTATTCATTCGACCAATTAAGTCTAACAATTTGTCCCGATTTTTTTTACAGATCATCGTCTCAGGATCGAGGGGGTGAATCTATGATACCACCCTTCACATGAGATTATTTATATTTGTTCTTCTCTTAAGATCATGAAGACCTATATCCAAGTTCTTCTCATATCCAATCCATATCCTAAAGTCTTGTACCGACTTTCTTGATTTCAAACGTCGCATGTGTATAAAACTTGTCAACCTCTACGTATATCCCCAAGAGTTAGTTTGCTACCCTCTTGTTTACTTATCTGCATATACAAAATCTCATCTTCACCCGAGTAACATTTGAATACACCAAATCTCAAGATCCCTATGTTTATGACTCAACATCTTCTAAGGCCCAGGGAAACTCAAGTCGGTATTAAATTAGCCAAATAAATAGAAGGATAAACCCTCGTACATTTTTGGGCTAAGTTTCTTCGATGTCACTATAGTACGTTCATCCTATATATGCACACGATCCTTAGGGCACATAATCTTAGACTTGGAGTTTTACCCTTAGATTTATTGATATAATACACCATTTAGGCCCTCAAGGTTACTATTTGCGATAACCTTCTCAAGGTCAATATGTGACCAAACCCAAAAAATGGGCCTTTTCTGAACTCGAATTCCAATTCAAACTTTGGTATTTGTCACGGTGATTGTTTCAATGTAATCAATTCATCAGTATGAGGGTTAAGTTTACAAGTCTCCCACAATTCCAGTAATAAATTACAGGCACCAATTCTCCTTGAGACGGTCCTATCAATTTGGGTAAGAGGTGATAATATCACTCGACAGATGCAGTAGGAATATCAGAGTTTAAGCCTTAAATAGCTACTCTAGCATTAAACTCTTCCCTTAGTCACTTTTGATATCGTCGTACCTTAACTAATCTATACCCGAGGTTGATTTTAGACTATGATACACCACAAAATCATCTTAGTAAGTCAAATCAAGGTGGTGTCCAAGTTAGGTTGGCCTAATCTCATTGATTAACAGACTATTTTGTGTGATTTCATATATGGGCACACCATAGTTTCTGTTGCATAGTTTGTCCTCAAACTAATCTTGCATGGGGTGGCCTAATATTTTGTGATTTTTTTTCTCTTATGATAATTTTTAAATGATGCCAGTTTGTAAAAACTCCTATCCTGATAATTGAGCACGACCGAGGGGAGATTTTATGCCCAGAACCACCATCTTATGGTGACACTAAATCAGGAGTTAATCGACACCACAAAACACTGATCCTGCCGGGAAGTTCGATCAGGATACAAGGCCAACCAAAAATAACGTAAAAAATAAAGTCTACAAATCACAGCATAAACATATATCAAAAGTAGATAGTCCACAATGAGAAATAAATAAAAGAGTAGTAAGGGCTTATGCCCAGTACATATCCAAATAAATAGGGGTACAACACACTCACTACAATAATGCAGATTAATATTATCATCAACCTAAAGTTGGAAAGTAGTAGTGCGCAGCCTCTACTCCTCAAGTCCTGCTACCTCGAGCAGCTGGTCCTCCGGGTCGTACTGCAGTTGTGTCTCCACGTGCTCCTAAAATGATGTGGTTCACCGACCGTTAGTCAAAAATACTAAGTTGCTTTGTCCTCGCCTCACCCCCGCAACTCAGAGGCACTGTGCATGAGGATGAAGGCGGAGGACAACAAAACAGAATAAAAAAGCAAGTGATATGACTCTAGATAGTAATTATGCATATATATATACTACAATAGTATGAAAAGACTATGCTAGCAGTAAACAGGTAAGCAATAAAAATAGTAAGTAAACTGCAGCGTATGTAGAGAAAGTAAGTACAGTAAACTACACCACCATCAGAAAAGCATACCTTAACTTATATGAATGCCCACAAAAATTTATATATTAAGGTTTTCGATAATATAACTCTTCATATAAAAGAGAGCATACTAATTTATACAATGAGGATCTGCAAATATGAATCACTCGTAATATGTGTGTATGCGATGATATATTTTGCTAATGACATGTTCCATACACGTGCAAATCACGCACACGACTCGACATTGTGCGCACAAACCATATTTTTCTCGTCTTTTCAGAGATAGCTAGTCTCTCAGGTACAACCGTCGTAGCTATGGAAGCAGTGGAGTGGGTACCTCTATTCCTAGACGGGTATGCACACTACTAGGCTTAGACCTCATGTACTCCTCTATATACGTCCTAAGTGTACCTCTTGTGATATTGCGTACTCTTGTTGGAGTCCACCAGTCTTTTCTAGGCGGGTGTGCATTTTCGGGGATTTTCCTCCAGACCGTAGTATATACAACCTATTGGCCCCTCAAACTCTCACATCATACCAAAGTCATCATACTTCCATCGGTGTGCCGACTGGACCAGTACCAAAGTCCCTCCACTATTTATGCACATGCAAGGTATCACCTCACCCATCTGAGCCTCCAGCTCGCAGGACTAATCTGTCCTCATATCACTATCGTTCCAAGCCTCCAGATTGCAGGACAAACAAGTTCTTGTACCACTACAACACCGAGTCTCCAGCTCGCAGGACTAACAAGTATTATCACTACTTCATCCCATAACAAGGGACTAGGTTCACTGTAAACTTGGTCAACTAAATAGACTACTCTTGTCTATTATTTAGTTACACATAGATGCTTAAGGTGGATCTTGGACTTCTCGAGGTCTACCCGGCGATGAGCTCACAGTGGTACTAGGAAATATGATGGGCTGAAACCCAAATCTTCCTTTCTTAAGATATTTACTTTTATTGGTGGCTACCCTTCTCATAACCCTTTCTCTATGTTACTTTTATTGGTGGCTACCCTTCTCACAATCCTAAGATGGTTTATTATTCTTATAGGGGAGAGAGGATCTAATGTCGGGCTCCAAGTTTAGTTACTCCCCTTACGGTCCATGTACACTAGCGCTTAACACCACTTGGTGACTTCCTTTAGGTCATCAAACAGAAGTCTATAACCCTCCAAACATACCACAAATCTACTTAGGATCAATTAATCTGATCATACTCAAGGTCTATCCTGCACGCGTTCAATTGAACGATACATATGCTTAAATCTTAATACATGGTGAGTGGTGCAAACCTTAAATTTAATTATCTACATGCCCCAAAATTCATTCCAAAGATGCACCATGGTCATATTGATTCTTCAAATTAATATGATGAATTTCTAAAGTGGAATGGTCACATATATTTCATTTATCAAATGTGTGACATGAATTTAAATTACTACTCAAACTATAGGTCAATAGTTCTCCAAAAATTATACAACTTTTAAGGGCTGATATAAATGAAGTCCTGCTTATATGTTCCAATTTTTTATTCAATTCCTATGTGATCTTTATGGTCTATTCACTACTTCATTATTTTGCTAAACGCAGAGCAACACACAAAATGAACTAGTTATAATCTTAAGATGTCACTATCACTTCCTTTGGACAAATGATTTAAAATTAATACTAGCGGTTTATCATGTCATAATCAGTGAATGATCAGAAAATCATAAATTTTCTTATTAATTTGGCCATAAATAAAAATTCTCTAAATATGTGACACATGTCAATTTACCTAAGAAGCATAATTCCAGATTTCCAAATATTCCAAATAATTTACCAATGACATATAATGGTAAAAAATGTGCTCAACAAAATTTCATAATTTTTCATACAATATTGATCCATAATTTTCACAAGTAAATGTTAATTTCAAAGTATCACCTTACAAAGGTAGTACTTAAATTAATAATCCAAAACTTCCAAGAAAATTTCCATAGGTTCATAATGCTATAAAAATTGTCTATCCAGGGGTTTAGAATATGCCAAGATGTATCGACCTCAATAATTTCATAAGTACATAAGTATGACAAATGCAATTCTTGACTATCCTCAAGGTAAATTGTCCACAAAAATTCTAATTAATTTACCAGAGATGTATTATGACCTAATATGACATGTGACAAAAAATTAAAATTTTCTTAAGTCTTTTGGTCGCTTTGATTTCAATAATTCAATAAGGTGACATAATCACAAATAATTAAATACCTAGGATTTTTAGCACAAAAATTCTAATTTCACCAGAGCGGATACCTTTCATCATAACATGTGTAAGACCAAAATATTATTGACATGCATCAAGCCATTTGTGATAAAATCACAAAATACTTATTTGTGCTATATGTACACCAATTTCAATAAATTATATTTTCATGCAAGTGGAATATACCCACATGTAGAGGTCCAAATGGTCACAAATTTAAGTTGACCTAGCCACATAACTTTCATGTATATAATAAATCAAAATTTTAATCAAAACTATAGGTAAATATTGCCCACAAATTCTGATTTTTGGACAGTGGGTATGTCTAGGGTATATACATGCATGGTCAAAATTTTAGGTGAATTCAATTATCCATGTGAAATAAATTCACATTTTAGTGATTGGTCCTCCCCTAGGACACATTCCAAAAAATGGCCTTTCTTGGGGCTGTCGCACTCCAACTGATGTAATTCATATTTCTTTAAAAATTAGACACCAAGGGCTACAATGTTTATCTCTGACACTTTTTCCTAAATCAGCTTCTAAGGGGTCTAAAATTAAGCATGAATTTCACTGATTAAGTTTGATAGAAAATGCACATTAAATAAAACTATTCTATAGTTATAAAATCATTATATATCACTAATCTCAAAGCAAAACAGATGGAATCCGTTCATCCCCTTTCTCCGGCCAAGGGCTAAGATAGCCCCAACCTGGAGCCACTTCCAAGCTCATTTCTCGGCCATCCCCTTAGACTCCATGACCGGCCACCACCACCACCATCTCCTTTGAGGTGGTGGCCATCGATTGGCGGAGAAATGGCAACCGGAAACTTCCTCTCCGGTGATCCCATGCAAGCTCAAACGTTGGGCATTTAGCTTTTTCAGAGTCTGTCTGCTTAAGAAAGCCATCGTAGAAGCCTCCCCTTGCCTATGCGCAACTTGTAGCTACACATGAGATCGCGGATCCTCTCTAGGATTTGCCCCATCACAGGCAGGATGATGACTGGTTCTCGGCAAGGGGGAATGTCGGACTGCTCTCGTGTCTTTGGTGGTTTGCCAGTGGTATTCACGCGGTCACTCACTAGCCGCCTCCTGATCATACACTATTTGCTAACGACTTTTGCCTCCCTCGTTCACTTCATCAGCGGTTCGCCCTCGGGTGTGTACCCTGTTTTCTTGTTGATATTTGTAGGATTACGTGTGACTTCTTCTAGATGTGCCATCCAAAGTTGGTCCTTCGTCGTAGCATCCTCCTCTTGGCCCTTTCCCGCTATCTCAAACATCGTGCGAGAATTCTCCCCTTTGAAAACACCAAATGTGGTTGCATCCCTTGAGCTGATGGATGTCATCTAGGGACACTTTTTCACTGCTAGGCATTCATATCGCTATTCTCAGATGGGACAAAGCCTTTATCACCACCTCATGCATGGAAGCATTACGAATAATGGGCCCTCTTAACGTGTATATCACTTCTCGGAGCGTTCCTTTTACCGCAGCGGTCTTCGAGGTGACGCTCCTGATGTTCAGTTGCATCCTGATAGGGCGGGCTCTCCTTGTCGTAGCTTTTCGCAAATGCCCTTGCGAGGGTGCTTCGCTCGACATTGAAGGTTGCAGCGACAATGATCATGCCAATTCGATGTCTCTCGCCGTCAACTTTTCCAAGAAAACTTGGTTCATGTCGATCGTTATCACAAATGAGAGCTCGCAAAGCAAGGATTCAAGGAGTATGTTGGGAATATTGTCCTTCAATGTTCCTTGGATTTGAAGAGCCATCACCATCAATGCTAAGTGCATAATGTATTTGATAAACCTTTTATTTCAATTATTTGCAGGTTTAAGTTGTTCTAAATATGTTTAGAATATTCCTGGAAGTTACTGTCATTGTCCATGCTCTTCTATGAAAATCCATTGAGAAGACTGTCTGGTCTCAGCAGAATCGCTAGGACGCAGCCATCTGCCGCTGAGACAATTGCCTGTCTCAGCCCTGTTAAGAAAGAAGATTGGTCTTAGTAGAACCGCTGTGCCACAGTTAATCTGCCACTGAGACAGAAGCCCGTCTTAGCCCAAACACTGAGATAAATTCAAAACTAGTCGTTGACTTGGCGCGATCCAGTTTTGGTGGAAAGCTAATAAAGCAGGATAGCCTTATCCATTCTCGGCCATGCGATGTCAAATCAACTGAAGAGCCGTTGCAGATTGGTGGGGCATATAAAAATCATATTCTAGGTCAAAGAAAACAAGAGAAGTGTTGGATCATTGTAAGAGCTGCTGCTAAGTGCTGTAAAGTGCTAGAGTGCATGTTGAGAACTGGAAGTACTAAGAAAGAACTAAAGCTTTGTGCTTCTAGTAGTTGTTCCCAGATCTGATCTAAGCAGAACAAGTTGAGTTCATCTGGGCTCAGAGGTTGATCTCCCCCCTTCTACTGAAGACAGAGGATCAAGGTGGAGCTAGGGCTAAAGCTGAAGATCAAATCTCTTGCCATGCTCCAGGATAGCTTTCTGCTGTTCATTCTTAATATAAGACCAAAAAACTGAAGGTTAAGTTCATTATGTCTTATGTTGTAAACTAAAAACATTCTATCTCTGTAAGAACATTTATATTCTCAGTTTGTAGGGCCTGTGTGCCTAAGGTAGGGCTATCCTCCTAGCCTGAGTTGTAGGGCTTCCTGATAGGCCTGAGGTAGGTGACCTGGAGGGTCACTGAGCTGTAGGAGTAAAAGCGTACTCTAAGTGTGTAGGGCAGTGACCTGAGATAGGGTTTGGAGGAAGCCTGACAGATCCCGAGGGATCTGTGTTGTAAGCTCTTTGAGCTGAGTTTGGAGAAGTTTGCCTTGTTTAACACATTGTTAGAAAGGTGGGAGGGAGAGTGGATGTACTCATACCTCGAGAAACCACTATAAATAATTGTATGCTTTCTGTGTTTGTTTGATTAAGTCTAAAACAACCTAGTAAAAACAAGAAAGAAACAGACAACTTATTCACCCCCTCTAGGTGATTTAGACTACTACCCTATTAACTATCAAGTGGTATCAGAGTGATGTTAATCAAAAAGGACTTAACAGTCTGATCAGATTCTATAAAGGGTAGTTTAATTATTCTAAGATGTCTGTTGGAGAGGTTTATAAGGAGATGAGCTCTATGAAGCTGCATATTTGCAGGAAAGAGACCTTTTATAGAAGCAAAGAGTCAAACTATTTATGGAAGCATCTGATCCTAGGATTTATATTACAGTTCAAGAGGGACCTTTTATCCCCAAAAGGCCTCTAACATTGATCCTAACCTATGAGTGCCAAAGGGCCACATAAAAAAGACTAGGGATGAAGTAGCATTTGCTACCATGGATAAAAGAGCAAAAAACATCATAATAAGTGCTATTGATGATTCCACGTTTCAGAACTTGATGCACTGTAAGACAACCAAGGAGATGTGGGATACCCTGATTGTATATATGGAGGGCACTGAAGAAGTTATGGTTGATAGGAAATCTCTGCTTAATTAGCAATATGAGGCATTCAGACAAAACAACAAAGACACCATAGCTGAGTGCTATGAAAGATTTTTCAAAGTGGTAAATGAGCTGAGAACCTATGAAAGGGTCTTTAGCAATTATGACCTGAATGATAAGTTTTTAAGATCTCTAACCAGAGATTGGGACACAAAGATTTGTGCTATCAGGGAAGTGGCCAAGCTTGCTGAAACTCCTTCTCATACTTTGTTTGGAAAGCTGCTATTCTATGAGATGCAATTATCTGCCAGAAAGGAGGAGTAGATCACCATCATGTCCCATGCCAAGGAGAGGACAGTGGCTCTGAAGGCTGAGAGCTCTAAGAGGAGCAAGAAGAGAATTGCCTCTCCCCCAAGAAGGCCGACTAATTCAGAAAGCTCTGAGTCCAGCTCATCTGACAACATGTCAGATGGGGAGTTTGTTGCCTTCTCAAGGCAATTCCAGAAGATGATAAAGAGGAAGCAGTGGAAGAATAAACCTTCCTCCTCCCCACATTACAAGAAGGATTACAACAAATCTGAGAAGAAGTTCTCCAACGGAGATATGTATGATGCTAAACCCAGTTAAACATATTTCTTCTATTGTTGTAGCAAGCCTGAGCATGTCATTGCTGACTGCCCAGTAAAAAGAAAATATACAGGTGAAAAGAAAAGTGAGAAGAAGCACCACCACCACAAGGGCAAGAAGGAAAAGACCATCATTGCCAAGAATGAGAAGAGCTGCAGTCAAACGACTTAGCATCTTCTAATTCTGAAGAAGAAGATGAAGCCTATATAGGGTTGTTTGCTGCTACTGTTGCTGAAGAGGATGAGGACTATCCAGCTGCAAGAATAGGAATCAGAGCCCCTCTGTCACACTCAGATAGTGATAATGGGGTGGATGAAGATGTCAGTGTCTGTTATAGACTTATGGCCATGACAGAAGGAGAATCCAGCCAGGATCAGTCTGATCCAGATGAGATATTAATTCATTCCATCTCCTCCTTTGAATCTGATTGTGAAACAAGTCCTGTTTCTGAAGCACCTTTATCCTGTGATAAAGATGGTTCAGAATCTGAGAAAGATGTCAATCAATTGATTAACAATTATGGTTTAATCTTGGAAGCTCTGAAGAAGAGCAAGTTGCTTGTCAAAAGACAAACCAAGGAGATTGCCTCCTTAAGAGAAGATATCTCCTTGCACACTGAGTCAGCCTCACAGCTGAGTCAAATGAGCAAAGAGATATCCCAACTTAAAACAATCACCATTATCCAAATCACAACTATAAATACTAAGAATTCTTTAATTAAAGAGTTGGATGATAAACTCCTCAAAAAGAGGATGCTAGTCACTCAATACTCCAAACCCAAATACGTATTGTCACTCATTGATACCTTTACCTCCCAAACTAATAAGAAAGGGATGGGGTACATTGAGAGGAATACTATAAGAAGGAATAGGAGTAAGGTCAAGGCTCCAATCTAGCCTACTACCTCTTTTAAGAAAGTTCTATTGCCATCCAACAAGTATGACCAGGAGAGTATGTATGGTCATTGGTTGAATGAAAGTTGCAATAGTGTGAGCACAAATTTTCACAGCTATATTAGAAGGAAGGGCATGGGCTTGAGTGCCTTTAGGGGCCCATATAAGAAAATACAAATGGCACATCCTGGACCATTTGCATTTGTTACCTCAGCCCCCTCACTCAAGGATAAGGGAGCATCAACTTCCAAGTCCCTACTAGCTAAACAGTTGGCTGCTGTCCATGCTATATCTCAATCTCACATGGCAATCTCTAAAGCTATCAACCTGTGCTCAGCCTCCAAGCTGAGTCTTGCTGATACCCATCAGATATTGCCTGCTAAAACTGACTATAGGTAGGCAAAATGCCAAAATATTGCTGAGAGGCACAAGAATAATGCTGTAGTCTTCCTTCATGAACAGAAATGTGAAGCATTTACTTCAAGAGCTGTTTAGAAAAGAAGATACAACATCCATCAATATTGGTGCTGTGGGAAAGTGAGACACTTTGCGATAGATTGTTGACACAATCCCAACTTGCCTAATGCAAAGAAAGGTATTCAGCCCAGGCAAGGTTTTGTTAGAAATTCTTATGTGCTAACATGCACCCAGGACCCAAAATTAATTGGGCTCCTAAGGTTAAGTAAATTATATTATGTAGGTTAGTCCAAGTACCTTTTTAGATCAAATTTGGTACTTGTACATTGGGTGTTCTAGACATATGATTGGGACAAGGAGCTTATTTAAAGACTATGTTCCTGTAAAGAATGGAGCTAAAGTCATCTTTGGTGGCTCTGACAAGGACATCACTAGAGGTTATAGTATGATTACCAATGATATAGTCTCAATAGCCTCGATAGCTTACGTGGAAGGGTTGCAACACAACCTTGTAACATAAGTCGACTATGTGACTTGGGCTATGTCATTGAATTCCACAATGACAAGTGCTTGATCAAGAAGTCTGTTGACTCAGAGGTCATCCTCTCAAGCACTAGGAGTGGAAATGTATATTGCTTAGATTTTATTTGCAATAATTTCTTATCGCCTGTTTGTCTTGTAGCTAATGAGAGAGAGTCTCTTTATTTTCAATGGCACAAGAGACTTGCCCATTTTAACTATAAGACAATAGGACACAACCATCTGCCGCTTAGACAACTTCCTATCTCAGCCCTGCTGATAAAGCAGACTGGTCTCAGCAGAACCGCTGTGGCACAATTAATCTGCCACTGAGACAAAAGCCTATCTCAGCCCAACCGCTGAGACAAATTCAAAATTAGCCGTTGACTTGGCGCGATACAGTTTTGGCGGAAAGCTAATAAAGCAGGATATTATTATCCATTCTCGGCCATGCGATGTCAAATCAACTGAAGAGAAGTTGCAGATTGGTGGAGCATATAAAAAGCATATTCTAGGTCAAAGAAAATAAGAGAAGTGTTGGATCATTGTAAGAGCTGCTGCTAAGTGCTGTTATGTGCTAGAGTACCTGCTGAGAACTGGAAGTGCTGAGAAAGAGCTAAAGCTTTGTGCTTCTAGTAGTTGTTCCCCTATCTGATCTAAAGAGAACAAGTGGAGTTCATCTGGGCTCAGAGCTTGATCTTCCCCCATTCTATTGAAGATAGAAGGTCAAGGTGGAGCTAGGGCTAAAGCTGAAGATCAAATCTCCTGCCCCGCTCCAGGACAACTTTCTATTGTTCATTCTTAATGGAAGACCAAAAAGCTGAAGGTTAAATTCATTATGTCTTCTGTTGTAAACTAAAAACATTCTATCTCTGTAAGAACATTTATGTTTTGAGTTTGTAGGGCCTGTGTGGCTGGGGTAGGGCTTTCCTCCTAGCCTGAGTTTTAGGGCTTCCTGATAGGCCTGAGGTAGGTGACTTGGAGGGTCACCGAGCTGTATAAGTAAAAGCTTACTCTGAGTGTGTAGGGCAGTGGCCTGAGGTAGGGTTTGGAGGGAGCCTGAGAGATCTTGAGGGATCTGTATTGTAAGTTTTTTGAGCTGAGTTTGGAGAAGTTTGTCTTGTCTAACATACTGTTAGAAATGTGAGAGGGAGAGTGGATGTACCCATACCTTGGGGAACCACTACAAACAATTGTGTCCTTTCTGTGTTTGTTTGATTTAGACTACTACCCTATTAACTATTAGAGTAAGAGTGGGCCCGCCTGGGCTATTTATAGATTTCAAGAAGCGTAAAGTTTGGGTTGCAGTATTCGCAGTTACTAGTCTACTTTTTTGAAGTCCGCATGAGCTCCTAAAAAGTATGTGGATTATGTTAACATGAATCCTGCGATGGGGAGTAGCATCAGGTGATATCAGAGACAAATCATCCAGGAGGTTACTCTGTGTGTCTGCGGACACTCTCCAAACAGACACTATGGTCACTCGTACGTACTCTCTGCACTGAACCAGGCATGTGACAATGCTCGGTATAGGTTGGGTGATCTCTCAAGAGGCAGTTTGGTAGTCAGCCCGAGTGGTCGCAGTGGCTATCGATCCTAGGCTCGTACATACTCGTCTCTTCGACATCAGAATAGGCAACAGTATGCGGTTACACAAGGTCTCTTTTCTCAACCCTTCAACGAACGTCTATTCGTGTACCTTGGGTGGCGACGCATTTAATTCTGTATTTAGCAGGGCATTGAATGCCTGTTTTTTTGCGAACCGTCCGAGCAGCCTACCCTCAAGTATAAATAGGGATCAAGAGTGCTTGAAGGGGTACAAAGGACTTAACCCAGAACCTACCCTATTGTAGGTGCAGACACTAAGTTTCTTGCCCTTCTCTTTTTTTACTCTTTTACTCGCACATACCCTCAGGTACCAGCTTTCCTCCTCTGTAATCTTTTTCAGTATAATCAAAAAGCCCTCCGTAAGAGAGGGATTTGTCACAGCTGGTCATTCTATTGTTCGCCGCTGCCAGTGACACCCTCTTTTCTGTGTTCATCATCTTGTTCACCGAAACTCACTGGGCAGAGTTACCAGTTGGCTGCAGTCTCCGATCCCTCCGCCGAACTCCCCAGTTGGTGGCTGAATGTGGAAGAACTAGATTACTAATTTTGCTCCAACAAGTTTATCTACCAGATAACAAGGAAATTTATAGTGACTCCCCTAAATCTTTGGGAACTCTATTCTTCTGTCCATTGACAGGATATTCACTAATCAATGTTGAGTCTTTTGATATGGAGACTCTTAGAACCAATACAACCGAATCTTTTGATAAGGAAGATTCTTATAACCAAAAGTTATTTTGATAAGGACTCTCAAACCAGAAGCCTTTTGATAAGATGACTTAAAGTCAAATCTGAAGTCTTTTGACAATGTAAATCAAAAGCATTGAATCCTTTAAAGAGGATTCTCAAAACTCTATTAGTAGGTTGCGGTTGAAATCTTATTTCCAAAATGTAATCCTATTCAGCAATCTCTGGGGATTTTGATCTTGAATGCAAAATTTGGATACTTATTGCAGAAGAGAGATAAGAGAGTCGAAAGAGAGTGTGTTCTTCAATTCTTTTGCATGTTGTACAGTACCACATTCTTCTATCAAAATGAGAGTGTGTGTGCTGCTTATTAATCACTTGTCAGATCTGTCAAAATTAGCATCACTACCTTCCGTAATTGAATCATCAACAGTCATAATCAAATCTAAATCTTTGACTTAATTTGCTCAATCTTCATTCAACATTATTTTGTGGAGAATCTGACACATGAATTCATGAATGTGGTCTACAATTTAATGTAAGCCGAGATATCGTAGAGAAGACATCTCAATGTACATGGACATACTTATGCTCTAACTTCTGTATAAGAGATATCGACATATAAAACTATAAAATCGTGTCTTTATGTGCTGACTAGTCGAAGAATAGAGTAAACTTATCAGCGTATGTCGACATATCCTAGTGTACTTTCAACGTATGTTGGCATCTCCTTGCACAGACTTTTAACTTAGCCTTATTTTGAGTTTTGGAATGCACTGATTCTTTTCATAGCCTCTCTAAATAACTCTGAGCTTTATGCTAAAGAGAATATATAGTTTATACATAAAGGTATTTTATCCCACTTTTAGTAACCTTATTTATCAAATCAGAAAGGATTTTTCGCAACACATGTACAAAATAATAAAAAATAGGCCATCTAGGGAGAGCTCGTGGTCACCAAGAAGAAGTCGGTCAAGTTGTGAAATGTTATTATCAAGTCGTTTAGTCTTTTTCTATTTTTCACCCCAGGTTGGGGTAGTTTTATCTTTTCCCTTGTTTTAGGGTAGTTTTGTATTTTCCCTTATTTTAGGTTTTCTCTTACTCAAGTATATGTATGAGTAAGAGACCGATATTTTTCATTAATGACAATATCATTTTCTCTACACTTGGTATGAGAGCAATCTCGTGCCCTACCCTCCTCTCGTTCCGCCTTCTCCCGCTCGGTCGGCTCGGATCGAACACGTCGCCACTCTTCTATTCTGTCTTGACTCCACCGCCGCTCCCTCTGCATGCGACCGTCGCGACTCTACCGCCGCTCCTCTGCACGCGACCATCGCGATTCCTGGCGACATTCTTGCCGGCTGTTGAGAGGAACGCCGCCGCTGTTCATCCATGAAGCAGCCCGCCGCTCATTCATGAAAATTGAGTTCTACGCCGCTGTCTAGCTGTTGTCGTGTCGCCGATCTGTGCTACTGTGTCGCTGCCCTGCTGTCCTGTGCCGCTGCCGTGCCGCTGCCCTGCTGTCTCGTGCCACTGCTCGTCTCTTGCTTGTGTCGCTGCCCAGCTGTCCCGTGCCACTGCCCAGTTGTCCCGTGCCGCTGCCCTGTTTTTTGAGATGAGTTGATCTGATGCTTGCTCTTGTGTCGGTATGGGTGAACCCGATTCATCAGTTTCATCTCCGGGCGTGATCCTACCTCTGATGGTTGAGTCTCAGCAGCCACATGGTCACTCTAGCTTCTTGAATATTACCACGGTTCCTCTAGATGCCACGAATTATCTTGAACAGTCTCGTGATGCTCAACATGTCATCCGTAGCCAACAGATGTTTGGCTATATCGATGGGATGATTACGGAGCCCCCCGTGTCTGATCCCTCCTGGAAGCGCTGAGATTCTGACAACTCTAGTTGTGTCTTGCCTCCTGCATTCGATGTCGGCTAAGGTCTATCAGATCTATATGCTGATGGACTCATCTTTCGAGATATGGATTCGTGCTCGTGAAACATACTCTCAGATTGGCAGTTCTACCCAGGTTTATGAGCTCACTCGCCGCATTTTGGAGTTGCGTCAAGGGTCGATGACTGTTTCATCATTCTTCTCGGAGTTTGAGCGCTTATATCAAGAATTGGACTACTTTGCACATTTCACTCCTGCATGTACTGCGGATGCTGTTCTGTTAAAGCAATAAGAGGACTGCTTTTATCTTCATGTCTTCTTGATGAGATTGAACATGGAATTTGATATGGTTCGGACACATGTTCTCCACCGTTATCCCCTTCCCTCTCGTCGGAAGGCGTTCAACATGATTCTGGGTGACGAAGCTCGCCACAAGTCTCTCAGTGTCATGGCTCCTCCAGATCGTTCTGCCCTGACGAGTGTTGGACGTGGTCTTATTCCTACTCCTGCATCTTCTGTGCCTATCTGCGATTACTGTGATCGAAGGGGACACTCTCGGGAGGCATGTTTCAAACTTCATCCGCATCTGGCACCTTCTAGCCGTGGTCGTGGTCGTGGACCTGACCGTGGGGGCCATAGACATAGTGGCTACCGTTATCATGACACTGCTTACACTACTGATGCCTATGATGAGTCCCAGTCTTCGATTTCCTCCTCTCTTACAGCACAGGAATTGGATGCTTTTCGCCGCCTGCTTCACTCTCAGCTCGATCCGGTTACTGGAGGCTCTACTTCTCTTGCCATCTTTGTTATGCCCAGTGCTCATGCTGCCACCACCACCTCACCTTCTGAATGGGTGCTCGACTCCTGTGCCACTCACCACATGACTGGGTCTTAATCAGGTTTTCTCTCTTATACTCCTTTGTTTGGTAAGGAGAAAATTTTTTCTGCTAACGGCTCGCTGTCCTCCATTGCCGGCAAAGGCAACATCTCTTGTTCTCCATCAATATTCCTTTTATCCGTTCTTCATGTTCCTTCCTTTCCATGCAATTTACTTTCCATCAGCAATCTTACGAAATGTCTTAACTGCTCCGTAACATTCTTTCCTGATTCTTGTGTGTTTCAGGGACTGAGTACGAAGCGAAACATTGACAGTGGTAGGTGCAACGACGGATTGTACTACCTGGACACTTATCCTCTTCCTCAGCCCCTTTCCAGTTCTATTGTTTCTGCGGAGGATGTTCGCCGCTGACATTTGCATTTAGGACATCCGTCCTCCATCTACCTGCAAAAATTATTTTCTGTTTTTTACCTTTTCTTCAGAACTCTTGTGATATTTGTGATTGGTCTAAACATGTGCGACAAACCTCTTCGCATCTTTCTTTTCCTAGTACCACTCCATTTGATGTTATACATTCTGATGTTTGGGGGCCGTCCCACAGTGTATCGTTAACTGGTTTTTACTGGTTCGTCACCTTTATTGATTGTTTCTCGCGTGCTACGTGTGTTTATCTGTTTAAAAAGTGATGTTTTTCCTTGTTTTCAAGTCTTTCATAAAATGGTGCAAAATCAATTTAATGTCTCTATCTGTGTTCTTCGAAGTGATAATGGAGGGGAGTATGATGATCGTGGTTCCTTTGACGCTTACCTCACCTCTCATGGTATCATCCACCAAAAAACTTGTGCTTACACATCTACTCAGAATGGAGTGTCCGAACGGAAAAATCGGCATCTCCTCGAGGTTGCTCGATGTCTCCTATTGATGATGCACCTCCCTAAACCCTATTAGGGTTATGCGGTGCTTACTGCTGCACATCTTATCAACCGTCTTCCTTCTCGTGTCATCTCCTCTCCTTTACTACTCCTCTAGTCCATCTCTCCACCTCTGGCGTGGTTCATACTTCTCATTTGCCACCCCATGTCTTTGGGTGTGTCTGTTACTTGCATGTGCACCAAACTCAATGTGACAAACTTGACTCTTGGGCTCAACGTTGTGTCTTCCCGAGCTATTCTTCAATGACCAAAGAATATCTCTGTTATCACCCCCTCCCGACGTATGTTCTGTACCATGGATGTTACCTTACATGAGGGGGAGTCCTACTTTCTATCGACTCATGTTTTTCGTCAGAGGGAGAGTAGTACTGCTGATGTTGTTACTGTTATCCCTCTGCCTCTTCTCCTGTCCATCTCCTCCATTCCTTCACCTCATTCCACTCCGGTACCCATAGCTCCTCCTATCCTGACACCAGACTCCTCTACTACGATTTCTCCTTTTCCTTATGTATACCGCCGTCGTTCAGGTACACAGGTCACCACCGCTCTACCTCTACTAGTGCCGACTTCAGACTCAGATTCTGATGATGCTGATATGCTTATTCCTCTTGATTTGCTAAAGAAGGGTAAAGCTACTTGCACGAAACATCTGATTTCTAATCATGTGACTTATCATTATCTTACTCTGATTCATCAGACTTTTATTTCATCACTTTCTCTAGTTGTTATTCCTAAGACATGGTAGAAAGCTTTAGAGATACCTGCTTGGACACAGGTTATGCGAGATGAGATGTCTGCCTTGGACACAAATCATACGTGGGATATCTTCACTCTCCCTTCAGAAAAGAAAGCTATAGGTTCCTAATGGGTCTTCTTTGTTAAGAAGAACCAAGATGGCAAGGTGAAACGGTACAAAGCGCGTCTTGTCGCCCAAGGATACACACAAACTCAATGAGTTGATTATCATGAGATTTTTGCTCCTGTAGCAAAGATGGATTCTATTCGTGTTTTGTTATCATGTGCAGCTTGCCTGGACTGAGAAATTCAACAACTGGACGTGAAAAATGTGTTTCTCTATGGTGAGCTTGAGGAGGAGGTGAACATGAAATTCCCTTCTGGTTTTATGAAGAAAGGAGCTGAAGGGCTCGTCTGCCGTCTAAGGAAATCCTTATATGGCCTGAAGCAATCTCCTAGGGCCTGGTTTGGAAGATTTCTCACAACAATGCTCAAGTTTAGGTACAAGAAAGTCCAATCTGATCATACCATGTTTATCCGGAGACATGACCAGCGTGTTGTGGTTCTAATTATTTACATGGATGACATCGTGATTACTGAAAATGATACAGAGGAGATTGCCAACCTCAAGACCCTCTTATCTGCTGAATTTGAAGTGAAGGACTTGGGAAGATTGCAGTATTTCCTGGGTATCGAAGTGGTTAGATCTGAAAGGGGTATCTTTATATCCCAACGGAAGTACATATTGGATCTCCTAAAGGAAACTAGTATTCTTGGTCGTGTTCCCGCGAACACTCATATGGAAGAAAATCACAGGATTGATGAAGATGACGATGGTGATCAGGTAGATGTATCACGTTACCAAAGATTGGTTGAAAAACTTATATATCTATCCCACACACGTCCCGACATTACGTATGCAGTTGGTATTCTTAGCAAAAATATGCATTCTCCTAGAATCAGACATCAAGAAGCGGCATTTCGTCTACTATGGTATTTAAAGAAAGCTCCAGGTCGCGAACTCTTATTCTCTATGAACAATAACTTGGAGATTGAGGTTTTTACTGACGCTGATTGAGCTGGTTGCCAGGATGACAAAAAGTCCACAATAGGATTCTGCTCCTTTGTTGGTGGTAACCTCATAACGTGGCGGAGCAAGAAGCAGAATGTGGTGGCCAGGTCAAGTGCAGAGGCAGAATATCGTGTCATGTCTCAAGGCTTATATGAGTAATTATGGCTGCGTACTGTGTTACATGTTCTGGGTTTCTTTGTGACAGCCCCTTCTCCTTATTCTGTAATAATAAAGCCGCCATTAATATTGCTCATAACTCAGTCCAACATGACAGGATAAAGCATATTGAAGTGGATCGACACTTTATTAAAGATCACTTGGATAATAAAATAGTTGTTACTCTGTTTGTTCATTCCAGGGATTAGCTGACCGATGTGTTCACCAAAAGCTTGGGGTGTGATGTGTTTACGGATGCTATCCAAAAACTTGGGATGACTGATATCATCCGTCCGACTTGAGGGGGAGAGTTGTGAAATATTATTATCAACTCGTTTAGTCTTTTTCTATTTTCACCTCAGTTTGAGGTAATTTTGTCTTTTCCCTTGTTTTAGGATAGTTTTGTCTTTTCCCTTATTTTAGGTTTTCCCTTACTCAAGTATATGTATAAGGGACCGGTGTTTTTCATTAATCATAATATCATTTTCTCTCCACTGGTCAAGCAATCTTTTTAGCCTCAAATTGAATGTTTGACAGCTGTTGCAGAGTGTTCACACCTACTATATTGTGTTATACTCCCCCTGATTGTTGTACTTCTTGCTTGGACCTGGTCTGTATTAATAGGAATCAGAAGCTTCCTGGATGGGCAGATTCTAGAATCGCTAGTTGCCCGTAAAAAGAGGTTGGTAGGTCATTGAAGGAGATATAAAGCCAACTGCTAGAGGGGTTTTGGGCACTAGTTGAGGCGGTTACTAAAGGAGAGATCGTGCCATCTACTGGAGGGACTCTGTACACTAGTTGGGGCGATTACTGAATGAGATACCATGCTAGCTGCTGGAGGGGATCAGAGCACTAGTTGGGGTAGTTACTACAGGTTAGATCGTATGAACTGCTAGTGTGGTTCAGAGTACTCGTTGGGTTGTTACTGAAAACAACCTCGGATGGTTACTTAAGACAAACTCAGTTTATTGTTAGAGCCAAGCACTCCTAGATGAAAGGCCACACAACCTCGGGCGGTAACCGAATGGGCATCTGAGCATTTTCTTGGATAGGATCTCATATAGACAAGCCAAGGGAAACCACTTAAGTTGATGTCCATCTGGATAAAACATTTTGGAGTAGGTGATCACCAACTTCTGGGTAAACACTATAAATACATAATCTAAGGTCAATCAAACCAAAAACCTTAAATTGGTGAACCAATAATTGTGACAAAATTGTATTTACACCTTATCTCTTAGGAATCAGAAGGCAGAGACCACTACTATCACTCCAAACACACAATATCATACAAAATCATGCACACCTTATTTAACAGTATGACAACTTAAAGACTCCAAAATAAAAAACCATAAGTAATTAAAATCCCCATTGCAAGCACACTTGTGACTTAAATTGCTTAGCATAGGACCCACATCCCATCAGGGATGATTTAGGCCATTTCTGAAGACTTAAACTTGCTGAGTCAAGTAATGTGACCAACTTTCCAAATATGTTAATAAAGATGATATTTTATGAGGGTAAATTAAGCTTTAAACCAATCCAAATGGGTAGCATCAGTTGGTCAAACCTTATTTCAGTATTTTTACCCTGTACAGCCATTCATTATAGGTCAAAATCTCATAAATGTCGCATTAGGGTAGAGTTTCTTCCAGTGGTGTCCTACTTGACTTATTAATTGGATGATTTTACTATTTGATTGGATTGCATTTGTAATGGCTCATTGGCTCATTTTTTGTTGAGTTCAATTGACATTGTTGGTTAGTATATCAAATTACTATGGATTGTTCTTCAAATCTCATGTTTACAAACAATGTGAATGTCGTGAAGTGTTAAACCAATTGACATCTATTTTGTTTATTATGTATTTTCACCTAACACTACACTTCATGATTTAACTTTTTTCCCCATAATGTAGTTGCTGCTTTCATCTTTGATGGTGTGCAGTGATCCTATGGATTCACCACCTTTATCCTTTGTCAAGGTTGTGACTACTTGCTTCATCAAACGAGGCTATCCACCATTTTTCCTCTAAAATTATTTCGCAACCAAGCGGGCTTCGCCCGCAACCCGGCGGGCTTCGCCCGCCCCCCGCCGGGCTTCGCCCGCCCCCCGGCAGTTATTTACAATTTTAAAATTTTAAATTTCAAAATTTTTTTCTGATTTTTTAAATAATTATTTAATTATTTATTTTAAGAATATAAATTATTTAATAATAATTATTGAATAAGAATATAAATTATTTAATTATTTAATAATTTATAAAATCGGAAAAAATAATTAAATCTATATGTATTATTATATTATATATTTTATGATTTTTCAAATAATTAAATTAATTATAAATAATATAAATTATTTATTAAAATATAAAATCGGAAAAAAAAACGCGCCCGGCAGCCCGCCGCTTCCGCCCACGCCAGCGGCGGAGCCCCCGACGGCCTGCCCGGCGCCCCCCGGCGGGTTCGGGTTTTTTTTCCTATGTGAACAGTGCATTTTTTGTTGATTTAGATATTTGCAGACCCCTTGTGTTGAATCCAACGGCCCGTGTTTGATGGAGCTTGATCCGACGGTCCAGATCTGTTTCATGGTGTGATTTGAAATATGCATATTGTATTATAATATATATATATATATATATATATATATATATATATATATATATATATATATATATATATATATATATATGGCAGAGAACAATCATTTTCCAACGTCTCCAAGAAATGATTATTCAAATTAAATTCTTCTTGAATAAACTCTAAATTATTCCCCAGAAAAGTTCCATTCAGAACACTAATCGATGTTACGTCGGCAACATATCAAAGTATGCATTGATATAAACTTTGAAGTAATTTCAACTAATTTAATTTTGTTTCACTGACCTCTAATCGAAGTAACGTCAACATTAAGTCAAAGTTGCGTCGACTTCTAATCTACGCATGTTGACATTTCTTGATTTCCCTCTAAAATTCAGTGTGCCTTTCTCAAGTCCTTTACTCCAGAGATATCCCAGGACTTTTAAGATCATATTACCCTCTCTATACATCATGGGTAATTAACATAACATGTAAAATCACTTAAAATAATTTGTTAAGGTAAATCATAAGGGTTTTTCCCAACGCCACCATGATGGCCTGAGATTCCATACTCGACAGTGGAGGGACTTCCTTAGCGACTGGGAGGGGTTCCCGTGGGACGGTGCAAACGCATGTAAGAATAAGGGACCCATTAATGAAGAGTCTTTACAACACAGTTAGGGGGAGGTTTAGGTTCTCGCCAAGTTTACCTGTCCCCAGGTAGATATAAGGAAGGGTGGTGGCACTATGCCGCTAGAAGGCGACATCAAACTTCCAACTACTGAAGGTAGTATGCAAAGCCTGGGTCGACCCTCCAAGGTGGGAGGGAGAAAGAGACTATCCAGCGGCTGCAAGGGGGCAAGGGGATGTCCTATATGGGTCTGGAGACGACCACGAACCGCTCGGTCTGGAGGTGCACCTTGTTGATTGTACCGATGACGGTATAGGTATGGCTAGAGAAGAAGATCACCCCATCCTTGCATGGTCGCCCCGATGGAGAAGTTGCACCTGAAGACTGATAAGTCCAAGATAATCTCCTTAGACCTGTGATAGGTGAGATACCAAACGATGATCGACATGCCATTGGGGTTGTTCTAGGCCAGATCAACCCAAAATGTCGGAGGACCCCACAGAACTCCGACCAAAGGGGGAGATGGAGGCCGACTTCAAAATGACGAATCAACAACACAAGCCGATCCAGGAAGAAGGTGTTGATGCGCTCGTAAGGACGGGCGATCCTTATGTGAATCCCTCTTCCGAGAATATGAAGAAATGATATTGGAAGTCTTCGAGATACGCGTCATCAGTGATGGTTTTTTTGAAGGTCGCATTATTGAACGCCGCTGCGTGGTTGACTTTGCGAGCATGTGCATCCTCGGCGGAAACTATCCTAACAAACAAGCAGCAACTAGCGTGAATAAGGTAAGCGAGCAAAGAAGGGTTCCTAAAAAATAGAGTCGTTTTGACCCCCCTATCTATTGACAAAAGCAACGAGGAGGGGGGGAATCTGCTCCTTTGCGACGACAGTTGACATGTAGCGGACTGCCCGCATATCAAAGGGTCTGGTCTAGCGTGATTATCACGACCTGCATACTCGCCGAACTAAAAGAAGATATTACTGCGATCAGAGAGCGTGGCGATAAACTCAAGTATACTCACAAGCACTCCAAGTCATGGGAACAACATCATAGAACACATTATCGAGAGCTATGAAAATAGAAAATAAAGCACCACAATATGTGCTCGTAAGAGCAAGTTTGCTATAAATAATAAGCGTCTAAATATTGACTGTTACAGACAATGGTAGAAGTCACTAAACAAGGAAAAAATCTAAGGCATCTGGAGGTTCCCAGACCGATCTTCAGGATGGGCATGCCGCCCAGACCATCCTTACCCGCGCGCGTGCCAGATGAACTCGTTTGCCCTTGTTAAGTACTCCTCAACCAGGCAGATATTGTCATCCATCCTTTCCAGCCTCCCACCTGTTGGGTACATTGGAATATATGTACCTGATTTGAAGAAGCCTCACCCTACTCAATGATATACATCTAGATGTATTTGATGTGCTTTGAGTTGTTTTGTGCAGGTTAAGTAACTGCTGGTTTGCAGGAAAAGTTTTTAAGTCCATGTGTCGACACCTAGAAGAAAAGTGTCGATACTTAAGAAGGCTTGTGTCGACACCTAGAGAAGTAGTGTCGACACTTGGAGTAATTGTGTCGACACTAGGAATGCAGAGTCGACACCAGAAGGAAAATGTCGACACATACATGCAGTGTCGACACACAATGAAGAAAAGTCTACATAATCAGTGTCGACACTAAGAAGCAGTGTCGACACTCAGAGAAACTTTGTCGACAGCAAAAGTGTCGACACTAGGAGGCTGTGTCGACACTCAGCAAAACTTCAACAAAGTTCAAGTATAAGTGACGACACTAGGAGGCTGTGTCGACACTCAGCAAACTTCAACAAAGTTCAAGTACAAGTGTCGACACTAGGAGGCTGTGTCGACACTCAGCAAACTTCAACAAAGTTCAAGTACAACTGTCGACAATAGGAGGCTGTGTCGACACTCAGCAAATTTCAACAAAGTCTAAGTACAAGTGTCTACACAAAGGGAATGTGTCGACACTCAGCAAAGTCTCAACACATGAATAATGTGTCGACACAAAGGAGATGTGTCGACACTCAACAAAAGTCTCAACACATGAAGAATGCGTCGACACAAAGGAGATGTGTCGACACTCAACAAAAGTCTCAACACAGAAGGCCTGTGTCGACACAAAGAAGATGTGTCGACACTTAGCAAGTTTCAACACAAGAAGATGTGTCGACACAAAGGAGTTGTGTCGACACTTAGAAGAAATCAACTAAGTATCAAAGAAGAAGGACTTGTGTCGACACACAGGATCAATGTCGACACATTCTAAAGAAGCAGTGTCGAGAAGCAGTTTCTACAACACAAGGAGTTGTGTCGACACCATGAAGGCTAGTGTCGACACTTAGTCTACTTGTGTCGACACTTAGTCCATTTGTGTCGACACATAAAGACTATCTGTCTCGACACTTTCAGACAGTGACAGAGATTTCAAGAAGAGACCGGATGACTTGACAGCTGCCATTTCAACCGGTCAACTGCTACTGTCAGAGTTGTCAGAAGATCGTTAGAAACCGGATCAGCCGGTCACCATGAAGAAAGCTTATATAAAGGCTTATTCCTTCAACAGAAGGGGAATTGATTGAATGAATCATTGAAGAGAGAAAGCTCCTTCTAAGAAGACAGTTGTTGAGCCAGGCTGATAGGAAAGTTTCAGATTGATATCTGATTCTCAAGTTAGCAGTTGATTGAATATCATCTGCATTGAGATACAACCCTACTGTGTTCTAATTCAAGAAGCTTTGAAGAAAGCCAAGAGAGGTTGATCTCTGCAAAGTTCTTTCAAGAACTCATCAAGAAGCCAGTTAACTCATCTTTCTCAATCAGAGTTGTGGTTATTAATCTTTGTACTCTTTATTTTCTGTAGGATCCTAAGGGATCTGAGTTGTAAGTCTATATTTATAAAGGCTGAGTGGTAGGGCTTGTGTGCTTGAGTGTAGGAGATACATTTCTCTGAGTGTAGGCCTTGTTGAAGGCTGAGTGTAGGCCTTTTTGAAGGCTGAGTGCAGGTCTTAGTGAAGAATGAGTGGTAGGGCCTTTGTGCCTGAGTTGTTGGAGTGGGATCACTCTGAGTTGTAGAAACCTGTTTGGGTTCTGAGCTGTAAGATCTGTGGATCTGAGAAGTAGTGGAGAGGTTAGGCCGAATCTAGTACACTACTAGATAGGAGAATGGGGAAAGTGGATGTACCCACACCTTGGGAAACCACTATAAAAGTTGTGTGTACTCTGTGTGTGATTTATGCTGTGATTGCTGTGATATATGTGCTGAATTGTTGTAGAGAACTCCATAAACATGTCTAATAATTCAGTGTTTCTGCCTTAAAACTTAAAAGATTAAGTGCACCTATTCACCCCCCTCTAGGTGTTTAGGCACTAGTTGTTTCAAGTGGTATCAGAGGGAGGTTACTCAAAAAGGACATAACAGTCTGAGTAAAGATCCTGTAGGCAGAATCAGTATATTCAAGAATCAAGAAAATGGGTTCAATTGAGAATCACAAAGAGCTTGGATCCATGAAATTGCCAATCTGCAGAAAGGAGATCTTTGGTAT
Source organism: Platanthera guangdongensis (assembly GCA_039583875.1). NCBI lineage: Eukaryota > Viridiplantae > Streptophyta > Magnoliopsida > Asparagales > Orchidaceae > Platanthera > Platanthera guangdongensis. The sequence continues at coordinate 15,409,387 of CM077156.1, forward strand.
TTGGAAAGAAAGGGTTAGACTTTTTATGGTAGCCTCTGACCCAAGAATATACATCACAGTCAAAGAAGGGCCATATGTGCCAATGAAAGTATCTATTTTGGATGCAAATCAGAGAACTCCCAAAGACTATTCAGAAATGACCAAGGATGAAATAATTCTGGCCACTATGGACAAGAGAGCCCAGAATATTATTGTAAGTGCAATTGATGATGCCACATTTCAGAATCTGATTCATTGTAAAACATCAAAAGAAATGTGGGACACACTGATAGTCTATATGGAGGGATCAGAAGAGGTAAGACAAGACATGAAGTCTTTATTAAATCAAGAGTGTGAAAGCTTCAGACAAGGCAGGTCTGATAGCATAACTGAATGCTACAAGAAATTTTATAGGATAGTCAATGAATTGATGTCCTATGGAAGAGAGTTCAGCAATTATGAGTTGAATGATAAGTTTTTGAGATCCCCGACAAATGACTGAGACACCAAGATCTGTGCCATAAGAGAAATGACCAAATTTGCTGACATACCTCCTCCAACTTTGTTTGAAAAACTGTTATCTTATGAGATGCAGTTAATGGTAAGGAAGGAGGAAGAAAAGACTACTAGGGTGGAGCACAAAGAAAGAGCTGTGACCTTCAAGACTGAAGCCACTAGGAAATACAAAAGCAAGTCTCCATCTCCACCTCAAAAAGTTGTTGAGGCTGAGACAGATACTTCAGATAGCAAGAAGTCAGAAAGCAGTGAAAGTGATGAAGACTTTGGTGCATTTACTAGGCACTTTCAGAAGTTTCTAAAGAAGAAGCAGTGGAGGTCCAAGTCATCCACTTCACAGATAAAAGATGACTATTATCAGAACAGGAAGTCATCAAAGAATGACAGAAGAAAGTCCAAGTCTAGTAAAACTATATCCTCAAAGATAGTATGATATTGTTGCAATAGACAAGAACATGTAATAGCTGATTGTCCAGAAAAGAGGAAAGAGTCCATTGACAAGAAGAAGACACAGTTCAAGGGCAAAAAGGAAAGGTCCTTTGTTGCCAAGAAGGATAAAAGTCTGACTGATATGTCATCTTCAGAAACAGATTCAGAAGCTGAAGCCTATATTGGCTTGTTTGCTGAAGAAGAAGAAAATGAGTTCATGCAGCTAATGAACTCAATTTATGAGCAGGAGGACATTCAGTGCAAGGGACTGATGGCCTTATCAGAAGGAGACAAAATCCAGGATCAGTCTGGACCTAGTCAGGTACAAAATTGTTCGTCAAGTTCAATTTCTGGTACTGAGTCAGATTCAGATACATCAGCATCAAGTGATGTAAGTGGATCTGAATCTGAAGGAGACATTCATCAGTTGATTGATGAATATAGAATATTGTTGCAGGCTTTGAAGAAAAGCAAACTCTTAGCCAAAACTCAGGCTAAGGAGATTGCTAGTCTTAAAGTAGCTGTAACAGATTTTGACAAGTTATTAGATCAGAAATTAAATGAAATAGCCAGACTGAAGAATATTACAGTTATTCAGATGGGGACTATTACATTTAAAAATGATCAAATTAGAAATCTGGAGATTAGTCTTCATAAGGAGAGAGATATTGTAGCAAATTTCTCTAAACCAAAATCTGTTCTACCTTTGATAGATGAGTTTGTACCTCATAAGGGTAAAACTGGATTGGGGTTTACAAAACCTGCCTGGACAGTAAAGTCCAAGTCTAAGGGCAAAGCCCCAGTACTCAACAAGAAGCCTGATGTAGATAAAACAGCCAGAGTTGTACCTAAACAAAGGTATAACAGATTTGAGTGCTGGTGTTGTGGCAAGGTAGGTCACTTTGCCATAGATTGTTTGCATAATTCAAGTGTCAAGGTGAGTAGCAAACTGCCTGCTAGAAAAGCTACAGGTAGTTTTGTTAAGAGTCAGACTAACTTGCACCAAGGACCCAAGAATTATTTGGGTTCTAAGGTTAAGTAATCTGTTTTGCAGGTGAGTCCAAGTGGCCATGCCCCAATATGGTACTTGGACAGTGGATGTTCCAGGAACATGACTGGAACTAGGGGATTGCTGAAGGACTATACACCATTCAAGAATGGTCCTAAGGTTACCTTTGGTGGTTCAGAAAAAGGAATCATCAAAGGCTTTGGTAACATTTCTAGCAACCTAATTACAATTACTCAAGTGGCTTATGTAAAAGGTTTGAAACATAACCTCATTAGCATAAGTCAGCTGAGTGATTTAGGATATGACATCTCATTTGTCAAGGATGGTTGTCATATCAGTAGGTCAAGTGATCAAAAGATCATTCTGACAGGATATAGGAAGAGAAATGTCTATTGTCTAGACATTATGTGTGAGAACATAGTTTCTCCTATTTATCTTGTAGCTGATGAGAAAGTCTCACATTGTGTTAAATGGCACAAGAGGCTGACTCATCTTAACTATAACACAATTGGCCAACTCTTTAGCAAAGAGTTAGTGAGGAATGGTCCTCAGGTTAAGTGTATAAAGGATGGGATATGCTCAGCTTGTCAAAAGGGCAACCAGACCAAATCCACCTTTAATAGCATTGAGAACAAAGATGCTGTGAGGTGCCTATACCTCTTGCATATGGATCTTTTTGGTCCTATGCCAGTTCACAGCCTAGGTAGGAAGGTCTACACATTTGTGGTTGTAGATGATTATTCAAGGTTTTCCTGAGTATTCTTCCTAAGGCAAAAATCTGAAACTCCTAGTATCTTTTATAGTTTTGTCACACAAATTCAGAATGAGTTATACAGTATAGTGGTCAAAATAAGAAGTGACCATGGTACTGAATTCCAGTCTGATAATATGACAAAGCTATGTGAAGAGTTTGAGATATTTCAGGAATTTTCCTCACCAAGAACACCTCAGCAAAATGGTATTGCTGAAAGGAAAAATAGAACCTTGATAGAGGCTGGTAGAACCCTATTGAGTGACACATCTCTCCCAGAATATTTCTGGGCTGAGGTAGTTAACACTGCTTGTCATGTGATCAATAGGGCTACTATCACCAAGAGCCACAAGAAGACCCCCTATGAGATTGTGAAGGGAAGAAAATCAAATCTATCCTACTTCAGGATCTTTGGTTGTAAATGCTATATACTTAACAATGGTAAGTCTTATTTAACCAAGTTTGCTGCCAAATCCCAAGAGGGGATCTTTATTGGGTACAACAACAATAGTAAAGCTTATAGAGTCTACAACTTGATTACTCAAGTTGTAGAAGAGTCAGTTCATGTAGTCTTTGATGAAGCTAGACTCATTAACAATGAATTGCCTAGAAGTGTTTGCAGCTCTACAGGTGTAACTAAGAAGATGGACAAGCTTACCTTAACTGAAGGTCCTTCTACAAGTCAGCAAGTGGAGGATGCTAGCTGCTGTCCAGGGGAGTACAAGATACTCCTGTTGCTGAAGAAGATCAAGAGGAGCAGCTGAATGAAGAAGCTGAAGGTGTACAACCAGAAGACAGACTGCCTCCAGCAAATAGGCATTTAAAAGATCATCCAGCCAATCAAATTATTGGAGATCTCAGACAAGGGGTACAAACAAGGAGCAAAAGTCTAAGTTCAGTTCTCTACTCCAGCTTTCTATCCCAAGTAGAGCCAAAGAAATTTGAAGAAGCAATGCTAGACCCTCATTGGATTGAGGCTATGCAAGAGGAGCTGAATCAGTTCAAAAGATGTAAGGTCTGGGAGCTTGTTCCTAAACCAAAGGATCACAACATAATTGGAACTACGTGGATCTTTAGGAACAAGTTGGATGAGAATGAAGTTATTATAAAGAATAAAGCTAGACTAGTTGCTAAAGGATATATGCAGGAAGAAGGTATTGATTTTGATCAAACCTTTGCTCTAGTAGCCAAACTGGAAGCAATAAGGATGTTCCTTGCCTATGCAACATTCCAAGGATTTAAGGTCTATCAAATGGATGTTAAGTCAGCTTTTCTGAATGGAAACTTGAAGGAAGAAGTTTATGTAGAGCAGCCATCAGGTTTTGTAGATTCTCTTAAACCTGGTTATGTATATAGACTTAGGAAGACTTTGTATGGGTTAAAACAAGCCCCTAGGGCTTGGTATGAAATCCTGTCTAGTTTCCTCATTGAGAATAAATTCACAAGGGGGAAAATAAACAAGACTCTATTCCTTAGGGAATCCAGAGGCAAGATTATCTTATTCCAAATATATGTAGATGACATCATATTTGGGTCTACAGAAAGTAGTCTTTGCAAAACGTTTGCAAAACTAATGCAAGGACAATTTGAAATGAGCAGTATGGGGGAACTAAAGTTCTTCTTGGGTCTCCAAGTTAGACAGACTGAGGATGGTTTATCCATATGCCAGTCTAAGTTCACCCTAGAATTGATAAGGAAGTATGGTATGGAATCATCCACTACCATGAAAACTCCTATGGGGTCAAGCATGTCTCTAAGCAAAGATGATGCAGGGAAACCTGTAGATGAAACTTTGTATAGAGGGATAGTTGGCTCCCTATTGTATTTGACTGCTAGTAGACCAGATATCATGTATGCTACATGTGTCTGTGCTAGGTACCAAGCTTGCCCTAAAGAATCTCATTTGACAGCAGTCAAAAGAATTTTGAGATATCTTAAGGGCACTCCTTATCTAGGCCTTTGGTACCCTAGGAATGAAGATTTTGAACTGACAGGTTATTCAGATGCAGATTTTGCAGGCTGCAAGGAAGATAGAAAGAGTACCACAGGTACCTGTCAATTTCTAGGAGTAATGCTGGTGTCTTGGAGTAGCAAGAAGCAGAACAGTGTGTCTATCTCCACAGCTGAGTCAGAGTATGTTGCTGCAGGAAGCTGCTGTGCACAACTACTATGGATACAACACCAGCTAGAAGATTATGATATTCAAGTAAGTAGAACACCTTTATTTTGTGATTCTACTAGTGCCATTTCTATTGCAAATAATCATGTCTCCCATAGTAGGACTAAACACATAGAAATTAAGTACCATTTTCTAAGAGAACATGTGGAAAAAGAAGATATTTCCCTAGAGTATATAAATACAGATAATCAGTTAGCTGATATATATACTAAGCCCTTAGATGAAACCAAATTCAATAAATTTAAAATTGAATTAGGGATGATAAACTTAGAATAGTTTACAAAATTGGCTAAGTAAAATGGTGTCGACACACAGAGTTGTCTGTGTCAACACATAGAAGTGGTGTCGACATTTCAGAGAAATGGTGTCGACATTAGCAGTAAGTGTCGACACTTTTCAACAGTGTCAACACAATTTAAGTATTTTGACGCGTCTTTTCACCTTCGATTCTAGAAAGGTATAAATAGGTTTTCGTCAGTGTTTGTCGACACGCTCACCAAAGTTTCGAGACCACACTTGTGTGTCGACATCTCTCTTCTCTAAATTCAAAGTTTCTTCAAACCCTAATGGCGCCCAAGCTAGAAGAGAATGTTAATGAAGGATATGAGCTCGTGCGACATGCATTTGATGACGCGGGAACCTGAAATCAAAGGTGTGGTAACCCTAATTGCCGAAACTGGATTGGAATATCTTGTATCAGAACCAATCAAGATCTGGAAGAAAGAGGTCCTTGAGTTTTTGAGTGCAGCATCACTTGATGATACTGGACTCAAGATTAAGTCCAGAGTTCATGGAACCAAAGTCAAGGTCACACAGAAGAGCCTAAGGAAGGTACTTCAACTACCAAGAACCAAAGAGGAAGAAGATGTATCTGCTTCTAAGACTAGAGAGGCATTGAGATGGTGTGGACTGGATTCCAATATGAAAATTGGATCTGTTTTCAACAGAAAAGGGATGAACATCCAAGGAAAATTCTTGTGTGAAATAGTGGGCAAGGTCATCCTGAGCAAGCCTGGAGGACATGACAAAATTTTAGCTTATATGTTCAGTTTGATGACAAGGATTATCTTCAAACTTAAGACTGATTGGTCTGCAATCATGTTTGATAAGATAAAAGAGAGCTTGAAGAAACCCAATCTGGAAAGAATTTTGAGTCTTTACCTAGCTGGCAGTCTACCTGAGGTAATGAACCAAGCTGCAGGTTCAAAGATTAACCACATGAGAAAAATGGATATGAGAATTTTCTCTAGGTGGGATAGGGTGCTGACAAAGGAACTGCTTACTCCAGAAAAGGACACACCCCAGAAGAAGAAGAAGACAGCCATTGTGGCTCAAGAATCCTCTAGCAACTCTGAAGAGCAAGTGGTGTTCACTCCTGATGATGAAGAGACTGGAAATGCTGGCCAGTCTCTAGCAAGACAAGAAGATGCACAGAGGCAGGGGGAGCTACCCTCAGCAAGCCCAATTCACCTGGATCCACTCCAGGGGGAGCCTCTACTTGTGGAAGAGCCAACTCCACTAGAGAGTGAACAAGCTACTCAAACCATACTAGAGGTAATAACTGACATTAACCAATTAGATTTCCCTATTGAGGATGAAGCTTTGTCTGATTCATTACCTAATGTTCATCAGCAAACACAGATACTCCCTCAACCACAAGATGTTATCATGGAGGACACATCTGTTGCAGATAAAGTGGTTGATGATATCAGAGATTCTCCAGCCCATCCTCAACAGGAATTCACTTTAGAGGAGCTATTCCCTGATCTTCTACATACTGACCTTGAGAAAGAAATAGCTTCTGTTGAGGGGGAGAAGGCCCATATTAAGGGGGTACATCTGGAGAATGTAGAGGAAACTGCTACACAAGAGACAGAGAAGCCAAAGGATGCTGAAGGGCTACAAAGGACTGAGAAGGATTCACATCCTAGTCCTAAAGACAGAGTGGATATTGCTAGCACTTCTACATCAGAAGATGATGAGGCTGTTAGAGCCAAGAAGAGGAAGTTCTAGGTCTTCAAGAGAAGAAGCCAGAACTATAAGAAAGCCCTACAGACAGTTGCTCCACAACCTGCCACCACTACTGATTACAGTTCACTGATGGTGGCTTTGCAGATTAAGCTGGATGAGCAAAGACAAGCTCTAGAAAAGTATATGGATGAAGGCCATAAGTCACTTCAATTTGATCTGGCCAAAGACATCAAGTCAATCAGATTTGAAGTGAATCTGAACAAGAAAGAAATGACTGACTGCTTCCATAAGGGAGGAAATGCAGTAGTCTATCTGGCCACTCATCAGGAGAAGATTAAAACACAAATGGATGATATGACAGTGAAGCAAGGCTATGTCCTGGAAAACCAGATAAGGATGAATGATAATCTCACTGCTTCACATAATGCCATTATAACTGAAATGAAAAATATAGCTACTGGTCAGCCTACTGTAAGTGCCACTGCCAAAAAAGAATTTGATAAGAAATTATAAGAGAGTCTCACTGCAGTGAAAACTGCCATTGAAGATTCTCAGAAAGCTATATCTGCCCAGCTTCAGAAGTTCAAACCTTTCTATAGGGATGAAGTCAACTATCTGAATACCCAGATCAGGTTCCAGAAAGATGATCTGAGGGATCACATAGAGAGAGAAGTCATAAAGGGGGAGAGGGTATTAGTCAAGGCAGGCTCTGATCATGCAAAGTGGATTTCAAATTCCATCCGAGCCACCCTTGGATATCCACCCTTATGTGATGATGACAATGTGGCAGAGTCTGGCATAAATCCTACATATTTTGGAGGAGAACAAACTGAAGTGGCTCAAGTGATATACCCTCCACCATACTTTGACATGATACATCAAGAGATACAGACTATGTATAGTCCTCCTGAGGGAAATCAGAATATTATTCTTGAGAAAGTTGATCAGCCTGTGCCAGAGGCAATTCTAAAAGAACAAGAGGCTTTGTTAAAGGAACAAGAGGCTCAGTTGTCTAAGAAAAGATTCAGAGAGCAAGCTGAGTTAAGACCTGATTTTGAACAATGGAGCCCCACTTCCAGGAATATCATCTTGACTGCATGGAAGGCTGCTAAGGACAATGTCCTGGATAGAGGCAAGTGGTATTCTGACCTGTAGTGGAGGAAACATGAGAGTAGGCAAGAGGCCATTGTACAGTATAGAAGAAAGGCTAAACTGGGAAAGCAACCTCCTAATACACAGGAGCCTAGCAAGTACTTCCCCAAGCCTTATCACTATTTTGAAAGGCAGAAGATAAAGGCTGAAGAGTTGAAAAGGAAAGATCTCAAAGGGAAGAAGCCTGCTGCTGCTGATGACAATGAAGCCCCTGTTCAAGCAAAGATACAATCTGGGAAGGGGATTGTAATCAAGGAACTAGAGCAGCCTTAGGATATCATTTTTCTTAAGTTTACAAGTTGTAATCATTTGTATTAAAATTCTATGTAAACGTTTGACTAATGAAAATGTTGGAATTTGTAAGAACATTGTGTCATGGTTCAACTCTATTACATTGATTGTTCTGAGCTAATTGTATATACATGTTCTGTTCATGCATGTTCAAGTATTTTCCATGTCATATATTACTGTTTTACATCATATTAAGAATTTGTTATGTATGGTGTATATCATTGACTAAGGGTTATGACTTCTCCAAATAGGGGGAGATTATTGGGTACATTGGAATATATGTACCTGATTTGAAGAAGCCTCACCCTACTCAATGATATACATCTAGATGTATTTGATGTGCTTTGAGTTGTTTTGTGCAGGTTAAGTAACTGCTGGTTTGCAGGAAAAGTTTCTAAGTCCATGTGTCGACACCTAGAAGAAAAGTGTCGACACTTAAGAAGGCTTGTGTTAACACCTAGAGAAGTAGTGTCGACACTTGGAGTAATTGTGTCGACACCAGGAATGCAGAGTCGACACCAGAAGGAAAGTGTCTACACATACAGGCAGTGTCGACACACAATGAAGAAAAGTCTACATAATCAGTGTCGACACTAAGAAGCAGGGTCGACACTCAGAGAAAATTTGTCGACAGCAAAAGTGTCGACACTAGGAGGCTGTGTCGACACTAAGCAAAACTTCAACAAAGTTCAAGTACAAGTGTCGACACTAGGAGGCTGTGTCGACACTCAGCAAACTTCAACAAAGTTCAAGTACAAGTGTCGACACTAGGAGGCTGTGTCGACACTCAGCAAACTTCAACAAAGTTCAAGTACAAGTGTCGACACTAGGAGGCTGTGTCGACACTCAGTAAATTTCAACAAAGTCTAAGTACAAGTGTCGACACAAAGGGAATGTGTCGACACTCAGCAAAGTCTCAACACATGAAAAATGTGTCGACACAAAGGAGATGTGTCGACACTCAACAAAAGTCTCAACATATGAAGAATGTGTCGACACAAAGGAGATGTGTCGACACTCAACAAAAGTATCAACACAGAAGGCATGTGTCGATACAAAGAAGATGTGTTGACACTTAGCAAGTTCAACACAAGAAGATGTGACGACACAAAGGAGTTGTGTCGACACTTAGCAGAAATCAACTAAGTATCAAAGAAGAAGGACTTGTGTCGACACACAGGATCAGTGTCGACACATTCTAAAGTAGCAGTGTCGAGAAACAGTTTCTACAACACAAGGAGTTGTGTCGACACCATGAAGGATAGTGTCGACACTTAGTCTACTTGTGTCGACACTTAGTCCATTTGTGTCGACACATAAAGACTATCTGTCTCGACACTTTCAGACAGTGACAGAGATTTCAAGAAGAGACTGGATGACTTGACAGCTGCCATTTCAACCGGTCAACTGCTACTGTCAGAGCTGTCAGAAGATCGTTAGAAACCGGATCAGCCGGTCACCATGAAGAAAGCTTATATAAAGGCTTATTCCTTCAACAGAAGGGGAATTGATTGAATGAATCATTGAAGAGAGAAAGCTCCTTCTAAGAAGACAACTGTTGAACCAGGCTGATAAGAAAGTTTCAGATTGATATCTGATTCTCAAGTTAGCAGTTGATTGAAGATCATCTGCATAGAGATACAACCCTACTGTGTTCTAATTCAAGAAGCTTTGAAGAAAGCCAAGGGAGGCTGATCTCTGCAAAGTTCTTTCAAGAACTCATCAAGAAGCCAGTCAACTCATCTTTCTCAATCAGAGTTGTGGTTATTAATCTTTGTACTCTTTATTTTCTGTAGGATCTTAAGGGATCTGAGTTGTAAGCCTATATTTATAAAGGCTGAGTGGTAGGGCTTGTGTGCCTGAGTGTAGGAGATACATTTCTCTGAGTGTAGGCCTTGTTGAAGGCTGAGTGTAGGTCTTGGTGAAGACTAAGTGGTAGGGCCTTTGTGCCTGAGTTGTAGGAGTGAGATCACTCTGAGTTGTAGGAACCTGTTTGGGTTCTGAGCTGTAAGATCTGTGGATCTGAGAAGTAGTGGAGAAGTTAGGCCGAATCTAGTACACTACTAGATAGGCGAAGGGGGAAAGTGGATGTACCCAGACCTTGGGGAACCACTATAAAAGCTGTGTGTACTCTGTGTGTGATTTATGCTGTGATTGCTGTGATATATGTGCTGAATTGCTATAGAGAACTCCATAAACACGTCTAATAATTCAGTGTTTATGCCTTAAAACTTAAATTTTTAAGTGCACCTATTCACCCCCCTCTAGGTGTTTAGGCACTAGTTCTTTCACCACCGATCCAATGCTTGCCCGAATCGCCAATTGATCAAATATTATTTCCAGGTCAAGGTAGGCTGAGACGACATTTTCCTAGTACGTGCGAAGCGGGAGCCTGATTGCATCGATCAGTGCAGCCCCGACATCATGGGATGACCAACAAGAGTACTCGATGGCATTAGTACGAGCTGAAAGAGAAAGAAAGATAGGAAAGGCGCCTAGTGTGGAGGAAGATCATTACCTGCTTGGGGGATATGCTTCCTATCCTCACGCTGATGAGGAGAGCTGTAACACCCCCATCCGTCGTATGGGATATAATAGAAGGTCTGGCTGGGGACCCACACCATATTCCACGGACAATCTGCGGAGTTACATATTAATACCATAACACTATGATACAAAATCGAAAGCCATCACAGAGCATTGTAGCGGAAGCTTTTAATTGAGTTAGAAGAACCCATGACAGAACATGAATGTCCACTATATCCCAAAGCAGGAATGAAAGAATAAATACACAGAGAGTCTTGGTCTTATGGCCTTACAATGTTTTCTGAAACAATAAGTGTTTTACATACTTCGGCACGCAGACCAGCCATATATGAAAATAGTAAAAGTAAAACACTTCGTTTCGGCCTTCAAGGTCCAACACCGCAACAAGGGCTTCAACCCGCTACTTGCCACTTGGCTCACCTGTTCCTGCATGAACAATCCACCGCATGGTGGCAAAACAAAGCAACGGTCAGCTAAAGCTGACCAAATTATAACGACTCCGCCCCTTGATCGGGGCGGCGGTGCTCCTTCCCTGCAAATTATTAGCAAAACCAAACATAGTAATGAAAGTGCAATTTAAGCACACTTCACCACAGGCATGGACACGACGGCCACACACCCCGTGCTCTCAGGGCATATTCTCGGTGTCCGTACAAAAACTAGGGACGCACCACTGTTCTCCAGACGGCAACAACTATGAGCATTTTGGTAGTATTTACGGCATGCGCAAGGCCTAAGAGTCGTAAATATGTCAACGACAGGCATCACTACCCACAGACGCTCCACATAGCTACTGGGTAGGTTCGGCCCTTTCCCGTTGCTCACATCGCCGGGCAAACTACCACGACGTGGGTCGGACTCCCCATTCCCATTTCTCCAATCAATACATAACCCTGTTATGATTCACGGGTGGCTCGCAGACCACCTGGCTGGGCTACTAGAGCTCTCAGCCCCACAACATAGGCCCCAAGTCTCAACGACACAGGCCATAAACGAAGCTCTCAAGGAGATACCGCCTGCGGTAGCATTACCTCCGCGCGGTATCGGGCAGAAATGCGATTCTACCCATTTTTCCGGGTGCTCCTTGGAGTTAGTCTCCAAGGTTCCCGCTGCAATATACCGTGTAGAAACCCGAAAAACAAACATCACAGAGTCTTCTCCGGCCAATACAAGCATAATGAAAACATCACCAATCCAAACCAACCTATCCAGATGGGCTTCACACGCCATGCCTATGTTCATACTTCGATTACGAACTCTATATGCAAAAACTACAGGGATATACCATATCTACCCGAAGGAAAGCCTCACACTCACCGCACACTCGCGGGAGAGGGTTTCCTATGCAAAAGGAAGAGGACTTCACAGGTCCAAGTTGAGAATCGTTACCTTTTGCGCTCTCTTCGGTGCCATGCCAAAGATCTAAACGGATGAACGGGACCACAACGATCATGCCTCCACCGTTCCGGACTCGTCTTGCGAATCGAAGCTTCAGAACTCCAACGATGGTGAGATCACTCTTCCGGCGTTGCTACTTCTCCTCCAAGAAATCCAGGCCAACCCTCAACTCTAAAGAAAATGCAATGAAAACGGTCAAACCATGCTTATATACAAAGCTACCGCCGCGCGGTAACTAGCTACCGCCGCGCGGTAACTAGCTACCGCCGCGCGGTAACTAGCTACCGCCGCGCGGTAACTAGCTACCGCCGCGCGGTAACTAGCTACCGCCGCGCGGTAACTAGCTACCGCCGCGCGGTAACTAGCTACCGCCGCGCGGTAACTAGCTACCGCCGCGCGGTAACTAGCTACCGCCGCGCGGTAACTAGCTACCGCCGCGCGGTAACTAGCTACCGCCGCGCGGTAACTAGCTACCGCCGCGCGGTAACTAGCTACCGCCGCGCGGTAACTAGCTACCGCCGCGCGGTAACTAGCTACCGCCGCGCGGTAACTAGCTACCGCCGCGCGGTAACTAGCTACCGCCGCGCGGTAACTAGCTACCGCCGCGCGGTAACTAGCTACCGCCGCGCGGTAACTAGCTACCGCCGCGCGGTAACTAGCTACCGCCGCGCGGTAACTAGCTACCGCCGCGCGGTAACTAGCTACCGCCGCGCGGTAACTAGCTACCGCCGCGCGGTAACTAGCTACCGCCGCGCGGTAACTAGCTACCGCCGCGCGGTAACTAGCTACCGCCGCGCGGTAACTAGCTACCGCCGCGCGGTAACTAGCTACCGCCGCGCGGTAACTAGCTACCGCCGCGCGGTAACTAGCTACCGCCGCGCGGTAACTAGCTACCGCCGCGCGGTAACTAGCTACCGCTGCGTGGTACCTTAATTCAACGCCTCATTCCGAGCCCAACCTCCCAAACATTCCAATCATAGGCCGACACCTGGCCACGTCATTTTGGATTCGCTACCGTCGCGCGATAGGATGCTAATGTCGCGCGATAGAGGACGTCGGTTACGACACGACACCAGCCGCTATTGTCGCACGTTAACTTCTACTGCCACGCGGTATGATCCCGAGAACCAAAACAATTAAATTGACCCAGTTATCGCCAGCGGTAACACTATCGCCGGGCGATAGCTTCCCGAGAGTTCTGCCAGATTAATTCCCATGCTACCGCCATGCGGTAACAACTTTCCGCCACGCGGTAACATCTTTCTCGAGAACTCAACACTCTCGACGCAAGTCCTAGAGCAACCGCCGTGCAGTAACTAGTTACTGTCGAGCGATAACCCCCAGAGAAGCATCTCCCGCTTTAAGAAATTTGGGGCGTTACAAATCTCCCCCACTTAAAGAAATTTCGTCCCGAAATTTGACGTTATGGGAAAATATAAAAAGTAAACAGTGCATCTGATTACCTTAGAGAAATAGCTCAGGGAACTCCTCCCTCATAGTTTGTTCGCGCTCCCAAGACAACTCCTCTCGGCCACAGTTGTCCCAAAGGAGCTTGACCATTCTAATGGACTTGTTCCGCAGCTACTTGACCTCTACGCCCTCGATCTGAATGGGCTTGACCTTCGTCGCCAACCCACTATTGACCAACACTTAATTCACATCAACCACTTAGGAAGGCTCTTAAATGACCTTCCGCAACACTGAGATGTGAAATACATCGTGCAAACCGTTCAACTCCATCGAAAGAGCCAAACGATAGGCGGCTTCACCAATTCCCTCCAAAATCTCAAAAGGCCCAACATACCTCGGACTAAACTTCTTTAAGCGTCGAATTCTTGATACACCCTTAAATGGTTTTATCTTGAGGTATACTCAATCGCCACCACAAACTCCACATTCCGATGCTTGGCATTGTAGTTTTTGGCCTGCCTATCTTGAGCAATTAGTAGCCGTTCTCGAATTAATCGCATCATTGAAGTAGCATCTTTAATGTCCCTTCGCTTGTACAGCTTCAATTCTCTCGTTTCTACACAAGCCAACGGCGTACGACACTTCCTTCCGTACAGAGCCTCAAAGGGCGTCATCTGTATGCTGGCTTGGTAGTTGTTATTGTACACGAACTCCATCATAAAAAGATGGTCCTACCACCTTTTCCCAAAATCCAAAGCACACATACAAAACATATCTTCCATCGTCCTGTTCACCATTTCAGTCTAACCATCTATTTATAGGTGAAAAGCCGTGTTGAAGTTCAACTTGGTACCCAACAACTGATATATGAGCCTCCAATCGTTAAATGTGAAACGACCATCTCGGTCACTAACGATGCTCCGCGGTATGCCATGCAAACAGACTATGCTGTCCACAAACTTCGCTAGTTTCTCAACTAAATCATCCTTCCTATTGGGTATGAAGTATGACACCTTCGTTAAACGATCAACGATCACCCAAATGACATCGTTACCCTTGTGCGATCTCGGCAAACCGTGTACAAAATCTATGGAGATGTCATCAAATTTCCACTCCGGTATAGGCAAGGACTTCAGGAATCCGCCAGGCTTCTGACATTTGGCCTTTACCAAGGCACAAGTTTGACATTTCGCCACATACAATGTTGTATTTCTTCAGACCCGACCACCAAAAACAATTTCTTCATATCCTTGAACATCTTGGTGCTCCCGGGGTGAATCGAGTACTTTGTTAAATGCGTCTCACACATCAATTCTTCTCGTAACTTCCCCACGTTGGGGAAACACAATCGGCTGCCTTTCCATAAGAGGCCATCGTCGATAGAGAACTGGTCGTTAGACCCATCAACGACATCCCCCCAGTGATGTTTCAAGCTCACGTCCAACTCCAAGGCATGTCGAATCCTGTCTGTGAAGTCGTATTGAACCTCCGTCCAACCCAAACATGTGTTTGCACTAACGCCCTTGTCAACACGAGATTTCCAAGGCCTCCAAATCCCGAATAAGCCACTCGTCATGCATCTATAACCAGTTGGCCCGCGCAGGGGTTCTACGTCTCAAAGCATCAGTCACAACGTTCCCCTTTCCGGGAATATAACGAATCTTGTTATTGTAGTCCCCAAGGAACTCCATCCACCTTCGTTGATGCATGTTCAGATCCTCCTGATCTATCAGATACTTCAGGCTCTTGTGATCTGAATATATGTCGACCTTAACCCCATACAGATAATGCCTTCAAAGCTTGAGAGTGAATACCACAGCCGCCAACTCCAAATCATGGATCGAGTAATTCCTCTCATGCACCTTCAACTGACGCGATCCATAGTCTATCACCTTCTCGTGCTGAAGCTGAACACAGCCTAATCTAATCCTAGAGGCGTCACTATAAATCTCAAAGCCCTCCAAACCACAAGGTGAATATAAGACATGCGCAGTGGTCAGACGACGCTTTAGTTCTTCGAAAGCTTGTGCGCACTCCAGTGACCAAACAAACTTCTGATCTTTCCTTATCAAAGTAGTGAGGGGCAGTGCTATCCGCGAGAAGTTCTCCACGAAGTGCCTATAATAGCCGAGAAGCCCCAGAAAACTTCGGACTTCCGACACAGTAAACATCACAGGCCACTCCCGTATCGCAGCTACCTTCACAGGATCTACTACAATTCCCTCTCCACTAACCACGTGACCATGGAATGCTACCGAGGACAGCCAACGCTCACATTTGGAGAATTTTACATACAGTTGGTTCCTCCTCAGGGTCTCCAAAACCATATGAAGATGCTTGAAATGATCATTCTCGAACTGTGAGTACACCAGTATGTCATCAATGAAGAATATCACGGACTGGTTCAAGTGCTCTCTGAACATCCTGTTCATCAAATCCATAAACCTAGATGGCGCATTCGTCAGTCCAAATAGCATGACGGTGAATTCATAGTGCCCATAACATGTGTTGAAAGCCGTCTTGGGAATGTCTCTTTCCCTGATTCTCAGCTGATAGTACCCGGATTTCAAATCTAGCTTCGAGTACACAGTCGACCCGACCAGCTGGTCGAACAAATCGTCAATCCTCGGGATCGGATATCTATTCTTCTCTGTCAGCTTATTCAACTCTCGGTAATCAAACACCATCGTAAGCTTTCGTCCTTCTTCTTAACAAAAAGGACTAACACTCCAAGACGACGAACTTGGACGCACATACCATTGATCTAACAGCTCTTGCAGTTGTACCTTCAATTCTGCAATCTACTTAGGAGCTAAGAGGTACGGGGAGCGTGACACAGGTTTGGAACCTAGCACTAGCTCGATGGTGAAGTCGATCTCTCGCTGAGGTGGGGCTCCGGGGAGATTTTCAAGAAAAACATCAGGAAACTCTGATACAACCGGGATACTATCTAGACCTGGCTTGGGCTTCGAAGTCTCCAATAAGGTGAAAAATAGCTCTGCACCACTACGAACTGCCTTAACCACCGGGATAGCAGACATCAAAGTCTTGCTCGATCCCCTCATGCCAGAGAATGTACTCTCACACTCTGTATCCACCCCTAATCTGACCACCTTGCGATTGCAATCAATGTACGCACACTGCTCCGAGAGCCAGTCCATGCCAAAGATCACATCAAACTCCACTATCGGTAGTAGTGATGCTTGCAAGTCGAACTCTTGACCCCCAATCCGTACCTTCATGCAGCAAACTCTATCCGCGCTCATAGAACACCCGTTAGGCAGCAACACATCCAATTTATCCCGTGCCATCGAAGAAGGCGCTCCAATGCGCGATACAAATTCCTCGGACAAAAAGGAGTGCGAAGCTCCCGTATCGAAAAGTGCTTTCGCCGGATAATTAATGATCAAAACAAAGCCTAGCACAACAAGTCATAAGCTAACTCGCAAAAGACATCAAGTATATAAAGCTAAACGCGCTATCAATTAGCTCATAACTGTCACCACATCAGCCTGTTTTATTGCCTCCTGTTGACCAATGTTGTAAACTCTAGGCTGGTCTGGAGCATAGTTGGATGCGGTTGAGTCTACTGTCTTTCCCTTCTACACATAAGTTGCTCCAGGCTTCTTCTCGGACTTCGGGCGCCCACTCCAAAGGTATCGGGCATAGTGGCCCTGTTTGCCACAATTATAGCAAGTAGCCGAGCCTCACACTGTAGTAACTCAAGATGCACACGATGGTGTGGCTGGACCCGAAGTCCGAGCCTTCTTGTTCCACTTACGAAACTCAGATTTTGACTAGCTCGACACCTTGAACTCTGACTTCTTTGAGCTTGAGTCCTTCTTCTCTTGAACCCTCTTCATATCCTTCTCCATAGATCAGGCGGTATTGACCAGGGTTAAAAATCCCTGTATCACCGGCCTCGAGAGCAGTAGCCTTAGGTCATCACGCAGACCCTCGTAGAACCGGTTGGTCTTACGCTCCTCGTCAGCGAAAGTAACGCCAGCATAACATCACAACATGGTGAAATCGTGGAGATACTCATTCACGCAAGTATCTCCCTGCATCAGTCTCTGGAACTGATTCTCCATGTCGATCCTCTGCGCTGAGGGGAGGCATCTAGCCAGGAATAAACTCGAGAACTCGTCCATCAAAACATTGGTGAGTTGTTTTCCAACCAAGAGGTGCAGCTACAGCTCTTCCCACCACAGTCGCGCCTCTCCATCCAACAGGAAAGCGACTATGGTTGATTTCTTCCATTCCTCCATTTCAGTCACTGCCATGACTCTCTTAACACGAGAGAGCCAATCCTCTGCCTGGGTTGGGGTTCCAGTCCTCGTAGATGCTGGAGGATTGAAGCTCATCACATGTTTAAGCTGCCTTTTTGTCGCTCTTCTCAGCACCAAAGGTTATACAACCACTCTTTCCACCACTTCAGGCTCTGCCGCACGAAGTGGCACCTGCTCCACAAAAGGGGCAGGAGGTTGTACTTGCCTCCCTGGCTGGGCGTTTATCATCACAAACACCGCCTTAGCTACAAGTCTTATCATCTCTGTCGAAGGAGGGGTTGCAGGTGCATCATTAGGTGTACTGCTTTCTGTAGAGTGCAGACGTTCTGACTGTCCAGCACCACTCCTGGTCACCTATTATTGCAGGACACACCAATAAGTGACAAAACAAAATTGCAAAAAGCAATCATAGGAAAACGCAGGTTCCTCAAACAGGTGTATTTTCATTTTTAAGTGGACATTCATGAGATCGGTTCATGTTGTAACGATGACGCACATGACTGTGCTCACCATCCCTTAAAAAGAATTCGTCCACGAATTCTCCTAAGAAAGACCGAAACTGTAGTCTGATACCAAATTGTAACACCCCCATCCGTCGCATGGGATATAACAGAAGGTCCTGCCAGGGCCCCACGCCATATTCTACGGACAGTCAGCAAAGTTACATATTAATACCAAAACACTATGATATAATATCGAAACCTATCACAGAGCATTCTAGCGGAAGTTTTAATTGAGTTAGAAGAACCCATGACAGAACATGAATATCCACTATAACCCAAAACAGGAATGAAAGAACAAATACACAGATAGTCTTCGCCTTATGACCTTAATATATTTTCTGAAACAATAAGTATTTTACATACTTCGGCACGCAGGCCGGCCATACATGAAATAGTAAAAATAAAACACTTCGTTTCGGCCTTCAAAGGCCAGCACTACAACAAGGGCTTCAGCCCGCTACTTGCCACTTGGCTCACCTGTTCCAGCAAGAACAATCCACCGCACGGTGGCAAAACAAAGCAACGGTCAGCTAAAGCTGACCAAATTATAAAAACCCCGCCCCTTACTCGGGGCGGCGGTGCTCCTTCCCTACAAATTATTAACAAAACCAAACATAATAATTAAAGTGCAATTTAAGCACACTTCACCACAGGCATAGGCACGACAGCCACACACCTCGTGCTCTCAGGGCACATTCTCGGTGTCCGTACAAAAACCAGGGACGCACCACCGTTCTCCATATGACAACAACTCTGAGCATTTTGGTAGTCTTTACGGCCTGCGCAAGGCCTAAGACTCGTAACTATGTCAGCGACAGGCATCACTACCCACAGACGCTCCACATAGCTACTGGGTAGGTTCGACCCTTTCTCGTTGCTCACATCATCGAGAAAACTATCACGACGTAGGTCGGCCTCCCCATTCCAATTTCTCCAATCAATATATAGCCCCATTATGATTCACGGGTGGATCGTAGACCACCTGGCTGGGCTCCCAAAGCTCTCAGCCCCACAACACAGGCCCCAGGTCTCCACGATACAGGACACAAATAAAGCTCTCAAGGATCTACCGCCTGCGGTAGAATTACCGCCGCATGCTATATGGCAGAAATGCGATTCTACCCAGTTTTCCGGGTGCTCCTTGGAGTTAGTCCTAAAGGTTCCCTGCTACAATCTACCGTGTAGAAACTCGAAAAACAAACATCACAGAGTCTTCTCCAGCCAATACAAGCATAATGAAAACATCGTCAATCCAGACCAACCTGTCTAGATGGGCTTCACACACCATGCCTATGTTCGTACTTCATTTCTGAACTCTATATGCAAAAACTACGGGGATATACCGTATCTACCTGAAGGAAAACCACACACTCACCGCATACTCGCGGGAGAGAGTTTCCTATGCAAAAGGAAGAGTACTTCACATGTCCAAGTTGAGAATCGTTACTCTTTGCGCTCTCTTCGGTGTCATGCAAAAGAGCTAAACGGATGAACGCGACCACAACGATCTTGCCTCCACTGATTTGGACTCGTCTTGCGAATCGGAGCTTCAGAACTCCAATGACTGTGAGATCACTCTTCCGGCACTGCTACTTCTCCTCCAAGAAATCCAGGCCAACCCTCAACTCCAAAGAAAATGCAGTGAAAACGGCCAAACCAGGCTTATATACAAAGCTACCGTCGCACGGTAACTAGCTACCACCGCGTGGTAACTAGCTATCGCAGCGCGGTACTTTAATTCAACGCCCCGTTCCGAGCACAATCGCCCAAACCTTCCAATCACGGGCCGACACCTAGCCACGTCGTTTCAGATTTGCTACCGCCGCGCGATAGGACGCTAACGCCACGCGATAGAGGACGTCAGTTACGACACGACACCAGCCGCTATCGCTGCACATTAACTTCTACCGCCGCACGGTAGTATCCTGAGAACCAAAATAATTAAATTGACCTAGCTATCGCCAGCGGTAACACTATCGTCGGGCGATAGCTTCCCGAGAGGTCTGCCGGATTAATTCCCCTACTACCGCCACACAGTAACAACTTTCCGCCGCGCGGTAACATCTTTCTCGAGAACTCAACGCTCTCGACGCAAGCCCTGGAGCTACCGCTGCATGGTAACTAGCTACCGCCGAGTGATAACCCCCAGAGAAGCATCTCCCGCCTTAAGAAATTTGGGGCGTTACAAGAGTGCTCATGGGAAGGGGACTTACGTCAAGGAGAGTGGCGCTCCTGGCGAGGAGGGGTCCGTCTAGGGGAGAGTGTGGCTAGTAAGGAGAGAGAATCTGGTAATGCAGATCTCGACACCCAGAGAAGCGACCCCCCTCCCCGCTTGTCCCCTGTGGGATTGCGAGATATATTGCTGCGAGGCATAGGGAGGAGTCAAAAGGGTGGTCATCCAGCTCATTCCCATGAAGGCCGAGGGGCCGGAGATCACCAGAAGCCTTTAAGCCGGATGGTTGCGTCCTCCCATTCCTGCCGATGGGCGAGGAGGGAGGAGGCAGTGTATTTGTGACACTCACCTAGGAGGTAGGGCGCCCACAGGCAAAGGCGGCAGAGGAGGCAGATTTTTCGTCGGAGCGCTTAATGGCTTGTTCCTCGCTGAAGGGGTTGTCGAACCATGGGTCAACCTCCTTGTGCTTAGATGAAGCCAAATTGTGTGACGAGTTGGAGTGCTCGGGGAAGCAGCCAGGGAAGTTGGTAGGGTGCCCTTACTCGGTGGGGCGATGTTTAGAGCGCCGGGGTTCACCAGTGGCATTTTTTATATAGTGGTGACGCTCATCAGAAGATTTGATCATAACTAGAGCCACGAAGTTAACCTTCGAATGCATTTTCATACCTTGTAATTTGGTCAACACCTCGTTGGAATGGACGACATCGGGCGAGGAGGCGAGTACCTCGGTGGAGCGATCTGTTGGAGTTACCATGGTGATCTGGAAGTGATCAAACATGTAATCTCACTGCCAACGCGATTTGAGCCTGCAGGATCGCACATAAGAGATGTGGAGAAGTTGGATGTTTGACTGTGTTGGTAAATGTTACCAATCACCGACCTGAATGGGGTTATGGGCAAAGTGTTGCCTTAAAGAATCGTCGAGTTGGGCAAATGTTGCCTTGGAGGGCTGGTATGGATAGTCGACCGAAGATCGACGAGAATCGTAGAGTATGGTACTCTGATTCTCGCCGATCGACGAGAATCGTCGAGAATGGTTCTCTGATTCTCGCCGATCGACGAGAATCGTCGAGAATAGGTTCTCTGATTCTCGACGATCAACGAGAATCGTCGACCGCATGTCGACGGTCGACGAGTTTGGTACACCCTGCATTCGGCGAGAGTCGTCGAGTATTGTACTCTGATTCTCGCCGATCCTAGGTGATACCCGCCGACTGATTCTCGCCGAACCTGCCGAGTGATTCTCGCCGATTGTCGCCGATTCTCACCGACTGATACTCGCCGATTCTGGAACCCTATTTCTGGGTGGTCTGCGGATAGCGATAAGCCTAAGTGTATTTATGCCTTCGGTATAAAAGGGACACTTAGGGTTTTCAGATTTTAATGCTTTTAAGTTTTCTGGCAGCCGATCGAATCGAAATCGACGGAAGGGTTCCACTCGCCGTTCGTTCGCTCCACCGATCCCGAATCCCGCCGACGGAAGGGTTCCGCCGCCGTGTTCGCTCCGTGGACCACCTTCTCTCCGGCGATCGTCGCTGGCGTTGCAATCCCTGGCGCGGACCTAGCAGTCCGTGGGAAAGCAAGGTGCGGTCTTTCTCCTTCCCGATTTTCCGTGCGACGGAACGATCGGTGTTCTCCCGCTCGTGTGGACTTCTGCAGAGACGTGGATATTATTCCACGTAGAACTCGCCACTAGCAAGAAGACGAAGTTTGGAGCATCTCCGTTGAGTTGTGACTCAACGCCACCGAGGTAATTTTGCCTAGTTGGTTGTTAACTTCTTGATTCAATTATCATGGCCCGATCCCATTTGTTTTGGATTTTCTTGATGTTTTATTTTCCGCTTCATAGAGAAACCCAACAGTGGTATCAAAGTGAGGTTCGGCCATGATTGTTGTTTTGGAAGTTTTGTTATTCCAGTGCGTGTAAACCTAGGGATTTAGAAGTGTTCTAAATGTCTAGATTTAGTCTTGGTACCCCGCCAAGAACTTCTGGAATTTCGTGGAAATTTCTAATTGTTAGAAATTGTAGTCTCCTTAGCAGTAACCATCCCTCGATTTTGTTTTGGATTTGGATCCAACATAGAGAGATGAACTTGTCTACTGCTTTAAGTTGAGTTGTCTTTGCCTTTGTCCAATGCATGTAAATCTGAGGATTTGGAAGTTTCCGGATGTTCAGATTTAGCCCTTCCTTCTATCAATTGTTGATGGTGTAAGGTTGTGCACATAAGGGATGCATGTGGTTTTAGAAAAATTGTTTTTCTTTGGATGTGCACATTGACCAAATGTTGATCATGGTTAACTATTAACCTATAATTAAAATCCCTTCATCAAATATTAAGTGTTCGGATGCCTTCCGATGGATGACACTCTTCCTGCCTCGATCGATGAAGTGTGGGCTTGCCAAAGCAAGGTGCATTAATCTATCTTGGTAAGGGTGCGAGCGGATAATTGTGATATCCCACTGTCGACATCGGGTCCAGCTTAACTAGGTGACCTCAAAGGTTGAGTGCCTAGAGGCATAGGGTTGGCATGCACCATATGATGGATGCGAATAAGGAATTATTCACCAACCATACAAGAATTGCATGAGGATGCAATTGGCAAGCGTTGCCTACCTAAATAACCGCATCGTGAGAGGAACGCCAAAGCGGACTCATTGTGTTGGTGAAATACGGATCTTGTCCACTAAGAGAGTAGCTCGCATGAACTCTCCGAATTGTTAGTGAGGGCTATCATTTCGAATAAAATAGTGGGAGTGTTTTAATTGAAGTCCAAATTAAAATAAATTGTATTTGAAATTTTGGTACTGATTTTATTCTGCATAAATTCTTGTAGAATTCCATGGCAAGTGTTTCACACTCCACGTTGTCTCTGAGAGCCATCCTTGAGAAGGATAAGCTCAGTGGGACTAATTACATGGACTGGTACAGGAACCTGAGAATTGTTCTCAGGCAAGAGCAAAAGCTCTATGTCTTGGAAGAAGAAGCCCCCGAGGTGCCGACCGGGAACTCTTCCCGTGCTGAGAAGGATACTTATAAGAAGTATACTGATGATGCTTTAGATGTCGAATGCCTTATGCTTGCCACTATGAACTCTGAGCTTCAGAAGCAACATGAGAACATGTGGTGCAAGGAGATTGACGAGCATCTCAAGAAAATGTTTCAAGGGCAGACTCATCAAGAGAGGTTCGACATCACAAAAGCGTTGTTTCAGTGCAAGATGGGAGTTCGAGACTCAGTAGGGACTCACTACTCAAGATGATTGGGTATATAGAGAACCTTGAAAGGCTGGGTTTTCCTCTTGGTCAAGAGTTGGCCACAGATCTGATCCTGCAATCGTTGCCGGACAGTTATGAGCAGTTCGTCTTGAACTACAACATGAATGAAATAGACAAGACACTGCCCGAACTCCTAGGCATGTTGAGAACTGCCGAAATCAATATGAAGAAGGACAAGCCTGCCAGCCCCATACTAATGGTGCATAAGGGCAAGGGCAAGGCCAAAGGCTCTAAGAAGACGAAGGTGGGACCTAAGTCATATCTTGAGCCCAAGTCTTCTGCACTGATGAAAAAGAAAAGCACGGTGAAGGAAGGGAAATGCCACCACTGTGGCAAGGCTGGTCATTGGAGGAGGAACTGTCCTTCGTACATTGAAGGTCTGCAGAAATTGAAGGGAGGTATGACTTCCGCTTCAAATGTTTACGTTATAGAGATAAACCTTTCTACTCCTTCATCTTGGGTATTGGATACCGGATGTGGTTCTCACATTTGTACAAATGTGCAGGAACTGGGAAGTAGAAGATTGCTGAGTAAAGGGGAGGTGGACCTCCGCGTCGGCAATGGAGCAAGAGTTGCTGCTGTAGCCGTAGGGGTTTACCGTCTTTCTTTACCCAGTGGGCTTGTAATAGAACTAGATAACTGTTATTTTGTTCCGGCCATAACTAGAAACATTATATCTATTTCATGTTTGGACATGATTGGATTTTCTTTTATAATTAAGAACAACTGTTGTTCTATATTTAAGAATGATGTTTGTTATGCTGTAGCCCAATTGTTTAATGGTCTTTATGTTTTGAACTTGGACCATCTGATCTGTAATGTAGAAAATAATAAAAGACTACGAACAAATGACTCGAACCCTACGTTTCTCTGGCATTGTCGTTTGGGCCATATCAACGAGAAGCGCATATCCAAGCTCCATAGAGATGGACTTTTGGACTCATTTGATTATGAATCATTTGAGCGATGCGAATCTTGTTTGTTAGGCAAGATGACTAAAGCTCCTTTCACTGGTTATACTGAGAGGGCTGAGGATCTCTTGGGTGTTGTACATAGTGATGTATGCGGACCCATGAGTTCCATGGCTAGAGGTGGGTATTTCTACTTTGTTACATTCACTGATGATTTCAGTAGATACAGATATGTGTATCTTATGAAGTGCAAATCCGAGACCTTTGAAAAGTTCAAAGAGTTCAAGAATGAAGTAGAAAACCAGTTGGGTAAAAGGGTTAAAGCACTCCGATCTGATCGAGGTGGCGAATACCTGAGTCATGAGTTCCGTGATCATCTGAAAGAGTGTGGTATTGTATCACAGCTCACTCCACCTAGAACACCACAACATAATGGTGTGTTTGAGAGGAGAAATCGTACTCTGTTAGACATGGTATGTTCGATGATGAGTCATGCAGACTTGCTTGTTTCTTTTTGGGGTTTTGCTTTAGAGACTGCTGCAATGACATTGAATCGCGCTCCAACGAAAACGGTTCTGAAGACACCATATGAGATATGGACTGGGAAGCGTCCTAGTATGTCGTTCATTAAAATTTGGGGCTGTGAGGCATACGTGAGACGTCAAATGCCTGACAAGCTGGAACCCAAATCGGATAAATGTTATCTGGTGGGATATCCTAAGGAAACGAAAGGGTATTACTTTTACCTACCGTCTGAGGGCAAAGTGTTTGTCGCAAGGACTGGTGTCTTCTTGGAGAAAGAGTTCTTATCAAGAAAGACTGAAAAGGTAGAGCTTGAAGAAGTTCAAGAACCACATGTAATGAATGAACCGGAATTGGATTCTGAGACAGGACTACAAGATGTTGTAGCTAGAGAACCTGCTCAAGGAACACAAGTCCTACGTAGATCTGGTAGACCGAGGTTTGAGCCTGAGAGATATGGATTTCTTGTGTCTCAAATAGGTAATATGTTGCTTATGGATCATGATGATGAACCAGCAACCTACCAAGAGGCTATGAATGGACCGGACTCCGACAAATGGCTTGAGGCTATGAAATCCGAAATGGACTCCATGTATGCAAACCAAGTTTGGAACTTGGTGGAACCACCTGAAGGGGTACGACCCATAGGGTGCAAGTTGGTCTTAAAGAAGAAGACCGACATGGATGGGAATGTACAGACATTCAAAGGGCGACTGGTGGCTAAGGGTTTCAAGCAAATTCATGGTATTGACTATGATGAGACCTTTTCCCCTGTTGCCATGGTAAAGTCCATAAGGATATTGCTTGCTGTTGCTGCGTATTATGACTACGAGATCTGGCAGATGGATGTCAAAACGGCTTTCCTTAATGGAAACCTCCTTGAGGAAGTGTATATGACACAACCCGAGGGTTTTGTATTCCCAGATGAAGTCACTAAAATATGCAAGCTGAATAAGTCCATCTATGGACTGAAACAGGCCTCTCGAAGTTGGAATCTTTGTTTTGATGAGAAAATCAAAGAGTTTGGTTTCATCAAGAATGAAGATGAGCCTTGTGTTTACAAGCGAATTAGTGAGAGTATTGTTGTCTTCCTGATATTGTATGTAGATGACATACTGTTGATTGGGAATGACATTCCTACCCTAAAAGTTGTTAAGAACAACCTAGGGAACTGCTTTTCAATGAAGGATTTGGGTGAAGCGACTTATATACTCGGTATTAAGATCTATAGAGATAGATCGAAGAAGTTGCTGGGTTTGACCCAGAGTACGTACATCGAAAAGGTGTTGAGGCGGTTCAACATGCTTGAGTCCAAGAAAGGATTTTTGCCCATGTCTCATGGTGTGAATCTCTCTAAGGACCAGTGTCCAAAGTCTTGTGAAGATAAGGACCGCATGAAGTTGGTTCCATATGCTTCGGCAATTGGATCAATCATGTACACGATGTTATGTACTCGACCCGACGTCTCCTTTGCTTTGAGCATGACTAGCAGGTATCAGTCAGACCCCAGTGAGTGTCACTGGATTGCAGTCAAGAATGTCCTGAAGTACTTGAGAAGGACTAAGGATGCGTTCTTGGTGTATGGTGGAGAGGAAGAGCTCGTTGTATGTGGTTACACGGATGCTAGCTTCCAAACTGTTAGAGACGACTCCAAGTCTCAATCAGGTTTTGTATTTTGCCTGAATGGAGGAGCTGTGAGCTGGAAGAGTTCCAAGCAAGAGACAGTTGCTGATTCTACAACAGAGGCCGAGTATATCGCAGCAGCTAATGCGGCGAAGGAGGCTGTATGGATTAGGAAATTTATCGGCGAGCTTGATGTAGTTCCTAGCATTGTTGGTCCCGTAGTTCTCTACTGTGATAACAATGGTGCAATTGCATAATCTAAGAAACCTAGATCCCATCAGCGCTCCAAGCACATACTTTGGCGGTTTCATCTTATTCGTGAGATTGTCGAACGAGGAGATGTAAACATCTGCAGAGTGCCGACTGAGGAGAACATTGCGGATCCACTGACAAAGCCTCTCGCGCAGAGAAAGCATGATGGTCATACTAGATCGATGGGTATACGATACCTAAATGATCAACTCTAGTGAGAATCTTGTGGATTGCATGTAAACCTGTATTTTGTTGGCTATTTGTTCATATGATGAACTGTGTACCTAATTTTTCTCTTACAATTAATGGCAAATTCTTTTATTATGAGTTTTTCTATATGATAGTTAAATGTTAACATAATAGATACCCTTAGAATGTTCGCTTCCATGGGACATCAAGTACGTGACTTGAATGTGAGAGCCTATGATTTATTGAAGCTTCATTCTTAAAAGGTCCCTGGTCGAGTATCATCATAGAAGCTAAGGGTGATGATGGTACTTGGAGACTAGCACGTGCGTTGACTGATGACCGGTTCTCACAGGTCATGATATTGTGATATCAAGTCATCACGTGGGTACTTGTTAGTGAACAAGTTGTACTGGACAGACCCAACCTGAGGCTACTCTGTGGATTGTCATCCAATCGTGTCACGAGTAGGTCTCAATTGACAATGATGTTGTGGTCCTTTGACCTGAAGTCACATCATTCATCAAGTGAGGAAGAACGTGCTTTGATGCCATCTAAAGTCTTCCTTGAGAAAGCTTGATGATAAGGGTGGTTGTTGGGCATGCTACGAATCATTTGGGTGTTTGTGTGTGAGCAGATATGAGATTTGTCCTCCTGTATGACAGGAGTTGCATCCATGGGCCCTTTGATGGAACTGGACTGAGAAATGCATGGCCATGCTTGGTTGAGTCAATATGTGATATTGGACTCACCATTCTCTGGAAGTCCGTCCTGGATCAAGAAACTTGGATTGAGCTATTACGAGGGTGACACGGTCCATGCCTCTAGTTCTTTCCGGATGTAAGGGACAAAGGGACAAAGACAACGCTGATACATTGGTCATAAAAGCTTTTGAGTTATAAACTTTTATTGCTTGGGGAGCAATGATGAATTGCTAGATGCCGCTCATTGTTTGTGAGGTTTTTGGTTTGATACTTTCAAGATCAAGTGAGAGTCTATTGGAGTTACCATGGTGATCTGGAAGTGATCAAACATGTAATCTCACTGCCAACGCGATATGAGCCTGCAGGGTCGCACATAAGCGATGTGGAGAAGTTGGATGATTGACTGTGTTGGTAAAGGTTACCAATCACCGACCTGAATGGGGTTATGGGCAAAGTGTTGCCTTAAAGAATCGTCGAGTTGGGCAAATGTTGCCTTGGAGGGCTGGTATGGATAGTCGACCGAAGATCGACGAGAATCGTAGAGTATGGTACTCTGATTCTCGCCGATCGATGAGAATCGTCGAGAATTGTTCTCTGATTCTCGCCGATCGACGAGAATCGTCGAGAATAGGTTCTCTGATTCTCGACGATCGACGAGAATCGTCGACCGCAGGTCGACGGTCGACGAGTTTGGTACACCCTGCATTCGGCGAGAATCGTCGAGTATTGTACTCTAATTCTCGCCGATCCTAGGTGATACCCGCCGACTGATTCTCGCCGAACCTGCCGAGTGATTCTCGCCGATTGTCGCCGATTCTCACCGACTGATACTCGCCTATTCTGGAACCCTATTTCTGGGTGGTCTGCGGATAGCGAAAATCCTAAGTGTATTTATGCCTTCGGTATAAAAGGGACACTTAGAGTTTTCGGATTTTAATGCTTTTAAGTTTTCTGGCAGCCGATCGAATCGAAATCGACGGAAGGGTTCCGCTCGCCATTCGTTCGCTCCGCCGATCCCGAATCCCGCCGACGGAAGGGTTCCGCCGCCGTGTTCGCTCCGTGGACCACCTTCTCTCCGGCGATCGTCGCTGGCGCTGCAATCCCTGGCACGGACCTAGCAGTCCGTGGGAAAGCAAGGTGCGGTCTTTCTCCTTCCCAATTTTCCGTGCGACGGAACGATCGGTGTTCTCCCGCTCGTGTGGACTTGTGCAGAGACGTGGATATTATTCCACGTAGAACTCGCCACTAGCAATAAGACGAAGTTTGGAGCATCTCCGTTGCGTTGTGACTCAACACCACCGAGGTAATTTTGCCTAGTTGGTTGTTAACTTCTTGATTCAATTATCATGGCCCGATCCCATTTCTTTTGGGTTTTCTTGATGTTTTATTTTCTGCTGCGTGCACAAGCATTGTGCCATCTTCATAGAGAAACCCAACACGATCAATGTCATGTTGTGAAGGAGAGGTGGCCAGTTCCTCGCTAGATCGGCCTGCCACAGGTTGCGTGGGAGGAACATCAGTAGGGTCGCCAAACGATAGACTGGGGAGTGCAGACCCCTCTGCCCGTATATTGGTATCCTCACCTAAACTCATATGATTCAACAATTCTTGGGTCGCGGCGGGGATTGTGGAATGCTCGGCAGGGTTTTGAAGACCCCGTCCGGGATGGAGGATCCCTCCCCATCAGGGGAGTTCTTCTTCTTCTTCGTCGTCTTCTTCTTCTTTTGGCAATGCCCTTCCTCATCATCGCTCTCTCAATCGCGCTTCTTGGAGGACAAGGCCATTGGGTCGAGCACCTCCCATAATATTAGAAATTTCTTGGAGATTTCTTTAGCGGTGGACAAAATCTCATGATGATTCAGAAAGGATGTCTGGGGAGTGGCTCCTCCCCTTCTATTTATAGAGATCAGGGGTATTGAGCCACATGCAGAGTAAGAGACTACCTTGCGAGCAGCCTTGCCGGATATCGGGTTGGATTTTTCTTTCCGAGCACCGAGATCGCTCAAAAATAGTGAGGATTGTGTACAATCTTTATTTGTCAAGGGGGGATAGTGGCGCCACGATGGAAGGAGTCAATGTCAACATCAAAGAACAGGTCAATAGTCAGCAACTGATCAAGGAATCAGTCTTTTGCTAAAGGCGAGTATCATACTCGCCTAGGCGAGCAACCTACCAGAAGAATAAGCGAGCATCATCTATCTAATCGACCAAATACCTGGACAACATGAGGTTCTAGCGAGTATCAGCAATACTCGCCTAGTTGGCTACTTCAAGCCGCACCTCACCAGGAGTGGCGAGGTGCTTGGATGGTCGTCGAAAGATAGTCGTCATGCCATAAATCGCGAAGTCCACAAGTCTTAGAGGGCAAGCTCGCGGGGCTGGGTCTTCTTGCTTGAAGACCCCCCAGGTTTTGTCTATAAATAGGACCCCAGGGGTATCAGGAATGACACCTCAGGACTTTGCATTCTTACCCCCATTCTCATTTCTCTCTAAACCCGTTACTCTCCAGGCTGCCTTCCTTGTATCTGTTCAACATTTTTTGGTTGTGGAGGAGAAGTTTTCTCTAAACTTCCGGGTACGTGGTGGGACCTCTCTGCTGTAGCGTCTAGGGTCCTTTAGTCTCCTCTTTCTCTCATGTTATATCTTTAGAGCCGGGAGAGCCGAACCGTTGGGTCAGTAGCCTCTAGCTCAACTTAGATCTGAATTTTTGAAGTAGAGAATTTTTCGGCTTCAATATTGTAGTTGCATGTTGATGTATGCAAATAAGTGTAGAGTATGATGAGTTAGAAGGACAAAGAGAGAGATGGTGAGTGGTGAGTGAGAAGGATAGCTTAAGAGTTAACCCACTCATTTGTATTCCAAGTAACAAGTTTGAGAGTTCTTGAGTTCTAGAGTGCTTTAGTTCTCTAGTGGCCTAGAAAGACAGCTTAGGAGATGCACCGCTCATTTGTATTCACTTTATGAAGTAACAAGTTTGAAAGTTAAGAGTGTTTTAGTTCTCTAGTGACCAAGAGAGAGATGGGCATTGAAGGATGACTTAGGAGTGAAGGTTTCCTAAGTCCATATGAGATTAATATGAAGTATAAGCTAGTCCAGCTACATATGTGTTGAAGTCGGGAAAATGCCTACTCCAAAATTCAGGTCAAGATAGCCTAAGATTATTGATCCTGTGATCGAACTCCGCGACTTAGACAACTAAAATAGGAGAGAGAAAATGACTAGAAGCACACACCAAGTGCTCCAGCAGGGAGGTCCCACCACATACTCAGAAGTTTAGGAGAAACTTCCCCTCCATAACCAAAAGCTGGGCGAGGTACTAAGAAAGCATGGTCTTGGCGAGTATCCAGCTTGGGGGGCTTCAACCCTTCCAAAGTGCCATTTTAGTACCCTTGGAGGCTATTTATAGAGAAATCAAGGGGGCTGGCGAGTATTCAGCCTTTACAAGTGAGTTTCAAGGGATACTCGTCCATACTCATGAGGTACTCGCCTCTGCTCACCCAAGCTCGCCTCTGCTCGCCCAAGCGCGCTTCTGCTCGCCCAAGCGCGCTTCTGCTCGCCCAAGCACCCCTCTACTCACTCAAGCGTGCCCTGCTCGCCCAAGAGTGCCTCTGCTCGCCCAAGCGTGCCTCTACTCGCACATGCACGCCTTTGCTCGCCGAAGCACACCTTTGCTCGCCCAAGCCCACCTCTGCTCGCCCAAGATCACCCCTTCTATCCCAAGATCTCTTCTGTTCGCCCAAGCCCACCTTTGCTTGTGTCTAGGTCTGTGAAAAGGCATCTCCTTAGACATTTTGATCTCGATGAATTACAGGTTATAAACAATATCCTATTTTTTCGAGTTCGATACGACTTCAGAAAAATAATGCAAGACCTGTAATTTGGAAAGAAGACACTAGACGATACGATGTGCGAGGTCCTTCCCAGGACTTGAGCTCAACTGAAGGAGGAAAGAACGTCGATACCTCCCAGGAGCAGAACTCAATTGAAGGAGGTGGAGAAGAGGTCGACACCTCACAAGAGAATGCTTAACTAGAGGTAGAGAGAAGGTTAACCCCTCATAGGATCCGAGATCAATTAGAGGTGGAGAAGAGGTTGACACCTCAAAGGAGGAAGCTCAACTAGAGGTGGAAAGAAGGTCGATGCCTCACAGGAGCTGAACTCAACTAGAGGTGGAGAAGAGAGTCGACACCTTGCAGGAGGAAGCTCAACTGGAGGCAGAGAGAAGGTCGACACCTCGCAGGAGCCATGTTCAACTGGAGGCGGTTAGACGGTTGACACCTCGCAGGAGCCAAGTTCAATTCGAGGCAATGAGAATGTTGACACCCCGCAGTAGCCAAGTTCAATTAGAGGTGGAGAAGAGGTCGAAACCTCACAGGAGGAAGCTCAATTAGATGTGGAGAGAAGGTCAACACCTCATAGGATTCGAACTCAACTGGAGGTGGAGAAGAGGTTGACACCTCACAGGAGGACGCTCAACTAGAGGTGGGTAGAAGGTAGACACCTCGCAGGAGCCAAGCTCAATTGGAGGTGGAGAAGATTTGACACCTCATAGGAGGCAAGATCAACTAGAGGTGGAGAAGATGTCGACGCCTCGAAGGAGCCAAGCTCAGTTGGAGGCGGAGAGAAGTTTGACGCCTCATTGGAGCTGAACTCAATTGGTGGTGGAGAAGTGGTCGACACCTCATGGGAGGAAGCTCAACCAGAGGTGGAGAGAAGGTCGGCAGCTTGTAGGAGACGAGCTCAACTGAGTTGGAGAAGAGGTCGACACCTCGCAGGAGCCAAACTCAACTTGTGGTGGAAAAGAGGTCGACACCTCATAGGAGAGGAACTAAACCGGAGGTGAAGAGAAGGTCGACATTTCGCCGAAATTGAGCTCAACTAGAGACGGAGAGAAGGTCAACAGCTCGCAGGAGTCGAGCTCAACTGCAGGTGGAGAGAAGGTCGACAGCTCACACGAGCTGAGCTCAACTGGAGATGGAGAGAAGGTCAACTGCTCATAGGAGCCGAGTTAAACTGGAGATGGAGAGAAAGTCGACACCTATCAGGAGGAAGCTCAGCTGGAGGTGGAGAGAAGGTCGACAGCTCACAAGATCCGATCTCAAGTGGAGGTGGAGAGAAGGTCGGCAGCTCGCAGGAGCCGTGCAAAATTGGAGGTAGAGAGAAGGTCGACACCTATCAGAAGGAAGCTCAACTAGAGGTGGAGGTAAGGTCGACAGCTTACTAGAGCCGAGCTCAATTGGAGGTGGAGAGAAGGTCGATAGCTCGTAGAAGCCAAGCTAAACTAGAGGTGTAGATAATATCAACACCTATTAGGGGGAAGATCAACTGGTGGTGGAGAGAAGGTCGACACCTCACAGGTGACGAGCTCAACTGGAGGTGGAGAGAAGGTCAACAGCTCACAAGAGTCGAGCTCAACTAGAGGTGGAGAAGGTCAATAGCTCACAGGAGCCGAACTCAATTAGAGGTGGACAGAAGGTCGACAGCTTATAGGAGCCGAGCTCAACTAGAGGTGGAGAAAAGATCAACAACCCACATGTGCCGAGCTCAACTGGAGGTGGAGATAAGGTCGATCCCTCGTAGTACCCGAGCTCAACTGGAGGTGGCAAAGAGGGTGTCTCACTCGAGAGGGAAAGTAGCTGATATGCAGGAAAAGAACCCGTGCAGAGAATCAGACCACGACAACACTACACTGAAGGACTCCAACTCACTCAAGGGGGCAAGTTGTCGATATGCAGGAGAGGAGCTAGTGCAGGGACTCGAACTATGATAACACCACACTCGAGGACTTTCCATCAATGTTAAGGTAACTCTCCCTATTACTCAATAAATCAGCAAATGGTTAGCTGCTCTAAATTCTTTGATGATGAAGGAAACTTTCTTCAAGAGAGGACAATCTTCTCTTCATCAAGTTAGAAGGTTGGCGTCCAGATCTGTTCCTGATAGTTCCTCCAGTCGGATGAGAAATGCGATCGGGAGATAGCTAGACCAACTTACAAGGGGAAGCTAATCTCGACCGTCAATGCAGGGGCTTGGTCTTACAATAATGCCTTAAGTCCCGACACACCATCTTATCATTTGCTCTGGGATTTTTAGGAGAATAAGGTCGGAGGCTAGTTTCCCTACTCAATCGTGGAGATCGCTTCCTACCTACCTCTACAAACTATAATTCTACCACCTAGCTATGAAGGCCCGGGTACAAGCGATGGAAAATGGCCCTCGGGGGTCCCATAGGACGCACATGCCTGAGGCTTCCATCCTGCCTCTGACCGAGAAGATGAAGAAACCTTGATAGGGACATGAAACTCAGGAGGTCTCGTGGGACACACATGCACGAGGCCTCCATCCTACCCTTTGGTCCACCTTTCCTGCAATGTTTCCGGCCGCTTCTTGTACTCATAAATCTTAAGCGACGACAAGCTTTTAAACTTCTAAGACAATTCTTATCATGCGTCGTGCTTATAGCTCTTTCATTATCTCAATGATGCCCTTAAGGGCAGAGGATCCTTCCTCAAGGCACATCGATCTTCAATTCGTCAAGTTGGGAGGTTGGCGCCCAAACTTGTTCATGATAGTTCCTCCAATCGGAGAAGAGGTGCTATCGGGAGGTAGCTATGCCAACATACAAGGGGGGAGCTGATCTCGACCATCAACGCAGAGGCTTGGTCTTACAAGAATTCCTTAAATCCCGACACACCATCCCATCATATTTTCTGGGCTTTTCAGCAGAATCAGGTCAGAGGGAGGTTTTCCAACTCGATCGCGGAGATCACTTCCTGCCTACTATGCCTGCTTGACGTGCTTTCAAGAAGAGAAGCTAAAGCCCTATATTTCAGGGTGTTAGAGAAATAACATTGATGTATAAGTGTAAACAAGCGTACCAATCCCTCCCAAGGTAGAAATTTTTCAAGTCATCATAGCTCCAAGTGTTTGAAGAGATGAATGAATAACATAGCGGTCTGTTTGTTGAAGCGATAGCCTCTCGAGTATAAACTCGCAGAATTGAAGCGAACATCATAGTTGTTGAAGCGGTGATCTCGTGAGTATGGAAATTGTGGAATTGAAGGAGAGCACCATAACTATTGAAGAGATGACCTCGTGAGTATGGAACTCGTGGATTTGAAGGAGAGTACCATAGTTGTTGAAGAGATCACCTTGCGAATATATAATTCATGGATTTGAAGTAGAGCACCATAGTTGTTGAAGTGGTGATCTTGCGAGTATGAACCTCGTGGAATACCAGCTTGAAGTCATGATGAGTAAGCATTCTCATGGAAAGTAGGATGTTAAAGGAGATCATCGTAAGTAGGAGCTCGCACGATACATGAGAACACCTCACAAGCATGAAGAAACGCGCGAGTATGAGCTTGCAGAATAACTTATATGCTTTCTCCTGACGATGAACTCGTTGTGAATTGCCATGTTTGTTAGTCATACAAAAATTACTCACAGGCTTTACCAAAATACCCATAAGCATGAACATGTATGAAAAGCACCACTATTGAAAAAGGAGATGAACTGGGGGGGGGGTGAGTGTCACTTTTGAGTTCTCCCTGTCTAGCGAGTAGGTCACCTGCAGAGCTTGCCTATGGGCGAGTAACATTGATACTCGCCTCTTTGAAGTCACAAATCCTGCTTATA
The DNA here is from genome assembly GCA_039583875.1 of Platanthera guangdongensis. NCBI lineage: Eukaryota > Viridiplantae > Streptophyta > Magnoliopsida > Asparagales > Orchidaceae > Platanthera > Platanthera guangdongensis. Next base: position 15,445,097 of record CM077156.1, read on the forward strand.
CTCGTCCATGGACGAGTAACAATGATACTCGCCTCTTTGAAGTCACAAATCCTGCCTATACTCGCATATGGCCGAGTATAAAGGAAGCTCACCTCTTCGAAGTCGCCAATCCCGCATATACTCGCCTGCATATGCCATCTGCAACTCGCCTCCATGAACTGTTCTGCATATTTTCGCCTAGAGTTGTCGTCATATGGAACTCTGCTATGGGCGAGCAACAAGGGAACTCGCCTTTTGCGAGTAGGACACCTGCGGGTTGATTTGGAACACGCTATCTGGAGCTCGTCAAAGTATATCATCATCTGCAACTCGCGTACGTGAACTGATCCGTGTCGACAAACCCCGGGCAGCCAGTGGTCGGCGTGCTCGCAGCCGTTGGCGGTGTAAGACCCCATTTTTGTGGCACCGAGTCTTATGCCCAAAACCGCGGCTTTGTGGTGATACCATCCCCGTGGAGGTAGTCACTTCAAATCGCCGATTCTGTCAGCATAAACTCAATCATATATCACAAAAGAAAAGAAAAAAAATCATATATATGAAATGAGTCCACAATCATAATGCTGTAAATATAAGTCCACAAAAGTAGATCTGAAAATGAAACTCAAATGGGCTCCTACCCAATACATATGATCCTCACTACAAAACGCTCACGGAAGAAAAACTACTATCACTCACGGATCCTGTTGCTACTCCTGGATTAGGCTGGTTCACCTCCTCCTGCATTCTACTCTGGTTGTGTTGGGACCCCTGGAGCTGCACCCTGTCTACCAGCTGGTGTTCCTGGTGTTATGCCCATCAGGACGTTAGTTAAAAACTAAGTCTTGGTCCCCCTCCCATCCTGCGACTCCTAGGCACCGTGCAGGGGAGGATGAAGAGGAAGATATTGAAAGTGGAGAGTAAACAAGAGCATGTGACAGTAACCCTAGCTACCATATGCTAAAAATATCTTTCACAATATTAACATGTATATAAATGAAACATAGAGTAAAGGAACAACACAATGGGAACGGTAACATGAAGTAAGGGTAAAACAACTAACTATAATCACAAAAAAAGTAATCTCAATTTATAAGAATGCCCATACAAACTTATAAATGAAGGAGTCATTTTGCAAGGCCTAACGTATAAAGATCCCATAATAATTTATATGTTAGGGGTATACAAGTTTTATGCAATATTATGTATGATGTGAAATGCTATGCATGCTAATTAACTTTTCTCATACAGTGCAACACACCTACTCGACTCTATGCACACAAACCTTTAGTTCCCCAATTTATAGTCAGCTAAACTCTCAGGTACCTCTCGTAGTGGCAAACAGAGGCAGTGAGTTGGGCCTCCCCCTCCTAGGTCGGTATTCACACTACCCAGTGTAAGCCCCCCTTTTTTGCAACACTACCCGGTCTTACGCCCAGAATCGTCATTTCGCGGTGACATCTTCGCTCGGAAGGTCGTCACTACGAAACGACAACCCTGCCGACACACAGAATCACCAAAGATGCGGAAGCTTTTGAAAGAAGACAGTAAATGCCAAGTCCACAAAACATATCACATATAATTAAATAGCACGAGTCAAGCATGTCCCAGAAAAAACGAGTATCGAAAAAGACGAACAGAAGGGTAAACGGGCTTATGCACAGTACATCAGAATCCTCACTATAAGGTCTCTCGCGGACACTAACAAAACTAAACACTCACGGAGCCAGAGGCGGGTGCTCCTGAGCTAGACTGACCCACCTCCATGTGCACTGTGCCCTTCTAGCGCTGTCTCTCCGTCTGCTGCTTGTCTCCCATCTGGAGCCCTTGAAAAATAATGGTCCACCGACCATTAGTCAAAAGACTAAGCCAACTATCATACCCGACTCCCCCCACGACTCCTAGGCACCGTGCGAGAAGGAGGATAGGGAAGATATTGAGGTGGAGAAGTGTCAAAGCAGATGGCGGAGGACCTAAGATAACAGTGATATAACAGAACTATAAAGATGTACAATAATAATATGATAATATCAACAGTAAGCCAGTAAAGAAGGAAAGTAAGAGAGCGGAGTATGATGAAGAATAACCTTAACTTATATGAATGCACATACACAATTATAAGTTAAGGGGTCTTTTGCAAGACTCCCATCATATAAAAAGTCTCATACCATTTTATATGATGGGGTGTCAGGTTTATATGAAAATATGACTGTAGTGCTTTGTTATGCATGAAATGCTATGTTCACACAAGTGCAACTCACGCACACGACTCTTTGCGCACAGACCTTTAGTTCCCCCATTTTGGAGTTAGCTAAACTCTCAGGTACCTCGCGCTGTGGCAAACGGAGGCAGTGGGTTGGGCCACCCCACTACTAGGCCGTCATTCATGCCACCCAACCTAGACCCTTGTACGCCTCAACGTGAAGAACACACCACGGAGCCTCTGCGTACCAAGATGGAAAATCCACCAGTCTTTCCTTGGCTATGTGTGAACCACACTCACCAAGTCATCGTACCGACGTCAGCGTGAACGAACGTCAAGTAACAAAGACCCACCACCATATGTTATACACATGCAAACCAAAACTTTCGAGCCATAGGATCCCCAGACTAACCCGTCTGTCAAAATATCTACCGAGCCAACGGCTCACCGGGCTAACCTGCCCATCACTAAAACCACCGAGTCTACCGCTCGAGAGACCTAACCTAACTCCCACAATACCGAGGAGTGTGAGTGTAAGTGTAACCCTAAAGTATTTCTAATTGCTCTTCCATTCCATTTATTCCTACGGCTTACGTTAACCTTGGACTGTCCAAGGCATTCCCCGTGAAGGGCTCTCAAGGGGACCAGGAACTACGATGGGCTGAAGCCCAATGCTCCCTTTCACAAGTTACTTATTTATTATTGGTTAATTACCAAATTCCTGGTCCCTTTTAATATTATACTGGATCTAATCCTAGTGTATTTTGACTCTCTTTCTCTCTACAGGAAAGATGACCTTTCGTCGATCTCGAGCACCACTTAACACTAACCAACACAACATTCTCCTCATCATGACTCTTAATGAAACTCACTTTTTCATCTTACCAAATCAGCATGCAATACTTCCTACTTCCTATGACCATCCCCCATGTTATCACAATCCCCGCAGCTTTACTAAATGCAGACCAACCTAAGCTATATGATGTACATGACGGGTGGTACTCCAAATTTTCATCCAAATGCCCTAAGATAATTACTGTGGGCTTATCATGACACATTTAGTCTAAATCTCGAGACTTGTAATTTTCCTAATTATTTTAGCATTTATTAGATTTTCCCAAAAGTTAGGCCATGGGTAATTTTGAACATGAGATACTAGATTTCCTTAAGTTATGACCACCCAAAAATTAGAAATAGTATATGATAGCAAAATATCAGTGAATTCCAAATTTCACCGACCTTTATAAATGTAATAACCTCTAAATAGTTAATACAAGTTAAGTCATATAATTTTAGATAATGAAGGGAGTACCATAAATTATAGTCCAGAAATTATATAAAAATTACCAGAGCCTTATAATAATCAAAAAATACTACTGACTAAGTTTCATGCAATTCCAAGGTCAGTGAGGCATGTATAAAAATACTTCCAATAATTCCACTAAAGTGCACTTGTGAAGAAACATTCTTATAGACTCATCCAAATAATATGTGAAAATTTTAGAGGCTTCCTTATGCCATAAAAAGTTCTCTGGACAAATAACACAATTTTACAGCAATGTATACTATTTATTATCTATTTATCAAAATATGGTGCACTAGTTTACTTTACACATGAAGTACTAAGAGGAAATGCACAAATGATCCAAATAATATACTAGTACCTCTAAATGATATTTAATTAACCTTGCCAGAGTTTCATATCATTCTAAGGTAATCTAACCATGGTGACTTCAAAATCATCAAAAAGGGCAAGGTGGAGATTATACCTACAAGTATGAGGTACTGTTTTCTAAACATCTTATAATAAATCTCAGAGGTCAATAGCACTATAAAATTACTTCTACCAAAATTTCATAAGGATCCAAGGTCATAAGACCCTTTATTTATTCCTTAAGATGTATAAACCTAAATAATTTCCAAGAGATTTAAGTGGAGTGTATGTGTTCAAAAACTACCAAATTCCTTCCTAGGGGATTAATGCACCCTTAAAACCCATGGGGGTAAACCCCAGGCCCAAACAAAGCCTAAACACCCTAGGTCCTTCACAAACCCTAACATGCTTAATCGAAGGCTTGAACTAGGGCACTAGATCTTATCCACCCTAACTCATCCCAAATTCTAAGAGAGGGTGTCCCTACTGACCTTGGCACTCTGGAAAGAGCCCCAACCCATTTGGGTGACGATTGGCAACTCCATGCCTCAAGAATCCTACACCCTAAACTCACCTTAAGGGCCAAAACTTTAATCACATCAAAACCCAGCAAAATCATACACAAATGGGTTGAGATTTTAACCAGTGACTCATGGTGACCGTTAGGACCATCCATAAAAGTTTTGGGGGTTGGTAATGTCATTAGTACCCTTAATTAAACATACTAGGATTATAAAATTTTTACCAAAATTATAGAAAAGGTTTCTCCAAAAATTCTCATTTTTGGATATGTCCTAGGAATAGACAAGACTGACTACCTGTCCAAATTTCAGGTCATTTGGACATATGGTGAACTGGGGGAACTCATTTTAATCTATAACTAGCCCTAAGTATAGACTGCACCATTTTGGGTGCTGAGGTCAGACCTCTAAGCCAAACTGGTTGAAACAAATTTTAAATTAAAGTAGACCTCAAGGCTACAACTTTGATGTTAACAACTTTTCTGTTGAAGCCTCTAATTATTTTTAATAAATAGAAACATTTACTATAATATGTGTGACAAAACAAATGAATGAAATTAATTAATACTAAGGTTAAAAATCGAAGCCGACACGAATTTTGGCGCAAATCGTGCGGCATCTGGGCGTCTTCAACCTCCAGTTGACGGTTGAGATTGCCCCATCATGGAGTCTTTTCCAAGCCCTGCCACCGACCACCCATCCATCTCCCCGGCCGGCCACCGCCACCACAACCTTCGTTGAGGTGGTGGCTATCGCCAGGCGGCGACACGACCGCCAGAGAGGCCGTTACTGGCAAACCCGAGAGGTGAAAAAATCCCGAAAACTTTAGGAAAAAGCTCACTAGATCGGGCTCAATTGAGCCTGATATATCTCCTATTTGATCTTGGATCCTAGCACCGAGGGAGAGGGGGAGAAATCGACCTTCAATCGTGCTTGCCGACGGGTTTGGTGTTGGTGTTCCATGACCGGTGGTGGAGGCAATCGAGATTCTTCAAAAACACAGCCAAGTAGCTTGAAACCGCCGGGGATGGGTGGAAACGACTCCTTGGTGTCCAGTAAAGCTTTTAAAGGAAATAGAAAGGGGAGGGGAGGGGTCTTTTGTTCATGGCTCCATTAATGGCCACTAATGACAATTTCAGCCATGGGTGAATACACTGTTCCAGCCATTGAACAGCCACCAAAATGACTCCTGCTCTTCTCTGTACTGAATGGGGATTTGGAACAATGCTTTGGAAACGGAGCGAGGGGCCCTTGATCTCCCTAGGACATGAATGCTCTCCTCCCAAAACGCCACCGGTTTGCTCGACAATCTTTCGTCGAGCACCGCTCGACGATTTTGTCGATCTCGGCTCGACGATTTCGTCGATCTCGGCTCGACGATTTCGTCGAGCTCGACTCGACGATTTTCATCGAGCTCGGCTCGACAATTTCGTCGAGCTCGGCTCGACGATTTCGTCGAGCTCTGTTCGACTCTTAGCCCGTACTTTTGGGGTGTTACAATGGATGTCACTAGACCCTTTAGCGCTTCCCAGGGTTTTGTCATGACCCAGTCATGACAAAACCATCCTAGGGATCTAGAAGTCTGAGGGATGTTGCAAATCCCAATACTTAAAAAAAAATTTGTCCTCGAAATTCAAGTTAGGACTACGTGGTTTCAAGTATAAATAAGAAAAAGAATGTGACATCCCGAGAGTTTAACGAGATTACCTGATGTGAAAAGCTTCGGGTACCTTTGCTACATCAAGTCCTGTGGCTCCCACGTGTGCTCCTCTTGTACATGATTCTTCCACAAGACCTTGACCAGCGGAACCCTCTTGAGCAACAGGGTCCGTTCCGCTATATCGTCAATCCTTACCAGCACCATGCCGACTGACCGATCCGACGCCACAGGGCCATCCATAGCAGAAATCAGTTGTTCAGGCTGTAGCAAAGCTCTCCAAATGTAAGAGATGTGGAAGACGTCATGTAGTCATGCTAACTATGGCGGAAGCTCCAGCCTGTATGCCAAGGCGCCGACCCGCTCTAGGCTCCTGTAGGGCCCCATGTATCTAGGACTGAGCTTCTTCTGCCTTCGAACCCGAGAAACTCCGTTCATCGGCCGAATCTTCAGGAACACCCGGTATCCTACCAAGAACTCCACCTGTCGATGTCGCGCATCATAGTACTTGGCCTGCTTGCTCTGAGACTCCAACATCCTATACTGTATCAGCCTCACCTGTGTATCAGTGTCCTCTACAAACTCTGAGCCAAGAGCCTTGGGGTCCTCATCCTGGACCCAAGATAGAGGGGTCAGACACCTTCGTCCATACAGATCCTCATAATGGGCCATGCGTATACTGGCCTGATGACTGTTGTTGTAGGAGAACTCGATCAGTGGCAACAGTCTCTCCCAAGGCTCCCCGCAATCTAGAATGCATAAGCGCAAAAGATCCTCCAAAGTCTGGTTGGTGTGCTCTGTCTGTCCATCTGTCTGAGGGTGGAAGGCTGTGCTAAACGTCAACCGAGAGTCCAGGTAAGCCTGTACTGACCTCCATTCCTTGGATGTGAAACGCCCATCCCGATCTGAAACGATCGTCTTGGGCACTCCATGATAGCACACAAACGGCTCTACAAACTTTCGCACTAGATCAACTACCGGAGCGTCCTTCCTGACTGGGATAAACCTGACCACCTTTGTCAGCCTGTCGACGATGACCTAAATCGAATAGTTTGTTGTATGCGACCCAGGTAGCCCGTGTATGAAGTCCATGGCTATATCCTCAAACTTCCAATCCGGCACTGGGAGTGGCTGCAGTAACCCGGCCAGACTCCTGCACTCTGCCTTTACTAGCTGGCAAGCCTCGCAATGCGTCACAAAAAATATGATGTCCTTCTTCATGCCTGGCCAAAACATGGTCTTATTCAGATCTGATGCCATCTTCGTGATACCCGGCTGCACGGAGTATCTGCTGTAGTGAGCCTCTGCCATGATGTCATCCCGAATCCGGCCTCCTGCCGGTATATAAACTCTGCCCCTAAAACAAAGCAGCTCATATCTCAGTGAATAATCCCAAGTCATGCCTTCCTCCAAGGCTCTAAAAATGGGCTCCATCCTTGCATCCAGCCTCTGCCCGTCCCTGATGCGATCCCGGATATCATATGTGGTACTCATCGATGCGAGGTACTCCCTTTACAACTCTGGATCATCCTTGGATACCAGGGATATCTGCATCTCCTCCAACATACGCACCAGCTCCAAAGCCATCAACTGGGGCACTGCTCCTGACATGGTGGCTCTCCGGCTCAGAGCGTCTGCCACCACGTTCGCCTTATCGGGATGGTAATGCATGGAATACTGATAGTCTGAAAGGAACTCTACCCAGAACCTCTGTCAGATATTCAGCTCCTTCTGAGTGTCCACATATTTCAGGTTCTTATGATCTGAGAAGATATCAAAGTGAACCCCGTAGAGGGAGTGTCTCCAGATTTTCATAGCGAAAATCACCGCTCCCATCTCCAAGTCATGCACCAGATAGTTTAGCTCGTGCTTCTTCAAATGTATGGAAGCATAAGAGATCACGTGCCCATTATGCATCAGAACGGCACCCATCCCCTTGTATGAAGCGTCAGTGTAAACATAAAATCCCTCCCTCCTGGATGGAAGGGCAAGAATAGGAGCCGGGGTGAGCCGGCCCTTTAGTTCCTAGAAAGCGGCCTCGCACCGCGTCGTCCAAACGAATGGGGTCTCCTTCTTTGTCAGGGATGTGAGCAGGAGAGTAATCCGAGAGAACCCCTCTACGAACTTCCGGTAATAGCCGACAAGTCCTAGAAAACTCCTCACATCGGTGGCTGTCTTCAGAGGTAGCCAATCTCGAACTGCCTGAACCTTCGTCGGATCCACTGCTAAACCTGCTCCACTGATAATATGGCCCAGAAAGGCCACCTCCTTCAACCAGAACTGGCACTTGCTGAACTTCGCAAACAACCTGTGCTCCCGGAGCTTCTCCAAGGTCAGTGCCAGGTGGCGAGCATGCTCCTACTCAGTCCTTGAATAGATGAGGATGTCATCTATAAAAACGCTGACAAAAATGTCAAGGTAAGCCTCAAATACCCGGTTCATCAAGCTCATGAACGCGGATGGGGCATTCGTGAGGCCAAAGGGCATCACTATGAACTCAAATAACCCATATCTGCTGCTAAAGGCTGTCTATGGAATGTCCACCTCATGTATACATAGCTGTTAATATCCTGATCGCAGATCCAACTTTGAAAACCAATGAGCTCCCTCCAACTGGTCAAACAACTCGTCAATCCTGGGCAGGGGATATGTGTTTTGGACCGTGAGCCTATTCAGGGCTCTGTAATCAATGCATAAGCGGTGTGTGTCGTCCTTCTTCTTTACAAATAAAACTGGAGCTCCCCAAGGCGAGGAGATCGGCCTGACAAATCCGGCTTCTACCAGCTCCTGTAACTGGCTCCGAAACTCTACCCGCTCCTTCGGGGCCATACGGTAGGGTGCTCTCGATACGGTTTTAGCCCCCGGCACGAGCTGAATCTGGAAGCCTTGCTCCCGATGCGGTGGTAACCCTGGCAACTTCTCTGGGAATACATCAGTAAAGTCTCGAACCATCGGAATATCAGCAACGAAGTCCTTGACCTCAGCCATCTCGAACAACACCTGGTAAACCTTGTCTCCCTGCAGGTGGGCCTTGACAACCTGAATAGAAGAGAGAAAGAGGAGGAAACATGAGCAATACCTTCAAATATTGCATATACATCTCCACATTTGAGTACAACCCTCCTCGCTGGGCAGTTAATCTGAGCGTGGTTCTGGGCGAGCCATGCCATACCCAGAACAAGATCGAATTCCGGCAAGCTCAGGGTTGTTGTCGGGGCATTGAGGGTCAACCCATCGATGGTCACCCTCAGGATGCAACTTGCAGTAGATCGGACCACCATCCCATTAGGGAGACGCACCCTCCTGCAACTCCCTCGTAAAACCGAACACCCTCCAGCTTCTCGATGAAGTCCTCTGAGACAAAATTGTGTAATGCCCCCATATCGAAGAGAGTGTGGGCGGGCTTGCCACACACCAACACTTCTCCTGAGTTCATTCGAATACTCTTAGTTATCTAGTTTAAGATTCTTCCTTAGCATTTAAACTGTTTCAAATCTACACAGTCTCATCTTGGAAAGAAAAAAACTTTAAAAAGAAAAATTTGATGTACCTGCCATTACCCTCTATGGGTCCCGGGGCTGTGCCAGATCTAAGGCATAAACCTGTCCCTATCCTGTCTGCGCTCTCTCCCCTGAAATCCACTGCCCCGGCCATGTACCTGCCCACCAAACTACTGAGCAATTAGGGCCTCCTAGAGTGCTAGTAATGGTGCTCCTCTCATAGGGCAGTTCCTTCAAATGTGCCCCGGCTGGTTACACCGATAACATGTCGGTGGATCCTCCACTGCCCTCGGCATCTCCCTCATCTGTAGTGGCTGAGGAGCCAGCACCACAGGGGTACTCTGCTCTTGCCTGCCCTCCTGACGGGGTTTACCCCCATTCCTCTTTTCCCCAATAACTCGACCTCTCGGCGGGTCTCTCCTACCGCCGATCACAACGTCACTGGCCGATCTCTTCCGGCCCCGAACAACAAGCTGGTCTGCCTCCAGTTTATTGGCCATCTCCAAGATCCTGGCCAAACTCCCATCAAAGACGAAGAGGAGGGCCTGCCTCGTGTTGTCGTGAAGTCCCTTATAGAACCTCTTCGCGTAGCCCATATCATCCAGCTGGTACGAATCCGCAAAGCAGGCTAAATGAGTAAACTCCCGATAGTACTCCAAAACTGTCCTGCTTCCCTGTCTTAACTGCAGGAACCTGTCCTCCAACTCATCTCTCGCTGACTAAGGCACAAAATGCTCCAGTAGGCCTGCCCTGAACTCCTCCCAGGAAATGTCTGCAATATCCACTCCAGCAAAGGTGGTGTCCAGTAGCGACTTCCACCACCTCTTCGCATGCGACTCCAGACATGACACTGCCAAAGTCACAGCCTCCTCTGACGGGCATCTAATACCGGTCAGCATATCGTAAATGATGTCCAACCACTCCTATGTACAAACTGCAGTTTTCGTCCCAAGATTGGATGGGGGAGAAGCCCCCGGAAGACGCTCAGCCAGTTTGCCCCGGGATTTGGCTGAGGAGCCGGAGCCTGCTGAACCCTGAAGGCCTCCAAAATAGCAGTCAAAGTCTGGCCTATCTCTGTCTGCTGGAACAGAGTCGGAGCTGGCGGGGGTGGAATCACGTTTTGAGCCTGAAATGACCCCTGATGGGGAGTAGGGTTCGTCGAAGGCTACAAAGGAGAGTACCAAATGTTAAACGTTAAGGGAAAGGAAGGAAAGAGATGAGACTTTTGCATGTGATTTACCTTTATGGGCACACCATTGCTTCTGCTACTAGTTTATCCCCAAACTAAGTTCGCGCGGGGTGGCCCCAGGGTTTGTGGACTTCTTTTTTCTTCGGATCGAGGTTACTCTGATACCAGTTTGTAAGACCCCCCCCCTTTTTGCTACACTACTGGGTATTACACCCAGAATCATCGTTTCACGGTGACATCTTCGCTCGGAAGGTCGTCACTACGAAACGCCAACCCTGCCGGCACACAGAATCACCAAAGATGCGAAAGCTTTTGAAAGAAGGCAGTAAATGCCAAGTCCACAAAACATATCACATATAAGTAAATAACATGAATCAAGCATGTCCCAGAATAAAAGAGTATCAAAAAAGATGAACAAAAGGGTAAACGGGCTTATGCCCAGTATATCAGAATCCTCACTACAAGGTCGCTCGCGGAAACTAACAAAACTAAACACTTAGGGAGCCAGAAGCGGGTGCTCCCGAGCTAGACTGGCCCACCTTCATGTGCACCATGCCCTGCTGGTGCTGTCTCTCCGTCTGCCGCCTGTCTCTCATCCGGAGCCCCTGAAAAATAATGGTCCACCGACCGTTAGTCAAAAGACTAAGCCAACTATCATCCCCGCCTCCCCCCGCGACTCCTAGGTACCGTGCGGGAAGGAGGATAGGGAAGATATTGAGGTCGAGAAGTGTCAAAGCAGATGACGGCAGACCTAAGCTAGCAGTGATATAACAGAACTATAAAGATGTACAACAGTAATATGATAATATCAACAGTAAGGCGGTAAAGACGGAAAGTAAGAGAGCAGAGTATAATGAAGAATAACCTTAACTTATATGAATGCACATACAAACTTATAAGTTAAGGGGTCTTTTGCAAGGCTCCCATCGTATAAAAAGTCTCATATCATTTTATACGATGGGGTGTCAGGTTTATATGCAAATAGGAGTGTTGTGCTTTGTTATGCATGAAATGCTATGTTCACACAAGTGCAACTTACGCACACAACTCTATGCGCACAGACCTTTAGTTCCCCCATTTTGGAGTTAGCTAAACTCTCAGGTACCTCGCGCTGTGGAAAACAGAGGCAGTGGGTCGGGCCACCCCACTACTAGGCCGACATTCACGCCACCCAACCTAGACCCTTGTACGCCTCAATGTGTAGAACACACCACAGAGCCTCTGCGTACCATGCTGGCAAATCCACCAGTCTTTCCTTGGCTATGTGTGAACCACACTCACCGAGTCATCGTTCTGACGTTGGCGTGAACGACCGTCAAGTAACAAAGACCCACCACCATATGTTATGCACATGCAAACTAGAACTTTCGAGCCATAGGCTCCTCGGACTAACCCGTCCGTCAAACTACCTACCGAGCCACCGACTCGCCGGGCTAACCTGACCATCACTAAAACCACTGAGCCTACCGCTCGAGAGAACTAACCTGACTCCCACAACACCGAGGAGTGTGAGTGTAAGTGTAACCCTAGAGTATTTCTAATTAGTCTTCCATTCCATTTATTCCTACGACTTACGTTAACCTTGGACTGCCCAAGGCATTCCCCGTGAATGACTCTCGAGGGCACTAGGAACTACAATGGGCTGAAGCCCAAAGCTCCCTTTCGCAAGGTACTTATTTATTATTGGTTAATTACCCAATTCCCGATCCCTTTTAATATTATACTGGATCTAATCCTAGTGTATTTTGACTCTCTTTCTCTCTATAGGAAAGACGACCTTTCGTCGATCCCTAACACCACTTAACACTAACCAACCCAACATTCCCTTCATCATGACTCTTAATGAAACTCACTTTTTCATCTTACCAAATCAACATGCAATACTCCCTACTTCCTATGACCATCCCTCATGTTATCACAATCCCCGCAGCTTTACTAAATGCAGACCAACCTAAGCTATATGATGTACATGACAGGAGGTACTCCAAATTTTCATCCAAATGCCCTAAGATACTTTTTGTGGGCTTATCATGACACATTTAGTCTAAATTCAGAGACTTGTAATTTTCCTAATTATTTTAGCATTTATTAGATTTTCTCAAAAGTTAGGCTATGGGTAATTTTGAACATGAGATAATAGATTTCCTTAAGTTATGGTTACCCAAAAATTAGAAACAGTATATAATAGCAAAATATCAGTGAATTCCAAATTTCATAGACTTTTATAAATGTAATAACATCTAAATAATTAATTCAAGTTAATTCATATAATTTTAGATAATGAAGGGAGTACCATAAATTATAGTCCAGAAATTATATAAAAATTACTAGAGCCTTATAATGATCATAAAACACTACTGACTAAGTTTCATGCAATTCCAAGGTCAGTGAGCCATGTATAAAAATACTTCCAATAATTCCATTAAAGAACACTTATGAAGAAACATTCTTATAAACTCATCCAAATGATATGTGATAATTTTCTAGGCTTCCTTATGCCATAAAACGTTTTCTGGCAAAGTAACACAATTTCACAGCACGGTATACTATTTATTATCTATTTATCAAAATATGGTGCACTAGTTTACTTTACACATAAAGTAATAAGAGGAAATGACCAAATGCTCCAAATAATATACTAGTGCCTCTAAATGATATTTAATTAACCTTTCCAAAGTTTCATATCATTCTAAGGTAATCTAACCATGGTTACCTCAAAATCATCAAAAAGGGCAAGGTGGAGATTATACCTACAAGTATGAGCTACTGTTTTCTAAACATCATATAATAAATCTCAGAGGTCAATAACACTATAAAATTACTTCTACCAAAATTTCATAAGGATCCAAGGTCATAAGACCCTTTACTTATTCCTTAAGATGTATAGACTTAAATAATTTCTAAGAGATTTAAGTGCAGTGCATGTGTCCAAAAACTACCAAATTCCTTCCTGGGCATTACTCCACCCTATAAATCCATGGGGGGTAAACCTCAAGCCCAAACAATGCCTAAACACTCAAGGTCCTTCACAAACCCTAAAAGGCTCAATCCAAGGCTTGAACTAGGGCACTAGGTCTCATCCACCCTTACTCATCCCAAACTCTAAGAGAAAGTGTCCCTACTAACTTTGGGACTCTGGCCAGAGCCGCAACCCATTTGGGTGAGGATTGGCCCCTTCATGCCCCAAGAGTCCTACACCCTAAACTCACCTTAAGGGCCCAAACTTTAATCACATCAAAACCCAATAAAATCATACTCAAATGGGTTGAGATTTTAGCCAGTGACTCATGGTGACACTAAGACCATCCACCAAAGTTTTGTGGGTTGGTGATGTCATTAGGCCCCTTAATTAAACTATACTAGGATTATTAAATTTTTACCAAAACTATAGAAAAGTTTTCTCCAAAAATTCTCATTTTTGGATAGGTCCTAGACATAGATAAGACTGACTACCTGTCCAAATTTCAGGTCATTTGGACATGTGCTGAAGTGGGGTCACTCATTTTAATCTCTGACTAGCCCTAAGTATAGACTGCACCATTTTGGGTGCTGAGATCAGACCACTAAGCCAAATTGGTTGCAACAAATTTAAAATTAAACTAGACCTCAAGGGCTACAATTTGGTGTTGCCAACTTTTTCTGTTGATGCACCTAAGTATTTTTAATAAATAGAAACATTTACTATAATATGTGTGATAAAAACCAAATGAATGAAATTAATTAATCCTAAGGTTAAAAATCGAAGGCGGCACAAATCTTGGCGCAAATCGTGCGGCATCTGGTCGTCTTCAACCTCCAGCCGACGACTGAGATTGTCCCGTCCTGGAGTCTTTTCCAAGCACTGCCGCCGACCACCCGGCCATCCCCCTGGCCGGCCACCACCACCACCACCTTCGTTGAGGTGCTGACTATTGCCAGGAGGCAACACGGCTGCCAAAGAGGTTGTTTCCGGCGAACCAGAGAGGTGATAAAAGCCCTAAAACTTTAGGAAAAAGCTCACTAGATCGGGCTAAATTGAGCCCGATATCTCTCCTATTTGATCTAGGATCCTAGCACCGAGGGAGAGGGGGAGAAATCGACCTTCAATCGTGCTTGCCAACGGGTTTGGTGTTGGTGTTCCATGACCGGTGGTGGAAGCAATTGGGATTCTGCAGCAACACAGCCAAGTAGCTTGAAACCGTCGGGGAAAGGGTGGAAACGACTCCTTGGTGTCCAGTGAAGCTTTTAAAGGAAACAGAAAGGGGAGGGGAGGGGTATTTCTTCATGGCTCCATTAATGGCCACTAATGGCAATTTCGGCCATGAGTGAATACACTGTTCCGGCCATTGAACAGCCACCAAAACGACTCCTGGTCTTCTCTATACTGAATGGGGATTTGGAACAATGCTTTGGAAAAGGAGAGAGGTGCTCTTGGTCTCCATAGGCCATGAATGCTCTCCTCCAAAAATGCCACCGGTCTGCTTGACGATTTCGCCGAGCTCGCTTGATGATTTCGCCGAGCTCCGCTCGGCGATTAGCCCGTACTTTTGGGGTGTTACAATGGTTGTCACAATTCCCTTTAGCGCTTCGTAGGGTTTTGCCATGACCCAGTCATGACAAAACCATCATAGGGGTCTAGAAGTCTGAGGGATGTTACACCCAGCCTAGACCCTTCGTACTACTCGGTACACCCACAATCAGGTGCTACAGAGTCTCTTGTACTGATGCAGACAAATCCACCAGTCTTTTATTGGCTAAGTGCACACTTACACTTGCCGAGTCAACGTATCGGCGTCGGTATGAATGACCGTCCAACAACGAGGACCCACAACTTTAATGCACATGCACACATGTTATAAAAGAATTCCAAAGCCATCGGCTCACCAAACCAAGCCATCAATTCTATCAAACACCAAGTCAACCGCTCGTGGGATTAAACCAACTATCCTCCTGAAATGATGGGGTGAGTGAATGTGTGACGATAACTTAATAATGGTTAATCTTTTAGTATACTTATTCCTACAATTTAGGGTTAACCTTGGATTGCCCAGGGCATGCCCAGTGAAGGGCTCTCGAGGGCACTAGGAACTACAATGAGCAGAAACCCAAAGTTCCCTCTCTCAAGGCACTTACGTTTATGGGTACCTATTTAGTACCCAACCCCTTCCCACATTACTCTTGAGCTAACCCTAAGTGAATTACGACTTTCAGGGAAAAGTCAATACTTCGTCATCCCCAAGCACAACTCCGTCTCCTTGGTACTCAGACTACCTAGCATTTGGCCCTAAAGGTGACTTCATCTAGACTCCACCAAATTTAAGTGCACCCACTATGTTACTTCCCATGTGAGACCTATAACTCTACCTTGAATACCTCAAATTACTGCATGCAGACCAAATGAACTAGTTTAAGCGTATAAAAGTGAATACCCCAAATTACTTCATCAAAAACCTTAGGATTATTTCTAGGGGTCTATCATGACATGTACTAAAATCCAGAAATTTGTATTTTTCCTACTTAAATCAGCTTTTTTAATAATTTTCCTAAAATTATGCCTCATATGACTTTGAACATGAAGTGCAACTTTCTGATATGCAAATGTATCACTAAAAGTTTCACAGTTTCATAATGGCTAAATAACAGCAAGGTATGAAATTCATAATTTCTATCATAAATCACAATATAATTATTTTGATCAAAACGATATTTAACAAAAGGAGTACAAGATTTTATCATCCAAAAATTGTAATAAAATTACCAGAGGACTATAATGATCAGAAAATATCACTTCCCAAATCTCATGATCTTTAATTTTATTTAGCAACATAATTAAATTTATAAAGGAAATTACACCAAGGGCAAATTGTGAAAGAACTACTATATAATTACCTCCAAAAATTGTAATAAAATTTACAGAGCTTCATAATGATCTAAAAACTTTACTGGTCAAGTATCATAATTTTTCAGTACACAATTTATCCTAAACCAAATTTATTTCTCTGGATGATAATATCAAATGTTGCAAAGGAGATACTGCAAATCTTCAACTAAAAATTATAATAAAATTTGCAGACATATATAACATTAGTAAAAGCCTATTACCAAAGTTTCATGCTCTTCCAATATTGTATGGTCATGTATTTTGCACTTGAAGGGAAAGTTCTTATTCTATGTAATAAGTGTTTTGTGGGGGAAGATTCGCCATAAAATTCTAAATAAATTATCCAAGATGTATTTCAATCCAATGAAACTTTCTACAAGTCTTGAGCCAATACTTGGAGATGTGGCCCTATTTCCTTCATTAATCTTAATAGGCAGCCCTAAGGTTGAACTAGGGTTTCTTGACATTTCAACCCTAAATACTCCTAGAAAGATTCATAGAGGTGTTTCAAGTGATAGTAATATAGTGGCCAAGGTTTCACCTTGTTTGGTTGAGAGGTTGATCACTCAACTTCACTAAGTGCACTTTTGAAGAACTAGGCTTGTTACCTCTAAGTGACCAACCTTGATTACTAGGTTACCCCATCTAATCAACTCTAAATGGACTTATATTTTTTTCATGGGCATATAATGATCCCTCTGGTCATCCACCAGAGTTTAGGGGAAATTTGAGGTCCTTGGACCTTATTTCACCACATGTGTGAATTATTAAATTTTTGCAAAAATTATAGAAAATTCATCTACAAAAATTTTGATTTTTGGATATGTTGGGAGTCATGGCCAGACCAGCCTAGGGTCCAATTTTCAAGCCATTTGACTGCATAGGCCACCAAGGGCACTCATTTTTATTTCTGATTTGCCTTTGGACACCTTGCACCAAAAAGTATGCTGAGGAAAATCCAGTAGTCCAAATTGCTTCGTTCTAATTTTGTATTAAACTAGACACCGAGGGCTAAGTTTTCTATGTTGTTCACATTTACAGAAAAGTCATCTATCTATTGTTAATAATTAAAACCAAGTGATTGAAATAAAGTGACAGCAATGAAATTATTTTCATTTATTAAAACAACCTGCGCTTATCAGATCGAGCCGATCCAACGGCCGTGGGTCATCATCCCTGATGAGCCAAGGGCGGTGATTGAATATTCCTGGAGCTATTCAACTCCAATTCCTGGCCATGCGGCCACCTCCTTGGCCTACCACCGCTACCACCACCTCCGTTGAGGTAGTGGCTATCGCCTGACGGCAGCACGGCCGCCGGAGAGGCTTTTTCCGGCAAACCCGAGGGGTTGATTTTCATGAAAAATCTCTCATGTTTTCCTCACTGATTAGGATTGATTGAGCCTGATTTCTTCACCTAATGATTTACAGATCTAGCACAAAGGAAGATGAAGAGGACTAGACCTGCAGGCAGGCTTGGTGGCGAGTGTGGTGGTGGTGTGCCATGTCTGACGACCTCTTAGCTCTTCCTTGCCTATTTCTGAATCCTTTACCCAATCCAGTGATGTAAATGTTCGTTTTGTTGTTTGGGAGCTTTTAAAACTGATGAAGGGGTCAACTTGGGGAGTGGGAGGGACAAACCATGAATGACCACTAATAGCCTTGAATCAAGTTTTCGGTCACCACCAAACTCTTGCCATTCCTCCCCTAGGAGGCCGGGAAAACCCTTTCATCTTCTCCTAGTTGATCAAGGGGGGTGAATGCGCCATTAAAGGGCGGAGTTGAGTGCTCCATGGCCTTCCAAAGTCATGAATACACCTCTTTCTCTTTCCTCCCTTTAATGAAACCTACACCTTTTCTCTCCTTGTCATCCCATCCAGAATTTTAGTGGCATTTCAGGTAATTTCCATTTGTCGATGGTAATGGGTCATCATAATTGGGCCTAGCCTAATTGGGTTGAAGTTGGGCTTAACTTTCCTCCCCATTTTGGGCTTGGTTTGACCAAGGTTGACTTGGGGGACTTGACTTGGTCAATTGAGTGGGTTGACTGGTCAAATATGCGTCTTGAGTCCCTTACCACCACCCAAGTCCATTTGTGGTTTGGTGCAATCAATTTCGGTCAAGTTAGGGTAATTTGACCTAACCAGGGTTAGGGTTGACTCTTTGATTGATCCCAAATTGATTGTTAGGGCACTAAATGGGCCTTATAGGATTGAAAATATTATGGTGGGGTCAAATAATCAAGTTGGGACCCAGAAACCAAACCTAAGGCTAGGTGACCAGAAATTGCTATTTGCATACCAAGGTGATTTCACCTATTTACCTAGGCACTTATCGTCTTCTTAGAGCTTTGTCATGACCTATTCATGACAAAAACTCCCTAGGGGTCTCGCTGTTCGTGGAATGTTATAGGCGGTGTGATACAGAAAATCTTCTTCGTCGTAGCGGTGCCGACAACTGTGGGCTCACCGGCCACTGGTCGCCCGGGATTCTTCAGCGTGGCCTCCGACGAACCCCAACGGCCGGTGGACGGCGAGCCCTCAGCCGCCGGCGCCGTTTCTGGATTTCATCGCCCGCAACCGTCACTGCTGGTTTCCTGGCTTCTTAAGTGTTTCAAACTTAAATTCTTAATTAAGCTATTTAATATTTAGATTTAAATGGCTCATAATATTTTAAGAAAAATATTACATTTATTTTAAACGATAATAATTTTATGAGATTTAAATGACTCATAACTAATGGTTGATTAATATGTGAAACATTCTCTATTTTGGAATGTATAAATAAGAATTTAAAATGTATATTTATTTTGAATATTTCAACTTTTAATCCATTCAATATTTATTCCCTAGAAAATACGTTAAGTTTGGTTCAACTTTTCACAGTTTGGAGTAGGTGTGCACAAAAAAACCGGTCCCAACCGGTCGGTTGGGACCGGACCGGTTGGGACCGGACAGAGACCGGTCCCAGTTAGGACCGGACCGGTCCTGTGGTCCCCGCCAGTTCATGTAAAAAGGGTAAAAACCGGTCCCGGACCGGGACCGGTAAAAGACCGGTCTTAGACCGGTCTTTTACCGGTCCCGGTCCGGGACCGGTTTCGGGACCGGTCGGGACCGGCTAAAAGAGCCGTTAAGGCTCTTTTAATAGAACCGTTAACGGCTCTATTAAAAGAGCCTTAACGGCTCTTTTAATAGAGCCTTAACGGCTCTTTTAATAGAGCCGTTAACGGCTCTATTAAAAGAGCCGTTAACGGCTCTTTTAATGAGAGCCGTTCGGCTCTCATTAAAAGAGCCGAACGGCTCTTTTAATGAGCCTGCCCGTGGCAGGCTCATTAAAAGAGCCGAACGGCTCTTTATATGAGCCTGCCACGTGGCAGGCTCATATATAGAGCCGTTTGGCTCTATTTTAAATAAAAAAAAATAATTTTTTTTTATTTAAACCCCCCCCCTCTCTCATATTTCTTTCTCTCTCTCTCACTATCTCTCTCACTACCTCTCTCACTCTCTCTCACTCATATTCGTGTTTAATGGCTTCCTCCTCCTCCATGCCGGCGTCCTCCTCAGCGTCCGTCGATCATGAGATCGTTGAGCACCGACATAAAGCGGCGGTATGGGATAACTTCGACAAAGTGCGGATCGGCGGCGAAATTAAGGCGAAGTGCAAACTTTGCGCGAAGCTTATGACCGCTAATAGTAGCAACACAACGCTCGCCCGACATAACAAATCGTGTCTTTCCAAACAAGCCCCGTCGGAGGCCAACCAAGCTCAAATTTCGACGACCGGGCACATTTGGACGTATGACCAAGCTCGACAACGGGAGCGACAAATGGAGAATGTCATCAAAAGCGGACTTCCGTTCAACCACTACGACAACGACGAAATGACGTCTTACATACACGAAGCACTTCAACCAAAATATCAACAGGTAAGTCGTACTACAACTCGACGTGATGCTTTACAAGCTTACCTGCAATCAAAATTATTTTTACAAAATTTTTTTGAAACATTCGACGGTCGAGTTAGTTTAACGAGCGACGTTTGGACTAGCGGTTTAGTTGACGGTCTTTCGTACATTTGCATAACTTGTCACTGGGTCGATCCCGATAGTTGAGAGTTAAATAAACGTATAATTTGTTTTGAATGTTTTGAATATCCGCACACCGGTAAAGCTTTTTATCAGGTGATTATTAAGTGTATTAGAGATTTTAAAATAAAAGATAAAATTTTAAGTATTTCGTTTGATAACGCCTCGAATAATAATATGGCTATTAAATATTTGATTAATGATTTGGAACCTATGCTAGATGGTATTTTTTTTCATACACGTTGCGTATGTCACGTTCTTAATTTAATTGTGCAAGATAGTTTAAGTTTTATGAAAAATTATGTTATTAAAATACGTACTATGTTACGAGTTATTTATAGTTCAAAACGGCGAAAACAAGATTTCAAAAAATTTGTTATAGCACAGGGTAAAAAATTTTTGGGTCCATCTTATGATATGCCGGTACGATGGAATTCCACGTACAAAATGTTAAAACGGGCTTTGTCACAAAAATCGTTATTGATAGAATTTTATAATAGTGTAGAAGAATCACATGATTTAGATGCGTCAGATTGGGCTATAATCGAAGATTACGTAAATTTATTAGAAAGTTTTTATCGGGCAACAACTATTTTATCGGGCGTTTATTATCCTAGTAGCTCGCTTGTTATTGAAAATTTTTTATTAATTACTGAAACGTTTAAAACTTACAAAATTAACCCAATGTGGCGTCCGTTAATATTAGTAATGGAGGAAAAAGTTTTTAAAATATTATACGCATATGCCACCTATGTTTTCTTGTGCTGCGGCTTTAAACCCTTTAATGGGTGTAGACGGGGTTGAAAATTTTATAGAGGAAATTAATCGAAATTTAGAGTTAAACGAATCTTCTAGTGATTTTCACAACGTTAGCGTTGCAAAATTTAATTCTGATTTTACTCGCCTATATAATTATTACGATCAACTATATGGATTGCGACCTCGCGAGGAATCCACCGCCCCTCGAACAAAAGATATTTAAAAAAATAAATTTTTAGAATTAGCTTCTAAGAAAAAACAACGAACTTCGAGTACTTTAAACGAATTAGGTTTATATAGCAAAACCCAGTTTCAAGATTTTATGACCGCATACGAAATAAAAAATTTTGATATTTTAAAATGGTGGAAAAATAAATGTAATAATTATCCTATTTTGGCCTTAATGGCCCGTGATTTACTAACCATCCAAGCTAGTACAGTAGCTTCAGAGTCTGCATTTTCTTTGAGTGGCAGGATTCTGAACGAGCGAAGGAGCCGTTTGACCGAAGAATCTTTGGAGATTTGTATTTGCTACAAAGACCATTTGGACGCTTTGAGGAGGAGACAACACGTCTCGTCAATTGAAGACAGTGAGTCTGAAGTTGAAGACGAGCTTAATAACTTAAATCTGGGGAGCGCGGCGGAATGAAGACGAGTCCAAGGCTCAAGTGCTCAACTCAAAATTTTGAATTTGTATTTTGTAATATAATTTCAAATTTAATAAAAATCTTCGTATTTTGATTTTTTATTATAATTTGTAATTTGTATTTTGATTTTGTAGTTTAATTTCAAATTTAATAAAAAAATTTATTTACTTTGCAATTTTGCAATTCAATTTTGTAATTTGTATTTTGTAATTTGTATTATTTACATGTTAGTATTTAATTTAATTAAATCATTAAAATTAAAATATAATAATATAAAAAAATAATTAAAATAATTATTTTAAATAACCGGTCCCGGTCTGGGACCGGTTAGGACCGGTTAGGACCGGTCCTTCCGGTCCCAGACGGTCCCGGTTTTCAAAGGAAAAACCGGTCCCGGACCGGGACCGGTTTTGGCAGGACCGGTCCGGGACCGGTATCCCAAAAGACCGGTCCTGCACAGGACCGGTCCCGGACCGGGACCGGGGTCTTTATGTGCACCCCTAGTTTGGAGTTTTAATTTTTTTTTTAACATGGTCAGAAATATATTAAAATTCAAAATAAGCAGATGAAAAAATATTTAAAACTTCCTATAAATAAATGAAATCTCTTTAACTAATTACAACATCAGGGATCTCTGAAAGAAAACATAGAAATCTATGGCTTCATCCATCTCTTCTCTTTGGATATCTTTTCTCATTCTCTCAAGTGCAGGCCTTCTTCCACTTCTTGTATTTGGAAGGGGGGGCTTTTCGGTGGATCTCATTCATCGTGACTCGCCAAAATCGCCGTATTATGACCCGAGCTCCACACCTTTCTCCCGACTTAGAGAGGTTGCAAAGCGGTCCCGTGCACGTGCCATTTACTTCCGTGATGCAGTACAAAAAACGTCATCAATTTCATCCGCTTTGTCATCTGCAGACAACTTCTATTCAAAAATTATCCCAAATAGTTTTGAGTATCTGATGTGCATCTACCTTGGATCTCCGGTTGAGGAGTTCTTAGCCATCGCCGATACGGGTAGCGACCTTATTTGGGTCCAATGCAAGCCGTGTGAAGAGTGCTACCCACAAAAGGCCCCTCTATTCGACCCGCATGCATCATCCACATACAAAGTCATCTCGTGCAGCACCGACTCATGCTCATCCCTTCCACATACCAGTTGTGGCGAAGGATCCCAGTGCGAGTACAATTATGGCTACGGGGATGGGTCCTTGGTGGATGGTTTCCTGTCTAGTGAGACTTTGAGTTTTGACTCTACTGAAGGACGTCGTATTCAAGTTCCATCAACACTCTTTGGTTGCACCCACCGAAGCAATGGAACCTTCTCCAAGAATGGCGCCGGTCTTGTCGGTTTGGGCGGAGGGAAGCTTTCCCTCATCCGACAATTAGGCTCTGCCATTGAAAGCAAATTCTCCTTTTGTTTACCATCTTCAAGCCAGACCTCTGCCACAGGGCGACTTAACTTTGGTGCAAGTGCTAATGTCTCAGCCTCCAATGCCGTCACCACCCCTTTAATCACCGGCTTTTCCAGTACATTTTACTTCCTTAGCCTCGAGCAGGTTAGCGTGGAAGGCCAAGGAGCTGTCAAAGTGAAGCCGGGAATGCAAATAGGTAGTCACACTGAACAAGGAAATATTATCATCGATTCAGGCACCACCCTCACGCTAGTTGATGATGAGACGCTCCAGTCAATAGCAGCGAAAGTTGCGAGCAGTGTCAAGCTTCCACAAGTGAAAGATCCCAACAACGACTTCAACCTCTGCTTTAACGTCTCTGGTGTCGGGGCTAATGCTCAATTCCCTGATATCACCTTCCAATTCGCTGGCGGTGCATTAGTTGTTTTGCATCAATCAAATGCATTCGTCGAAGCAGCCAAAAATGTGGTATGCATGAGCTTGGTATCTAGTGCTGGCATTGGCGTCAACATCTTCGGAAACGTTGCACAACAAAATTTTCATATCGGATTTAATCTTGATGCAATGCAACTCACATTCGCACCTGCAGACTGCGCCAATCTTTGAAGAGAATATGTAATTAATTACTTTGGCAATGCTTTAATACTATTGTTGATTGATTTGTTGAATTACTATCTATTGTATTATGATATTCTCTATTTCATGTCACCTAAAATTAAGCATATTTATTGATTCTAAGTTGTCACCTTTTTTTTTTGCAAATTGTAATATGTAGCTCTTCCAAGTTTATATTAACTCGTAAAAACAAAGAAAAAACCACATTCCCATTTAAATGCTTTGTCGACAACACATTATGAAAAAAATTGAAGCTTATCCTAAAAGCAATTTCATAATTGTAAGGATCTTAAATAAATTTGTTTCATGTCCTTTCAAATTTTATTGGTCTTGTTGTATTTAGGCATTGTTTGGGGGTGCTAAAATTGTTGAAGTGTGAAGTGGTGGAAGTCGGACTGACTGATTGGGCAGTCCGCACAGACCGAAGAGACCGCGCGGATTAGGCGGATAGCCTAATCGGACAGCCGGTTTTGGCTGTGGTTCCTCTCTGGCGGTCTGTACCAGCAAGCACTCTGGTAGAGTAACCGGGCGGATAGGGTTGTCTATCCGCGAGTTGTGGCAGACTCTTTTGGAGGTCGCCGAGTTCGTCAAGTTCCCTGGCTCGCAAGAAGGCAGGCGAATATCGCGGACTGGGGTGACTTTCCGCCAGGTCGCCGGTGCCTTCTTGTGCGAGGTAGATCAGGGATCGCTGCTGTGGACTTATTCATTTTGACAAGTCCAGGCTGCATGTGTTGCAGACTCGTTTGGAGCTCGCGGTGTCCGACATGTATTTGTGCTTGCGGTCTGGATGATGGATCGTGGAGTTGGCATAGTTGCCCGGACTGGTTACCTAGAGGTCATGCGGTCTGATGGAGCAGTCCTCAAGGTGGCGGACTAGAGTTGTTCAGTGGGCGCGATCTTGGTATCAGGTGACGCGAGTTCTCGGAGATCACGCGGGTTGATGGACTTGTTCTGTGGGACTAAGTCCAGCTTGTTGCCTAACTCGCCGAGTTCGCCTGGTTTGCAGACTGCTCTGGTATTCGCAGAGTTCGACATAATTGACTGGACGATTTTTGTCCAAAGTCAAGGGCTGCTGTTTGCACGAACTATGAGTAGTGTCCGGAGAGTTGGCGGAGTGGTCGTCTATCCGACCATTTTGATGGTGCAACCTTGGCGGACTGGTTTTGGTATTCGCACTGTGCGGATACATGGTGTTGGCTGACAGGATTGATAGGCGGTTATCCTATCGGTATGATGTGACAACACTCCTCCTCACACCTATAAATAGGACTCATCGGCTCGTCATAAATAAGCAATGAACAGTAAGAGCTAGCTCGTGGTTGTTTTTGCGGTTACGGTTTTCTAACTGCTGTGTGTAACACCCCCTATCCGTCGCATAATATATAGCAGTAGGTCCGGCCGGGGCCCGACGCCATATACCACAGACAGACCGGGTGGTTACGTATGGAAACCATCCAACCAATCTCAACGTCCTACACAGAGCATTCTAGCGGAAGCAGTTTATAGAAGTTGTAAACAAGAACCCAGCATAAGAGCACGAATGTCCACTATTACAATAATTAGGAATGTATACAAAATACCCAAAAAATCGGCCTTAAGGCCTTACAGAGGGTTCCACTTGTTTAATACATGATTTACAAACCTCGGCACGCAGGCCGGTCATACATGAATAAAACAGAAAAACATTTCCACTTGAGCCTTCGAGGGCCAGCTTCGCAAAAAGGGCTTTAGCCCGCTACTGACCGCTTGGTCCAGCTGCACCTGCAAGCAACACACCACCGCACGGTGGCAAACAAGGCAACGGTCAGCAATGCTGACCAAATTATAACGATCCCGCCCCCAACTCGGGGCGGCGATGCTCCTTCCCTGCATTTCATTAGCACAAGCGAGCAATGCATATAACCATAGCCATTTCAACACAGACGTTGGCTCGTACGGCCACACGTCCCGTGCACTCAGGGCACATTCTCGGTGAACCGGTCGATGCTACGTCAATTAAAGCCATTAACATTCCGGACTCACCACCGCCACTTAGACGGCCATTCCTATGAGCAATTCGTCTTCCTGGTATTGGTCACGTCAATTTAAGCCATTGACCACCGAAGACCCCCATCTATGCCAACGGCGAGTGCCATGTAACTTTAGGTCTCTCTAACCCGAACGACATAGAGCGGGTACGGTTCCATCTAACCCGTGCTCACATCGCAACGACAATTTAAGCCATATGCGCGGGTCAAACTTTCACCGAATCCCATTCTACCGCAAATCACATAACCCCGTTATGTTCAAGTTGGCTCTCAGGCCACCAAGTTGGCAAGATCTCGTATCCGCCCAGTTTTCCGGGTGCACCTTTGGGTTAGTCCCCAAGGCTCCCTGCTGCAATCTACCGCGTAGAAAACCCGAAAAACACCCAATAGCACGGAGTCTTCTCCGGCCTTATGCAATGCAACATCACCGATCCGGACTAACATGTCCGGGTAGGCTTCAACCAAAATGCCTATGTCCATTCTCGCATACGAACTCTAAACAACGGGGACTTTACATATCTACCCGAAGGAACGCCTCCAACTCTCCGCAAACTCGCGAGAGCGGGCTTCCTATGCTAAGAAAGAGAGCTATGAGTGCTCAAGATGAGGATCGTTACCCTTGCGTTCCTCTTTGGCGCCATCGAAAAGTAATCGGATAGAAATCACCGCACTTGCGTTGCCTCCGTGGATCCGGAGTCGGCTTGCGATTCGGAGCTCCGAAGCTCCTCCAATGGCGGATCTAGCTCCTCTTCCTCTTGCCTTAGCTCTTCTTTCTCCAAGGGTTTGGAGAGATGAAAAGGTAAGAAAAATGATGGATTTCAAGTCAACTCCCGGGTATATCCCCCCAGGAACAACCCCCAGCCATTGGATCTTCAATCAAGGAAACGAACGGCTTTGATTCGGGGCTGAAATGCCCAATCTGGACCGAACACGGCCTGGCACACGCCCGTGTCCAGGGCCGTGTGCCGCATTCGCCGTCAAAATCGAATCTCCTGGACACGCACACGGGTATCGAACACGCCCGTGTTCGAGCTGACACGCCCGTGTTCCAGCTGACACGGCCGTGTAGCCGGCCGTGTACCCCATGATTTTTCCCCCGTTTCCAACCCGA
Organism: Platanthera guangdongensis; assembly: GCA_039583875.1. Classification (NCBI taxonomy): domain Eukaryota; kingdom Viridiplantae; phylum Streptophyta; class Magnoliopsida; order Asparagales; family Orchidaceae; genus Platanthera; species Platanthera guangdongensis. The sequence continues at coordinate 15,472,314 of CM077156.1, forward strand.
GCACTGCACGGGTTCTAGGACATGCCCGTGTCCTTGCCCGTGTCACTTTGACACGCCTGGTCCCCCAGGCCGTGTACACGGGACATTTCGTCGAGGGAAGAACGACGACTGGATGACACGGCCTTGGACACGCCCGTGTCCTAGGCCGTGTGACTTGACTCGACGATCGTCGAGTGAATCTCGACGATTTCACCTTGACGATCGTCGACACGGGTCGACACGCCCTGCGACAAGCCCGTGTCGTAGGTCGTGTGCCCATTCTCGACGAATCGTCGAGTATAACTCGACGATTTCACGGCTAAGTGTCGACACGGGTTGACACGCCCTGCGACACGCCCGTGTCGCAGGCCGTGTGCCCATTCTCGACGAATCGTCGAGAATAACTCGACGACTTCGCAGCTAAGTGTCGACACACGCTTGACACGCCCTGGGACACGCCCGTGTCCCAGGCCGTGTGCCTTCAGCCAGAAACCAAAACTGGCCCAAAACGTCCCCCTTTGCTCCTTTGAGTTTCGGGGCGTTACAACTCTCCCCCTCTTAAAAGAATTTCGCCCACGAAATTACATAAAGGAAAGATATACAAAAACAACATTTGTACCTGAGCGGAACAACTCCGGATACTCGTCAAGCATAGTCTGCTCTCGCTCCCAAGAGAGCTCCTCACGACCGCAATTGTCCCACCGGACTTTGACCATCCTGATCTCTTTATTGCGTAGCCGCTTGACCTCCGAGTCCTCAATCCGCACGGGCTTGACCTTTGTCGTTAGCCCACTATCCACCGGCACTTGATCGACCGCGATCACTTGCGTAGGCTCTTGCACCGCCTTCCGAAGCACCAAAATGTGGAACACATCGTGTAAACCACTTAGCTCCACCGAAAGCTTCAACCTATAGGCCGCTTCTCCAACTCGCTCCAGAACCTCAAACGGTCCAAGGTATCTCAGGCTTAGCTTTTTCAACCGTCGCACCCGCGAGACACCCTTGAACGGCTTGATCTTTAGGTACACATAATCACCCACAACGAACTCCACGTTCCTGTGCTTGGCATTATAGTACTTTGCTTGCCGGTCCTGAGCGATGAGTAACCTCTCCCGAATGGTTCTCACCAAAGAAGTAGCATCATCCACTTCCGATCGCTTATACAACTTCGACTCGCCCGTTTCTAACCAAGACAACGGCGTGCGACATCTTCTACCATATAGGGCCTCGAAAGGCGCCATCTGAATACTTGCTTGGTAGCTGTTGTTGTATGCGAACTCCACCAAATAAAGGTGGTCCTCCCATTGCTTTCCAAAGTCCAAGACACACATGCGAAGCATGTCTTCCATGGTTCTATTGACCCTCTCGGTCTGCCCATCCGTTTGCGGTGGAAGGCTGTGCTAAACTTCAGCTTTGTTCCCAACATTTGCTGCACCAGCCTCCAATCATTGGACGTGAACCGCCCATCACGGTCACTCACGATGCTGCGGGGCACACCATGAAGCCGTACTATATTATCCACATAAAGCTTTGCCAGCTTCTCCACCGGATCGTCCTTCCTATGCGGAATAAAATGCGACACCTTCGTTAATCGATCCACGACCACCCAGATGGCGTCGTTCCCCTTTTGCGACCATGGCAAACCGTGCACAAAGTCCATAGAGATGTCGTCAAATTTCCACTCCGGAATAGGCAAGGACTTAAGAAATCCTCCCGGCTTTTGGCACTCTGCCTTTACCAAGGCGCAGGTTTGGCACTTCGCTACGTATAGCGTCACATCCTTTTTCAAACCCGGCCACCAAAATAGCTTCTTGATGTCGCAGTACATCTTCGTGCTCCCCGGGTGAATCGAGTACTTGGTATGGTGTGCCTCGTACAACAACTCCACCCGTAAATTGCCCACGCTTGGGACGCACAGACGACCGTCTCTCCACAGCAATCCGTCCTCCACGACGAATTGGGAATTTGACCCATCCAGAGCCTCTATCATGAACTGCTTCATATGAGCATCCATATCCAAAGCCTGCCGAATCCGATCAGCCAGGTCATATTGGACTTCAGTCCAATTCAGAACTGCTTCAGCACTTGCCTGCTTATCCACACAAACAATCTCCAATGCCTCCAGCTCCTGCACCAACCGCTCATCATGCACTGATAGCCAATTCGCTTGAGCTGGGGCTCGGCAACTCAACGCGTCCGCAACCGCATTCCCTTTGCCAGGCACGTAGTGGATCTTGAATGTATAGTCCCTCAGGAACTCCATCCACCTACGCTGCCGCATATTCAGATCTTTCTGATCAATCAGGTACTTTAGGCTCTTGTGATCGGTGTAGATATCAATCTTCACACCGTACAAATAGTGTCTCCACAGCTTCAAGGCAAAAATCACGGCCGCTAACTCCAAGTCATGGACCGGATAATTCCTCTCGTGCACTTTTAGCTGTCTCGAGCCATAAGCTATCACGCTGCCGTGCTGCAATAGCACGCAACCCAAACCGCTGCCTGAAGCGTCGCTATATATCTCATAGCCTTCGGTCCCCACCGGCGAACTCAGCACAGGCGCCGTGGTCAACCGACACTTCAATTCCTCAAAAGCTCGCGCGCACTCCGGCGTCCAAACGAACTTATGCTCCTTCCTCGTCAAAGTAGTGAGAGGTAGCGCTATCCGCGAGAAGTTCTCTACGAAGCGCCTATAATAGCCGGCAAGCCCCAAAAAGCTCCGGACTTCTGCTACCGTAGCAAGCTCAGGCCACTCCCGTATCGCAACAATCTTCGCCGGATCCACCGCAATACCCTCTCCACTCACTATATGCCCGAGGAACGCCACTGAGGATAGCCAAAACTCGCACTTCGAGAACTTGGCATACAACTGGTTTCTCCGTAGTGTCTCCAACACCAAATGAAGATGCTTGAAGTGATCTTCCTCACTTTGCGAGTACACCAAAATATCGTCGATGAAGACGATCACGAAATGGTCCAAGTACTCCCTGAACGTCCTGTTCATCAAATCCATGAATACTGACGACACATTAGTCAGCCCAAACGGCATGACCGTAAACTCATAATGCCCGTATCTCGTACTAAACGCTGTCTTCGGGATATCACTCTCCCTTATCCGCAACTGATAGTACCCAGACTTGAGATCTAACTTCGAGTACACCGTCGACCCGACTAACTGATCAAAGAGATCATCAATCCTAGGGATCGGGTACTTATTCTTCTCAGTCAGCTTGTTTAGCTCCCGATAATCAATACACAACCTCAAGCTTCCGTCCTTCTTCTTAACAAAGAGGACCGGTGCGCTCCAAGGCAAAGAACTCGGGCGCACATACCCTTGCTCCAACAACTCTTGCAGTTAAACTTTCAGCTCCGCCATTTCCTTAGGCGCTAGCCGATACGGAGATCGTGACACAGGCTTTGCACCTGGCACTAGCTCGATCGTAAAATCTATCTCCCGTTGAGGCGGGGCTCCAGGAAGATCTGCGGGGAACACATCAGGGTATTCTGATACCACTGAAATACAATCCAAAGCAGGCTTCGGCTTTGCAACCTCCACCAGTGTAACGAACAGTTCTGCTCCAGCACGAACCGCCTTCACCACCTGAAGAGCAGACATCAACGTCTTGCTCGACCCCTTTAGGCCCGTAAAAGTCGTCTCACGACTCGCTCCCAGCTTGACTTCCTTGCTACCGCAATCTATATGGGCCTGCTGCTCCGAGAGCCAGTCCATGCCAAATATGACGTCGAACTCCACTAACGGAAGTAAAGACGCCCGCAGGTCGAACTCCTGCTCCCCAATACGAATCTTAACATCGCAGATCCTAACCGCTCGCATCGAACACCCATTGGGCAACAACACATCCAACTTATCCTTCGCCATCGAAGAAGGGACTCCGATGCGTGATATAAATCCTTCGGACAAGAAGGAGTGTGAAGCTCCCGTATCGAAGAGTGCTTGTGCCGGATTTTCACAAATCAAAACAAATCCTAAACAAGCAGTGATAAGGTAACATATACATAACAAGCATATAAAGGAATTGACTTGCTATAAATTAAACCGTACCTGTCACCACGTCAGCTTGTTTAATGGCCTCCTGTTGGCCAAGATTGTAGACCCTTGGTTGGGCCGGAGCATAATGGGATGCGGTTGATTCCACCGCCTTGCCCTTCTCTTCATAAGTAGCTCCAGGCCTCCTTTCGGACTTAGGACGTCCGCTCCAACAATCACGGGCGAAATGCCCCGTCTTGCCACAAGTAAAACACGCACCCGGGGTCCGACCCGTAGTCGCCCCAGAAGCGCCAGAAGGAGCTGGACCCGAAGTCCTATGCTTCTTGAAAGCCCTCCGATAGCCGGACTTTGAAGTAGTTGGCACTCTGAACTCAGATTTCTTATCAGCCAAGCCTTTCTTCGCTTGTACATTCTTCATGTCCTTCTCCAAGGACCGGGCAGTATTGACCAAGGTTAAGAAACCCTGCGTCATTGGCCCCGACAGTAATAATCTCAGCTCATCCCTCAGGCCTTCATAAAAACGATTAGTCTTGCGCTCCTCATCCATGATGGTAGAGCTCGCATAACGACTCAACCACGTAAACTCGTGGAGATATTCATCTACGCTCCTCTCACCCTGCACCAACTTCAGGAACTCATTCTCCATTGAGATCCTCTGAGTAGAAGGGAGGTATCTTGCTAAGAACAATCCCGAGAACTCTTCCATCGGAACGTCTATCAGTTGTCTACCTCTCAAATGATGCAGCTCCAATCCTTCCCACCACATCCTCGCTTCACCGTCCAGCAGGAACGTAGCGATGGTGGTCATTTGCCACTCCTCCGTCTCCGTCGCCGTCATGACTCTCTTCACCCTAGAGAGCCAGTCTTCAGCCTGAGATGGGGTTCCCAACCCCGAGAATAACGGAGGGTTAAAGCTCATTACATGCTTCAACTGCCTCTCAGTTGCCCTCCTTGGCACTATTGGTTCTGCAACCACTTGCTCCACCCTCCTCGGCTCCGCCTCTTGAAGAGGTACTTGCTCCATCACAGGAGCGGGCTGCTGCGCTTGCCTCCCAGGCTGCGCATTTATCACGGCCAACACCGCTTCAGCCACTAAACGTATATTCTCAGCCGACAGAGGTGTTGCGGGAGCAACATCCGGTGCACTGCTAGCCTCAGAAACTCGGCGTTCTGACGGCCCAACACCACTTCGGGTCACCTATAGTGGTACAAAACACCGTTAAGCGACCACAAAACATTGCAAACAGCAAATATAGGAACACGCAGGTTCCTCAAACACGAGTATTTTCATTCCTAAGTGGACATTCATGGGTTCTTTTACCGTTATAACGATGACGCACACAATGTGCTCACCACCCCTTAAAAAGAATTCGCCCACGAATTCACTTTAAGCCCGACCAAAACCAGTAGTCTGATACCAAATTGTAACACCCCCTATCCGTCGCATAGTATATAGCAGTAGGTCCGGCCGGGGCCCGACGCCATATACCACAGACAGACCGGGTGGTTACGTATGGAAACCATCCAACCAATCTCAACGTCCTACACAGAGCATTCTAGCGGAAGCAGTTTATAGAAGTTGTAAACAAGAACCAAGCATAAGAGCACGAATGTCCACTATTACAATAATTAGGAATGTATACAAAATACCCAAAAAATCGGCCTTAAGGCCTTACAGAGGGTTCCACTTGTTTAATACATGATTTACAAACCTCGGCACGCAGGCCGGTCATACATGAATAAAACAGAAAAACATTTCCACTTGAGCCTTCGAGGGCCAGCTTCGCAAAAAGGGCTTTAGCCCGCTACTGACCGCTTGGTCCAGCTGCACCTGCAAGCAACACACCACCGCACGGTGGCAAACAAGGCAACGGTCAGCAATGCTGACCAAATTATAACGATCCCGCCCCCAACTCGGGGCGGCGATGCTCCTTCCCTGCATTTCATTAGCACAAGCGAGCAATGCATATAACCATAGCCATTTCAACACAGACGTTGGCTCGTACGGCCACACATCCCGTGCACTCAGGGCACATTCTCGGTGAACCGGTCGATGTTACGTCAATTAAAGCCATTAACATTCCGGACTCACCACCGCCACTTAGACGGCCATTCCTATGAGCAATTCATCTTCCTGGTATTGGTCACGTCAATTTAAGCCATTGACCACCAAAGACCCCCATCTATGCCAACGGCGAGTGCCATGTAACTTTAGGTCTCTCTAACCCGAACGACATAGAGCGGGTACGGTTCCATCTAACCCGTGCTCACATCGCAACGACAATTTAAGCCATATGCGCGGGTCAAACTTTCACCGAATCCCATTCTACCGCAAATCACATAACCCCGTTATGTTCAAGTTGGCTCTCAGGCCACCAAGTTGGCAAGATCTCGTATCCGCCCAGTTTTCCGGGTGCACCTTTGGGTTAGTCCCCAAGGCTCCCTGCTGCAATCTACCGCGTAGAAAACCCGAAAAACACCCAATAGCACGGAGTCTTCTCCGGCCTTATGCAATGCAACATCACCGATCCGGACTAACATGTCCGGGTAGGCTTCAACCAAAATGCCTATGTCCGTTCTCGCATACGAACTCTAAACAACGGGGACTTTACATATCTACCCGAAGGAACGCCTCCAACTCTCCGCAAACTCGCGAGAGCGGGCTTCCTATGCTAAGAAAGAGAGCTATGAGTGCTCAAGATGAGGATCGTTACCCTTGCGTTCCTCTTTGGCGCCATCGAAAAGTAATCAGATAGAAATCACCGCACTTGCGTTGCCTCCGTGGATCCGGAGTCGGCTTGCGATTCGGAGCTCCGAAGCTCCTCCAATGGCGGATCTAGCTCCTCTTCCTCTTGCCTTAGCTCTTCTTTCTCCAAGGGTTTGGAGAGATGAAAAGGTAAGAAAAATGATGGATTTCAAGTCAACTCCCGAGTATATCCCCCCAGGAACAACCCCCAGCCATTGGATCTTCAATCAAGGAAACGAACGGCTTTGATTCGGGGCTGAAATGCCCAATCTGGACCGAACACGGCCTGGCACACACCCATGTCCAGGGCCGTGTGCTGCATTCGCCGTCAAAATCGAATCTCCTGGACACGCACACGGGTATCGAACACGCCCGTGTTCGAGCTGACACGCTCGTGTTCCAGCTGACACGGCCGTGTAGCCGGCCGTGTACCCCATGATTTTTCCCCCGTTTCCAACCCGAGCACTGCACGGATTCTAGGACACGCCCGTGTCCTTGCCCGTGTCACTTTGACACGCCTGGGCCCCCAGGCCGTGTACACGGGACATTTCGTCGAGGGAAGAACGACGACTGGATGACACGGTCTTGGACACGCCCGTGTCCTAGGCCGTGTGACTTGACTCGACGATCGTCGAGTGAATCTCGACGATTTCACCTTGACGATCGTCGACACGGGTCGACACGCCCTGCGACACGCCCGTGTCGTAGGCCGTGTGCCCATTCTCGACGAATCGTCGAGTATAACTCGACGATTTCACGGCTAAGTGTCGACACGGGTCGACACGCCCTGCGACACGCCCGTGTCGCAGGCCGTGTGCCCATTCTCGACGAATCGTCGAGAATAACTCGACGACTTCGCGGCTAAGTGTCGACACACGCTTGACACGCCCTGGGACACGCCCGTGTCCCAGGCCGTGTGCCTTCAGCCAGAAACCAAAACTGGCCCAAAACGTCCCCCTTTGCTCCTTTGAGTTTCGGGGCGTTACACTGTGACTAAGGAAGTTGAATCTGTGCAGGTTGGGCGGCTAACATCAGGTGACTAGGCGACTAATGGAAGCTTGGTGTGGAATAGTTCGCGGATAATGTCAGCGGTTTGCAGCAGGTTGCGATCTTCGCGGCTTGACCTCTTCCTCGGGGTTGCAGATAAGCGGAGCAGTTCGCCCGGTCAATCACCAGGTTCTGTTAGTCTTCCTTCAGCATTGCAATAAAAACATTCCATGTGTTAGCCGCGGATTGGCAGCTTCGGTGGTCTCGGCAGACACTGCTGGCGGTTTGGCAGTTTGTGCAGTCATTGGATTGTCCGGCATGTATTTCAGAAAACTCACACGACAGTGTTCCCCGGCAACGACACTCAGTTGGTGATGAGGGAGTGGCGTAAAGCTCTCTTATCAAGTCCTGGGTTCGATCCTCAGTGGCAACAACCCACCGTGCTGATAAACAGGCCGGAGAGGGGTTGTGGTGCATGGCCTGCAGGCTTGAATGTGAAATGCTGACTACCAACAATGGGCCCGGGTCTGGACTCTGATAGGCTGGCGGTCTTGCTGGTTCCCATGTTGATGGGCCTTGACCGTTATATACCTTCTTGGTGAGGATCTCTGGGAAGTTGTCGGTGGTGACAACAGCAAAGAAGTGGTCGCTACCGGAGGAAATGCTGAAGCGGTGAAGGCGTGGAAGCGAACCGATGCAAAGGCTGCATTCGCTCTAAAGCACACTGTTTTACCAGAGCTGTTCACCCACATTATTGATTGTCGATAGGCTGTTGATATCTGGATGGCCTTCGATGGCCTGCTCAACAAGAAGTATATAGCTCGCCTACAATTCTTGGAGAATGAGTTGGCTAAGTCCACTCCGGAGGACATGTCTGTGTCATCTTTCTTCTTGAAGATGAAGGACATCTGTGCCGAGATTTCGACATCTGACCCGAAAGAGCCAATCTCAGAGTCGAAGCTGAAGACGCACATCATCCGTGGCTTGCGAAAGGAGTATGTAGCCTTTGTGACGTCTGTGCAGGGCTGGGTCAATCGGCCTTGTTTACTGAAGCAAAAAATCATATTAGCTCTGCATGAGAGCTTGGTGTAGCAAATGATTGGAGTGTTAGTATTAGGGGGAGACGACAATGTTCACTTCTCGGGTAAGAATTAGATATGGGACAGGAAGAAGAAGACCCTTGTTGGCGATGGTCCATCTTCTTCATCACAACAAGATAGTAGCAAGCCTCCTAAGGCTGATGACAGGAAGAAGCGGGATGAACATCTGTGCTACAGATGCAACCAGCTTGGTCACATCCGTAGGGATTGCAGGGTTAAACTTCAGTCGGGGCATGCTGCAAGGAATGAGGAGGTTGTGTCCAAGCCTGAGGAAGGAGGATGTGGAAGTGCTTTCATGACGGGCACTTGTGTCATGTCACTTTCCTCCATCAACTATCAGGAGGACTGGATGGTGGAGTCTGGATGCGGTCTTCACCTCACCAGGGATGAGTCCAAATTCTCTTCTCTACAAGAGTACAAAGGTAATGCTGTCATTATTACTGCTGATGATTGGAGCTGTCACAGTTCCAGTTCGGTTCCGATTTTACTAAAACCGCGAACCGAACCGCTAAGGTAACAGTTATTCAAATTAGAACCAAATCTTTAGTTTGTTTGACCGGTTTCGGTTCCATCTTAATTTTTGGAACCGCTGTATCAACGGTTCCCGTTATTATTCAACAAGAACCAAAACCAAACCGACCACTAACAGTTCGGTCTGGTTCTATGTGGTTCGATCCGGTTCCAATCGGTTCCAATCAGAACCAAAACCATACTTGGCGGAATGAATGAGGGAGGTCAAAAAAACCCGAGGGGAAAAGTAAACTCGTTAGAATTTTTGCAAGAGGAAATTCGAAGTCTGGGGCCCAGACGCAGGAATAATTAACGGGTCGCGGTTCGGTTCTGCTTTGGTCTGGTTCGGATCAAGTCTAAAGTTCTTGAAACCGCTTGAGACTTGTATGTTGCGGTTCTGGTTTCTGTTTTGGTTCAAATAATAAAATGAAAGAACCATACCCGGACCAATGTTGTTCACGGTTCCAAAATTCAAACCGGAACCCGGATTATTAGCTAACGGGTCGGTTCAGTTCTTTACGGTCTCGGTTCGATTCTGGTTCAGTTTATGGTTTTCAGTTTTAAGTGACAGCTCTACTGATGATACTGTTCATGCGATAGAAAATGAGGGATTAGTTTCTTTACGCAGTTATCGACGGCCATTTACTTTGCGGAGTGTGTATCACGTGCTCGGGATGGAGAAAAATCTCTTCTTAGTGACCAATGCAGTGGACGCTGGGAATCACATTATGTTCGGCCCGACAGAAGTGAAATTTCTCAGGAACATATCAACTGTGAAAGCTGATGTCACTCATGTTGGTAGAAGGGTGAAAGACTTGTTCATTTTGGAGACAAGTTCTTATGTTGATAAGATGAGGACGAATGATAGCGTTGCTATCTGGCATGAGAGACTTAGGCATGTGGGGATCAACAAGCTAAAGGCTATGTCGGTGAGAGGCCTAGTGCATGACCTGTCTAGTATTTCGTCTTATGGTGACGGTCATGTTTGTGCGGGTTGTCAGTATGGAAAGGCACATCACCTTCCATTTGTCATAGCACGGACTAGGTGTAGAGCACCACTAGAATGCATCCACAACGACTTAATAGGACCTACCGTCACTCCCAGTCTCTGAGGTAGCAGATTCATGCTTGTACTTGTTGATGACTTTTATAGGTATACTTGGCTATACTTCTTGAAAGAGAAATCAGAGGCATTTGAGAGGTTTGTGGAATTTAAGGAGCTTGTGGATGGTTGGCTCGGTCTACGGATAAAGAAGTTGAGAACGGACAATGACAGAGAGTTTACTTCGCTTGATTTCTCTAACTTCTGCAGAAATTTTGGCATCCAATGAGAGCTTACTTGTGCTCACACTCCACAATAGAACGAAATTGCATAATGGAAGACCTGTCATCTTACGGAGACCTGCAAGTGTTGGCTTCCACCCAAAGACATTCCCAGGGCCATCTGTGTGGAGGGAATGGCCTGTGCGGCATACATCATCAACAAGGCGCCCCTCAGTTCGAACAACATGAGGTCTCCACATGAGCCAGTGTTCAAGTTGAAGACCAGTGTCGAACATCTTCGGGTGTTCGTGTCGACTTGCTACGTGCACGTTCCAGACGTGCTTAGGATGAAGCTAGATACGGAAGCAAGGAAGGTAGTATTCGTTGGATATAATGAGCGAAAGAAGGGATGAAAGTGCTTGGATCCAGAGACACGAAAATTTGTTGTCTCCCGGGATGTAGAATTTGACGAGTTAACGTCATACCAGGGTAGCTAATCTGTGGACCTACAGGAGAGCAAGTCTGACGGAGGGCAAGTAGAAGTTGCTCGGGATCTTCTGGTGGAGTTGCCTATTTTGTCTGGTGTTCCGGTTTTGTCTAGATCTGGAGCAAAGGCTTCTAGATCAGGAAGCAGGGGGTGCGATACTCCAGGTGTGTCCGGGATCAGAGCTAGTACAAAAGAAGCAGCGGGAGTGGTGGATCAGGGTCAAGCCCTGCAGAGGTCCACAAGGACTATCATTCCACTAGCTCGGTATAGGGACAGGAACATGGTGAGTTTTGTTTCACGTTTCTTCGTAAGTCCCTTGGATGAATGGGAGCCTTCTTGCTTTGAAAACACAACTGGAGTCAAGGGGTGGGAGGATGTCATGAATGAGGAGATGGACGCCCTCAGGAAGAATGAGACTTGGGATCTTGTGCCCAAAGTTGATGACATCACTCCTATGTTGTGCAAGTGAGTTTATAAGCTAAAGAAGAAGGCTGACGGAAGTATCGAGCGGCACAAGGCTCGCCTTGTAGCACGAGGGTTCTCTCAATAGTATGGGGAGGATTATGATGAGACGTTTAGTCCCATGGCCAAGATGACTTCATTTCGGGTGGTTATCTCTTTGGCGGCTTGCCAATGATGGAAGATATGGCAACTCGATGAGAAAAATGCTTTTCTTTATGACGAGATTAACAAGGGCATCTTCATGGTGCAACCACCGGGTTATGTATCTGAAGAACATCTAGGGCACGTATGCAAGCTGAAGAAGGCCCTCTACGGTCTGAAGCAGGTGCCTCAGACCTGGTACAGGATGATCGTAGAATTTCTTCAGTTCTGTTGGGTACTTTGCTTCAGCCTCATATTCCATTCTATTGGTTAAGAAGCAAGTTGGCTTCAGGACTTCGTTATATTGTACGTTGATGATATGATCGTTACAGGGAACTCGGAGGAGGAAGTCGCTAGGCTCAGGTCTCAGCTAATTATCTGTTTAGAGATAAAGGATTTGGATGAGCTCCACCATTTTCTTAGGCTCGAGTTGGGGAGGCAGAAGAACGACGTGCTCATTTCCCAGAAGGGCTATGCGGAGCGGATCATTAAACGATTCAGCATGCGGGAAGGGAAGAGCAGTTCTACTCCTCTTGAGGTTGGCTTAAAACTTCGGCAGCATGAGGGAATGGTTCTTCCAAACCCTTTGATGTTCCGGGCTCTCATGGGGAGTCTTATATGTTTGACTATAACTAGGCCAGATATTGCCTATGTGGTGGAACGGGTTATTCAATATATGGTAGAGCCTCAAAAACCTCATCTGGTGGCAGCTAAAGATGTCTTGAAGTACGTCAAGTCCATCTTGGAGTTGGGTCTCTTGTATAAGAGGGACACAGGCTTTTGTCTACATGGCTACACAAATGTTGATTATGGGGGAGATACAGATGATCAGAAGTCGACATCTGGTTATGTCTTCTTCACAGGATCGGCAGTTGTTTCATGGTGCAGTAAGAAGTAAGATTCAATGTCCATCTCCACTATAGAAGTAGAATACAAGACATCGGCCTTGGCTGCTCAGGAAGCCATCTGGCTTGGGAGGTTAGTGGATGACATCCATGAGAAGGTGTGACGTCCTACTCTGATTTGCAGTGACAATGAGAGTGCTCTCAAACTGGTTAATAATCCAATTTGTCACGCGCGGACGAAGGATATCGATATCGAGCATCACTTCGTCTGGGAGAAGGTACTGGAGGGATCTTTGATGGTTGACTACGTGTAGTGTCAGGATAACGTGACAGATATCTTTACAAAGTCATTACCGAAAGGGCTGTTTACTCGATTGCTGGAGTTGCTCTGGATGGTTTCCATTTCTCACTTCAAGGGGAGTGTTGAAATTATTGAAGTGAGAAGTGGTGGAAGTCGGGCAGACTGATTGGGCAGACCGCAGAGACCGTGCGGACTAGGCAGATAGTTTTGATGGATAGCCTATTCAGAAAGCCAGTTTCGGTTGTGGTTCCTCTCTAGTGGTCTGCACCATCAAGCACTCTGATGGAGTAACCGGACGGATAGGTTTGTCTATCCGCAGGTTATGGCAGACACTTCTGGAGATCGCCGAGTTCGTCAGGTTCCCTGGCTCACAAGAAGGCAGGCGAAGATCACAGACTGGGGTGGCTTTCCGCCAGGTCACTGATGCCTTCTCGGGCGAGGTAGATCAGAGATCGCTGGGGTGGACTTCAGTCATTTTTATAAGTCCAGACTACATGTGTTGCAGACTCGTTTGGAGCTCGTTGTGTTCGGCATGCATTTGTGCTTGCGGTCTGGATGATGGATTGTGGAGTTGGCATAGTTGCACACACTGGTTGCCCGGAGGCCGCGTGGTCTGATAGAGCAGTCCTCAAGGTGGCGGACTAGAGTTGTCCTGTGGGCGCGATCTTGGTATTAGGTGATGCGAGTTCTCGGAGATCGCATGAGTTAATGAACTTGGTCTGTGGGACTAAGTCCAGCTTGTGGCCTAGCTTGCCGAGTTCCCCTGATCTGCGAACTGCACTGGTATTTGCCAAGTTCGACAGAATTGACTCGACGATTTTTCTCCAAGTCACGGGCTGCAGTTTGTGAGGACTAGGAGCAGTGTCGCATGGTTGGAGGACCGGTCGTCTATCCATCCTTTTCGATGGCGCAACCTTGGAGGACTGTTTTTTGTATTCACACTATGTGAATACATGGTGTTAGCCGACAAGATTGACTGGGGGTTATCCTATCGGTATTGGCAGAGACGACACTCCTCCCCACACCTATAAATAGGACCACTCAGCTCATCATAAATAAGCAGTGAATAGTAAGAGCTAGCTCGCGCTTGTTTTTGCGGTTACAGTTTTCTAACTGCTGTGACTAAGGAAGTTGAATCTGTGCAGGCTGTGTGGCTAATATCAGGTGGCTAGGAGACTAGTGGAAGCTAGGTGTGGAATAGTTCATGGATACTGTCAGCAGTTAGCAGCAAGTTGCGATATTCGCGGCTTGACCTCTTCCTCGGGGTTGCAGATAAGCAGAGTAGTTCGCACGGTCAATCACTGTTGGGTATTGTATCCACATTAACCAAGATTTGATGAAGTCATCCTTGAACTAAGATGAATTAAGTTGTATTTGATGCCTTATTTAAGTTATGTGTTTGCAGGATTCTAATGCCAAGTGTAGACAAATGTTAGTCTACCATGAGTCACCAAACACAGGACCATACAATGTAATCCCTCATTGTCTGATCCAAGGTGTTGACTCATGTGTAGCCTCTCTATTGGGATACACTTCATATTCAAGCACTAGGACTAATTGGAAAAGACTTGTTGCTGAACTCACCATGGAGGAAAAGAATTCAGTTTAAAGAATTTCACTAAGTCCTTTACTCGAGTAGATCCCTACATACTCGAGTAAAATCCTTAGTCTATACTCGAGTAAGAGTCTCTGTACTCGAGTAAGAAAGTTACCTCTCGAGTTTTTATGTTATAGCTCTCGAGTAGCTAAGTTAACTACTCGAGTAGATTCCGTCTCATTCTCGAGTTAACAGAATTTCTTCTCCAGATATTTTCTAAGTAAATTAGTCGAGTAGCCATATAAGTACTCGAGTAATTTAAACTTTCTCTCTCGAGTTACAGAATTCTGGGTCTCGTGTAACTTTTCTTCTCTCGAGTAGTCGAAGTCATGTACTCGAGTTGTTCATCTACTACTCGAGTAGTCCAGAGCTTATACTCGAGTAACCATATTTTCTTCCCTCAGAATTTTTCTAAGTCTATTACTCGAGTAGCTATTTCCATATACTCGAGTAGTTCTTATTCTCTCGAGTAGTTTAGTTCACCTACTCGAGTAACTCAGGATTCTATTCCAGAAATTATTCTAAGCCCCTGACTCGAGTAGTTCCTCTACCTCTCGAGTAGTCAATTTCTTTTCACTCGAGTAAAATTTATTGTACTCGAGTAGTCCAACTCCACTTCTCGTGTAACTGTTTTAGCACTCGGGTATGTCTCTTTGTACTCGAGTAGCTGCTCTTCATTTCCAAACTTTCTCCAAGTATTTACTCGAGTAGTTATCTTCTGTTCACTCGAGTAGTTACATATAGTACTCGAGTAGTTGCTTCTTCACTGGAGTATATCAGCTTCACATTTTCTGAAATTTCGTTAAGTCCAAATTGATAGATTTCTTAATGAACCTTGATGTGATTGGTCCACGTGTACCTCATTAAGAATTAATTATGACTGTTATCGCAGATCATATATAAGGTCTTGTCAAACCGACAAACCCTAAGAAAAAAAGTTTTACAGTCAAATTATTTTCTAAGTTCTCTGATTCCCTTTCTCTCTCTAAGAAGCGAAAGCCGCCGCCGCCGATCTTCATCGTTCACATCCAGCTAGGGTTTTCGATTTCAGAGGATTCAGATCAATAAGGCTTACAGATTGAGATCGTCGCTCAACTCCTCATCTTCTATCCGATCGTGTGAAGCCAAGAAAGTCCAGATCTAGCTTTGCCGAGATTTTCTTCAACCACTCTGATAAAGCCGCAAAGTCTAAAAGAGGAAGATCCAGGCTGATTGTTTGCAGATCTGATAAGGATTCACTATTTGTAATTTTACATTCGTTCTATTTCATTCTTGTAGGAGAATTTTCTACGAGTGTAGGAGCTTTTGTCTCCGAGATTGTAAGAAGTTTTACCTTCCGAGTGTAGATCCGTTTTGTTGATCGAGATTGTAGGAACTTTGTTCCGAGGCATAGGATTGGTTTTCAATCCGAGATAGTGGAGTAGCCGAGTCTAGTGTATTGCTAGATCGGTGAAGGAAGGTGGATGTACCCAAGGTTGGGGAACCACTATAAATCTTGCTTCGTCTGTGATTGATTGGTAGATAGTTCTGTGCATAGATCTTAAATTTTATTCCGCAAAAGATGCACATCTCACCTATTCACCCCCCTCTAGGTGATTTAGGTAGGCAACCGAACACTTTCAATTGGTATCAGAGCCAGGTTGATCAATAAAAGGTTAACACCTTGATCAGATCTGATTAGTTGTCTTTTGAGATCTACCAAGCATGGACAAGGCTAAAGATTTTGCCAAGCTTCCTTTGTGCACCAAGAACAACTTTCCCATGTGGAAAGAGAGAATCAAATTTTTCATGGAAGCTGTGGATCCGAGGATCTTCATGATAGGTTAAGAAGGTCCTGATATTCTCATGACAATCTCCACAATAGATCCAACTAAGAAAGTTCCGAAGAAATTAATGGATCTAGACAAAGACGAGATTGCACTTGTATCCTTAGATAAGAAGGCCAAAAACATAATAGCAAGTGCAGTCGATGACTCCATGCTGCAAAACTTGATCCACTACCAGTCTGTAAAGGAGATGTGGCAGTCTCTAGTTACCTTGATGGAAGGTACAAAAGAAGTCAGGGATGATAGAAGATCCCTTCTAAATCATAAGTATAAAGCTTTCTGACAAGGAAACAAGGACATCATTGCTGACACATTTGAGAATTTCTTCAAGATAGTAAATGGCCTAAGGGTCTATGGCAGTGTATTCACAAACGGAGAATTAAATGATAAATTCTTGAGATCCCAAACTAAGGAATGGGATAACAAGGTCTGTGCCATCAGGGAATTTGGAAAGCTAGCCGAGACAGACCTGCAGAACCTCTTCGAGAAGCTTATGTCATATGAGCTTCAACTCAACACCAGAAAGGCTGAAAAAGAGAAGAGCATGTCTGTATTCAAAGAGAAGTCTGTTGTGCTAAAGGCAGACACCTCAAGGAAGTCAAAGGCTGTTGCTTCTGCCTCAGCACAAGAAGTGAGGGAAGAAGAAATGTCGGAGCCAAGTACCTCAGGCTCTGAGCTATCTACAGGAAAGTTCTCACTACTCACACGTCAGTTCAAGAAATTCTTGAACAAAAAGAAGCATTGGAAAGACAAGGATGTCTCTTACAGAAGATCACGACATGATGGTGATCGTCAATTAAAAGGCTCAAGTAGCCACGACAGGTATACTCCTACACAGAATAAACATATTTCTACTGAAATTATTTGTTACTGCTGTAATAAGCCTGGACACATCATTGCTGACTGCCCCCATAAGAAGAAGGAGGTGGAAGAAGAGAGGAAAAGAAGTCCTCATACAACAAGAAAAGGACAGAGAAGAGCCTAATAGCCAAAAAGGGCAAGACTCTTAGTGACTCCGACTCATCAGAGTCGAGTGAAGAATAAGAAGCCTACTTTGGGCTTATGGTTCAGACAGATGACGAACAAGAGCCCCAGTTCACGGGGAAGGTAAACTCTCACACTCCTCTTTCAGAATCTGAAGCTTCTGAGCATGATCGTGAGGACATCTCTTCTGACGATGAGTCTGAACTCATGGCCCAGTACAAGGAGTTGATCATGACTTACGACAAATGTCGCCGAGTCGTGAAAACTCAGGCTAAAGAGATAAAGTCTCTAAAAGCTGAAGAGAGCATCTTGAGAGAAGAAGGCGCCAAGACTAACTCACTCAAAAAGAACTTCAATAATGATATTAAAGAATACAACAAGGCTCTTGAGCACCTTGACCTAAAAGAGAAAATCATCAAAGAGTTAGAAGAACAACTCGCCGCTGAAAAGAAACTTTTTGAAAGTTTCTCGAAGCCTAAGACTATTCTTCCATTCGTCGTTGAATTCTCAGCTAAGGACAAGGGTGCTGGATTAGGCCATGACGAAGCTCCTAGCAAATCTTCTAGGAGGAACAAGACTCAAAGAAAGATTAAGGCCGCCAAGAAGGCCTCGACCAAAGAGAAGGGGAAAGCCCCTCAAGATCAGACTCGTTCAAGAAAGTCATATTTCCAACTAATGAGTTTGATCTTGACTCATCCTACGGTCACTTGACCAGGCCTACCTATGTAGAGCCAAAGTCTCGCTACAAAGGATGGACTCGCCCCAGAAACTTTGGTGAGAGTGTCTTTAAGGCACCTTATGAAGAAGTCATTTTTCAGAGCTATGACCCTTTCAATGATGGTCATAACTTCAAGAAAGCACCAAAGGTAAAGCCCGCTGTGGAAAAGCAACAAAAGGAGCAGAAATCATGTGATTGCCATCATCATGAAGCTTCTTCCTCCAAGAATGCGGCCCCTGCTAGACCACTATTGCAAAAGGTCAAGCAAGATAACATAAGACAAATATACAATAGATTTGACTGTTGGTGCTGTGGCAGAATTGGTCACTTTGCCATCGATTGCTGGTTTAATCCCAAAAATGCTGCAACTCCTCATGTTGGCAATATGAGAAAGACCGCTCATAATGCTAACACTCGTAGGGGGAGTGTTCTAACCCGAGACCAAGGATCCAAACGTATTCTGGTTCCTAAGGCAAACTGATTATGATTGCAGGTATGTCCAAAGGCCACCAAAACGCCAATATGGTATTTGGACAGTGGATGCTCTCGGCATATGACCGGGACAAGAAGCCTACTTCAGAATTACTCTCCAGTCTTGAACGGACCAAATGTCATCTTTGGAGGTTCAGACCGAGGAATCACTAAAGACTATGGTATGATCACTAACGGCAGTGTATCTTTCTCAGATGTAGCTTATGTTGAAGGATTGGAACACAATCTTATAAGCATAAGCCAACTCTGCGATAAAGGATACATAGTTGAGTTTCATGCTAATAAGTGCTTGATAAAATCCGTTGACAATATGGAAACGATTCTATCCGGCACTCGAAGCAGAAACATATTTTGTTTGAATTTTATTTGTATAGACTCTTCTACACCAGCGTGCTTTTTAGCAAAAGATAGTGCGTCTCTAGGTGACTAATGACACAAGAGATTATCACATATTAATTCCAAAACTATTAATAAATTATTTTCAATGAATTTAGTACGTGATGCTCCAAATGTCAAGTACGTCAAAGATAGACCTTGTCATGCATGTGTAAAAGGCAAACAAACAAGGGCTACCTTTAAAAGCGTTATTGGCAAGGATTCTAATAGATGTCTCCATCTACTTCATATGGACTTGTTTGGTCTACTACAAATTAGAAGTTTGGGAGGTAAGGATTATACGTTAGTAATTGTTGATGATTACAAACTTTGTCAGGCAAGTCCAAAATGAATACAACTGCTCCATAGTCAATATCAGAAGTGACAATGGAGCAGAGTTCAAGTTTGGGGCCATGTCAGAATTCTGTGAAAGCTTAGGTATCTTTCATGAGTTTTCCTCTCCTCGTACTCCACAACAAAACAGAGTGGCTGAGAGAAGGAATAGAACACTCATAGAGGCCTGCAGGACCATGTTGAGTGATGCTTCACTTCTGGAATACTTCTGGGCTGAAGCCGTCAACACTGCATGCCACGTGCAAAATCGAGCACTCATAAACAAAAACCACGATAAGACACCTTACGAACTTTTAAAAGGCAGGAAACGAACAGTCTTATATTTTAGAATTTTTGGTTGTAAGTGCTCCGTGCTTAACAATGACAAGTATCATACTACCAAGTTTAGCGAAAAGAGTTTTAAAGGTATTTTTGTAGGATATAGTAGCCAGAGTAAGGCATACAGGATATTTAATAGAAAAACCCTGGTCGTAGAAGAATCAATACACGTTGTATTTGATGTGACGAGATTGCTACAAGGCAACTATTCAAGTGTGTTCATTGAAGATGCAGGTACAAAACTGGAAGAAATTAGCTTGGATAAACCATCTGAAGATAAAGGTGAAAAGTTCATCAAGATCACCACTCCAACCCCTACTGGAGAGGTTGATGATCAAGATGAAGAAGTTATCCATGTGGATGAAGTCACTCCGGTGATTGAAGATAATCAAGATGCAAGGACTCTAGAGCTCAGACATCTGAAGGATCACCCCATGGACCAGATCATAGGAGATCCCCGAGAAGGTGTCAGAACTCGTAGAGGTACAATTAATGAAAATTTATATTTAAGTTTTCTCTCACGGGTTGAACCAAAGAAGTTTGAGGAAGCAAACTCAGACGCATCTTGGATTATGGCGATGGAAGAAGAACTAAATCAGTTCAAACACTGTCGAGTATGGAAACTTGTTCCAAGACCCATAGGTAAGAACGTCATCGGGACAAAATGGGTGTACAGGAACAAGATTGTTGGAACACCCTATTACTGATTTGGGCAAGGATCACTATGTCCTTAGGAAAATTCTTTTGACCTCCTTGTATAGTTTTTAAGGTCAATTAGATTGAGTCTAAGGGTTAGAGAATCAGGCTTGAAAGCTGCCCCCCAAGATCCTCAGATCAGATATTCAATTCAGGAGACTAAGTCATTTTCGTCGAGCTCAGGTCGACGAATCGTCGAACTCAGGTCGACGATCTCTGAGCTCAGTTCAACGAGTCGTCGAACTCCATTCGACGATCTTCGAGCTCAGATCAACATTTCTATCTCTAGCTGTTTTCCCAGTCTCTGAGCTCAGGTCGACGATAGTTGAGCTCAGATCGATGATTTTTGTTTCCAGTCTAGTTCCAGTCTCTAAGCTCAGGTCGACGATAGTTGAGCTCAGGTCGATGATTTTCTGTAGAGATCGACGATTCTCAAGATTCAAATTTAGACAGTTATGGAATTCTATCTTATTTACTCCCAGCATTTATTTCAAGGATCTTGTAGCCGTTTCATTTAATCTGGAGCAAGTTTCAAGAGAGATTTAAAGGAATGTTTTCTAGGACTTTCCTCCAGAGACAAAATTAATTTAAGGAAGTCATTAATGAGTGACTAACGGCTATCTTGGAGACAGAGAATCAATTCATTCTTTTCAGATCTAAGGAATAAAAGAGGATTCTAATTCTACTACTTCACACATTACAAATAGTCACACTAAGAAAAGGAGAACAATCATAGACAGACACACAGACAGAATTCTTTCAGAAGACACACCACTGAAGGAGATCAACATACAAAAAAGAAGATTTTCTAGATCTCTCTTGACTCAAGTGTTCAAAGGCTTCATCCATCAAGACTCCAAACACTACACATTTCAGCAACTGCTGGAATCATCCTTTGCTGGAGATCTCATCTACTGAAGGCCTATTACCCTAGTGCAAAGCTTCTTTTACTGAACAACTTCCAGATCTCAGGGGGAGCTTTTACAACATCATCCACTAGTCTTCTCTCTGATTGTTGATAGAGAAGAACACCTCACCTCCTTCTTTTTCTGCTGTAAAAAGGTTTCTCAAAACTCCCTTCAAAAGTTTTGTGCTGGTTTTTGAGACCTTGTCAAAACTCAGTGGTGGCAAGACACCTGATCAAAAAATCTGGTTTGTTTTTTGAGCACCGTATCAAAAGCTCATTGGTGCCCAGGACACCTGATCAACTCATCCTGCAGTGGATTCCTACCTAGGGTGGTAGAAGAGTGGATGTACCCAGATTGATTGGGGAACCACTATAGCTCCTTGTGTCTTCTGGTTACTATATTTTGTTTGTTGTGTGTTGTGTGTTTCTTTCTTTCATATCTTTTATTTACTGCAAGCACATTACACATATATTAAAATTAAGTCTTCCACTGCAAAATAATTTTTAACTTGAAAATTATTTTAATATACTCTATTCACCCCCGCCCCTCTAGAGTTAAGGTAGATCTTATCCCCACTTTCAAAGATGGATGAGGAGGGAACGACCGTAAAGAACAAGGCCAGACTTATCGCCAAAGGATATCGTCAAGAAGAAGGAATCGACTTCGACCAGACGTATGCTCCAGTGGCAAGGATGGAGGCCATCGGGTTATTCCTAGCATATGCTGCACTCAAAGGCTTCACCGTCTATCAGATGGACGTGAAGTCTGCCTTCCTTAATGAAGACATAAAGAAAGAGGTGTATGTGGAACAACCTCCAGATTTTGTTGATTCTAACTTTTCTGATTACGTTTATTTATTACAAAAAACTTTATATGGTCTGAAACAAGCTCCTCGAGCTTGGTATGAGACACTGTCTAGCTTTCTACTTGAGAACAAGTTCACAAGGGGAAAGATAGATAAGACATTATTTCTTAGGGAAATAAAAGACAAGATTTTGCTAGTGCAAATCTATGTCGACGACATCATTTTTGGCTATACAGACGACAAGCTCTGCAAGAAGTTTTCTAAACTTATGCAAGGGAAGTTTGAAATGAGCAGTATGGGCGAGCTGAAGTATTTCTTAGGGCTTCAGGTGAAACAATCTGAAGATGGAATTTTCATCTCACAGACCAAGTTCACCAAAGAGCTAATTAAGAAATTCAGAATGGAGAACGCAACCTCGATGAGGACTCCAATGGGTTCAACTATGTCTCTGCACACGGATGAAAAAGGGAAACCTTTTGATGAAACCAAGTACAGAAGCATAATTGGATCCTTGCTCTACCCTACTGCCAGTAGACCTGACATAATGTTTTCAACATGTGTATGTGCTAGATTCCAGGTGAACTCTAAGGAATCTCACTACATTGCTGCAAAATGGATTTTGAGATACCTTAAAGGTACATCAAATCTTGGCTTATGGTATCCAAGAAGTAATGATAGCGAACTAATAGGTTTTTCAGATGCAGATTTTGCAGGTAGAAAAGACGACAGGAAAAGCACTTCCGGGACTTGCCAATTCCTAGGAAGAAGCCTTATCTCCTGGAGTAGCAAGAAGCAGAACTGTGTAGCAATCTCAACAGCTGTGTTAGAGTACATCTCTGCAGGCAGTTGCTGTGCACAGCTGCTATGAATAAAGAATCAATTTGAAGATTATAATATGAAGTTCCAGAACATTCCGCTGTTTTACGACTCTTCCAGCACAATTGCAATAGCCAACAACCCAGTCTCGCACAGTCGGACAAAGAACATAGAGCTGAGGTATCATTTAATCCAGGAACATATGGAGCATGGGGACATATATCTCCAATATGTCTTTATAGACAGGCAGATTGCAGACATTTTCAAAAAGCCGCCGGACGAGACCAAGTTCTCGTTCTTCAAAACAGAACTTGGAATGCTCAACAAAGAACATTAGAGAAGATGGACCCCCAAGAAGTCTCAGAGATCAAGAATCAGTCAAAAGTTGGAATTCTACAAATTTCTAACTTTTTGACTCGAGTAAGAAGTAAAGTACACGAGTAAGAAAAAGACCTACTCGAGTAATCCAGTTATATCTACTCGATTAATCTATAAGCCACTCGAGTAACCTACTCAAGTAGCAGAATGACTTACTTGAGTAGTCCACTCATTTACTCGAGTAATGAAACTTCACTCGAGTACTTTAGTATAACTACTCGAGTACTTCAGCACAACTACTCGAGTACTTCCAGACATCACTCGAGTACTTCCAGCCATATCTACTCGAGTATCTCAACATCTTTACTCGAGTAATATCAAGTCTCTCGAGTATGTGCCAGTCAACCTTTTCTCCTCAATTCAAATTTCCTTATTCGCAACCTGAGGCTTATGTCGCCACTTCTAAGGTATGATTACTTCATTTATCTCTTAATTAGACATAAATCTAGGGTTATATAAATAGTAAATTCCAAAATCTTTCTACACGAAATCATTTTCTTTCTCGAGTAAGCCGTCAGTCGGTTCGTCTTCCACTAAGAAATTGCAGAGCCGCGTCATCTTCCTCCCAGCAAGCATTTTTTCCAAGACCGTCAGGATCATGGCCTCTTCTTCAAAGATTGGCATAGGTTCCGAACTGGTTGTCGCCGGCATCGCAGACCTTTCAGATGATTTCCACAATCTTATGATACTTCTCGACACCGCCGGGCTTACCTTCATTCTCCAAGAGCCCTGTAAAATCCTCTTTCCAGATGTTGCCGAGTTCTTCAGAAATGTCAAGGTTAAGAGACATGGCGCCGTTCTCAAATCGAAAGTCAGAGGTATCAAAATCAAGCTTACAAAGACATCTGTTTCTCAACTTCTTCGCATGCCGATTGTAGAAGAAGAAGATCATCTAGGCCCTGATGAGTCTGATAGAACATGTTTGTTCTATGGCATTTCCCCTGAGGAACAATACATCAAAAGGTCTTAGCTGAATCCTGAAGGAAAATTACTTGTGGATATTATAGGGAAAGTCCTCCTCTGCAAAACTAATTCTATTAGAGATATCTCTCTCTCATTCTTTGATATTATGCAAGCCATAGTCTGCAGGAAGAAATTCCAATTTGGTATGATGATCTTGGATAAGATCAACAACATTAAAACTCCAAATTATGCCAGAATTATCTCTCTCCTCCTCCATGAAATCAACCCAGAAGTCTTCAACTTCTCAAAAGGGACTGTTCTTCATCACATGAAGAAAATTTTCATATCCTCCATTCAAAGATGGGAAGTGAAACTGCAGAATCCAACTCAGGTTGCCAAGGTTCAAGAGATTCCAGCCACAGAGGACAGGACCCCATCTCCCTCTCCACATTAGATTGCCAGCTCCTCTGGTGTATCTATTGTGGGGAAGCCTGCTCCTTCTGTCCCAGGAAGGATACCTACACCTCCAGCAGTTACTCCTCCACCTCCTAAGACTCCAGAAGAAACTCCATCTGAAGCACAACTTCAAGAAGCCCTACTCTCAATAGAAGCTACAATCAGTGAAATGATTGAAGAGCTGACTGCAGATGAACCTCATCCTCCTCCCTCTCCAAAAGAAACCACTACTGAAATACCAAAAGAATCCACTCCAGTATAATCTCCAGTACATACTCCTTCTCCAGCAAAATCTCCTGCTGCACACCAAGAGCAGGTTGAGACCATTTTCATCTCTAATAAGCAATCCCCTGAGCCAGCTGAAGCTCCTTTCAGAAAACTGGACTTCTCCATACCCACATTCACTGATGAAGGGGATGCCCTGATTCACACTACTAGAGCAAAGAGCTCTGTTTCCATTACAGAAATAACTCCCTGGGTTGCTCCTCCTCCTCCTCCAGTTCCCTCTACTAGTGCTCCTCCTACTGCTGCTACTGCTTCATCCAATGATTTGATTAATCTGTTTGTGCTTATGCTTCAAGAGCAAAGAACCTACTTTGATACTTCACTCAAGGCTGTTACTGACAAAGTCACTGCTCTAGAGGCTGAAATGAGCAGGGGATTTATAGAAATCCAGCACAATACTGATCAGCTAAGACACCTCTTCCAAATTGGTGGAAAGGCTCTATATCACATTATTACTAGTGTTGTTCAGGTTAGGAACAAGGTGTGACTCTGGCAGGAAATCAGATTGAATTTGATAAGAGAGTTGAAGCTACTAAGATGAAGATCTGTGAAGAGGTTGGAACCTTCAAAGATGATGCCATCAAGACACTAACTGTAGAAGTCAGAAAAGGGGAGAGTTTAGTGAAGGAATATCTAGAAAATCAGATGCACTCAAGCAAGAGCTTTGGGAAGCCAAAATGAAAGAGATCCATGATGATGTCTTAGGACAAATTCAGAGTGTCAAATTCCATACATATGACACTGCGGTCTGGATGCATAATCAAATCCTTCCTGAGTTTGCTGCTGATCCAAATGTCATTCCTCACCACCTAAACTCCTTAGCTGTTGCTACTCCTGCTCAAGCTCCTCAACTTACCTTCTCTTTAAGACCTGAAGGCTAAGAAGGCCCTCCTCCAGATTCTTATGCTCAACTTTGGGAGGATGACCCTGCAGATATCTTTTTCCAAGCTACTCCTGAGATCCAGACTTCTAAGAAGAAATGAAAATATGGTGATGGTGCCTCTACTAGCAAGTCTATCCCAGTTCCAGATTCAGAAAAGAGAAAAGCTCCAAAATTTGTAGAGATCTGGTCTTCTACTTCTAAGTCCCTCATTTTGGATACTCTCAAACTTGTTATGGATTTCCATGAAAGCAGGAATATTCATTACAGCTCCCAGGAATGAGAATTATATGAGAAGTCTATGACTAAGAGGAGGCTGTACGATAGAGAATTTGGTAGGAACAACCCTCCTGGTCCTCCAAGACCTCCTAAATACTACCCCAAGCCATACATCTACTAGAGGAGACAGCAAGAGAAGCAAGACAGGCAACACCACCAAGTATAAGCTACAAGGATATATGAGAATGTGGAAATGATTTTTGTAGAAATGACACTTTGGAAAATCACAATTATATAATTCTATCTTTTGGTCATATAATCTTGTTTACAGTCTTATGCTTGCTTTCACTGATTTATCTATTTAGCACTTTTTATGTCTATAATTCACCTCAGTGTAAAGGGTTTTGACTTCTACAAATAGGGGGAGATTGTTGGGTATTGTGTCCACATTAACCCAGATTTGATGAAGCCATCCTTGAACTAAGGTGAATTAAGTTGTATTTGATGATTTGTTTAAGTTATGTGTTTGCAGGATTCTAATGCAAAGTGTACACCAATGTCAGTCTACAATGAGTCACCAATCATAGGACCATACAATGTAATCCCTCATTATGTGATCCAAGGTGTTGACTCATGTGTAGCCTCTCTATTGGGATACACTTCATATTCAAGCACTAGGACTAATTTGAAAAGACTTGTTGTTGAACTCACCATGGAGGAAAAGAATTCAGTTTAAAGAATTTTACTGAGTCCTTTACGTGAGTAGATCCCTACATACTCGAGTGAAATACTTAGTCTATACTCAAGTAAGAGTCTTTGTACTCGAGTAAGAAATTTACCTCTCGAGTATTTATGTTATAGCTCTCGTGTAGCTAAGTTAACTACTCGAGTAGATTCCGCCTCATTCTCGAGTTAACAGAATTTCTTCTCCAGATATTTTCTAAGTAAATTACTCGAGTAGCCATATAAGTACTCGAGTAGTTTAAACTTTCTCTCTCGAATTACATAATTCTGGGTCTCGTGTAACTTTTCTTCTCTCGAGTAGTCTAAGTCATGTACTCGAATAGTTCATCTACTACTCGAGTAGTCCAGAGCTTATACTCGAGTAACCATATTTTCTTCCCTCAGAATTTTTCTAAGTCTATTACTCGAGTAGCTATTTACATATACTCGAGTAGTTCTTATTCTCGCGAGTAGTTCAGTTCACCTACTCGAGTAACCCAGGATTTTATTCCAGAAATTATTCTAAGTCCCTGACTCGAGTAGTTCCTCTACTTCTCGAGTAATCAATTTCTTTTCACTCGAGTAAAATTTATTGTACTTGAGTAGTCCAACTCCATTTCTCGTGTAACTGTTTTAGCACTCGAGTATGTCTCTTTGTACTCGAGTAGCTGCTCTTCATTTCCAGACATTCTCCAAGTATTTACTAGAGTAGTTATCTTCTGTTCACTCGAGTAGTTACATATAGTACTCGAGTAGTTGCTTCTTCACTCGAGTATATCTGCTTCACATTTTCTGAAATTTCGTTAAGTCCAGATTGACAGATTTCTTAATGAACCTTGATGTGATTGGTCCACGTGTACCTCATTAAGAATTAATTATAACTGTTATCGCAGATCCTATATAAGGTCTTGTCAAACTGACAAGCCCTAAGAAAAAATGTTTTGCAGTCAAATTATTTTCTAAGTTCTCTGATTCCCTTTCTCTCTCCAAGAAGCGAAAGCCGCCGTCGCCGATCTTCATCGTTCACATCCGGCTAGGGTTTTCAATTTCAGAGGATTCAGATCAAGAAGGCTTATAGATTGAGATCGTCGCTCAACTCCCCATCTTCTATCCGATCGTGTGAAAGAAAGTCCAGATCTAGCTTTGCCGAGATTTTCTTCAACCACTCTGATAAAGCCGCAAAGTCTAAAAGAGTAAGATCCAGGTTGATTGTTTGCAGATCTGATAAGGATTCACTATTTGTAATTTTACATTCGTTCTATTTCATTCTTGTAGGAGAATTTTCTTAGAGTGTAGGAGCTTTTGTCTCCGAGATTGTAGGAATTTTTACCTTCCGAGTGTAGATCCGTTTTGTGGATCGAGATTGTAGGAACTTTGTTCCGAGGCGTAGGATTGGTTTTCAATCCGAGATAGTGGAGCAGCCGAGTCTAGTGTATTGCTAGATCGGTGAGAGAAAGTGGATTTACCCAAGGTTGGAGAACCACTATAAATCTTGCTTCGTCTGTGATTGATTGGTAGATATTTCTGTGCATAGATCTTAAATTTCTATTCCGCAAAAGACCCATATCTCACCTATTCACCCCCTCTAGGTGATTTAGGTAGGCAACTAAACACTTTCAATCACCAAGTTCTGTTCGGCTTCCTTCAGCACTGCAATAACAGCTGTCCAAATGTTAGCCGCAGATAGGCGGCTTCGGTGGTCTCGGCGGACATTGCTGGCGGTTTAGCAGTTTGTGCAGTCACGGGATTGTCCGCGCGGATATCTTCTTGTTGCTATTTTTGTTCCCTGGTTAAATTGTAAAATCATCTCTTGCAATGTATGACTCGCCCTGTAAAAGAAGATAATTTCAATTGGAAACTCTTGTGCTATTGTTACTACTATCTTTTACTTGTCTTCGGTTGTGGTTGAGTGTTCTTGTGACCTCGGTTTCAACTACCGCATAAATTTCTACATGGTATCAGAGGGGTGTTGAAGAGTAACAATTCACCAAACTAAGGTTGTTGTACATTCGTTGAAGTTCAAGTGATTCAGCTCATAACAATGGAAGCCAGTTTTGCAAGAGATTGGAATTGAGCTCTTGACGCACACCAAATTCAAGCGATAGAGGTCGTGCATGGAGAGTTATCTTCTTGGCGAGGATCTCTGGGAAGTTGTCGATGGTGACAACCTCCAAGAAGTGGTCGCTACCGGAGAAAATACTGAAGCAGTGAAGGCGTGGAAGCGAACCGATGCAAAGGCTGCATTCGCTCTGAAGCGCGCTGTTTCACCGAAGCTGTTCACCCACATTATTGATTGTCGGTAGGCAACTGATATCTAGATGGCCTGCTCAATAAGAAGTATATAGCTCGCCTATATTTCTTGGAGAATGAGTTGGCTAAGTGCACTCAGGAGGACCTGTCCGTGTCATCTTTCTTCTTGAATTTGAAGGACATCTGTGCTGAGATTTTGACATTGGACCCGAAAGATCCAATATTAGAGTCAAAGCTAAAAAGACACATCATCCATGGCTTGCGGAAGGAGTATGTGGCCTTCATGATGTCTGTGTAGGGCTGGGTCAATCAACCATGTTTACTGGAGCTAGAAATCATATTAGCTCTATAAGAGAGCTTGGTGTAGCAATTGACTGGAGTGTTAGTCTTAGGGGGAGACGACGATGTTCTCTTCTTGGGCAAGAATAAGAGATGAGATAGGAAGAAGAAGGCACTTATTGGTGATGGTCCATCTTCTTCATCACAACAAGATAGGAGCATGACTCCTAAGGCTGATGACGGGAAGAAGCGGGAAGGTCCACGGTGCTACAAATGCAACCAACTTGGTCACATCCATAGGGATTGCAGGGATAAACTTCAGTCGGGGCATGCTTTAAGGAAAGAGGGGGTTGTGTCCAAGCCCGAGGAAGGAGGATGGGGAAGTGCTTTCATGACAGGCACTTGTGTCATGTCACTTTCCTCCATCAACTATCAGGAGGACTGGATCGTGGAGTCTGGGTGCGGTCATCACCTCACTAGGGATGAGTCCAAATTCTCTTCTCTATAGGAGTACGAAGGTAATGTTGTCTTTATTACTGTTGATGATTAGAGCTGTTGCAGTTCCGATTCGGTTCCGGTTTTACTAAAACTGTGAATCGAACCGCTAAGGTAACGATTCTTGAAATTAGAACCAAAACTTTAGTTGGTTTGACCGGTTCTTGTTCCGGTTCTAGCTTAATTTTTGGAACCGTTGTATCAACGGTTCCGGGTGCGGTTCAACAAGAACCAAAACCAAACTGACCACTAACGGTTCAGTCTGGTTCTATGCGGTTCGATTTGGTTCCAATCGGTTCCAGTTGGTTCCAACCAGAACCAAAACCTTACTTGGCGGAATGAAAGAGGGTGGTCAAAAATAAAATACTCGAGGGGAAAAGTAAACTCATTAGAATTTTTTGCAAGAGGAAATTCGAAGTCTGGGGCCCAGACATAGGAATTTCACGTTGTACCAAGGGGAAGTACTTTTTTGTGTAATATAATACGTAGAACTGAAAGTTAAAAATCGAAATCACAAAACCACAAAACTGCACCTAACAGTGCTGATTTTAAACCGCATCAAACAGTTTGGTTGTGTAGCAGTTTCGTTCATTACAAAACTACATAGTTTGCGGTGTGATTTTTGGCGGTGCAAAATCTATAAAACTGCGCCACCCTATAGTCATCATTTGTACTGACTTCTTCCAGAGGGCCTGACATTCTCATTATCGCCAATGAGTATAGGTTATCTTCATTTTTCCATAGCTTTGTCGCCTGCTCTTTGGCTAGTGGTTCCTCCTCTTCGACTATTCCTAGACATCAATTGCAGGTATTCAGGTTAGAAACCATTTTGATATTATTCTTCTTTTTCGATTCTTACTTGACAGATATTAAATAATATTCAGAATTTGAATTCCCGACCCACGAGAGCAGAAATGAATCGTGAACCTCCAATATACATTCAAAAATTCAAAGATCATGATCGTGTAATGTTGATGCATTGTTAAAACCACACCGCACAGTTTTGATGTGGTGTGATTTTGTTCAGTCCAAAATCAACCCCCTTTGGTACGATTGCAGTTTGAGTTCAAAGCGTTGCAGTTTCACCATTAAAATTAAGTAAAGATATTATAGACAGATTATAATAAATAACAATATTAATTATAATAAAATTATTATAAATAATAATAAATAGGTTGCGGTTTGGTTCTGCTTCGGTCCGGTTCGGATCAGGTCTAAAATTCTTGAAACCGCTTGAGACTTGTATGTTGCGGTTCCAGTTTCGGTTTCGGTTCAGATAATAAAATGAAAGAACCATACCCGGACTAATGTTGTTCACTGTTCCAAAATTCAAACCGGAACCCGAATAATTAGTGAACGGTTCGGTTCGGTTCTTTGCGGTTTCAGTTCGATTCCGGTTCAGTTTACGGTTTTCGGTTTTAAGTGACAACTCTAATGATGATACTGTGCATGCCGTAGAAAATGAGGGATCTGTTTCTTTAGGCGGTGATCTGGGGCCACTTACTTTGCGGAGTGTGTATCACGTGCCCGGGATGATAAAAAATCTCTTCTCAGTGACCAATGCAGTGGACGTTGGGAATCACATTTTGTTCGGCCCGACAAAAGTGAAATTTCTCAGGAACGTATCAGCTGTGTAAGCTGATGTCACTCATGTTGCTAGGAGGGCGAAATACCTTTTCATTTAGGCAACAAGTTCTTATGTTGATAAGATGAGGGTGAATGATAGCGTTGCTATCTGGTATGAGAGACTTGGGCATGTAGAGATGGACAAGCAGAAGGATATGGCAGTGAGAGGCCTAGTGCATGACCTGCCTAGTCTTTCGTCCTATGGTGACGGTCATGTCTGTGCGGGTTGTTAGTATGGAAAGGCACATCACCTTCCATTTGACATATCACGGACTAGGTGTAGAGCACCGCTGGAATGCATCCACGGTGACCTAACAGGACCTACCGTCACTCCCAGTCTCGGAGGTAGCAGATACATACTTGTACTTGTTGATGACTTTTCCAGGTATACTTAGGTATAATTCTTGAAAGATAAGTCAGAGGCATTCAGGAGATTTGTGGAATTCAAGGAGCTTGAGGAGGGTTGGCTCCGCCTGCGGATAAAGACGTTAAGAACGGACAATGACAAAGAGTTTACTTCGCTTGATTTCTCTAACTTCTGTAGAAAGTTGGACATCTAATGGGAGCTTGTGCTCACACTCCACAACAAAACAAAATTGCATAATGGAAGACCCATCATCTGATGGAGACCCACAAGTGCTGGCTTCAACCCAAAGGCATTCCCAGGGCCCTCTGGGTGGAGGGAATGGCCTACGTGGCATACATCATCAACAGGATGTCCCTCAATTCGAACAACGTGAGGTCTCCACATGAGCTGGTGTTCAAGTAGAAGCACAGTGTGGAACATCTTCGGGTGTTCAAGTTGACTTGCTACGTGCATGTTCTTGACGCGCTTAGGACGAAGCTAGATGTGGAAACAAGGAAGCTAGTATTCGTTGGATATAATGAGTGGAAGAAGGGATGAAAGTGTTTGGATCCAGAGACATGAAAATTTGTTGTCTCACGGAATGTAGTATTTGATGAGTTAATGTCATACCAGGGTAGCTCATCTGTGGAGCTACAGGAGAGCAAGTTTGACGGAGGGCAAGGAGAAGCTGCTCGGGATCTTCTGGTGGAGTTGCATATTTCGCCAGGTGTTCCGGTTTCGTCTAGCTCTGGGGCAAAGGATTCTAGATCAGGAAATAGGGGGAGCGATGCTCCATGTATGTCTGGTAGCAGAGCTAGTACAGAAGAAGCAGTGAGAGAGGTGGATCAGGGTCAAGCCCTGCAGAAGTCCAAAAGGACTATCATTCCACCAGCTCGGTATAGGGACAGGAACATGGTGAGTTTTGTTTCATGTTTCTTCGTAAGTCCCTTGGATGAATGAGAGCCTTCTTGCTTTGAAAATGCCACTATAGTCAAGGGGTGGGAGGATGTCATGAATGAGGATATGGACGCCATCAGGAAGAATGAGACTTGGGATCTTGTGCTCAAAGTTGATGACATCACTCCTATGACGTGCAAGTGAGTTTATAAGTTAAAGAAGAAGGCTGACAGAAGTATCGAGCGGCACAAGGCTCGCCTTGTAGCTTGAGGCTTCTCTCAACTGTACGGGTAGGATTATGAAGAGACGTTTAGTCTCATGGCCAAGATGACTTCATTCCGGGTGGTTATCTCTTTGGCGGCTTACCAAGGGTGGAATATATGGCAATTCGATGAGAAAAATATTTTTCTTTACAGCGAGATTGACAAGGACATCTTCATGGTGCAACTACCGGGTTATGTATCTGAAGAACATCCGGGGCACGTCTACAAGCTGAAAAGGCCCTATACAGTGTGAAGCAGGCGTCTCGGGCCTGGTACGAGATGATTGTAGTATATCTCTGGTTTTGCTGAGTACTTTACTTCAACCTTATATTCTAGTCTATTGGTTAAGAAGCAGGGGGAGCTTCAGGTCTTCATTATATTGTACGTTGACAATATGATCGTTGCGGGGAACTCGGAGGAGGAAGTAGCTAGGCTCAGGTCTGAGCTAGCTATCCGGTTCGAGATAAAGGATTTGGGTGGGCTCCACCATTTCCTTGGGCTCGAGTTGGAGAGGTAGAAGAATGACATGCTCATTTCCCAGAAGGGCTATGCAAAGCGGATCGTTAAACGATTCGGCATGCGGGAAGGGAAGAGTAGTTCTACTCCTCTGGTGGTTGGCTTAAAACTTCGACGGCATGAGGGAAGGGTTCTTCCAAACCCTTTGATGTTCCGGGATTTCGTGGGGAGTCTTATATATTTTACTATTACTAGGCCAGATATTGCCTATGTGGTGGGACGGGTTAGTCGATATATGGCGGAGCCTCGAAAACCTCATCTGGTGGAGGTTAAAGGTACCTTGAAGTGCATCAAGTCCATTTTGGAGTTGGGTCTCTTGTATAAGAGGGACACGATCTTTTGTCTGCATGGATACACAAATGTTGATTATGGGGGAGATACAAATGATCGGAAGTAAACATCTGGTAATGTATTCTTCATGGGATTGGTGGTTGTTTCGTGGTGCAGTAAGAAGTAAGATTCGTTGTCCGTCTCCACTATAGAAGCAGAATACAAGGCTTCCGCCTTGGCTGCTCAGGAAGCCATCTGGCTTAGGAGGTTAGTGGATGACATCCATGAGAAGGTGTGGCGTCCTACTCTGATTCATAGTGACAATGAGAGTGCTCTCAAAATGGTTAATAATCCAGTTTATCACGCGCGGACGAAAGATATCAAGATCGAGCATCACTTCGTTTAGGAGAAGGTACTAGATGAATCTTTGATGGTTGACTAAGTGTAGAGTTAGGATAATGTTGCAGATATCTTTACAAAGTTGTTGCCGAAGGGGCCATTTACTCGGTTGCGGGAGTTGATCGGGATGGTTTCCATTTCTCACTTCAAGGGAGAGTGTTGAAATTGTTGAAGTGTGAAGTGATGTGTGGAAACCACCCGTCACCGCACATCTTCCCAAAACCCCGAGGTAATGGTAAGGGGGGACGGGGGTACATGAACACAAAGGATCGCCTACTGCAGGCGATGTGGGACTAACCCCAACCACAGGACCGCGGGGATATTCCGCCACACAAGGGGCCCACCGGGGTCAACACCCAGACCTGGAACGCGATGGGGAAAGCCCAAACATGCGGTCCCACACACACGTGTCCTGCTGGCTAATATAATCTCAACACACCCCCGCATCAGGACAACCTGGCTTTGATACCATGTGGAAACCACCCGTCACCGCACATCTTACCAAAACCCCGAGGTAATGGTAAGGGGGGACGGGGGTACATGAACACAAAGGATCGCCTACTGCAGGAGATGTGGGACTAACCCCAACCACAGGACCGCGGGGATATTCCGCCACACAAGGGGGCCCACCGGGGTCAACACCCAGACCTGGAATGCGATGGGGAAAGCCCAAACATGCGGTCCCACACACACGTGTCCTGCTGGCTAATATAATCTCAACATGATGGAAGTCGGGCAGACTGATTGGGCAGACTATAGAGACCGCACGGACTAGGCAGATAATTTTGGAGGATAGCCTAGTCAGACAACCGGTTTCGGTTATGGTTCCTCTCAAGTGGTCTGGACCAACAAGCACTCTGATAGAGTAACCAGACAGATAGGGTTGTCTATCCGCGGTGGCAGACATTTCTGGAGATCGCCGAGTTCGTCAAGTTCCCTGGCTCTCAAGAAGGCAGGCAGAAATCGCGGACTAGGGTGGCTTTCCACCAGGTCGCTGGTGCGTTCTCGGGCGAGGTAGATCAGATATCGCTGGTGTGGACTTCAGTCATTTTGACAAGTCCAGACTACATGTGTTGCAGACTCATTTGGAGCTCGCCGGTCTGCATGATGGATCGTGGAGTTGGCATAGTTACACAGATTGGTTGCCTAGAGGCCATGCAGTCTGATAGAGCAGTCCTCAAGGCGGCGGACTAGAGTTGCTTTGTCGGCGCGATCTTGGTATCAGGTGACGTGAGTTCCCGGAGATCGCGCGGGTTGATGGACTTGGTCTGTGGGACTAAGTCCAGCTTATTGCCTAGCTTGCCGAGTTCGCCTCATTTGCGGACTGCTCTGGTATTCGCCGAGTTCGACAGAATGATTGACTGGATGATTTTTCTCCAAGTCACGGGCTGCGGTTTGCTCGGACTAGGAGCAGTGCCGCGGGGTTGGAGGACATGTCATCTATCCAGCCTTGTCGATGGAGCGACCTTGGCGGACTGTTTTTGTTATTCACACTGTGTAAATACATGGTGTTAGTCGACAAGATTGACGGGGGGGGGGGGGGGGGGGGGGGGTTATCCTATCGGTATTGGCGGTGACGACACTCCTCCCCACACCTATAAATAGGACTTATCGGCTCGTCGGAAATAAGCAGTGAATAGTAAGAGCTAGCTCGCGCTTGTTTTGTAGTTACAGTTTTCTAACCGCTATGACCAAGGAAGTTGAATTTGTTCAGGTTGTGCGGCTAATATCAGGTGGCTAGGCGACTAGTGGAAGCTTGATGTGGAATAGTTCGCGGATACAGTGAGTGGTTAGCAGCAGGTCGCGGTCTTCGGGGCTTGATCTCTTCCTTAGGGTTGCGGATAAGCGGAGCAATTCACCCGGTCCATCAGTGAGTTCTTTTCGGCTTCCTTCAGCATTGCAATAACAACAGTCCGTGTGGTTAGCCGTGGATAGGAGGCTTTAGCGATCTCGGCGGACACTTCTGGTGATTTGGCAATTTGTGCGGTCACAGGATTCTGTCCGCGCGGATATCTTCATGTTGTTGTTTTTGTTCCCTAGTTACATTGTAAAATCATGTCTTGTAATGTATATCTTGCCCGGTAAAAGAATGTAATTTTAATTGGAATATCTTGTGCTACTGTAGATGATGTCTTTTACTTGTCTTCAGTTGTGGTTGAATGTTCATGTGCCCTCGGTTTCAGATCCCGCATAAATTTCTACAGGGGGTCTTATCTTCACCGGTCAAGCGGTTATGACCGCATGAACCATACCATAATTAAGGTCAACTGGTGGTGGAAAAGAGGTTGATACCTCGCAAGAGACAAGCTCAATTTGTGGTGGAAAAGAGGTTGATACCTCACAGGAGAGGTGCTCAACTATAGGTGAAGAGAAGGTCGACTGATCGTAGAAGTTGAGCTCAACTGGAGATGGAGAGAAGCTCGACAACACACAGGAGACGAGTTTAACTGGAGGTGGGTAGAAGGTCGACAACTCCAAGGAGCCGAGCTCAACTGGAGGTGGAGAGAAGGTCAACAACTCGCAGGAGACGAGCTCAATAGGAGGTGGAGAGAAGGTCGACACATGTCAGGAGGAAACTCAACTGGAGGTGGAGAGAAGGTCAATAGCTCATAGGAACTGAGATCAAATGTAGGTGGAGAGAAGGTCGACGACTCACAGGAGTCGAGCATAATTGGAGGTGGAGAGAAGGTCGACACCTGTCAGGAGTAAGCTCAGCTAGAGGAGGAGAGAAGGTTGACAGCTTGTAGGAGCTGAGTTCAACTGGAGGTGGAGAGAAGGTCGACAGCTTATTGGAGCCGAGCTCAACTGGAGGTGGAGAGAAGGTCGACAGCTCTCAAGATCTGATCTCAACTGGAGGTGGAAAAAGATCGACACCTATTAGGAGGAAGATCAACCGGAGGTGGAGAGAAGGTCGACACCTCACATGTGTCGAGCTCAACTGGGGGTGGAGAGAAGGTCAATAGCTCATAGGATCCGAGCTCAACTGGAGATAAGGAGAAGGTCGACAGCTCACAGGAGTCGAGCTCAACTAGTGGTAGAAAGATGGTCGACGGCTCACAGAAGCCGAGCTCAACTGGAGATGAAGAGAAGGTCAACATATTATAGTTGTCGAGCTTAACTGGAGGTGGAGAGAAGGTCAACACCTCGCAGGAGCCGAGCTCAACTGGAGGTGGCAAAGACGTCGTCTCACTCGAGAGGGAAAGTGCCTGATATGAAGGAGAAGAGCTCGTGCAGGGACTCAGACTATGACAACACTATGCTGGAGTACTTCAACTCACTCAAGGGGCAAGTAGCTGATATGCAGGAAAGGAGCTCATGCAGGGACTTGAACTACGACAACACCAACCTCGAGGACTTTCTGCCAATGTTGAGGTAACTCGCCCTGTTAATCAATAAATCGGCCAATAGTTACCTGCTCTAAATTATTTGATGATGAAGGAAACATTCTTCAAGGAGAGGACAATCTTCTCTTCGTAAAGTTGGGAGGTTGGCGCCCATATCTGTTTCTTATATTTCCTCCAGTCAGATGGGAAGTGTGATCGGGAGGTAGCTAGGCCAACTTAGATGGGGGAAGCTGAACTCGACTGTCAATGTAGAGGCTTAGCCTTACTAGAACGACTTAAGTCCTGACAAACCGTCTCATCATTCGCCCTGTGATTTTTAGGAGAATCAGGTCGAAGGCCCGTTTACCTACTCAATCATGGAGATCGCTTCATGCCTACCTATACGAACTGTCGATCTACAACCTAGCTACAAAGGGCAGGGTACAAGTGAAGGGAAATGGCCCTCCGGGGGTCCCAAAGGATGCACATGCCTGAGGCCTCCATCCTTCCTCTGACAGAGAAGATGAAGAAATGTGGATAGGGGCATGACACTCGGGAGGTCCCGTAGGACACACACGCATGAGGCCTTTATACTACCCTTTGGTCCACCTTTCTCGTAATGTTTCTGTCTGCTTATTTCACTCATAAACCTTAAGCGACGATAAGCTTTTAAACTTCTAAGACAGTTCTGATCATGCGCTGAGCTTATAGATCTTTCACAGTCTCAACGATGCACTTAAGGGCAGAGGATCCTTCCTAAAGGCACGTTGATCTTCTCTTCATCGAGTTGTGAGGTTGGCGTCCAAACCTGTTCCTGATAGTTCCTCCAGTCAGAGCAGATGTGTTGTCGGGAGATAGTTAGGCCAACGAACAAGAGAGGAGCTGATCTCGACCGTCAATGCAGGGGCTTGGTCTTACAAGAATGTCTTAAATTCCAACACACTATCTCATCATCTGTCCTGGGATTTTAGTAGAATCAGGTCGGAGGGAGGTTTGTCAACTCGATCGCGGAGATCACTTCCTGCCTACTATGCCTGCTTGAGGCACTTTCAAGAAGAGAAGCTAAAGCCATATATTTCAGGGCGTTAGAGAAATAACATTAATGTATAAGTGTAAACAAGCGTACCA
The DNA here is from genome assembly GCA_039583875.1 of Platanthera guangdongensis. Lineage (NCBI taxonomy): Eukaryota > Viridiplantae > Streptophyta > Magnoliopsida > Asparagales > Orchidaceae > Platanthera > Platanthera guangdongensis. Next base: position 15,510,669 of record CM077156.1, read on the forward strand.
TTCCCTCCAATGGTAGAACTTTTTCAGGCCATCATAACTTTAGGTGTTTGAAGAAATGAGATGAATAACATAACGCTCTGTTTGCTGAAGCGATAGCCTCTCGAGTATAAACTCGCAGAATTGAAGCGAACACCATAGTTGCTGAAGCAGTGAGTATGAGCTTATGGAATAACTTATATGCTTTCCCCTGACGGTGAACTCGTCGTGAATTACCCTGTTTGTTAGTTATACAAAAAATACTCATGGGCTTTACCAAAGCACCCATAAGCATGAACATGTATGAAAAGCACCAATATTGAAAAAGGAGATGAACTGTGGGGGGGGGGGGGGGTGTGAGTGACACTTCTGAGCTCTCCAGGTCTTGCGAGTAGGTCACCTACAGAGCTCGCCTATGGGCGAGTAACAATGATAATCGCCTCTTTGAAGTCACAAATAATTCCTATACTTGACTATGGACGAGTAACAATGATACTCGCCTCTTTGAAGTCACAAATCCTGCCTATATTCTCCTACGAGCGAGTATGAAGGAAGATCATCTCTTCGAAGTCGCCAATCCCACATATACTCGCCTTCATATAGCCATCTGCAACTCGCCTCCATGAACTCTTATGCATATTCTCTCCTAGGGCTGTCGTTATATGGAACTCGCCTTTTGCGAGTAGGACACCTGCGGGTTGATTTGGAACTCGCTATCTGGAACTCTTCAAAATATATCATCATTTGCAACTGTTGGGTACATTGGAAAAAGTGTACCAGATTTGAAGAAGCCTCACCTCACTCAATTGTATGCATCAATGTGTATTTGATGTTGTTTTGAGTTTATATGTGCGGGTTAAGAAAATGCAAGAATGCAGAAAAAAGTTTGTAAGTACATGAGTCGACACCAGAAAAGCTGTGTCGACACTTATGAAGGCTTGTGTCGACACTGGAGAAAAGCTGTGTCGACACCTGAAGTCAATTGTGTCGACACTTGGAAAGGCTGTGTCGACACCAGAAGAAACTGTGTCGACACACAGAGGCAGTGTCGACACACAAAGAGAAAGCTTTGTCGACATCAACTGTGTCGACACACAGAGGCAGTGTCGACACACAGAATACTTTGTCGACATCAACTGTGTCGACACACAGGACTTGTGTCGACACATAGCTGAGTTTCAACAAAGTTGATTTTTGTAAAGAGAAAAGTGACTGTGTCGACACAACAGAACTAGTGTCGACACATTCTACAAAAGCTGTGTCGAGAAGCAATGTCAACACCAAGGGAGCTGTGTCGACACCACCAAGGCTTGTGTCGACACTTAGTCTACTTGTGTCGACACATGATGAAGTTCAGTATCGACACTTTGCTGACAGAGACAGAGTTTCAAGAAGTGATTGGAAGACTTGACAGCTGCCATAATCAACCGGTCTACTGCAACTGTCAGAGCTATCAGAAGTTGGTTAGAAACCGGATCAACCGGTCACCATGGAGAGAGTCTATATAAGGACATTCTCTATCAACAGAAGAAGGATTGATACACACATATAGAGATACATACAAACTGAAGAAGATTTTCAACAGAAAATCTAAGAAGACATTCTCAGGTAGTGATCTACTTAGAGTTTGTCAAGAGAATTCAAAAAAGAATTCAGAAGAATCTTCAGAAGAATTTGGAGAGAGAGAGCTTCATCTATTCAAGTGACGAAAAGGACTTACATCAACAAGTCTCTTAAGTGCAGATTCTGAACCAGTCTGTCAAGAAGAATTCAGATTGATTTCTGAAATTTCAAGAAAGAAGCTGATTGAAGATCGACTTCAAAGGAGATCAACCCTACTGTGTTCAGATTCAAGAAGCTTTGAAGAAAGCTAAGACAGGTTGATCTCTATCATCAGATTCGTTCAAGAACTGATCAAGAAACCGTCCATCCTTTTTCTCTCAACCAGGGTGGTGGTAGATTTATAATTAACATCTATTTTCTGTAGGATCTTTTTAAGATCTGAATTGTAAGCCTGATTTATAAAGGCTGAGTTGTAGGAGATAAGTTCTCTGAGTGGTAGGCCTTGTTGAAGGCTGAGGTAGGGCTGTGAGTCTGAGTTGTAGGAGATTTTGATCTCTGAGTTGTAGTCCTTGTTGAGGGCTGAGGTAGGGCAGATTGCCTGAGCTGTAGGAGTGTGGACTCACTCTAAGTTGTAGGAGCCTTGTTTGAGTTTTGAGCTGTAAGATCTGAGGATCTGAGGAGAAGGAAAGAAGTTAGGCCGAATCTAGCACACTGCTAGATAGGCGAAGGGGGAAAGTGGATGTACCCAGACCTTGGGGAACCACTATAAATCAGTGTGCAATCTGTGATTGTATGTGGTATTATTATTTTTGTGCTGTGATAGCTGTAGAACTGTTTGATTTAATTTGATTATCTGAATTAATATTCTGCCTTAGAAGAAAAAGGAATTGCACCTATTCACCCTCCCCCCTCTAGGTGTTTAGCAATCAATTCTTTCAAGTGGTATCAAAGCGAGGTTACTCAAAGATAGACTTAACAGTCTGAGTAAGATCTGTAAGGCAGAAATAAGTTAAAGAAGATGGGTTCAGGAGAAAACCATAAAGAACTTAGTTCAATGAAGTTGCCTATCTGCAGGAAGGAAATCTTTGGAATTTTGAAGGAAAGGGTCAGACTATTTATGGAGGCATCTGATCCTAGAATTTATATAACAGTTCAGGAAGGATCATATGTTCCAATGAAGGTTTCTGTTCTTGATTCTAATCAAAGGACTCCTAAGGATTTTTCAGAAATGACTAAGGATGAGATCATTTTGGCTACAATGGATAAAAGAGCACAGAATATTATAGTGAGTGTCATAGATGACTCAACTTTTCAGAATCTGATTCACTGCAAAACCTCCAAGGAGATGTGGGACACATTGGTTGTCTACATGGAGGGTTCTGAAGAGGTTAGACAAGATAGAAAGTCTATGCTTAATCAAAAATATGAGAGTTTCAGATAAGCCAAGTCTGATAGCATAACTGAATGTTATAAGAAGTTCTACAGAATTGTAAATGAACTTATGTCCTATGGAAGAATATTCAGTACATATGAGCTGAATGACAAATTCCTTAGGTCTTTGACTAAGGATTGGGATACAAAGATCTGTGCCATAAGGGAAGTGGCCAGACTGACAGAAATTTCACCTACAACACTGTTTGGCAAATTGCTGTCTTATGAGATGCAGCTGATGGCCAGAAAGGAGGAAGAGAAAAATACAAAGGTTGACTTTAGAGAAAAGTCAGTGGCCTTCAAGGTAGAAGCCATAAGGAAGAATAGGAGGATGTCTCCATCTTCTCCTAAGAAAGATGCAGAAGTGATCTCAGAAAATTCTGATAATCACAGTTCAGACAGTAGTAGTTCAGATGAAGACTTTGCTGCTTTCACAAGGCAGTTTCAGAGATTCTTAAAGAAGAAGCAGTGGAAATGTAAGCCATCCTCATCTCAGTCCAAGGATGACTATTATCAGAAGAGGAAATCATCCAGGAAGGACAGGAGTGGGATAAAGCCTAGCAAGTCAACTACATCAAAGATCATTTGCTATTACTGCAACAGACCTGGACATGTTGTGGCTGACTGTCCAGACAAAAGGAAGGAGTCTACTGATAAAAATAAGTCTCAGTATAAGAGCAAGAAGGAGAAATCCTTGGTAGCCTAGAAAGAGAAAAGTTGGACAGATCAATCAACTTCAGAGTCTGAATCTGAGGCTGAGGCCTATATTGGTTTGTTTGCAACTGAAGAAGAGGATGAGTTACTAAAATTACTGGACTCTATCTATGAGCAAGAAGACCATCAGTGCAAAGGACTGATGGCTATATCTGAAGAAGACCAGTGCCAGGATCAACCTGGCCCCAGTAAGGTAAAAAGTTCATTTGTAGATTCTGATTATTTCACTGGGTCAGAATCAGATGCATCAGCATCAATAGATGTGGATGGGTCTGAATCTGAAGGAGATATTCATCAGCTGATAGGTGAATTTGGGGATTTGTTGCAGACACTCAAGAGAAGCAAAAACCTGGCCAAAAATCTGGCTAAGGAAATTGCAGCTCTTAAGTTGGCTGCATCTGATTTAGATAAGCTGCTGGATCAGAAGATGAATGAGATTGCCATGCTGAAAAACATAACTGTTATTCAGATGGGTACAATCACATTCAAAAATGATCAGATCAAAAGTCTAGAAGACAGACTTCAGAAAGAGAAGGAGATAGTGGCTAGTTTCTCTACGCCAAAATCAGTCCTACCCCTAATTGATGACTTTGTGTCTCAAAAGGGTAAGGCCGGATTAGGCTTTAAGGGAACTGCATGAGCTGTACAGTTCAATAAGAAAGGCAAAGCCCCAGCACAATACAAAAGATCTGCTGCAAATAATACAGCTAAGATTGTACCTAAAAGAGGTATAATAAGTATGAGTGCTAGTGTTATGGTAAGATAGACTATTATGCCTTAGACTGTTGGCAAAATACCAGTGTCAGAAAGGATAACAGTCTACCTGTTAGAAGAGCAACAGGCAGATTTGTTAAGTTTCAGGCTAACTTGAACCAAGGACCCAAAAGTTATTTGGGTTCTAAGGTTAAGTAATCTTTGTTGCAGGTGAGTCCAAGTTTCCATGCCCCTATATGGTCCTTGGACAGTGGATGTTCCAGGCACATGACTGGAATAAGAGGATTGCTGAAGGACTACTCACCAATACTGAATGAGTCTAAAGTAATCTTTGGTGGTTCTGAAAAAGGAGTCATCAAAGGGTTTGGTAACATCTCTAACAACTCAATCACTATCACTCAAATGGCTTATGTGAAGGGTTTGAAACACAACCTAATAAGCATTAGCCAGCTGAGTGATCTTGGATATGACATTTCATTTGTCAAAAATGGGTGTCATATCAAGAGGTCAAGTGATCAAAAAGTCATATTGACTGGATATAGAAATAGAAATGTGTATTGCCTAAACTTTGAGAGTGAGAATAAAAATTCTCCTATCTGTCTTGTGGCTGATGAGAAAGCCTCTCATTGTGTCAAATGGCACAAGAGTCTAGCTCATCTTAACTACAAGACTATTGGTCAACTCTTTAGTAAAGAGTTAGTAAGGAATGGTCCTCAAGTTAAGTGCTTTAAGGATGAGATATGCTCAGCTTGTCAAAAAGACAAGCAGACAAGATCCTCCTTTCATAGCCTAGAAACCAAAGACTCAGTGAGGTGCTTATACCTCTTGTATATGGATTTATTTGGTCTTATGCAAGTTCATAGTTTAGGTAGGAAGGTCTACACTTTTGTGGTAGTAGATGACTATTCTAGATTTTCATGGGTATTCTTTCTGAGGCAGAAATCTGAAACCCCAAATGTCTTCTGCAATTTTGTCAAACAAATTCAGAATGAATTAGATAGTTTAGTGGTCAAAATCAGAAGTGACCATGGAACTAAATTCCAATCTGAAAGTATGACAAGGTTGTGTGAAGAATTTGGGATTCATCAGGAATTCTCCTCACTTAGAACACCACAGCAAAATGTCATTGCTGAAAGAAAGAATAGGACATTGATTGAGGCTGTAAGAACACTATTGAGTGACACTACTCTCCCAGAATATTTTTGGGTTGAGGCAGTAAACACTGCATGTCATGTGCTCAATAGGGCTTCCATCACCAAAAGCCACAAAAAGACACCCTATGAGGTTATGAAGGGCAGAAAACCAAACTTATCCTATTTTAGGATCTTTGGTTGCAAGTGCTATGTACTTAACAATGGCAAGTCTCACCTAACTAAGTTTGGTGCCAAATCCCAAGATGGGATATTTGTTGGGTACAGCAACAATAGTAAGGCTTATAGGGTATACAATTTGGCTACTCAAGATGTAGAAGAGTCTGTTCATGTCATATTTGATGAATCTAGACTTATTAACAGTAAGTTGCGTAGTAGTTCTTGTAGATCCACATGTATACATCAAAAGATGGACCAGCTTACTATCAGAGAAGATCCAACTGCAAAGCAGGATGAGGAAAATGGTAGTTGCTGTCCAGGGGGAGTACAAGACACTCAAGAGGAAAATAAAGACTATGAGCTGTAGCATAATGAAGAGATGGAAGAAGGTCAAACTGTTGATAGATTACCTCCAGCAGTTAGACATTTAAAGGATCATCCTGCACACCAGATCATTGGTGATCCAAGACATGGAGTACAAACAAGGAGCAGGAACTTAAATACAGTTCTTTGCTCAAGCTTCTTATCTCAATTGGAACCCAAGAGATTTGAAGAAGCTATTCAAGACCCATACTAGATTGATGCTATGCAGGAGGAGTTAAATCAATTCAGAAGGTGCAAGGTCTGGGAGTTGGTTCAAAAACCAAAGGGACACACTGTCATAAGGACAAAGTGGATTTATAGAAACAAGCTTGATGAGAGTGGGATCATAGTGAAGAACAAGGCAAGACTAGTTGCCAAAGGATACAGGTAGGAAGAGAGTATAGACTTTGATCAGACTTTTGCTCCAGTGGCAAGGTTGGAAGCAATGAGGCTCTTCCTTGACTATGCAGCATATCAAGGCTTCAAAGTGTTCCAAATGGATGTTAAGTCAGCATTCTTAAATGGAGACTTAAAAGAGGAGGTCTACGTAGAACAGCCCTCAGGTTTTGTTGATCCACTCAAACCTAATTATGTTTATAGACTTAGAAAAGCTTTGTATGAGTTAAAACAAGCACCAAGGGCTTGGTATGAAACCCTGTCTAATTTCCTCATTGAGAACAAATTCTCAAGGGGAAAATAGACAAGTCTCTAGTCCTTAGAGAATCCAAAGGAAAGATCATCTTAGTCCAGATATGTGTTGATGACATAATATTTGGTTCTATTGAAAATGACCTTTGTAGAAAGTTTGCAAAACTTATGCAAGGGAAATTTGAAATGAGCAGTATGAGAGAACTTAAGTTCTTCTTAGGACTCCAAGTAAGACAGACTGATGATGGCCTGTCCATATCCCAGTCTAAGTTCACCCATGAGTTAATTAAGAAGTATGGTATGGAGTCATCCACTACCATGAGAACTCCAATGGAGACAAGTATGTCTCTAAGTAAAGATGATGCAGGGAAACCTGTAAATGAGTCTTTATATAGAGGGATAGTTGGCTCCCTCCTATATCTGACTGCTAGTAGACCAGATATCATGTATGCTACATGTGTCTGTGCTAGGTACCAATCCTGCCCTAAAGAATCTCATTATACTGCTGTTAAAAGGATCTTGAGATATCTTAAGGGCACACCTAATCTAGGCCTTTGGTATCCTGGAATAGAGATTTTCTACTAATGGGCTATTCAGATGCAGACTTTGCGGGTTGCAAAGTAGATAGGAAAAGCACAACAGACACCTGTCAATTTCTAGGAGGAAGACTGGTGTCATGGAGCTATAAGAAGCAGACTAGTGTGGCAATTTCCACAGCTGAGTCTGAGTATGTTGCTGCAGGAAGTTGCTGTGCACAGCTGTTGTGGATACATCATCAGTTGAAAGATTATGGTATTCAGGTAAGTAGAACTCCACTATTATGTGAGACTAGTGCTATTTCTATTGCTCATAATCCTGTTTCTCATAGTAATAAGATACCATTTTCTTAGAGATCATGTAGAAAAAGAAGATATTTCTTTAGAATTTGTTAACACTAATTTACAAATTGCTGACATGTTCACTAAGCCATTAGATGAAACTAAATTCAATAATTTCAAAATTGAATTAGGTATGTTGAACATAAATTAGTTTAATAAATTTGGCTAAGTAAAATGGTGTCGACACAAAACATTGTCTGTGTCGACACATAGTAGTTGGTGTCGACACTCCAGGGAAGTGATGTAAATACATCCAGAAAATTGGTGTCGACACTTTAGAGAAGTAGTGTCGACACATCCAGAAGTGGTGTCGACACTTAGAATCAACACACAGATTTCGTCGAGCGCAGAATCAACTGATCGTCGAGCGCGGAATCAACTAATTGTCGAGCGCAGAATCGACACAAATCATCGAGCGCAGATTCAACAACACTTCTGTCGAGACATTAGAAGTTTGTGTTGACACATTTCAACTGTGTAGACACATTAGGAGAATTTTGACGCGCCTTTTGCACTTCCTTATTTAGAAGGGTATAAATAGGTCAACAACATATTCTGTCGACACATTCTCCATATTTTCGAGAACAAAACCTTGTGTCGACAACTTCTCTCTTCTCAATCCAAGATTTCTCTCAACCCCAATGGCGCCAAAGCTTGAAGATAACGTCAACGAAGGCTATGAGCTGGTTCGCAACGCTTTTGATCATGCGGAACCCTAGATTAAAACTGTAGTAACCCTAGTTGCAGAAAATGGTTTGGAATTTCTGGTATCTGAACCTACAAAGATATGGAAGAAAGAAATACTGGAATTTTATGGCGCAGCTACTTTAGATTCGACTGGACTTAAGATCAAATCTACAGTTTAGGGAGCTAAAGTTAAACTAACCTTGAAGAGCTTGAGGAAAACTCTTCAACTCCCAAGAACTCAAGAAGAAGAAGAAGTTCCCTCTACCAAGACTAGGGAAGAACTTCAGTGGTGTGGATTGGATCCCACCATGAAGATTGGATCTTCCATGAACAGGAAAGGGATGAATCTGCAAGGAAAATTCCTTTCTGAAGTGGTTGGAAAGGTCATTCTCTGCAAGCCAGGGGGACATGATAGGGTTTCAGCCTATATGTTCAGCCTGATGACCAGGATTATCTTCAGACTGAACACAGATTGGTCTGCAATAATCTTTGAAAAGATTAAGGAAGGTATTAAGAAGCCAAATCTGGGAAGAATCATGGGTCTATACTTGGCTGAAACAATTCCAGAAGTAATGGAACAGACAGCTGGATCCAAGATTAATCATATGAGGAGAATGGATCTAAGGATAATCTCCAGATGGGACAGTGTCCTAACAAAGGACATGCCTGATGAAGAGAGGCCAGAGATTCCTGAAAAATCACCTGCTCAATACATTACAGATGGTGCTCTGGTGCAGGGGGAGCCTCATCTTGAGGAAGTGACAACACACTAAGATAGTGAAATATCTACACAAACTATTCTTGAGGTAATCCAGGAAGTAAATCAATCAATTTTCAATAATAAGGATGACATACTAACTATGCCCTTGTTTGATGTTGACTAGACCACACAACTTAACACTCAAGCACAGGATGCTATCATTCAGGATACATCTACAGCTGTTGATGCTCCTGAATTGGTGGTGCCTCAAGTCCCAACTCAACAAGAGTTTACCCTTGAAGAGTTGTTCCCTGATATAGATCAAGTAAGAACTGAGGGGGAGCAAGCTAACATTGAGGGGGAGTGTGTCAGGAATGAGGGGGAGGAGCAAGGGACTCAGGGGGAGCAACCTAGGACTGAAAACGAATTGTCTCCTAGTCCTAAGGAAAGAGTTGATATATCAAGTACATCAGCTTCTGAAGATGAAGCAGAAATACAAGCAAAGAAGAGAAAGCTGATGGTTTTCAAAATAAGAAGCCAAAGCTATAAAAGAGCATTGCAAACTACTCAACAATTTGCTCCAGCCACTGACTATAGTTCTTTGTTGGTATCCTTGCAAATAAAGTTGGATGAACAAAGGATAGACATGGAGAAATATATGGATGAGACCCATAAAGATCTGCAATTCTCCTTGGCTCAAGATATCAAATCTATTAGATTTGAAGTAAATCAGAACAAGAAGGAAATGACAGATTGCTTCCACAAAGGTGGCAATGTTGTAGTCTATCTTGCAAAATAACAAGTAGGCATAAAGACTCAAGTTGTTGATATAGCTGTTAAGCAAGGCTATGTCCTTGAAAATCAACTAAGGATGAATGATAATCTGACTGAATCACATAATGTGATTGTTACAGAGTTAAAGAATACTTTTGCTGCCCAGACTGAGGCAAGGGCTAAAGCCAAGTCAGATTTTGATACACAATTACAGGAAGAACTAGCTGTTGTACAAACAGCTATTAAGACTTCATAAAAGATCATTTCTGATCAGCTACTAAAACTAAGGTCATTTTATAAAGATGGTGTTAATTATCTTGATGAACAAGTAAGATTTCAGAAAGATGACCTCAGAGATCATATTGAAAGAGAAGTCATAAAGGGGGAGAGAGTATTAGTCAAAAGAGGCTCAGATCATGCTAAATGGATATCTAATAGCATCACAGCCACCCTTGGATATCCACCTCTCTTGATGATGATAATGTAGCTGAGTCAGGTGTGCAACCTGCTTATTTTAAAGGTGATCAACCTGAAGTTGCTCAGGTTATTTACCCTCCAGCAGATTTTGATATGATTCAGCAAGAAGTACAATCTATGTACAGCCCTCCAGAGGGTACTTAAAATGTTATCCTTGAGAAGGTAGAAATGTCAGAAGCAGCTGTGAATAAGGAGCAAGAAGCTCAACTTTCAAAGAAAAGATTCAGAGAACATGCTGAGTTGAAGCCTGATTTTGAGCAGTGGAGTTCAACTTCCAGGAATATTATCTTGACTGTCTGGAAAGCTGTAAAGGACAAGACCCATGACAGGGGCAAATGGTACATTGAGCAAGAATGACAAAAGCATGAAGCTAGACAGGAAGCTATTCTATAATATAGAAGAAAGGCAAAAGCTGGGAAGCTACCTCCTAATGCACATGAGCCTAGCAAGTATTTCCCAAAGCCTTTTCACTATTTTGAAAGGCAAAGAATAAGGGCTGAAGAACAAAAGAAGAAAGATCTGAAGGGCAAGAAGCCAGCTGAAGATACTGAAGCTCCAGTACAAGCCAAGATTCAGTCAGGCAAAGGCATAGTGATCAAGGAGCCTGACCAGCCTTAGAAAGATTAACTGGATGTTACAACATTGTAATCTTTAGTTTTAAAAATCTATGTAAACTATTGAGAAACTTTTGAAAGTTTAAACAAAATAATGATTAATGTTCATTATGTTTGCATCATTATTCTGTGATGTCATTTTATACATGTTTTGTTTATAAGTTACTCTGTCATATAATATTTTTATACATCATAATGTATGTTTATTATGACTGGTGTATATCATTGACTAAGAGTTATGACTTCTCCAAATATGGGGAGATTGTTGGGTACATTGGAAAAAGTGTACCAGATTTGAAGAAGCCTCACCTTACTCAATGATATGCATCAAGGTGTATTTGATGTTGTTTTGAGTTTATATGTGCAGGTTAAGAAAATGCAAGAATGCAGGAAAAAGTTTCTAAGTCCATGAGTCGACACCAAAAAAGTTGTGTCGACACTTATGAAGGCTTGTGTCGACACTGGAGAAAAGCTGTGTCGACACCTGGAGTCAATTGTGTCGACACTTGGAAAGGCTGTGTCAACACCAGAAGAAATGTGTCGATACATAGAGCCAGTGTCGACACACACAGAGAAAGCTTTGTCGACATCAACTGTGTCGACACACAGAGGCAGTGTAGACACACAGAAGACTTTGTCGACATCAACTGTGTCGACACACGGGACTTGTGTCGACACATAGCTGAGTTTCAACAAAGTTGATTTTTGTAAAGAGAAAAGTGACTGTGTCGACATAACAAAACTAGTGTCGACACATTCTACAGAAGCTGTGTCGAGAAGCAGTGTCAACACCAAGGGAGCTGTGTCGACACCACCAAGGCTTGTGTCGACACTTAGTCTACTTGTGTCGACATATGATGAAGTTCAGTCTCGACACTTTGCTGACAGAGACAGAGTTTCAAGAAGTGATTGGAAGACTTGACAGCTGTCATAATCAACCGGTCTACTGCAACTGTCAGAGCTGTCAGAAGTTGGTTAGAAACCGGATCAGCCGGTCACCATGCAGAGAGTCTATATAAGGACATTCTCTATCAACAAAAGAAGGATTGATACACACATATAGAGATACATACAAACTGAAGAAGATTTTCAACAGAAAATCTAAGAAGACATTCTCAGGTGGTGATCTACTCAGAGTTTGTCAAGAGAATTGAAAGAAGAATTCAGAAGAATCTTCAGAAGAATTTGGAGAGAGAGAGAGCTCCATCTATTCAAGTGAAGAAAGGGACTTACATCAACAAGTCTCTTAAGTGCAGATTCTGAACCAGTCTGCCAAGAAGAATTCAGATTGATTTCTGAAATTTCAAGAAAGAAGCTGATTGAAGATCGACTTCAAAGGAGATCAACCCTACTGTGTTCAGATTCAAGAAGCTTTGAAAAAAGTTAAGACAGGTTGATCTCTATCATCAGATTCGTTCAAGAACTGATCAAGAAACCGTCCATCCTTTCTCTCTCAACCAGGGTGGTGGTAGATTTATAATTAACATCTATTTTTTGTAGGATCTTTTTAAGATCTGAGTTGTAAGTCTGATTTATAAAGGCTGAGTTGTAGGAGATAAGTTCTCTGAGTGGTAGGCCTTGTTGAAGGCTGAGGTAGGGTTGTGAGCCTGAGTTTTAGGAGATTTTGATCTCTGAGTTGTAGGCCTTGTTGAGGGCTGAGGTAGGGCAGATTGCCTGAGCTGTAGGAGTGTGGACTCACTCTGAGTTGTAGGAGCCTTGTTTGGGTTCTGAGCTGTAAGATCTGAGGATCTGAGGAGAAGGAAAAAAGTTAGGCCGAATATAGCACACTGCTAGATAGGCGAAGGGGGAAAGTGGATGTACCCAGACCTTGGGGCACCACTATAAATCAGTGTGCAATCTGTGATTGTGTGTGATATTATTATTTTTGTGCTGTGATAGCTGTAGAACTGTTTGATTTAATTTGATTATCTGAATTAATATTCTGTCTTAGAAGAAAAAGGAATTGCACCTATTCACCCCCCTCTAGGTGTTTAGGAACCAATTCTTTTAGCAACTCGCGTACATGAACTCATCCATGCCGACGAACCCCGGGCAGCCGGTGGCCAGCATGCCCGCCGCCGCTCGCGGTGTGATGCGGTAAATCTTCTTTATCGCAGCAGTGCCGGCGGCTGCGGGCTCACAGGCCACCGGTCGCCTGGGGTTCATCGGCGTGGCCTCCGACGAACCCCGACGGCCGATGGATGGCGAGCCCGCAGCCGCCGGCGCCGCTGTTGGATTTCATCGTTGCAGCCGCCACTATTGGTTTCCTGGCTTCTTAAGTGTTGAAGTCAGGAAAATTCCCCACTCCAAAATCGGATCAAGGAATCCTAAGGTTACCGGCCCAATGGGTAGGCTTGACGGCTAGCATGCTAAAGCACGAAGATCACCGAACAACAAACAGGACCCCAGGCGCTGCGGCAGGGAGGTTCCACCACGTACCCGGAAGCTTGGAAGAAGCAACCCATCCACAACCACTAAAGGGGACTAGCTGGTAACTAAGTCACGACGACTAAAGGGGATAGTCACAAGATAGCAGCCAAGTCTCTTTGAAAAAGGAATTCAAAGGCTCAGCTAATGTCCAAGAAGGAGACCTTGTGAGCTCTTGGCGAGATTTTCCAGTCCCCTTCCTCGTACCCCTGGGGTCCAATTTATAGGGAAATCCAAAGTGGGTGGGGGGGTCGTATTTATAGCCCCACCCCTCGGTGACTCGGCGACTTCTTGGAGGAACTCGCACGGCTCGGCGAGTATCATGCCTAGTTACCTACTTGACGAGTATGCGAGGGGAGCTCGTCATAATATCCCAGGCCTTCTGCTGTTTGGCGTGTTGACTTTGACCTCTGTCTTGACTTGCTGACTTTGACTTCCGCTGACCTGGCTCTGGAGGGGTATACCCTCGACGAATATGGGTTATACACAATCACCGCTCTTTTCGAGCGACGTAGGAGCTCAGAAAAAACATCCAACACTTTATTCGGCGAGCTGCTTTGGCTGAGTATCCGGGTTACTAGCCCTTGATGGATGTCTGCTGAACTCTATAAATAGGGGGGCTGGTATTTGAGGCAACATTCTGAACTCGCATGCGATGTCAAAGTCCGTGGAGGAAGCTTACCAAGCCAGCCTTGCCGCGCTGTCCGGATTTCTCAAACCAGAGTCATCAAGGCCCAAGAGTTCGCGAGAAGATGAAGTCATTACCGATCTGCCTCCCACCAAGAAGAAGAAACTGAAGAAGCTGAAGAAGAAACTCGCCTCTAAGGCCGTTCCCCCCCCCCCCCCCCCCCCCCCCCCCCCGGCGGAGAAAGTTGTAACCCCGACCAAGAAACTCGCAACCCCGACCAACCAGCCTGAACCCTCGACAAGAACCCATCAGCTCCTCCATAATCTTTAGCTGGGCGACATTCCTGACTTCTCGCTGCTCTCCTCGTCGACCACTTCCGTTCCAGAAGTTGCTAGGTCACAAACCCAACTTCAGGCAGATCTCACTGCCTCGCAAGGTCGTAACCTTGCCGCACTTTGCAGAAATTCACTAATCGCCCTATTCCCATACTGACACGTCCGTGTATCTGCAGCTCCCCAGCGACTACTTCAGCCGAGATTCTGGATGTCGCCCCGCTCCAAGGAGTTCCACTGGTCGCACTCGAAGCTCGGCCTCCGCTCCGGATCGCGCACGACGTCCGGATCAACCTCGGCTCCAGGGGGCCAGAAAAATAATTCTCTCCGACGACTAAGGAAGATCCTCTAGCGACCAAGACTTCACAGTCCGGGACGGGCCTCCTTCAGTTACTTCGACACTGCCGGCGATGAGCATCCCACCGCCGCCTCTTCTGCCCAAAACCACGCTGTCGGCGACGAGTACTTCATTGCCGCCGTTGCCTCCTCCTGCGACTAAACCACAAAAACCAAGGAGCCCACCATTGTCACCTCCACCTCTTCTGACGATCTCGCGTCCAGCTCTTCAGTAAGGAAGTTGTCGGTATGCGCGCGAGCATGGGGTCTGCTGGGTGGCTGGCGAGGATGGAAGAGCAACTGCAGCGAGGTGATGACGCGATCGCGGTGTCCACTGAGCACTTTTGACGAGCTCGCGAGATGGGATGGACTGGGCGATATCCACATCTTCCTGACCGAGGGCCTCCTAGAACTTAGATTTTTCCTTTTTCATTTTCATTTGAACTCGCTACTTGGCGACTATATAAAGAACAACTTGATTTGTAATAATCGAGTTTGAATCTCGCGTTATATTTTTCCAAGCTTGTGTCCTTTGTGATTGCTTTTGCCTATTCTTTCTACGATGTCTTGATTTTTGTGTAGGTATTGGCGAGTTGGCGAGATTTTGAACAGCTTTGTGCGAGATAGAGATCGTTACTAGGATAGATCAAACGGTTAGGATGCGACTTAGGTGGATACTCGCCCGAGCACGGGATACAACTCCTGGCCTCTGCCTATAAATAGAAGGGGTTGGTGAGACTTTAGTAAGCTGTTGCAATTTCTGACTTTTGCTCGCGAGTAACTGCCCTTGATCACGTCTTCCTTCTCATTTTAGCTCTACTCGCACTTCCTTTCTCGCGCTCGTCACTCAAGATGGTTGGATACGATGTCAGTACTCGCCGACAGGCCCATGCAGTGAACTTTGTTGATGCGGTCTTAAAGAAGTCAACCACCACAGAGCGAGATCTGGAAGATTTACATCAACAATATCTGCCCGAGGGATACTCAGCCAAGTTGTTGGATCCATAGTTTGGATTTGGGCTAGGTTCACTATTAGGTTATTGACCCTCCATATATAGCCTAGGGTCAAATTGTTAGTTCTAAGGTCGAGGTCAGTTTGACTAGGTTAAACAAACATTGATCCAGCCCTCAGAAGAAATCAGAGATCCAAACATAGAAGAATAGCAGTTTTTAAAAGTTCAGAGAATCAGTTCGAAGTTCTTCAAACTCCGCTCGACGATCGTCAATCGCTGATCGACGAACTCAGAGTCTCTACTCTGAGCCAAGCTCAACGAACTTGGAGTTCATGTCGACAATCTTCCCTCTTCTCTCAAGTTCTCTGGTCGACAAAATTCTATCTCGGGTCGACGAACTTGGAGCTCAGCTTTGACAAACTATTTTCCAGATCAACTTTCTCTGAGCTCAGCTCGACGAAGACAATTTCTCAGCTCGACGAACTTGAAGTTCAGGTCGACGAAATCTGTCCTGAGTTCGACGATTTCTCTCAGTATCAGTTTGACGTTTTCTCTCATTTTGATTTCAGTTTGGATTATTCTAAAGCTGTAATTCTCTGATAATTAATGCTCATATTCTCAGAATATAGTCGTTGCTTGGCAGCATTAATTATGGATTTCACAGAGCAAATTACTTGACTTATTTACTGAGACAGTTGAGGAAATACATTTAAGACAAATTCCAGCCGTTCAACTCCGAGGATTTAAGCATTAATTTCAGGAATTCTTTTTCAAATTTCAAATGGCAGAAATCCTTCAGCATATAAAAATAAAATTCTTCTCTTTAGAACAAAAAAAAGGTGTTATAAGGAATTTTTTACACAACAACTGATATAAGTTTTACAGAAAAAAAAGACTGCTTTCTACAGGAATTGAAGAAGAACATCAACACACAAATCTTTAGACTTCTTCAGTTTCTGCTTCAGGCTTCAAAATGACAACTCATCAACACTAGTCCAAGAAGTTTCTAAAGATCACCATCAATGCCTACACCATGTGCAAAGCTCTCATCTTCCTGAACCATTTTTCATCTCAGGGGGAGCTTTGACAACAACATCCACTAAAGTCTTCTCAGTTGTTTGAGAAAGAGAAGACAACATCACTTTTCATTTCCAACTGGTAGCATAAGGATATAGATAGGAAGAAGGAATTGACTTTGATCAGACTTTCGCCCTGTTGCAAGACTAGAAGCTATCAGGATATTTCTTGCTTATGCAGCCAACAAGAAGTTCAAGGTCTACCTGATGGATGTCAAGTGTGCCTTCTTAAACGGTGAACTCAAAGAGGAAGTATATGTGGAGCAACCACCAGGTTTTATCTCGATTTGAGAAGTGGTCTCGGCAAGGGCCTTTGCCTCGATCCACTTGGACAAATGGTTGATCATGACAAGGAAGAACTTCCTATATTCGCTGACTTGGGGGAAGGGGCCAATCAGATCCATTCCCGAGATGGCAAAGGGCTAGGGGGCGGTGATTGAATCAAGATGTTGAGCTGGTTGCAACTAAAGGGGCATGAAGAGCTGACACTTTGAACACTTTTTTTGAGAAAGCCTCGGTATCCCTCCGGATAGTCGGCCAGAAGTAGCCGCATCTTAGAATCCTCTGCTCAATAGTACGAATCCCTGAGTGGCTGCCACACTATCCTGAGTGTATTTCTTTCAAAACTCGAGGGATTTCAGCCTATGACGGGTATCTGGCCAGAGGGCCGAAAATGGTCTTGCGATAAATCTCTCCTTCCTGCAGTAAATAGTAGGAAGACTTAAACCAGAACTTTATCTGATCTCCTTCACTGGCAGGAAGCCGACTTGTTGTCAAGAACATAACAAACTGGCCCTTCCAAGAAGCTCTCTGCTCGATCTCCATCATCTACCCTTCCTCGATGGACGGTCAAAACAACTCGGTCACAGTCCCCTCCCCCCGGCCCCGGGGCCGTACTTGGCAAAATAGTCTGTCTCTGAATTCCCCTAAGGGGTACATTCTCGACGAAGGACTGAAAACTCTGAATCAACCCTTTGACTTTTACCAAGTACTTCTGCAGGGTGGGATTGCGCACCTCAAACTCTCCTCTGTTTTGTGATGCGACCACCATTGAGTCGGTGAAGGCCCCGAGATCCTGGATTCCTAACTCCTTGGCAAGACGCAAACCTGCTACCATGGCTTCGTACTCTGCCTGGTTGTTCATGACAGTGAAGAGGATCTCGAACGCTTGCTCGATCCTGGTCCCTTGCAGGCTCACCAGCACTACTCCGGCTCCCACAGAATTCTTGCATGAAGCCCCGTCCACGAACATCCTCCAATAGACTGGGCTAAAAGTTCCTTCGTCTCATCCTACCTCGGTTGATAAGTCGGATAGGAAGTCTACCACTGCCTGAGCCATGATAGTCACCCTCGAAGAGTAGGAAATGTCAAAATCACTGAGTTCCACTGCCCACTTGGGTAACCTGCCAGAATGCCCCACTCCATCCAAGATACCATGGAGTGGATGTTCAGAAATGACCTTGATGGAGTGAGCCTGAAAATACGAGTGGAGGCTCCGAGTCGAAACTACCAAGGAGAAAACTAACTTCTCTAGGATAGGATACCTCGTCTCTACCTGTCGCAACACTCTACTCACATAGTAGATGGGGAGCTGCTTCTTGCCTTCCTCTTTGACCAACACGGAACTGACAGCTTTTGCTCCCACTCCAAGATAGAGGAGGAGGTCTTAGCTTCCCTGTGGGCCTTGGAGGAGAGGAGCTTGAGTTAGCTGCTGCTTGAGCTTTCCAAAATCCTCCTCACACTACGTGGTGCACTCAAACTTCTGGTTACCTAGAAGAGCCTTGAAGAACGTAGAACACTTTTCTCCTGCCTTCGAGGGTAAACGGCTTAGGCTTGCAAGCCTCCCGGTTAACCTCTGCACTTTCTTGGGATCCTTTGGGGGCGCCATCTCCAGAATGGCCTTGACTTTGTCGGAGTTAGGATCCACCCCCCTTAGAGTAAGGAGGTGACATAAGAACTTTCCCCTTTCTGCTCCGAAAATGCACTTGGTCGGGTTGAACAACATCTTGTACTTCCTTAGGGTAGCGAAGGTATCCATTAGATCCTTTATGTGCTCCGCTACGTTCCTGCTCTTGAAAAGGAGATCATCCACATACACCTCTAGATTTCTCCCCTTCTGTTCCTTGAAGACTTGGTCCATCATCCTCTGGTTAGTTGCACCCATATTATTTAGCGCAAAAGGCGTCATCTTGTAGCTATAGCAGCCATCACTGGTATGATAGAGACGTCGCGACAGTCAGGGGGTGCATTCAGATCTGGTGATATCCTGAAAAAACATTAAGAAAACTCATTACAAGAAACTCGATGGCTGAATCAACTAGCGTGTCAATTTGAGGCAAGGGGTAGGAATCCTTCGGGCAAGCTTTATTTAACATAGAAAGGTAAATACATAAACGCCAGCCCCCTCCTGACTTCTTCACCATTACAACATTGGAGACCCAGCCTGGATAATGGATCTCCGAAATGAACCCTGCCTCCAGCAGCTTATCCACCTCCTCTATGATCGAACCAACCAGCACGGTGGCGCTCTTCTCTACTTCTGATGGACGGGGGCAATCTTTGGATCCAGGTTAAGGCGATGGCAGACAACATCAGCATCAATCTCTGGCATCTCCGCAGCACTCTAGGCTAAGATGTCCACATTCTTTTCGAGACACGTGGCCATCTCTAGCTTTCCCTCTACTGTCAGAGATCCTCCGACCTTCAGCAACCCCGACTCTCCCCTCCAGGAGATCACTTCCAGCTCCTCCAGCTCCTCAGCATCCCTCATGCCTTCCTCTCTCTCCAGCAGCTTCTCCAACCTCTCTATGTCCTCCGTCCAGCTGATGGTACTGACGGCGTTCAGGTAGCACTCCCTAGCAGCTCTTGGATCACCTTTGATCCTCACTTGGACATCTCCTCGACAGTACTTCAGGCACTGATGATATGACGATGGAACCGCTTGAAGTAGTTGATAAGGGGATTCCCAAAGATGGTTCTGTAGTAGCACGACACGTCGACGATGACAAAGTGGCATCGGATAGAGGTGCCTCCGAGGGTGACCAGAAGATCCACTCCTCCTTCCACCTCTTTCTTCCCTCCTGAGAAGCCAAAGAGGGGTCCATCCGTAGCTTGGACTCTGGACGCTTCCACCTGCAGCCCAATGAAGATCCTCTTGAAGATCACATTCACCGAACTCCCGTTGTCTACAAGGATTTAGTCGACGGTGAAGTCCTCGATGGCAGATTGGATGACTAAGTCATCATGCAAGGGGTTCTCATTCCCTAACATGTCCTCATCGGAGAAGGTGATCTCATCCAACGATGGCGGAACCTGAGAGTTCGAAGCGACGCTCTGAGAGGTAGAGGCGATGCTCTTACGGTATATATGATGGAGACTCCCCTTGCGGGAAGCTTCGGGTCCAGTCCCGTCGTTGATCACTCCAACCTGACCGCCTCCTCGGCCGTGGATCACCTCTCCACGGCCTCCTAGGTCGACCCGGTCGTCATTTCTCCTCCTCACCAGAGCTTGGAAAGCTACCGGTCCTGCGGGCTCTTCCTGCCTGGGCTGCTCCCTTTCTTCTACTCCAGCTTCTAGCCTCCTCCTTGCCTCTTAAAACTCTGGGCAGGACATCATCCCATGCCCCTCTACTCGATGCAAGTCACAGTGGAGGGGAATCTCCACCTCCTGGCGCCTAGCATGCTGCTCCCTCCGGCGATGCTTATTGCCTTGTCAGACAATGGTCATCGCCTCTCCTCCAGCTCCTCTCCGGCCTCCTCCCTGTCGGCGATCATTCGTCTCCTGCTGTTGCTGGAACCACGGCATAGCAGGATGCCTCCACTGAGGTCGATTCACCGGGTACTGGAATCTCCTCTCTTCTCCTTTCCTCCCCTAAGCCTCCATAGACCTCCTCACTTCCTACCTCTGAGGCCTATCCTGCCTCCTCTACTCCTCCGCCCTCCTTGTCTCTTCTCTATTCCTATGCTCCTCTCTCCTCCTTGGCTCATTCCTTCTCCTCTCAACCTGCCTCTTTGGCAGCCTTCAAGCTTTCACCTCTGAAGGACCTCCTCTTCCCCTTCCTAAACGTTCATCTCCATCTAGCCGGGCCAATAAGTCCTTGTTCTTCTCCTCTCCATGGACGAACGTATTCGCCCGCTCCACCATCTCCTCAAATGACCTCTGGGGTTTGGACCCCATCTTCAAGCTGAAGAGGCCTTGCTTCAGACCAAACTCCAGGGCAAGCATCAGAATGAAGCTGTCCACCTCCTCTACTTCCAAGATCTCCTCCTGAAAATGGTCGATGTAGTGACCAAGACTTTTGTGCTATCCTTGAACGATCTTGAAGAGGGCAGTTGCCTCATTCTTCCTCTTGTTGGATGTCACGAACCTCGTCATAAGGCTCCGACGCAGATCCGCGAAGCAGTAGATGGAACCGGCTGGCAACTGGTAGAACCAATCTCTCCCATTACCCTTGAAGGTGATCAAGAAGAACCTGCAATTGAAGGCGTCTGAGATGTTGCGGATGAACATCACGTCCTCAAGCCACTGGAGATGCCTGACCGGGTCATCTCCGCTGGAGTAGTAGGTGAGGACGGGCTCTATGAACCCCTTGGGAACTGGGGCTGCATGGATCCCATCACAGAAGGGGCTCCTCCCTTCCTGGCGGTGACGAGTTTCAGCCTCACTAGTTTCATCCTCGTACTCACTCCACTGGCGAGTATCTCGATACCTCGCCGGAGGCTCTGGATCTCAGAATCTGATCCCTTGGCTGCTCGCCGGGTAAGATGCGACTGCATCGACCGATCCTCTCTCTCCCAAGCTCGCTCCATCCCCGGTCGCCTCGGCGGCACTTCCTCGTCCGAAGGTGTCACGCGGAGAGGGGAGGTCGTCGTGACATCAGGGCGACGAGGGAGCCCTGAGATAATGGTCCTCTCGATCCTCCTCGCAAACTCCTCAAACGCAGCTACCGTCACATACTCGCCTCCTCGCGCCGAGTTACCAACTCCCGTCGAGTTTCCGACTAACTCACCCTGCTCGCCTGCAATCACCATCTCGCTTATCAGCGAGGCTTTACTTCCTTGGCTGCGATCCACGCTCACCGCACCAAGTGTTGAAGCCGGAAAAATTCCCTACTCCAAAATCGGATCAAGGCAGCCTAATGTTACTGGCCCAATGGGTAGGCTTGATGGCTAGCGGGCTAAAGCATGGAGATCACCGAACAACAAACAGGACCGCAGGCGCTGCGGCAGGGAGGTCTCATCACGTACCCGGAAGCTTGTAAGAAGCAACCCCTCCACAACCAAAAATGTCCGAGCGGGGTATGTGGGAGACTAGCTGGTAACTAAGTCACGACGACTAAAGGGGATACTCGCAAGATCGCGGCCAGGTCTCTCTCAAAAAGGAATTCAAAGGCGCAGCTGACGTCCAAGAAGGAGAACTTGCGAGCTCTTGGCGTGATTTTGCAGTCCCCTTCCTCGTACCCCTGAGGTCCTATTTAGAGGGAAATCCAAAGGGAGGGAGGATCTTATTTATAGCCCAACCCCTCCGCGACTAGGCGACTTCCTCGAGGAACTCGCACGGCTCGACGAGTATCATGCCTAGTCGCCTGCCTGGCGAGTATGCGATGGGAGCTCGGCATACTCGCCCAGACCTTCTGCTGCTTGGCGCGTTGACTCTGACCTCTATCTTGACTTGTTGACTTTGACTTCTACTGACCTGGCTCTGTAGGGGTCCACCCTCGACGAATATGAGTTGTACATTAAGTCTTTCAAACTTGAATTCTTAATTAAGCTATTTAATATTTCGATTTAAATGGCTCATAATATTTTAAGAATAATATTACTTTTATATTAAAGGATAATAATTTTACCAGATTAAATGACTCATTGTTTAATATGTGAAACATTCTCTATTTAGAATGTATAAATAAGATTTTAAAATGTATACTTATTTGGAATATTTCAACTTTTAAGCCATTTAATATTTATTCCATGGAAAATAGGTTAAGTTTGGTTCAACTTTTCACAGTTTGGAGTTTTAAATTTTTTTTTAACATCGACAGAACTATATGAAAATTCAAAATAAGCAGATAAAGAAATATTTAAAACTCCCTATAAATAAATGAAATCTCCTTAACTAATTACAATATCAGGGATCTCTAAAAGAAAACACAGAAATTTATGGCTTCATCCATCTCTTCTCTTTGGATATCTTTTCTCATTCTCTCAAGTGCAGGCCTTCTCCCACTTCTTGTATTTGGAAGGGGGGGCTTTTCGGTGGATCTCATTCATCGCGACTCGTCAAAATCACTGTATTATGACCCGAGCTCCACACCTTTCTCCCGACTCAGAGAGGCTGCAGAGCGGTCCCGTGCACGCGCCATTTACTTCCATGATGCAGTACAAAAAACCTCATCAATTTCATCCGCTTTGTCATCTACTGACAACATCTATTCAAAAATTGTCCCAAATAGCTTTGAGTATCTGATGAGCCTCTACCTCGGATCTCCGGTTGAGGAGTTCTTAGCCATCGCCGACACGGGTAGCGACCTTATTTGGGTCCAATGCAAGCCGTGTGAAGAGTGCTATCCACAAAAGGCCCCTCTATTCGACCCGCATGCATCATCCACATACAAAGTCATCTCGTGCAACACCGACTCATGCTCATCCCTTCCACATACCAGTTGTGGCGAAGGATCCCAGTGCGAGTACAATTATGGCTACGGGGATGGGTCCTTGGTGGATGGTTTCCTGTCTAGTGAGACTTTGAGTTTTGCCTCTACTGGAGGACGTCGTATTCAAGTTCCATCAACACTCTTTGGTTGCACCCACCGAAGCAATGGAACCTTCACCAAGAATGGCGCCGGCCTTGTCGGTTTGGGCGGAGGGAAGCTTTCCCTCATCCGACAATTAGGCTCCTCCATTGAAAGCAAATTCTCCTATTGTTTACCATCTTCAAGCCAGACCTCTGCCACAGGCCGACTTAACTTTGGTGCAAGTGCTAATGTCTCAGCCTCCAACGCCGTCACCACCCCTTTAATCACCGGCTTTTCCAGTACATTTTACTTCCTTAGCCTCGAGCAGGTTAGCGTGGAAGGCCAAGGAGCTGTCAAAGTGAAGCCGGGAATGCAAATAGGTAGTCACACTGAACAAGGAAATATTATCATCGATTCAGGCACCACCCTCACGCTAGTTGATGATGAGACACTCAAGTCAATAGCAGCGAAAGTTGCGAGTAGTGTCATGCTTCCACAAGTGAAAGATCCCAACAACGACTTCAACCTCTGCTTTAACGTCTCTGGTGTCCGGGCTAATGCTCAATTCCCTGATATCACCTTCCAATTCGCTGGCGGTGCATCAGTTGTTTTGCATCAATCAAATGCATTCGTCGAAGCAGCCCAAAATGTGGTATGCATGAGCTTGGTATCTAGTGCTGGCATTGGCGTCAACATCTTCGGAAACGTTGCACAACAAAATTTTCATATCGGATACAATCTCGATGCAATGCAACTCACATTGGCACCTGCAGACTGCGCCAATCTTTGAAGAGAATATGTAATTAATTACTTTGGCAATGCTTTAATTCTCCTGTTGATTGACTTGCTGATTTACTATCTATTGTATTATGATATTCTCTATTTCATGTCACCTAAAATTAAGCATATTTATTGATTCTAAGTTGTCACCTTTTTTTTTGCTAATTGTAATACGCAGCTCTTCCAAGTTTATATTAACTCGTAAAAACAAAGAAAAAACCACATTCCCATTTAAATGCTTTGTCGATAACACATTATGAAAAAAATTGAAGCTTATCCTAAAAGCAATTTCATAATTGTAAGGATCTTAAATAAATTTGTTTCATGTCCTTTCAAATTTTATTGGTCTTGTTGTATTTAGGCATTGTTTGGGGGTGCTGAAATTGTTGAAGTGTGAAGTGGTGGAACTCGGACGGACTGATTGGGCAGTCCACACAGACCGAAGAGACCGCGCGGATTAGGCAGATCACGCGGGTTCTCGCCGAGTTCTCGGAGATCACGCGGGTTGATGGACTTGGTCTGTGGGACTAAGTCCAGCTTGTTTCATAGCTCGCCGAGTTCGCCTGGTTTGCAGACTGCTTTGGTATTCGCCGAGTTCGACATAATTGACTGGATGATTTTTGTCCAAAGTCAAGGCTGCGGTTTGCGCGAACTATGAGCAGTGTCCGCAGAGTTGGCGGACTGATCGGACTCATCGGCTATAAATAGGACTCATCGGCTCGTCATAAATAAGCAGTGAACAGTAAGAGCTAGCTCGTGGTTGTTTTTGCAGTTACGGTTTTCTAACTGCTGCGACTAAGGAAGTTGAATCTGTGCAGGTTGGGCGGCTAACATCAGGCGGCTAGGCGACTAATGGAAGCTTGGTGTGGAATAGTTCGCGGATACTGTCAGCGGTTTGCAGCAGGTTGCGATCTTCGCGACTTGACCTCTTCCTCGGGTTGCAGATAAGCGGAGCAGTTCGCCCAGTCAATCACCAGGTTCTGTTCTTCTTCCTTCAGCACTGCAGTAACAACAATCCACATGTTAGCAGCAGATAGGCAGCTTCGGTGGTCTCGACGGACACTACTGGCTGTTTGGCAGTTTGTGCAGTCATAGGATTGTCCGGCATGTATTTCAGAAAACTCACATGACTGTGTTCCCCGACAACGACGCTCAGTTGGTGATGAGGGAGTGGCGTAAAGCTCTCTTATCAAGATCCTGGGTTCGATCCCCAGTGGCAACAACCCACCGTGCTGATAAACATGCCGGAGAGGGGTTGGGGTGCATGACCTGCAGGCTTGAACGTGGAAGGCTGACTACCAGCAGTGGGCCCGGGTCTGGACTCTGGTAGGCCGGCGGTCTGGCTGGGTCCCATGTTGATTGGCCTGGACCGTTATATACCTTCTTGGCGAGGATCTCTGGGAAGTTGTCGGTGGTGACAACATCAAAGAAGTGGTCGCTACCGGAGGAAATGCTGAAGTGGTGAAAGCGTGGAAGCGAACCGATGCAAAGGCTGCATTCGCTCTAAAGCGCGCTGTTTTACCAGAGCTGTTCACCCACATTATTGATTGTCGGTAGGCTGCTGATATTTGGATGGCCTTCGATGGCCTGCTCAACAAGAAGTATATAGCTCTCCTACAATTCATGGAGAATGAGTTGGCTAAGTCCACTCTGGAGGACATGTCTGTGTCATCTTTCTTCTTGAAGATGAAGGACATCTGTGCCGAGATTTCGACATCTGACCCGAAAGAGCCAATCTCAGAGTTGAAGCTGAAGACGCACATCATCCGCGGCTTGCAAAAGGAGTATGTGACCTTCGTGACGTCTGTGCAGGGCTGGGTCAATCAGCCATGTTTACTGGAGCAAGAAATCATATTAGCTCTGCATGAGAGCTTGGTTTAGCAAATGATTGGATTGTTAGTCTTAGGGGGAGACGGCGATGTTCACTTCTCGGGCAAGAAGTAGAGATGGGATAGGAAGAAGAAGACCCTTGTTGGCGACGGTCCATCTTCTTCATCACAGCAAGATAGTAGCAAGCCTCCTAAGGCTGATGACAGGAAGAAGCGGGACAGACCTCTGTGCTACAGATGCTTGGTCACATCCGTAGGGATTGCAGGGTTAAACTTCAGTCGGGGCATGTTGCAAGGAAAGAGGAGTTCGTGTCCAAGCCTGAGGAAGGAGGATGTGGAAGTGCTTTCTTGATGGGCACTTGTGTCATGTCACTTTCCTCCATCAACTATCAGGAGGACTGGATGGTGGAGTCTGTGTGCGGTCATCACCTCACCAGGGATGATTCCAAATTCTCTTCTCTACAAGAGTACAAAGGTAATGTTGTCATTATTACTGTTGATGATTAGAGCTGTCACAGTTCCAGTTCTGTTTCGGTTTTACTAAAACCGCGAACCGAATCGCTAAGGTAACAGTCTTCAAATTAGAACCAAATCTTTAGTTGGTTTGACCGGTTCGGTTCCAGCTTAATTTTTGGAACCGCTGTATCAACGGTTCCCGTTATTGTTCAACAAGAACCAAAACCAAACCGACCACTAACAGTTCGGTCTGGTTCTATGCGGTTCGATCCGGTTCCAATCGGTTCCAACCAGAACCAAAATCATACTTGGCGGAATGAATGAGGGAGGTCAAAAAAAACCCGAGGGGAAAAGTAAACTCGTTAGAATTTTTGCAAGAGGAAATTCGAAGTCTGGGGCCCAGACGCATGAATAATTAATGGGTCGTGGTTCAGTTCTGCTTCGGTCCGGTTCGGATCAAGTCTAAAATTCTTGAAACCGCTTGAGACTTGTATGTTGCGGTTCTGGTTTCGGTTTCGGTTCAAATAATAAAATGAAAGAACCATACTCGGACAAATGTTGTTCACGATTCCAAAATTCAAATCGGAACCCAGATTATTATCGAACGGGTCGGTTCAATTCTTTGCGGTTTCAGTTCGATTCCGGTTCAGTTTACAGTTTTCAATTTTAAGTGACAGTTCTACTGATGATACTGTGCATGCGATAGAAAATGAGGGATTGGTTTCTTTACGCAGTGATCGAGGGCCATTTACTTTGCGGAGTGTGTATCGTGTGCTCGGGTTGAATAAAAATCTCTTCTTAGTGACCAATGTAGTGGACGCTGGTAATCACATTCTGTTCGGCCCGGCAGAAGTGAAATTTCTCAGGAACATATCAACTGTGAAAGCTGATGTCACTCATGTTGGTAGAAGGGTGAAAGACTTGTTCATTTTGGCGACAAGTTTTTATGTTGATAAGATGAGGACGAATGATAGCGTTGCTATCTGGCATGAGAGACTTAGGCATGTGGGGATCGACATGCTAAAGGCTACATCGGTAAGAGGCCTAGCGCATGACGTGTCTAGTATTTCGTCTTATGGTGACGGTCATGTCTGTGCGGGTTGTCAGTATGGAAAGGCACGTCACCTTCCATTTGTCATAGCACAGACTAGGTGTAGAGCACTGCTGGAATGCATCCACGACGACCTAATAGGACCTACTGTCACTCCCAGTCTCTGAGGTAGCAGATACATGCTTGTATTTGTTGATGACTTTTCTAGGTATACTTGGGTATACTTCTTGAAAGAGAAATCAGAGGCGTTTGAGAGGTTTGTGGAATTTAAGGAGCTTGTGGATGGTTTTCTCGATCTGCAAATAAAGAAGTTGAGAACGGACAATGACAGAGAGTGTACTTCGCTTGATTTCTCTAACTTCTGCAGAAATTTCGACATCCAATGAGAGCTTACTTGTGCTCACACTCCACAACAAAACAAAATTGCATAATGGAAGACCTGTCATCTTACGGAGACCTGCAAGTGTTGGCTTCAACCCAAAGACATTCCCAGGGCCCTCTGGGTGGAGGGAATGGCTTGTGCAGCATACGTCATCAACAGGATGCCCCTCAGTTCGAACAACATGAGGTCTCTACATGAGCTGGTGTTCAAGTTGAAGACCAGTGTGGAACATCTTCGGGTGTTCGTGTCAACTTGCTACATGCACGTTCCAGACATGCTTAGGATGAAGCTAGATACGGAAGCAAGGAAGCTAGTATTCGTTCGATATAATGAGCGAAAGAAGGGATAAAAGTGCTTGGATCCAGAGACACAAAAATTTGTTGTCTCCTGGGATGTAGAATTTGATGAGTTAACGTCATACCGGGGTAGCTAATCTGTGGAGCTATAGGAGAGTAAGTCTAACGGAGGGCAAGTAAAAGCTGTTCGGGTCTTCTGGTGGAGTTGCCTATTTCGTCTGGTGTTCCGATTTTGTCTAGCTCTGGAGCAAAGGCTTATAGATCAGGAAGCAAGGGGAGCAATACTCCAGGTGTGTCTGGGATCAGAGCTAGTATAGAAGAAGTAGCGAGAGTGGTGGATCAGGGTCAAGCCCTGCAGAGGTCCAAAAGGACTATCATTCCACCAGCTCAGTATAGGGACGGGAACATGGTGAGTTTTATTTCACGTTTCTTCGTAAGTCCCTTGGATGAATGGGAGCCTTCTTGCTTTGAAAACGCAACTGGAGTCAAGGGGTGGTAGGATGTCATGAATGAGGAGATAGACGCCCTCAGGAAGAATGAGACTTGGGATCTTATGCCCAAAGTTGATGACATCACTCCTATGATGTGCAAGTGAGTTTATAAGCCAAAGAAGAAGACTGATGGAAGTATCGAGCGGCACAAGGCTCGCCTTGTAGCTCGAGGGTTCTATCAATAGTACAGGGAGGATTATGAAGAGTCGTTTAGTCCCATGGCCAAGATGACTTCATTTCGGGTGGTTATCTCTTTGGCGGCTTGCTAATGGTGGAAGATATGTCAACTCGATGAGAAAAATGCATTTCTTTATGGCGAGATTAACAAGGGCATATTCATAGTGCAACAACCGAGTTATGTATTTGAAGAACATCTGGGGCACGTATACAAGCTGAAGAAGGCCCTCTACAGTCTGAAGAAGGCGCCTTGGACCTGGTACTGGAAGATCGTAGAATATCTTCAGTTCTGTTAGGTACTTTGCTTCAACCTCATATTCCATTCTATTGGTTAAGAAGCAAAGGGGCTTCAGGACTTCGTTATATTGTATGTTGATGATATGATCGTTGCAGGGAACTCGGAGGAGGAAGTAGCTAGGCTCAGGTCTCAGCTAATTATCTATTTCGAGATAAAGGATTTGGGTGAGCTCCAACATTTTCTTAAGCTTGAGTTGGGCAGGCAGAAGAACGACGTGCTCATTTCCCAGAAGGAATATGCAGAGCGGATCATTAAACGATTCAGCATGCGGGAAGGGAAGAGCAGTCTACTCCTCTGAAGGTTGGCTTAAAACTTCGGCAGCATGAGGGAATTACCCTTCCCTTTGATGTTCTCGGCTCTCATGGGGAGTCTTATATATTTGACTATAACTAGGCCAGATATTGCCTATGTGGTGGGATGGGTTAGTCGATATATGATGGAGCCTCGAAAACCTCATCTGGTGGCAGCTAAAGGTGCCTTGAAGTACGTCAAGTCCATCCTGGAGTTGGGTGTATTGCATAAGAGGGACACTGGCTTTTCTCTGCATGGCTACACAATGTTGATTATGGGGGAGATACAGATGATCGGAAGATGATATGTGGTTATGTCTTCTTCACGGGATCGGCGGTTGTTTCGTGGTGCAGTAAGAAGTAAGATTTGGTGTTCGTCTCCACTATAGAGTAGAATACAAGACTTCGGTCTTGGCTGCTCAGGAAGCCATCTGGCTTAGGAGGTTAATGGATGACATCCATGAGAAGGTGTGGCATCCTACTCTGATTCGCAGTGACAATGAGAGTGCTCTCAAACTGGTTAATTATCCAGTTTGTCACGGGCGGACGAAGGATATCGAGATCGAACATCACTTCATATGGGAGAAGGTGCTGGAGGGATCTTTGATGGTTGACTACGTGTAGTGTCAGGATAACGTGGCAGATATCTTTACAAAGTCGTTGTCGAAGGGGCCGTTTACTCATTTGCGGGAGTTGCTCGGGATGGTTTCCATTTCTCACTTCAAGGAGAGTGTTGAAATTGTTGAAGTGAGAAGGGGTGGATGTCGGGTGGACTGATTGGGCAGACCGCAGAGACCGTGCGGACTAGGCTGATAGTTTTGATGGATAGCCTATTCAGACAGCCTGTTTTGGTTATTGTTCATCTCTAGTGGTATGAACCAGCAAGCACTCTGATGGAGTAACCAGACGGATAGGGTTATCTATCCGCGGGTTATGGTAGACAATTCTGGAGATCGCCGAGTTCATCAGGTTCCCTGGCTCTCAAGAAGGCAGACAAAGATCACAGACTAGGGTGGCTTTCCACCAGGTCACTGATGCCTTCTCGGGCGAGGTAGATCAGAGATCACTGGGGTGGACTTCAGTCATTTTGACAAGTCCAGACTACAAGTGTTGTAGACTCGTTTGGAGCTCTCCATGTCCGGCATGTATTTGTGCTTACGGTCTGGATGATGGATCGTGGAGTTGGCATAGTTGCACACACTGGTTGCCCGGAGGCCGCATGGTCTGATAGAGCAGTCCTCAAGGTGGCGGACAAGAGTTGTCCTGTGGGCACGATCTTGGTATTAGATTACGCGAGTTCTCGGAGATCACGCAGGTTAATGGACTTGGTCTGTGGGACAAAGTCCAGCTTGTTGCCTAGCTTGTCGAGTTCGCCTGATTTGTGAACTGCTCTGGTATTTGCCGAGTTCGACAGAATTGACTCTACGACTTTCTCCAAGTCACGGGCTGCGGTTTGTGCGGACTAGGAGCAGTGCCGCATGGTTGAAGGACCGATCGTCTATCCATCCTTGTCGATAGCGCGACCTTGGAGGACTGTTTTTTATATTCACACCGTGTGAATACATGGTGCTAGCCGACAATATTGACTGGGAGTTATCCTATCGGTATTGGCAGAGACGACACTCCTCCCCACACCTATAAATAGGACCACTCGGCTCATCATAAATAATCAGTGAATAGTAAGAGCTAGCTCTCGCTTATTTTTGCGGTTATAGTTTTCTAACCGCTGTGACTAAGGAAGTTGAATCTGTGCAGGCTGTGTGGCTAATATTAGGTGGCTAGGCGACTAGTGGAAGATAGGTGTGGAATAGTTTGTGGATACTGTCAGCGGTTAGCAGCAAGTTGCGACGCGGCTTGACTTCTTCCTCGGGGTTGCAGATAAGCGGAGCAGTTCGCCCGGTCAATCACCAAGTTCTGTTCGGCTTCCTTCAGCACTGCAATAATAGCAGTCCATGTGTTAGCCGTAGATAGGCGGCTTCGGTGGTCTCGGCGGACACTGCTGGTGGTTTGGTAGTTTGTGCAGTCACGGGATTGTCCGCGTGGATATCTTCTTGTTGCTATTTTTGTTCCCTGGTTAAATTGTAAAATCATCTCTTGCAATGTATGACTCGCCATGTAAAAGAAGTTAATTTCAATTGGAAACTCTTGTGCAACTGTTACTACTATATTTTACTTGTCTTTGGTTGTGGTTGAGTATTCTTGTGACCTCGGTTTCTGCTGTCGCATAAATTTCTACATGGTATCGGAGGGGTGTTGAAGAGTAACAATTCACCAAACTAAGGTTGTTGTACATTCGTTGAAGTTCAAGTGATTCAGCTTATATCAATGGAAGCTGGTTTTGCAAGAGAGATTGGAATTGAGCTCTTGGTGCAGACCAACTTCAAGCGTTAGAGGTCGTGCATGGAGAGTTATCTTCTTGGCGAGGATCTCTGGGAAGTTGTTGGTGGTGACAACCTCCAAGAAGTGGTCGCTACCTGAGGAAATACTGAAGCGGTGAAGGCATGGAAGCGAACCGATACAAAGGCTACATTCGCTCTGAAGTGCGTTGTTTCACCAAAGCTATTCACCCACATTATTGATTGTCGGTAGGCAACTGATATCTGGATGGCCTTGGATGGCCTGCTCAATAAGAAGTATATAGCTCGCCTAGAATTCTTGGAGAATGAGTTGGCTAAGTCCACTCCGGAGGACCTATCTGTGTCATCCTTCTTCTTGAATTTGAAGGACATTTGTGCTGAGATTTTGACATTGGACCCGAAAGAGCCAATCTCAGAGTCGAAGCTAAAAAGGCACATTATCCGCGGCTTGCGGAAGGAGTATGTGGCCTTCATGATGTTTGTGCAGGGCTGGGTCAATCAGCCATGGTTACTGGAGCTAGAAATCATATTAGCTCTGCATGAGAGCTTGGTGTAGCAATTGACTGGAGTGTTAGTCTTAGGGGTAGACGACGATGTTCTCTTCTCGGGCAAGAATAAGAGATGAGATAGGAAGAAGAAGACACTTGTTGGTGATGGTCCATCTTCTTCATCACAACAAGATAGAAGCAAGCCTCTTAAGGCTGATGACGGGAAGAAGCGGGGCGGTCCTCGGTGCTACAAATGCAACCATCTTGGTCACATCCATAGGGATTGCAGGGATAAACTTCAGTCGGGGCATGCTTCAAGGAAAGAGGAGGTTGTGTCCAAGCCCGAGGAAGGAGGATGGGGAAGTGCTTTCATGACAGGCACTTGTGTCTTGTCACTTTTCTCCATCAACTATCAGGAGGACTAGATCGTGGAGTCTGGGTGCGGTCATCACCTCACTAGGGATGAGTCCAAATTCTCTTCTCTATAGGAGTACAAAGGTAATGCAGTCATTATTACTGCTGATGACTAGAGCTATCACAGTTTCGGTTCGGTTTCGATTTTACTAAAACTGTGAATCGAACCGTTAAGGTAATGATTCTTGAAATTAGAACCAAAATTTAGTTGGTTTGACCGGTTCTTGTTCCGGTTCTAGGTTAATTTTTGGAACCGCTATATCAACGGTTCCGGGTGCTGTTCAACAAGAACCAAAACCAAACTGACCATTAACGGTTCGGTCTGGTTCTATGCGGTTCGATCTGGTTCCAATTGGTTCCAACAAGAACCAAAACCTTACTTGGCGGAATGAATGAGGGAGGTCAAAAATAAAATACCCGAGGGGAAAAGTAAACTCATTAGAATTTTTTGCTAGAGGAAATTCGAAGTCTGGGGCCCGGACGTAGGAATTTCATGTTGTATCAAGGGGAAGTACTTTTTGTGTAATATAATACATAGAACTGAAAGTTAAAATCGAAATCACAAAACCACAAAACTGCACCTAACAGTGCTGATTTTAAACCGCATCAAACAATTTGGTTGTGTAGCAGTTTCGTTTGTTAAAAAACTACATAGTTTGCGGTGTGATTTTTGGCGGTGCAAAATCTATAAAACCGCGCCACCCTATTGTCATCATTCGTACCGACTTATTCCAGAGGGGCTGGCATTCTAATTATCTCCAATGAGTATAGGTTATCTTCATTTTTCCATAGATTTGTCGTCTGCTCTTTGGCTAGTGGTTCCTCCTCGTCGACTATTCCTAGACATCAATTGCAGGTATTCAGGTTAGAAACCATTTTGATATTATTCTTATTTTTCGATTCTTACTTGGCAGATATTAAATAATATTCAGAATTTGAATTCCTAACCCACGAGAGCAGAAATGAATCGTGAACCTCCAATATACATTCAAAAATTCAAAGATCATGATCGTGTAATGTTGATGCATTGTTAAAACCACACCACACATTTTTGATATGGTGTGATTTTGTTCAGTCCAAAATCAACCCCATTTGGTACGATTGCGGTTTGAGTTCAAAGCGTTGCAGTTTCACCATTAAAATTAAGTAAAGATATTATAGACAGATTATAATAAATAACAATATTAATTCTAATAAAATTATTATAAATGATAATAAACAGGTTGTGGCCCAGTTCTGCTTCGGTCCGGTTTGGATCAGGTCTAAAATTCTTGAAACCGCTTGAGACTTGTATGTTGTGGTTCCAGTTTCAGTTTCGGTTCAGATAATAAAATGAAAGAACCATACCCGGACTAATGTTGTTCACGGTTCCAAAATTCAAACTGGAACCCGGATAATTAGAGAACGGTTTGGTTCTTTGCGGTTTCAGTACGATTCCGGTTCAGTTTACGGTTTTTGATTTTAAGTGACAGCTCTATTGATGATAGTGTGCATGCGGTAGAAAATGAGGGATCTGTTTCTTTAGGCAGTGATCTGGGGCCACTTACTTTGCGGAGTGTGTGTCACGTGCCCGGGATGAAAAAAATCTCTTCTCAGTGACCAATGCAGTGGACGCTGGGAATCACATTTTGTTCGGTCCGACAAAAGTGAAATTTCTCAGGAACATATCAGCTGTGAAAGCTGATGTCACTCATGTTGGTAGGAGGGTGAAAGACTTGTTCATTTAGGCAAGAAGTTCTTATGTTGATAAGATGAGGGTGAATGATAGCGTTGCTATCTGGTATGAGAGACTTGGGCATGTGGAGATGGACAAGCTGAAGGCTATGATAGTGAGAGGCCTACTGCATGACCTGTCTAGTCTTTCGTCTTATGGTGATGGTCATGTCTGTGAGGGTTGTCAGTATGGAAAGGCACATCACCTTCCATTTGACATATCACAGACTAGGTGTAGAGCACCGCTGGAATGCATCCACGATGACCTAATAAGACCTACCATCACTCCCAGTCTCGGAGGTAGCAGATACATACTTGTACTTGTTGATGACTTTTCCAGGTATTCTTGGGTATAATTCTTGAAAGATACGTTAGAGGCATTCCATCGGTTTGTGGAATTCAAGGAGCTTGTGGAGGGTTGGCTCGGTCTGCGGATAAAGAAATTGAGAACAGACAATGACAGAGAGTTTACTTCGCTTGATATCTCTAACTTCTACAAAAAGTTCGACATCTAATGGGAGCTTGTGCTCACACTCTACAACAAAACAAAATTGCATAACAGAAGACACATCATCTGACGGAGACCTGCAAGTGCTGGCTTCAACCCAAAGGCATTCCCAGGGCCCTCTGGGTGGAGGGAATGGCATGCGCAACATACATCTTCAACATGATGCCCCTCAGTTCGAACAACATGAGGTCTCCACATGAGCTGCTGTTCAAGTAGAAGTCCAGTGTGGAACATCTTCGGGTGTTCAGGTTGACTTACTACGTGCATGTTCTAGACGTTCTTAGGATGAAGCTAGATGTGGAAACAAGGAAGCTAGTATTCGTTCGATATAATGAGTGGAAGAAGGGTTGAAAGTGTTTGGATCCAAAGACACGAAAATTTATTGTCTCCCGGAATATAGTATTTGATGAGTTAATTTCATGCCAGGGTAGCTCATCTGTGGAGCTACAGGAGAGCAAGTTTGACGGAGGGCAAGGAGAAGCTGCTCGGGATCTTCTGGTGGAGTTACCTATTTCGCCAGGTATTCCGGTTTCGTCTAGCTCAGGTGCAAAGGATTCTAGATCTGGAAGTAGGGGGAGCAATACTCCATGTGTGTCCGGGATCAAAGCTAGTATAGAAGAAGCAGCAGGAGTGGTGGATCAGGGTCAAGCCCTGCAGAAGTCCAAAAGGACTATCATTCCACCAGCTTGGTATAGGGATGGGAACATGGTGAGTTTGGTTTCATCTTTCTTCGTAGGTCCCTTGGATGAATGAGAGCCTTCTTGCTTTGAAAATACCACTAGAGTCAAGGGGTGGGAGGATGTCATGAATGAGGATATAAATGCCATCAGGAAGAATGAGACTTGGGATCTTGTGCTCAAAGTTGATGACATCACTCTTATGACGTGCAAGTGAGTTTATAAGCTGAAGAAGAAGGCTGACGGAAGTATCGAGCGGCACAATGCTCGCCTTATAGCTCGAGGGTTCTCTTAACAGTACATGTAGGATTATGAAGAGACGTTTAGTCTCATGGCCAAGATGACTTCATTCCGGGTGGTTATCTCTTTGGTGGCTTGCCAAGGGTGGAAGATATGGCAACTCGACGAGAAAAATATTTTTCTTTACAACGAGATTGACAAGGACATCTTCATGGTGCAACCACTGGGTTATGTATCTGAAGAACATCCGGAGCACGTCTACAAGCTAAAAAAGTCCCTATACGGTCTGAAGCAGGCACCTCGGGCCTAATACGGGAAGATCGTAGAATATCTCTGGTTTTGATGAGTACTTTACTTCATCCTCATATTCCAGTCTATTGGCTAAGAAGCAGGGGGAGCTTCAGGTTTTCGTTTTATTGTACGTTGATGATATGATTGTTGCGCGGAACTCGGAGGAGGAAGTAGCAAGGCTCAGGTCTGAGCTAGCTATCCGGTTCGAGATAAAGGATTTGGGTGAGCTCCACCATTTCCTTGGGCTCGAGTTGGAGAGCTAGAAGAACGACATGCTCATTTACCAGAAGGGCTATGCAAAGCGGATCGTTAAACGATTCGGCATGCGGGAAGGGAATAGTAGTTCTACTCCTCTAGAGGTTGGCTTAAAACTTCGACGACATGAGGGAAGGGTTCTTCCAAACCCTTTGATGTTTCGGGCTTTCATGGGGAGTCTTATATATTTGACTATTACTAGGCCAGATATTGCCTATGTGGTGGGACGGGTTAGTCGATATATGGAGGAGCATCTAAAACCTCATCTAGTGGTGGCTAAAGGTACCTTGAAGTGCATCAAGTCCATTTTGAAATTGGGTCTCTTGTATAAGAGGGACACGAGCTTTTGTATGCATGGCTACACAGATGTTGATTATGGGGGAGATACAAATGATCGGAAGTAAACATCTAGTCATGCATTCTTCATGGGATCAATGGTTGTTTCATGGTGCAGTAAGAAGTAAGATTCAGTGTCCGTCTCCACTATAGAAGCAGAATACAAGGCTTCAGCCTTGGCTGCTCAAGAAGCCATCTGGCTTAGGAGGTTAGTGGATGACATCCATGAGAAGGTGTGGCGTACTACTCTGATTCATAGCGACAATGAGAGTGCTCTCAAAATGGTTAATAATCTAGTTTGTCACGCGCGGACGAAGAATATCGAGATCAAGCATCACTTCGTTTGGGAGAAGGTACTGGAGGGATCTTTGATGGTTGACTAAGTGTAGAGTCAGGATAACGTGGCAGATATCTTTACAAAGTCATTGCCAAATGGGCCATTTACTCGATTGCGGGGGTTGATCGGGATGGTTTCCATTTCTCACTTCAATGGAGAGTGTTAAAATTGTTGAAGTGTGAAGTGATGGAAGTCAGGCGGACTGATTGGGCAGACTGTAGAGACCACACAGACTAGGGAGATAATTTTGGAGGATAGCCTAGTCAGACAGCCGGTTTCGATTGTGGTTCCTCTCTAGTGGTCTGGACCAACAAGCACTCTAATGGAGTAACCAGACGGATAGGGCTGTCTATCCGCATTGGCAGACATTTCTGGAGATCGCCGAGTTCGTCAAGTTCCCTGGCTCTCAAGAAGGCAGGCGGAGATCGCGGACTAGGGTGGCTTTCCACCAGATCGCTGGTGCCTTCTCGGGCGAGGTAGATTAGATATCACTGGTGTGGACTTCAGTCATTTTGACAAGTCCAGACTACATGTGTTGCAGACTCGTTTGAGCTCTCCGGTCTGGATGATGGATAGTGGAGTTGGCATAGTTGCACAGTCTGGTTGCCTAAAGTCCGTGCAGTCTGTTGAGGTAACTCGCCCTGTTAATCAATAAAATGGCCAATAGCTAGCTGCTCTAAATTATTTGATGATGAAGGAAACTTCCTTCAAGGAGGGGACAATCTTCTCTTCGTCAAGTTGGTAGGTTGGCGTCCAGATCTGTTTCTTATATTTCCTCCGGTCAGATGGGAAGTGCGATCGGGAGGTATCTAGGCCAACTTAGATGGGGGAAGCTGAACTCGACTGTCAATGCATAGGCTTGGCCTTACAAGAACGACTTAAGTCCTGAGACACTGTCTCATCATTCGCCCTGAGATTTTTAGGAGAATCAGGTCGAAGGCTCGTTTCCCTACTCAATCATGGAGATCGCTTCATGCCTACCTATACGAACTATCGCTCTACCACCTAGCTACAAAGGGCAGGGTACAAGCGAAGGGAAATGGCCCTCCAAGGGTCCCATAGGATGCACATGCCTGAGGCCACCATCCTCCCTATGACCGAGAAGATGAAGAAACGTGGATATGGGCATGACACTCGGGAGGTCCCGTGGGACACACACGCGTGATGCCTTCATACTACCCTTTGGTCCACCTTTCTCGCAATGTTTCTGTCTGCTTCTTGCACTCATAAACCTTAAGCGACGATAAGCTTTTAAACTTCTAAGACAGTTCTGATCATGCGCTGAGCTTATAGCTCTTTCATGGTCTCAACGATGCCCTTAAGGGCAGTGGATA
The DNA here is from genome assembly GCA_039583875.1 of Platanthera guangdongensis. NCBI lineage: Eukaryota > Viridiplantae > Streptophyta > Magnoliopsida > Asparagales > Orchidaceae > Platanthera > Platanthera guangdongensis. The sequence goes on from CM077156.1 coordinate 15,549,003, forward strand.
CTTCCGAAAGGCACATCGATCTTCTCTTCATCGAGTTGTGAGGTTGGCATCCAAACCTGTTCCTGATAGTTCCTCCAGTCAAAGCAGATGTGTTATCAGGAGATAGCTAGGTCAACGAACAAGAGAGGAGCTGATCTCGACCGTCAATACAGGGGCTTGGTCTTACAAGAATGCCTTAAATTCCAACACACTATCTCACCGTCTGTCCTGAGTTTTTTAGGAGAATCAGGTCGGAGGGAGGTTTGTCAACTCGATCTCGGAGATCACTTACTGCCTACTATGCCTGCTTGAGGCACTTTTAAGAAGAGAAGCTAAAGCCATATATTTCAGGGCGTTAGAAAAATAACATTGATGTATAAGTGTAAGCAAGCGTACCATTCCCTCCTATGGTAGAACTTTTTCAGGCCATCATAACTTTAGGCGTTTGAATAAATGAGATGAATACCATAACGCTCTTTTTGCTGAAGCGATAGCCTCTCGAGTATAAACTCGCAGAATTGAACCGAACACCATAGTTGTTGAAGTCGTGATCTCGTGAGTATGGAAATTACGAAATTGAAGGAGAGCACCATAATTGTTGAAGAGATGATCTCGCGAGTATGGAACTCACAGATTTGAAGGAGAGTACTATAGCCGTTGAAGGGATCACCTTGTGAGTATATAACTCATGGATTTGAAGGAGAGCACCATAGTTGTTGACGTAGTATTCTTGCGAGTATAATTCTCGTAGAATCCCAGCTTAAAGTCATCATGAGGAAGCATTCTCATGGAAAGTAGGTTGTCAAAGTCGATCATCGCATGTAGGAGTTTGCAAGATACATGAGAACACCTCATAAACATGAAGAAACTCGTGAGTATGAGCTTGTTGAATAACTTATATGCTTTCCCCTAATTGTGAACTCGTCTTGAATTGCCCTGTTTGTTAGTCATACAAAAAGTACTCACGGGCATTACCAAAGCACCCATAAGCATGAACATGTATGAAAAGCAGCAATATTGAAAAAGGAGATGAACTGGGGGAGGGGTGAGTGACACTTCTGAGCTCTCCAGGTCTTGCGAGTAGGTCACCTGCAGAGCTCGCCTATGGGCGAGTAACAATGATACTCGCCTCTTTGAAGTCACAAATCCGGCCTATACTTGACTATGGATGAGTAACAATGATACTCTCCTCTTTGAAGTCACAAATCCTGCCTATAATCACCGACGAGCGAGTATGAAGGAAGATCATCTCTTCGAAGTCACCAATCTCGCATATACTCGCCTGTATATAGCCATCTGCAACTCGCATCCATGAACTCTTATGCATATTCTCTCCTAGGGTTGTCGTCATATGGAACTCGCCTTTTGCGAGTAGGACACCTGCGGGTTGATTTGGAACTCGTTATCTGGAACTCTTCAAAATATATCATCATTTGCAACTCACGTACATGAACTCATCCATGTCGACGAACCCCGGGCGGCCGGTGGCCAGCATGCCCGCCGCCACTGGTTGTGTGATACAGTAAATCTTCTTCGTCGCAGCGGTGGCGGCGACTGCGGGCTCACAGGCCACCGGTCGCCCGGGGTTTATCGGCGTGGCCAAAGACGAACCCCGACGGCCGGTGGATGGCGAACCCGCAGCCACCGGCGCCGCTGCTGGATTTCATCGCCTGCAGCCTCCACTGCTGGTTTCCTGGTTTCTTAAGTGTTGAAGCCGGGAAAATTCCTCACTCCAAAATAGGATCAAGGCAGCCTAAGGTTACCGGCCCAACAGGTAGGCATGACGGCTAGCATGCTAAAGCACGGAGATCACCGAACAACAAACAGGACCCCTGGCTCTGCGGCAGAGAGGTCCCACCACATACCCGAAAGCTTGGAAGAAGCAACCCCTCCACAACCAAAAATGGCTGAGCGGGGTACGAGGGAGACTAGCTGGTAACTAAGTCACGATGACTAAAGGGGGTAATCACAAAATCGCAGCCAAGTCTCTTTGAAAAAGGAATTCAAAGGCTCAGCTAATGTCCAAGAAGGAGAACTTGAGAGCTCTTGGCAAGATTTTCCAGTCCCCTTCCTCGTACCCCTGGGGTCCAATTTATAGGGAAATCCAAAGTGAGGGGGGGGTCTTATTTATAGCCCCACGCCTTGGTGACTAGGCGACTTCCTGGAGGAACTCACACGGCTCGGCGAGTATCATGCCTAGTTGTCTACCTAACGAGTATGCGACGGGAGCTCGTCATACTAACCCAGGCCTTCTGATGTTTGGTGTGTTGACTTTGACCTCTGTCTTGACTTGCTGACTTTGACTTCCGCTGACTGGCTCTGGAGTGGTCTACCCTCGAAGAATATGAGTTGTACACAATCCCCGCTCTTTTCGAGCGACGCAGGAGCTCAGAAAAAAACATCCAACACTTTATTCGGCGAGACGCTTTGGCTGAGTATCCGTGTTACTAGCCATTGATGGATGTCTGCTGAACTCTATAAATAGGGGGCTGGTATTTGAGGCACACATTCTGAACTCGCATGCGATGTCAAAGTCTGTCGAGGAAGCTTACCAAGCCAGCCTTGTCGCGCTGTCCGGATTTCTCAAACCAGAGTCATCAAGGCATAAGAGGTTGTGAGAAGATGAAGTCATTACTGATCTGCCTCCCACCAAGATGAAGAAACAGAAGAAGCTGAAAAAGAAACTCGCCTCTAAGGACGACAACCCCCCCACCCCCCCCCCCCCCCCCCCCCCCCGGCGGAGAAAGTTGTAACCCCGGCCAAGAAAGTCGCAAACCCGACCAACCAGCCTAAACCCTCGACAATTACCCAACAACTCCTCCATAATCTCTAGATGGGCGACATTCCCAACTTCTCGCTACTCTCCCCGTCGACCACTTCCGTTTCGGAAGTCGCTGGGTCACAAACCCAACTTCAGGCAGATCTCGCTGCCTTGCAAGGTCGTAACCTTGCTGCACTTTGCAGAAATTTACTAATCGCCCTATTCACATACTGACTCGTCCTTGTATCTGCAGCTCCCCCAGTGACTACTTCAGGCGAGATTCTGGATGTCTCCCCGCTGCAAGGAGTTCCACTGGTCGCACACGAAGCTCGGCCTCCGATCCAGATCACGCACAACGTCCGGATCAACCTCGTCTCCAAGGGGCCAGAAAAACAAGTCTCCGATGACTAAGGAAGATCCTCTGGCGACCAAGACTTCAAAGTTCGGGACGGTCCTCCTTCAGTTACTTTGACACTGCCGGCGACGAGCATCCCACCGCCGCCTCTGCCTCTTCCGCCCAAAACCACGCTGTCGGCGGTGAGTACTTCATTGCTGCCGTCGCCTCCTCCTGTAACTAAACCACAAAAACCAAGGAGCCCACCATTGTCACCTCTACCTCTTCTGACGATCTCGTAAAAACCGGCAGGCACTACACTGTCATCGCCGCCTCCTTTGCCTTCGAGCGGCGAACCTCGCCCTGAACTCTACCCGGGCACCTTGGGGTCTCGGATCCTGCCGGAGGGTTCGGCGCGAGACCCGGAAAGGAGGCGCCCCAGCTACTTCCAGGCAAGAAATGAGAGTCGTGACCTAGGAAGTCGCAGCCAGGGGCAGCCCGCCGAGCGCCCTGGTGGCTCGTCATCAGGCCCGCGAGAACCAGTTCGTCGCAACCCTTCTCCTCGGTGATCTCAATCTCCTCTACAAGGTAGATCGCACTACTGATGATTTGATTTTGCTGTTGATTCCGATTGCTAACTGCTATGGCGATTTTCCTTTGCTTTGATAGGCGGCCCATCCACTCCTGGAGGTGCTTTCATCGACGCTATCAGGCTCTCTGGGAAGGAATACCGCCACGCTGCTGCTCGCGCCTACATCGAGTTGGAGGCCAAATTCGACCAGCTCACCATATGGGAACCTCATCGCTGAATCTCGACACTGGAGGTGAGGATGGTGAATATGGAAGAGCTGTGAGAAATTCTAGTGGCCTACGAGGCACCCTTCCACATGATATAGGAGATGGACAGACGACTAGCGATGATAGAACATCACGTCCAGCTCTTCGGTAAGGAAGTTGTCAGTATGCGCGTGAGCATGGGGTCTGTCGGGCGACTGGCGAGGATGGAAGAGCAACTGCGGTGAGGTGACGACGCGATCACGATGTCCACTGTGCACTTCCGACGAGCTTGCGAGATGGGATGGCCTGGGCGATATCCACATCTTCCTGACCGAGGGCCTCCTAGGACTTAGATTTTTCCTTTTTCATTTTCATTTGTACTCGCTACTTGGCGACTATATAAAGAACAACTTGATTTGTAATGAGCGAGTTTGAATCTCGCGTTATATTTTTCCAAGTTTGTGTCCTTTCTGATTGCTTTTGCCTATTCTTTCTGCGATGTCTTGATTTTTGTGTAGGTATTGGCGAGTTGGCGAGATTTTGAATAGCTTTGTGCGATATAGTGATCGTTATTAGGATAGATCAAACGGTTAGGAATCGACTTAGGTGGATACTCGCCCGAGCACGGAATAGACCTCCTGGCCTCTGCCTATAAATAGAAGGGGTAGGTGAGACTTTAGTAAGTTGTTGCGATTTCTAACTTTTGCTCACGAGTAACTGCCCTTGATCGCATCTTCCTTCTCATTCTAGCTCTACTCGCACTTCCTTTCTCGCGCTCGTCACTCAAGATGGTTGGAGATGATGTCATTACTCGATGACAAGCCCATGCGGTGAACTTTGCTAATGCAGTCTTCAAGAAGTCAACCACCACAGAGCGAGATCTGGAAGATTTATGTCAATAACATCTGTCCGATGGATACTCGGCCAGGATGTTGGATCCCTAGTTTGTATTTTGGCTAGGTTCACTATTAGGTTGTTGACCCTCCATGAGACTAGGGTCAAATTGTTAGTTCTAAGGTCTAGGTCAGTTTGACTAGGTTAGACAAACATTGATCCAGCCCTCAGAAGAAATGAGAGATCCAGACATTGAAGAATAGCAGTTTTTAAGAGTTCAGAGAATCAGTTCGAAGTTCTTCGAACTCAGCTCGACGATCGTCGATCGTTGATCGACAAACTCAGAGTCTCTACTCTGAGCTGAGCTCAAAGAACTTGGAGTTCAAGTCGACGATCTTCCCTCTTCTCTCAAGTTCTCTTGTCGACGAAATTCTATCTCGGGTCGACGAACTTGGAGCTCAGCTTTGACAGACTATTTTCCAGATCAGCTTTCTCTGAGCTTAGCTCGACAAAGATGATTTCTCAACTCGACGAACTTGAAGTTCAGGTCGACGAAATCTGTCCTGAGTTTGACGATTTCTCTCAGTATCAGTTTGACATTTTCTCTCATTTTGATTTCAGTTTGGATTATTCTAAGGCTGTAATTCTCTGATAATTAATGCGCATATTCTCAGAATATAGTTATTGCTTGACAACATTAATTATGGATTTCACAGAGCAAATTACTTGACTTATTTACTGAGATAGTTGAGGAAATACATTTAAGACAAATTCCAGTCATTCAACTCCCAGGATTTCAGCATTAATTTCAGAAATTCTTTTTCAAATTTCAAATGACAGAAATACTTCAGCATATAAAAATAAAATTCTTCTCTTTAGAACAAAAAAAGGAATTACAAGAGATTTTTTACACAACAACTGATACAAGTTTTACAAAGAAAAAGACTGTTATCTATAGATATTGAAAAAGAACATCAACACACAAATCTTTAGACTTCTTTAGTTTCTGCTTCAGGCTTCAAAAGGACAACTCATCAACACCAGTCCAAGAAGTTTTTGAAGATCTCTCTTAAGGCCTACACCCCGTGCAAAGCTCTCATCTTCCTGAACCATTTTTCATCTCAGGGGAAGCTTTAACAACATCATCCACTAAAGTTTTCTCAGTTGTTTGAGAAAGAGAAGACAACATCACTTTTCATCTCCAACTGGTAGCCCAAGGATATAGATAGGAAGAAGGAATTGACTTTGATCAGACCTTCACCCCTATTGCAAGACTAGAAGCTATCAGAATATTTCTTGTTTATGCAGCCTACAAGAAGTTCAAGGTCTACCAGATGGATGTCAAGTGTGCCTTCTTAAACGGTGAACTCAAAGAAGAAGTATATGTGGATCAACCACCAGGTTTTATCTCTCTAACTCATCCCTCTTTTGTTTTCAAGTTGCATAAAGCTCTCTATAATTTAAAGCAAGCTCCAAGAGCTTGATATGAGACTCTAGTTAGCTTTCTGTTAGAGCATAAGTTCACTAGGGGTATTGTAGATAGAACTTTATTTACTAGGCATCATAAAGATAAAATATTATTAGTACAAATATATGTAGATGACATCATTTTTTGCTCTACTGATTCCAAACTATGCAAAAGGTTTTCTGACCTGATGTATTCCAAGTTTGAGATGAGTAGCATGGGTGAACTCTCTTACTTCCTTGGGCTCCAAGTGAAGCAATCCTCTGATGACATTTTCATATCCCAATCAAAATATGCTAAGGAGCTAGTTAAAAGATTTTGGATGTCTGATATCTCTGCTATGAAAGCACCCATGACTTCCAATGTTGTGATTGATTCTGATGAACAGGGCAAGCCAGTTGATCAAAAAACATATAGGGCTATTGTATCTCACAGCTAGTAGGCCAGATATTATGTTTACTACATGCCTTTGTACTAGGTTTCAGGTGAACCCTAAAAAATCTCAACTTATTTTCCTTAAAAGAATTTTGAGATATATAAAGGGTTGTCCTAATCTAGGACTTTGGCATCCAATAGAGTCAGAATTTGACTTAACTGGATTTTTAGATTCTAATTTTGCTGGATGCAGAGTGGATAGAAAAAGCACTTCAGTAATATGTCAGTTCCTTGGTGATAGGCTTGTGTCCTGGTTTTGTAAGAAGCAGACATCTGTGTCAACTTCAACTGCTGAAGTTGAATACATTACAGCTGGAAGCTATTGTTCACAAATATTATGGATTCAAAACCAACTCCTGGTGTAACAGGCCAAATTTCAGAATGGGAAGAGATTGGGTGACACAGCCTGGGACACGGGCGTGTCCCATGGCATGTCATGCTCGTGTTGAGCAGATGGGCGCGTGGTCGATGAAATTTGTTCGAAAAAATTTCGGGAGGTACACGCCCGTGACACGGGCGTGTCAGGGGGCGTGACCTAGGGCGTGTTCTCCCCTGGTCAACGATTTTATCTCGAATAGTTGAGGTCGACGAATACTCGAGAAAGAAGGTACACGACATGTGACACGGGCGTGTCACAGGGCGTGTCCCACTCAAACTCGAGTAGTTCTCGTGTAGGTCGAAATGTACTCGAGTAGGTGGAAAAGTACTCGAGTAAGAGGGGGTGACACGGGCGTGTCATCCATGTGACACGGGCGTGTCCTATCTGGGTACTTGAGTAGTTGGTTTTCTCTCGAGTAAGTCCTCTCGAGTAGGTCTCGAGTAGTTGGTTTTATGCGGGATTGCGCGACGAGTTGCGGTTGGCACTCCCGAGTTCGGTGAGCCAAGGCTTCTAAGCGTTGGTAGATACAGCCTGGGAGTTGGAGAAAGATCTAACGCGGGTATATAAGGTGATATGAATATGTCATGTTACCTATTGACATGTTGGTGCACACTTGTTGTAAGACCCCCCCTTTTTTTTTTCTTTTTCGACACCGGGGTCTTAGGCCCAGAACCGCCGTTTTGCGGTGACTCCTTCACGCCCTGAAGAGTCATCACCACAAAGCGCCGATTCTGCCGGCCATTTCGATCACATAAAAGTAGCAAAATAATGAAGTAAATGGAAACTATCTGTCCACAGAGAATCACATGACATAATAAAAATAACTCCACGAAGGGAGTGTCCATAGAAAATAACATCAGAGTAGCAAAACGGGCTTATGCCCGGTACATCAAATCCTCACTACAAGATCTCTCATGCAGAAACAAAAGTAGAAAACTGCTCAGGGTCGAGACTCACGGTCCCGGCTGTGTGAACTCCGGAGCTAGACTGCCCCACCTCCAAGCGCACCGGTCTCTGGGGCTGCTCCTCCATGCTGGTCTCCACGATCCCCTAAATGATGCGGTTCGAAAACCGTTAGTCTAAAAGACTAAGTCCTATCATCCCCCGCCCCTTCCCCCACGGCTCCTAGGCACCGAGCGGAGAGGAAGAAAGGGGAGGACTTGAAGGTGTAGAATATCAAAGCAGATGGCAGCGGTCCTAATCTAGCAAGCTCTATAGCATATAAAGACAACAAGCTGTAATAGGAAATGTAACCTTCACTTATGTGAAAAACACATAAGCCAAGGGGTCTTTTGCAAGGCTCCCATCGTATAAAAAGTCCCATACCGATTTATACGTTGGGGTGTCGGTGGTCAAACAGCAGTAAATATATATATCCAAATTTAACCTTAATTTATAAACTTGCCCACGCAAGTTATAGACCAAGGGGTCGTGTAGCAGGTCCTAAAGTATAAGCGTCCCATTCCACTTATACTTTAGGTGTCAAGGTTTAAGGTAACGATTATGCTATGACATGCAAGTGGGTATGATGGACATGCAAGTGCAACACACACACCCGACTCTGTGCACACAGACCTTTAGTTCCCCCATTTTGGAGCCGTAACCTCCCAGGATACCTCCGTAGTGGCAGACAGAAGCGGTGGGTTGGGCCTCGCCCACCTCTAAACCAGTAAAGCACTACCGGTCAGACCTATCGTACGCCTCAACGCTTGGTGCACGAAGCGGACTCCTGCGTACTCTTGCCGGCTGGCGCACCGGACTTCTGTTGGCGAAGTGCTAATCACACTTGCCGAGTCAACGTATTGGCGTCGGTGCATCGACCCTCCAATACCGAAGACCCACCACCTTAATTTCCTTTCCTGTTATGCACATGCAAATTAGCGTAATCAAGAATCGAGCCGAAGCTCCCCGGACCAACACGTCCGACTCAAGCAATCGAGCCGAAGCTCCCCGGACCCAAAGTCCGCCTTTTAACCATCCGAGCCGAAGCTCCTATCCAACCTCTGGTGCCATCAGTGTTGTGGAATGTGCAACCCTAATCACTAAGTTACTCTTTTCAGCTTGTTAAACAGTTTACGTTAACCCAGGACTGCCCCCGGTATTCCCTGTGAAGGGCTCTCAAGGGGCACTAGGAACTATGTTGGGATTACGCCCAACGTTCCCTTTCGCAAGGTACTTATTTATTATTGGTTGATTCCCTTACCCTTTATTTTCTCATATTTCGATATGCTAATCCTAGGGTAATTTGACTCCAACTCTCCTTGGGTAGGACGATCTTTCGTCGGACCCGAACGCTTATAACCCTAGACAGAACCACACCTTACTCACTCATCTTCCCAAGACACAGCTCATTCCACTTGTCCTTGCAACAATCCATCAGGACCCATCATACTTGCCCTAATTCACATCCAAATGAAATCCTGCAGTCTTGCTATATGCAGACCACTTAAGCTACATGACCCGTAAAAAGGGAAGTACATGAAATACTCATCCAGTACCCTTATGATAATTATTAGAGGTCTAAAAGGACATTTGAAGCATAAATCCAGAAATCCATAATTTTCCTAATTTGTCTGATAATTAATTAATTTATTCTAATGTCCCAAAAGGCCCAGATTTGAACATGAAGTACCATTTTCAGACAAGCTATTAATCCACTAAATTTCTAATAATTACATAATGCATAATAAACTCTAAATCCTAAGTCTCCCAAATTTTCAGCAAGGTTTAGGCCTGTAAATTAAATTTCAAAGATGCCCCATAAAAAGTCATTTTAAAAGATTCTATAGTAATAACACCTTCAAAAATTCAGAGAAAATTCAGGGATGATTGTGATGGACTACAAGTGCCCTAGAAAAAGTTTCATAATTTTTCATTTGGAAATAAAGCTATATTTGATTTTCTAATGAACTCTCTAATTTAAGGGTTAATGAACAAAGTATGCTAATCAATCATCAAATAATTCCACAAAAATTTCCATATGATATCATTGAGCTAAAAACACTATGCAGGAAGTTTCATGATTTTTCAGTAAGTAATGGCCTCTGGCAAGAATTATTAATATGTAATCAAAATAAAGCACTTGTGAAGTAGATGCCCTATATAGAAATCCAAAAATTCTAACAAAATTCATACAAGATTATCATAAACCAAAACTAACTCTGCCCATGTTTCATACCCTCTTGATGGGCAGTGAGGCCACAATAGCCAAAATAATTATTAGGGCATTACCATTGATTACTAATGAAGTGCTAAAACTATTGTCCAAAATTCCTCAAGTAAATTATCAGAGGCTCAAAATACCCTAATCCCCTCACTACCCAAATTTGGTTAAGTTTCAAGATGTTTAGCTAACCTAAACCTACACTACAAGTTTTAGGACCTAAGGTAGGGTTAGGGTTTTGGGGCCCCTATCCTTTTCAAAATTAGCTAATATTTTTATCAGAGGGTTCTATATATCCTAGGAACCTCTTGCAAAATTTGGAGTTCATCCAAGGTGTTTAGGACTCATACCCTTCACAAGGCCAAAAGGTCCCTCCTTAGGGTTTGACCTAGGAACTTAGGGCAACTCTATTCCTCCCTACCCCATATTCCATGGGGAGGTGACAAGTGCTATAAAAAACCAGTGGCCCAAATTTCAGCCTCTGTTGAGATGATTTGGTCACTCAAAACCAAAAGTGCAACTTTTGACCAAAATGCCCTTTTTAGGGTATAGTTAGGGTTGGGTCAAAACCTATTCAAAACACATCCAAATTAAATGAAATTTTATACAGGTACCTAATTGGAACCCAGGGACCACTCACCAAAATTTGGGAGGGTTTGGAGGTGTTTAGGGCACCTATTTAATTTATCTAATAATTATTAAATATTTACAAAAACTATAGAAATATTTTCTCCAAAAATTCCCATTTTTTGGCAGGCCCTAGGTATGTCTAAGATAGACTCTCTGCCAAAATTTCAGCTAATTTGGGCTAGGGGTGAAGAGTGGGCACTCAATTTAGTGACTGCCTAGCCCTAAGGGTATGCCCCACCAAAATGGGTGCCCTGGTCAAACCAGAAGCCTAAATGGGTTCAAACCAATTTTAAAATAAAGTAGACAGGAAGGGCTACAATTCATGTGTTGATCATTTTCTCATACAGAGCCTCTAGCTATTTTTAAAAAATTAAAACATTAAATGCCAAAAGTGTGACAGAATGAAATAAATAACATTTATTTTCCTAAAGTTTAATACTGATGCAGCACGAATCTTGGCGCAAGGATCAACGGCATCTGGTCATCGTCTTCCTTGAGCCGGCGGCTGAGATTCGTCCCGCCTGGAGCGATTTCCAAGTCCTGCCGCCGGCGATCCAGCCCCTTCCCCGGTCGGCCACCGCCACCAACACCTCCGTTGAGGTGGTGGCTATCGTCAGGCGGCGGCTCCGCCGCCGGAGAGGCGTTTTTCGGCGGATAAAGCAAGAGATTTTCTTGCCGAAACCAGGAAAAATCCCGGATTGAATCGGGCTCAATTGAGCTCGAAACTCAAGCCTAATGATTCCTAGGATCTACCCGCGGGTTAAGGAGAGGAGGAGGACCTTCCTGGCGGCCTGGATGCGAGAGGAGCGGCGGGATGCCATTGACGACGGCGGCGGCGCTCGGCTTCTGCAACTGCACAGTGGAATGGCTCGTCTCCTCCAGGTAAACGCTCTAAAATGATCTCCTCGGCTCCCTGAAGGTGTTTAAATGGCAAATGGGGGAGAGAAGAGGCTGGTTCTTCAATGGCCATTAACACCATTAAAGGTGTGGCTCGGGTTGTGTGGAGGGGGGCTGAACCCACCCCTTGGTGGCCGGGAAACGGCTGGAATCAACTCCTCTCTCCTAGAGGAGTTGATTGCAGCCATAATGGGTGGCTGTTAGTCTCCCTTGGCCGGCCTCTCACTTCCCCCTTCTTCTTCCCCATTTTCTCTCTCCTCCATTATCATGGAGAGGAGCTCCTTTCTCTCTCCTAGTCACCTCTGGTTGACTAGTCAGCCTTACAAACTAAATGAAGCCCACTTGATTATGATGATCATGGGAATGAGTTTAGCCTAAGGGAGAAGTGGCTTGGGCTTGGGTTAGCCCTTTTAGGCTAATTTGACCTAACACTAGAATAAAGTTGACCTTGGTCAACATGACCAATTGAGTTGACCCCAATGGATCCTTGGTGACCCATTGGACTCCCTTAAGGTCTAGGAAGACTTGAGTAGGGTTGGTTGGGCATCTTGGGGGTCACATGCCCCTTGGTAAGGGCACTTTGACCATTTTAGTGCTAGAGTTGACTTGGGTCAACATAATCATTTAGGTTGACCCCATTGGGTCCTTGGTGACCCATTGGCCTCCCCTAAGGTCTAGGAAGGGTTATGTAGGGTTACCCTGCACTTTGGAGGTCACATACCCTTAGTAAGGGTACTTTGACCAGATTAGGAGCTTGAGTTGACTTGGGTCAACCTGGCCTCTAGGGCTGACCCCAATGTGTCCTTAGTGACCCATTGACCTCACGTTAGGGTTAGGAGGCCATAGGTGGGGTCCTCTAGGCTAGGAGTAGGTCAGTTGACCCTAAGTAGGCTAGTTTGACCCATTTAGGGCTAGGGTTGACCTTGGTCAACTGGGCCTCTTGGGTTGACCCTAATGGGTCCTTTTGGCTCTAATGGGGCTCCCAAAATGTTTGGGAGTGTTGTGGTAGGGTCTTGGGGCCATGGTGAAGCCCCATTGTCATTCTAAACCATTGTTCAAAATTCTACTATTTGCTGACCATGGTGATCCTCACCTTGGCCTCCTATCTCTTGGCCCATTTCTGGCTTTCTAGGGTTTTGTCATGACCTATTCATGGTCAAAACCACTCTTAGGGGTCTAGTTGGAAATGGGATGTTACACTTGTGATATGGAAGTGATCGCTCGATTGTGATATAGCTAGATGATGTGTTTGTTTTTCGATCACTTGATAAAGTTCATGATTACATGTGCACAGCTGAAAGCTAGGACTGTATGTATGTGTTGTATGTTTGTTTTGTTTGTGCAATGCCTTGGGTGAGACAAGCCGCGACCTCTGAGCTCAAACCCGGCTCGCCTTGTTGAGTGCTCGGTTGCAAATGGGGCAATGTGGTTGTATAGTCCAACTGTTGTTGTAACATAAAATTGTGATGTTATAACAGTTCGGTTGCTGGTTTCCCTCCTGTGTACGAATTTCGATGACAAAATTTCTTGTAGGAGGGGAGGGTTGTAACAACCCAAATTTCAGAATGGGAAGAGATTGGGTGACACGGCCTAGGACACGGGCTTGTCCCAGGGCGTGTCCTACTCGGGTTGAGCAGATGGGCGCGTGGTCGACGAAATTCGTTCGACGAATTTTCGGGAGGTACACGCCCGTGACACGGGCGTGTCAGGGGGCGTGTCCTCCCCTGGTCGACGATTTTCTCTCGAGTAGTTGAGGTCGACGAATACTCGAGAAAGAAGGTACACGACCTGTGACATGGGCGTGTCACAGGGCGTGTCCCGCTCATACTCGAGTAGTTCTTGTGTATGTCGAAATGTACTCGAGTCGGTGGAAAAGTACTCGAGTAAGTGGGGGGTGACACGGGCGTGTCATCCCTGTGACACGGGCGTGTCCTATCTGGGTACTCGAGTAGTTGGTTTTCTCTCTAGTAAGTCCTCTCGAGTAGGTCTCGAGTGGGTTACACACCCCGTGTCACGGGCATGACTAGGCTGACACGGGCGTGGCATGAGCGTGTCACCTTGTCGTAGATAAGTCAGAATAAGTCGGTTCGTGTACAGCTTAAGGTACACGCCCTGTGACACGGGCGTGTCACAGGGCGGGTCAGGCCCGAAAAGTGTTTTTGTCAGCGTTTTCTGGTCGTTCATTTCCTTATTCTGGATCTAATGGTCCAAAACTCTTCCCGGTGGTTAAAAGGCGCCGAGAATGAGGTTTCTTCCCTCATTTTTCATTCTCCTTCTTCTTCTTCTCATGTCAGGAGAGAGAGAGAAAGAGAAAGGGAGAGCAAGGGAAGGAAGGAGGAAAGAGAACTAGCTGCTGAAGGAGCTGTGGAGTGCGGATTGAAGATCTGAGAACGGATTCGTGAAGCCAAAGCCGAGGCGGTGACTTCCATCCGGCTACTTCATGGAGCCGAAGCGATCTTCAAGGGTAACGATCTCCTTCATGGACATCGAAGTCCTTTCTTTATGCATGTGCATGGAATCCTCCACCAAGAGGTGGATCGCGGAAGATATTCCTTGGTGGAGTATGCATCTAGAGCCGGAAGTGTGGAGTACGGCGTAGGCATGCTGTGTGAAGCCCATCTGGACGGTTATACTGGATTGGTGATGATCATGGGTAAACCGGAGAAGACTCTGTGTATTTGATGGATGTATATGAATTGTACGTGTAAGCTCTGTTGTATGATTGCTCGTTTGGGGGGGGGGGGCTTGCGCATCCCTTGTGATGTGAGCGCGGTAGGCGCTAGTTGTGGCTACTCAGGAGGGAAGGCCGACCCACGTTTAGTACTGCGCTACTGACGGATTAGGCAACGAGAAAGGCCAACCTACTCTTGGTGGATAGGTCGATTACTGGCAAGGTGTGGGAGGAAGTGAGGCAGACCCTACTTGTTGCACCATAATGGTGGATCGATTTGTTAATGCTCAAGTTTGCCGTGAGGTTCTCACCTCTGAGTGGTCTGGGCGGAATGTCGCCAGTCTGCGCGCTGGTGGACTAGGACCGGCCAGCCAACATATTAATAACCTCTAATCGGTGGTGTTGCCACGGAGTCCGGTACACCGTAAGGTGCCCTGAGTGCACAGAGCGTCTGCTAGATACCGACGTTTATGATGTGATTGTGATTGGTAGATTTGCTAGATTGAAATGATTATGATATGGCAATGCATACAGGGAGGGAACCACTGCCCCGGGTAAGGGGTATGGTCGTTATAAGTGGTCAGCTAAAGCTGACCGTTACTTTGTTTTACACTTTGGATTGGATGGCTAATTGCAGGTGTGGATGCTTGAATTGATTTGCTTGAGCGGAATGGAGGCTTGCTGCTAAAGGCTCTTGAAGGCTGTGCGAATCGTGGTTGGATTTCATGTGTGGCCGGCCTGCGTGCCGATGTACAAAAATATATTTGTGCAAAGAGAAATCTGTAAGGCCTTAAGGCTAGTGTGTGTGAGTTGTATACATTCCTGATTTAGATATATATAAATGTGGAGTTTATATAGTAGTGGACATTCTCTGAGTTGAGTTCATGTTAACGTAAAATGCTGCGCTAGAATGGATTGAGTTAGGATGCGAGTCGATTTTGATTTCCACAAGTAATTCCGCCGCTTGTCTGCGACATATGGCGTGGGGCCCTGGCCGGACCCACCGTTATATGCCATGTGACGAGTGGGGGCGTTACACCTGGATTATGGTCTCAACTTAAATAATTCAACTATATTTTGTGACAATACCATTGCAATTTCTATTGCACAAAATCCAGTACTGCATAGTAGAACTAAGCATATAGAGATTAGACATCATTTCATTAGAGATTGTGTGGACAAAAAGAAAATTAATCTTATATTTATCTCTACTAATTTGCAAAGAGCAGACATTTTCACTAAACCTTTAGATGAGAAGAAACATTTGTTCTTTCTTAGTCAGCTAGGTATGATTAATGGAGAAGTTTAATTTGATTTCTGTCCAAGGTCGAAGAATTGATGACATTTTGTCGAACGGAGATCGACGATCTGAGAACTGTTCTTGAGATATTTTATCGACCTGAGATCGACGAACTCTCTGCGTGAAGTTATTTCGTCAAGCGGAGATCGACGATCTTGCTTCAGAAAAGTTTTCGCCAACCTGAGAATGACGAAAAGTTTCCCCTCTTCCAACTGAGATCGACGATATCATTTATCCAACTTGAGAACAGAGATTTTTTTTTATTTTTCGCAGGACAAAGCCCGCCTCTTCATGTTCTTAAAACCTTATAACTAGGTTTTTGTCGTGCTCTATCCCGCGCTTTCTGTTCTCTTGCACGTGATCTCTCTCTTGTTTTTGCAAGAAAACCAATGGCGATTCCGACGCTCTCCCTCTCCAGCATGAAGTATGACACCAGTTTCGATATCGACTTCGATTCCTTCAACCATACCGATCAGATTTTCACAGACATTCCACAGCTGGTTGAAGAACAATAACTGGAAAAAATCATGACCACCAGGATCAAGTTGCCAGCAACTGAAATAAGGGAATGAGTTTATACTTCAACTTCTCCAGATGCAGAAACTATGACTGGTACCATCGCCAACAATCAAGTTACCATAACACCTGATATTATAATCGAGATTTTTGGTTTGGCAAATGGAGAAGAGGATATTGAAATAGATAATTCTTAATATGATAATATGCTGATTAAAATGAGTCACTCTGAAGGAAACCCGAATAAGCTACTGAAAATTAATCTATCTGTTGAGTATAAATTTCTAGCAGATGTTGTTGGTAAGGTTTTGTTGGGCAAACACACGGCCCATGACTATATAACCAGGCACCAGTCCTTGGTGATGTGTGCTCTGATAAATAAAAAGCAGTAAAGTGGGGAAAGTTATTGTTTGAGTTAATTAAGAAGAAGAATTCTAAGAAAGAGGTTTGTTTTAGGAGGATATTAGGAATTTTCCTCCAGGCAAAGGCACCTAAATTATTGGTCACCCAGACCATATTCATAAATGCCTCCAAGAGGATAACATCTGCCTTGTTTGGCAGATGGGAGAGGTCTATCCCAAAACCATCCAGGGCTTCCTCCTACAGAACTTCTGAGGACACCAGGGTAGTAATAGCCTCTCCACCACCTCCAGAAGAAGTACTTCCATCCACTAGAATTCCTTCACCTCCTCCACAACAACAACAACAACCATCTTCACCTCTTCCACCACCATCACCTCCACATTCTCTAATCATCATCCATGAGGACATTCCATCTCTCCCTCTGCCATCTCCACACCATTCCCTAGTTCCATGTCCTGTTCAGGAAACCACCTCAACACCCACTACCATAATTCCTACTTCCATTACTGCAATTCCATCCAACCTTACTTCCATATTCCCTGAATTCTTCCATACAGATTTCTCTCACGCTTTCTCTGTATGTTCAACTGTGGTCATCATACCCCTTATACTCCCTCTGCTCCTGAAACTCTATATTTAAATTTCTCTGACATTGTCAAATATCTTCTAGCATTCATTTCTCCATCTCTGGAGCAATTAATATCAAAAGCTATTGCTCCTCTTTATGCCTCCATCACTTCTCTCTCTACTCGAGTTGCTGCTCTTACCCCTGTTCCTTCTTCTGGGGGCCTGGATTCAGGACCATCTGAAACCAGGCAGGGGGAGATGTTTCATGAAGAAGTTCCAGTTCCTCCTCCAGTAGCAAATTCCCCAGAGGCAGACATTCCAACAGAAATAATAGATATGATTGATGATTTAGATACTGACATGGCTTGTGATATAGTTGCTGAAATAACCACTATTGGTGATTTTATTATAAATCCCACAGTTGATTTGGATTCTTTACTCAATTCTTTTAATTCAGTTTACAGAAATACTTTACCAAGTTTTGATGTTCAGTACTCTAAGGCTATTGTATTTTATACTGCTCCAATAAGTCCTGCAGTTGTGGATCAACTAAAGACAAGTTTTGTAGTTCCTGTGATTACAGAAAATTTAGCTGTTGAAGATATTAGTGAGCCAGTTCCTGAGCATAAGGCTTTCTCTCCACCAACATTTGGCTGGTGTGAATCTCCAATGCCAAATCTTGATGATATAATGTTTGCAGACATGGAAGAAGAAGAAGAAGAAAGTGTTCAGATTGCTATAGAGAGTTTTGCAGAGCCAGTAAGTCAAGCACAGCCACAGGTTCCGGGAATCTCAGCTGAATGGCTAAAGCAGTTGAATGAAATATATGACAATCCTCCTGAATCATTTGATGATGATAAGGATTCTGATGATTCCAGTTCAAAGAAATCGAAGGCTAAGAAGAGAAAGGCTCCTGCCAAGGCTGCTCCTAAGCCTAATCCATCTGCTGATATTCCTTATTATATCCTGCACAATATAACTCTCACTCCAGACACCCCAAACTGGATGAGATATTCCAAAAAATGAACTGAAAGCTAGGAAGAAGAGCAGGAGATACTCTCCACCTCCTAAATTCAGGAGAGGTCCTCTGTAACGCCCCTAGCTGATACAATGTGACAACGTCATGACTCCGCTATAGGCAATGCTACTGGGCTGCAGCCCAATCACCCCAACCCCTCTCCAGCCCACTGGCGGGTTGTTGGTGGCCATAACCTCCCTTTGATGAGCGAACTCGACAGTTAAGTTGAGTCATACGGGGACTTCCTAGGAGGTCGCCCATCCCAGTACTACTCTCTCCCAAGTACGTTTAACTATGGACTACTTTCACTTCTCATCACCAGTTGAGCTGCAGGTTGTAACACCCCAAATTCCAAATTTGTGTTCAGGCTGGGCAACACGGCCTGGGACACGTGCATGTCCCATGGTGTGTCCTGCTCTGTGTGGCTGCGTAGCCTGTCGAGTGTTCGACGAACTGCACTCGATGAGTTCTCGAGAGGGAACACGCCCTGCGACACGGGCGTGTCAGAGGGCGTGTCCTGCTATGGTCGACAAACTTCGCTCAACGAAGCGCACGCTAGAGGCGTGTCTGCAGCCGTGTAAGGGCACACGGCCTGTGACACGGGCGTGTCACATGGCCGTGTCCTTTTCTGTATTTGGCTAGGGCAGTGAGGCCTGGTGAACACAGGAAGGACACGC
Source organism: Platanthera guangdongensis (assembly GCA_039583875.1). Lineage (NCBI taxonomy): Eukaryota > Viridiplantae > Streptophyta > Magnoliopsida > Asparagales > Orchidaceae > Platanthera > Platanthera guangdongensis. The sequence continues at coordinate 15,567,769 of CM077156.1, forward strand.
GTGTGTCTCTGGGCACACGGCCTGTGACACGGGCGTGTCACATGGTCGTGTCTTGTTCGGGTTGAGATGGTTGTGTACCACCTAAGGTACATGGGCTAGACACGGGCGTGTGTGAAGCCGTATCAAGTCACACGGCCTATGATACGGGCGTGTCACATGGTCGTGTACTGTTCTGGATGAGTCGGTTGTGTGCCGCTTAGGGTACACGGCCTGTGACACGGGCGTGTCACAGGCTGTGTCAGCCAAAAAATAGACTTTTATGGACGAATCGTGGCCGTCCATTTCCTTCATCTGGGATCTGAGGGCCCAGGCTTCTCCCTGCTGCTTTAAGGCCGAGAATGAGATGAGAATGCTCATTTGATCTTGGCCATCCTCTTTCTAAGAGGCTATAGAGAAGGGAGAGCAAGGAGGAGGAGGAGGAAGGGAGCCGGCCACCGGTGGACCTGCACAGTTCCGATTTGAGGTCTGAGGCCAGCGTTGTGGAGGAAAGGCCGCTGCGGTGCTTTCCAGCTGGCTAGAATTCCATGGCTCCAAAGAGGTCGTCAAGGGTAACGATCTTCATTCTTAGACATGTAAAGTCCTCCTTTTTGGCATGTGCATGGATTTCCCCCACCAGAGGGTGGATTGTGAAGGAATTTCCTTGGGTTGATTCTTGAAATCCCCATTAGTGTTGCATATAGATCTGGAAATGGAGTATGGAATATGCATGCTGTGTGAAGCCCATCTGGACAAGTTGGTCTGGATTGGTGATGTTGCATTTACACACTAGAGAAGACTCCGCGATGAAACGAGTAGTTTATGGAGTCGATGGGTTGGACATGTAAAGGGTAGTAGCATGGAGTACTGGAGTGGTAGTCCAGGAAATGACCCTTATGATGCTTGCGATTTTAATAGGTTGTGCCTGTGAAGGATATTAGCAAGAAGTACTGGAGTGAATGTCCAAGAAATACCAGCAAGTGCTTGTGTTGTATGCTTGAAAGACCAGTGTTTCTGGCACTGCACATGGCTGCAGGAATTGATGGTCGCGTGAGCCATCTAAGGTTGGGGCTAGGGACGTGTTGCAGATTAGAGACCGGGCGGTCCAGCGGTCTGACTCTGGCAGGTTGCAGTCCGGGCGGTCTGTCGGGTTCTCTCCTGCGGTTTGTTATTGTCCTGTTGCTGTTGGTGCTCTAGCGGTTTGTCATTCTGTCAGTGGCAACTTGGAGACCAGGCAACCTGTCGGTCTAGTGTGGCGGCTAGGTATCTTCCTCTTGTGGTTGTCGGGCGGTTTGCCCATTCACCAAACCGCAAGGCTTGGCGACTTGTTTTTATGTTAAACCGCTTGTACATGATATTTTTTAGTCACACATTGTTTATTTGTAATCTCTCCCATCTCCTCCATTCTATAAAAGGGAGGCTATACCATGTAATTGTTACGTTTTTTGGAATACAAAAATTTTTGTTTGTCCATTTTCCGAACTTCCATTTTCTATTCGCACATGGTATCAGAGCCCGCGATCTTGGCCACCTGATTCAGTGCATTTCTCTACCCGCGCGACCTGATCTCCTTCTTTCCTCCTGTTCGCGCGGCCTCTCCTCCTTTTGTCGCTGCTCTTTGTTCGCGCAATCTGCTCTCCTTCTTTGTTTGCGCGGCCTTCTTCTTCTCATCAGCCTATTTTCGCGGCTTCTCGGTCTTCTGTCCGCGCGGCCTGCTCTCTTCCCACGCGGCTTCTTCCTTTTCTCTATTGCGGATTCTTCTTCGGTCCGCTGCGGTCTTCTATTTCTGCCCCGACCTCTTTCTTCCTGCGCGGCCTTTCTCTCTTCCCTCTACCCGCACGGCTTCTTCCATGGCCCTTTCCAGCTCTTTTACCACCACCGCTACCCCATCACAACTCCACCTCCTCCTCCCATTCCCTCTGGGAATCTTGGCACCGTATCCAAGCTGGTTGGTTCCAACTATCCGGATTGGAGTGTCTCCTTCATCTTCCTCCGCCGCTCATAACACAAACTCCACCACCTTACCGATGATCCTCCTGCCCCCTCTTCTGCTGAATTTGATGACTGGGATGCTAGCGATGCGCTTGTCCGCATTTGGCTCGCTAACAGTCTTTCCGATGAATGTCTTCCTGTTATCCGTCATGATGATACGGTCAAGAAGGCATAGATTCATCTTGTTGCTCTGTACTCAAAAGGGGCTCAGACGTCCCGCATTTATTCCTTGTATGCGGACCTCATTTCCCGTCTGTCTATGTCTCCTGCTGCCGCTTATCAACAAGTTCAAGCTATTGGGGTTGAGATCCTTCAACATCACCCCTTCTCTGCGGATCTTGCCGAACAACACAAGCACTTTCAAGAACTGCTTGTTGTGTGCTACCTCCTCCGACTTCCTAATTCCTACGACATGATTCGCCAACAAATCTTGGGTGAAGCGAACTCTCCCAACTTGGATACAACGGCCGCATGCATTGCTGCGGTTACATCTCTTCTTCAGCGTCCGCTTCTGTCTTGTCCTCCTCCGGAACAATATGCTCACCAGACTCAACGTAGTGGCTCTGGTAGTCGCAGCCATCATTCCGGTGGTCGGAGCTCTTCTCGCTTCCTCTGCTCTCACTGTGGCCGCATTGGGCATCTTGTGAATCGATGCTGGATGAAGCATCCACATCTTCACCCTTCTGGTGATGCTTCTACCTCCTCTTCCAAGCCATTCGCTTCGGTGGTCACTTCCTTAGGTAGTGCTCACGTGGTTACTTAAGGTAAATGGCTCATTGTCTCTGGTGCAACTAATCACATGACGGGCAATCCGCAATGCTTTTCTCTTCTTGAAATGCATGATCAATTGCCTCCAGTCCTTGTTGCAGATGGATCTCCCTCCCCGGTTCATGCAACGGGAGTGGTTCATGTCATTCCGTCTCTTCACTTGGCCGACACTCTCTATGTGCCCAAATTTCCCTGCAATTTGTTGCCAGTTACATCTTTATGAAAACAACTTCAATGCTCCGTCACATTCACTCCCACTTCTTTCTCTTTTCAGGATCCGAGCTCCCAACGGACGATTGCTACTGGGACTGAGAGCGGCGACCTCTACTTCCTCGATAACGTTTCTTCTCTCTCCGCCTTCTCCTCCTCTTTTTAGATCTCCTACAATGGCATCTCCGCCTTGGGCATCCTCCCCCACGGCTTCTTCATCAGCTGCTACCTCACCTCCCTCCGGACAGTTCTCCTCTCAACTGCAATGTCTGTCAGCTTGGCAAACATTACTGTTCCTCCTTCCTGCCAAAGCAAGGTCGTGGTTCTACCCGTCCATTTGATCTTGTTCACTCCGACATCTGGGGCCCTGCTCCTACCCTCAAAGTTGGTCGGGGTAGCTCTTATTTTGTAACTTTTATTGATGATTTCTCTCGTTGTTCTTGGGTGTATCTCTTATGAGAACACTCTGAACTATTTGATGTATGACAATCTTTTTATCATTTAATAAAAAATCAGTTTGATGTTTCTATTAAAGTATTACGCTCTGATAATGCCAAAGAATACATTAGTCAATCCTTTTCCTCCTTTTGTACGCAACATGGAATTCTTCATCAAACAAGTTGCGTTTACACCTCCCAACAAAATGGGGTGGTGGAACGCAAAAACCATCACCTCCTTGATGTTGCTTGCACCATACTTACGCAAATGCATGTGCCCCGCTCCTACTGGGCGATGTTGTTCTCATTTCTTGCTACCTCATCAATCGCATTCCCTCCACTGTTCTCCACGGTAAAATGCCCTTCTCCATTCTTTATCCCGGAAAGGATCCCTTTCCTCTTCCTCTACGTATCTTTGGCTGCACGGTATTTGTGCATGCTCCCTCCTCCACGCGCGACAAACTCTCCCCTCGCTCCACCAGATGTGTCTTTATGGGCTACTCTATCACTCAGAAAGGCTACTGTTGTTTTGATCCCATCCTTCGCAAATAATTCATCTCCACGGACGTTACCTTCTTCAAAAATGCTCTCCATTTCTCTAACGGCTCCTCTCCTCTTCCTGTGGACTCTAGTCTTCCTGCTCTTCCATCCATCACATCCCCTCCTACTGAGGTCTTTCCTCCTCCTCCATCTCCATCCTATGCTCCTTCATCTCCAACTCTGCCATCTCACTCCTATTCGCTACCGTCGCTCTCTCCTCACAGGCCAGCTCTCTCCACCATGGATGCTCCGGATACTGAGGCGCCTGCTGACCTGGACCTCCCCATTGCCCTTCGCAAAGGGGTTCGGGCTTGTACCCAGCATCCGCTTGCTACAGTTATTTCATATGACCGTCTGACGCCTGCTCGCAGGGACTTCGCACTGGCTATCTCTTCCACTTCCACCCCCCCCCCCCCCCCGTTCCTATCAGGAGGCCCTTGCCATTCCGCGAAGGCTGTCATGGATGACGAGATTGCTACTCTCACTGAACGAGGTACTTGGACACTGGTTCCTCCTCCTGTTGGCACTGATGTTGTTGGCTGTCGCTGGGTTTTTGTGGTGAAATTCCTTCCCGATGGCAGTGTGGATCGTTACAAGGCTCAGCTTGTTGCCAATGGCTTTACCCAAACTTATGGCATTGATTACTTTGACACCTTCTCTCCAGTTGCTCGTCTAAGCACTATTCGGGTCCTTCTCTCTGTGGCTGCCAACAGAGATTGGCCCATTTCACAACTGGATGTGAAGAATGCCTTCCTTTATGGAGATCTTCAAGAGGATGTCTACATAGAGCAACGTCCAGGGTATGTTGCTCAGGTGGAGACACAGGTTTGTCGGCTCAAGAAGGCTATCTATGGACTAAAACAAAGTCCTCGCGCTTGGTTTGACAAGTTTAGCGGGATTGTGGCGGCTGTTGGTTTTATGAGGAGTTATGCTGATCACTCCCTATTTACTCGTAAAAATTCTCTGGGCCTAGTGGTGCTTGTAGTATATGTGGATGATATTATTCTCACTGGAGATGACCAAGCTGGGATAATATTGACCAAGAAGCATCTTCGGCAATACCTGATTACAAAGGATATGGACTCTCCAAAATACTTTCTGGGGATAGAAATTTCTCGGAAGCCCGCTTCTCTTGTCCTATCCCAACGGAAGTATGCTCTTGACTTGTTAAAAGAGGCTGGGTTGACTGGGGCTAAACCTGCCCGATGTCCCATGGCGACTGGAGAAGATAAAACATGGACAGATGACTCTCCTCTTCTTTTTGATGTTACGAGGTATAGACGTCTGGTTGGTAAACTCATATATCTCACAGTGACCAGACCGGACATTGCCTATGCTGTTGGCAAGGTTAACCAATTCATGCAAGCTCTTAGGGAGTGTCATTTACAGTCGGCCCTGAAGATATTGGAGTATATTAAATCAGATCCCGGGAAAGGACTTCTTTTTCAGAAGAATGGCCATTTAATGGTTGAGGCGTACTCTGATTCCAGCTATGCCGATGACAAAGGAGATCACAAGTCTAATTCAGGTTTTTGCACCTTTGTGGGGTGGAACCTTGTAAGCTGGAAAAGCAAGAAATAGTCGGTTATCTCCAGGTCCAGTGCAGAAGCAGAATACCGAAGTATGGCATCGACCACGTGTGAGCTGAAGTGGTTACGGGCTCTTATGCTTGACTTAGGAGAGGTCTACGACCATCCTCTACCTATGTTTTGTGACAATAAAGCCGTCATATACATCTCTAAAAATCCGATCTTCCATGAGAGAACCAAGCACATAGAAGTTGACTGCCATTTCATTCGAGAGGAGATTCTGAAGGAACAAATTTGTACTCCGTTCGTCACCTCCGATAAAGAGTTGGCTGATATTTTCACCAAGCCAGTATCCGCCACTTTTCATCACATTTGCGACAAGCTGAGCATGATCGATATATATGCTCCAGCTTGAGGGGGAGTGTTGCAGAGTAGAGACCAGACAGTCTGGCGGTCTGACTCTGGCGGGTTGCAGTCCAGGCGGTCTGTCGGGTTCTCTCCTGCGGTTTGTTATTGTCATGTTGTTGTTGGTGCTCTGGCGGTTTGTCATTCTGTCAGTGGAGACTTGGAGACCGGGCGACCTGGCGGTCTAGTGTGGCGGAAAGGTATCTTCCTCTTGTAGTTGCCGGGCGGTTTGCCCATTCACCAAACCGCACGACTTGACGGCTTATTTTTATGTTAAACCGCTTGTACATGATATTTTTTTAGTCCCACATTGTTTTGTAATCTCTCTCATCTCCTCTATTATATAAAATAGAGGCTATACCATGTAATTGATACCTTTTTTGGAATACAAAAATTTCTGTTTGTCCATTTTCCGGACTTCCATTTTCTGTTCACACAGGATGGAAAGTGAGTTCTATCGCTAACGTTGGGCGTGGCTCCTAGCTAACCTGTGATTGTGAAGCCAGTCCGTGGTGGACAATGTGACTAGTATGAAGCCAGTCGGTGGTGGACATTGTGGCTATTGTGAGCTTGATGAGCTCTTGAAAAAGGCCTTGTGCCAAATACGAAAGGTGAAACCGACCCGCGCCTTATATGTAGCCTCGAGTACGTTGGTACTCGGTGATGGCAAGGCGACTTGAGCAACGGGGGGTGGTTGATCCGTACCTGTATTATGTTCGTCCGACTTGAAGACCTGAAAATGAGGTCAATTGGAGCGCATAATGAGAGTCTTAGGCATGCGCGCCAGAAAGACTAAATGCTCAATTTTACCGTCGGGTGTTGGACCTGGAACGGTGGTGGAACCCTGGTTCGCCGGTACACTAAGAATGTGCCTTGAGTGCACGGATCATCGTGTCGCATGGCTGACAGTTGTGATGGATTGTTTGTGCGTGAGAGCGCAATGTGTGATATATATATCTGCATATGAAGTACTATGCCTGCAGGGAAGGAATATCATTGTCACAGGAAAGGGGTAGGGTCGTTATAAATTGGTCAGCTGAATGCTGACCGTTGCCTTGTTTGTCACCGTTGGGTGGCTGTCCTTGTACAGGTGCTGGAGAGCCGAGCGGGACATATAAAGGCGGAAGTCCCTGTTGCTGCTGCTACTGCTGCTAGCCCTTGAATTCTAAGCTGAAAACTGTTATGTTTTGTTCACGTGTGGCCGACCTGCGCACCGATGTTTGGAAGCCACTCTTGTAAAGAGCAACTGTATGGCTATAGGCCAAACAATATTGTATTTGGTGTACATTCATATATATATAAATGTGGATATTTATATCATTGGACGTTCATGGTTGGAGTTCAGTACTTATGTTAAAAGCTTCCACTAGAATGCTATGAGTTAGGATGCACAACTTTTATATCAACCTGTGACTTCGTCCTTTATTTTGTGGCATATGGTGTGGGGCTCCGGCCGGACCTTCTATTATATGTTATATGAACGGATGGAGTCATTACGTCCTCCTCCTCCTCCTCCTGCAACGGGATCATCAGGAAGTGTTGCTCAAGTTCAGAAATCTACATCCTCTCATCAGTCTAAACCTTCCTACAGCAGACAACAACATAGTTCTAGCAGCAGCAGGCAACCACAATATCAAAAGCACAGTGGATAGCAGAAGACATCTGAAGACAATCAACCAGATAAAGCAAGTCCAAAAAGGCCTCTATCTCTAGTTTGTGATCTAGAAATGGACCCCAACTCCAGAATGGCCAGATTTCAAGAATTAATAGCTCTTTCTCAAATCAGAAAAGCAAAGGAAGAAGGACAAGACACCTCATAGTATACTACTATGTACTCCTGTACAAAGAAAGAGCTAGATAAATATCAGGTACACAATATTTTTAATGTTGATGCTTATATGTCATTACAACCTAAAGCAGTTGTACCAAGAGCTGCTTATGTGACAATTCTTGGAGGTAGTGATATGAAGATGACAAAGCAGCAAGCTGCAGATCCCAAAAGAGAAATCATCTTCACCAGACAAGCTTCAGATGAACAGAAGAAAGATTCTAAGAAAGTCTGAAATTTTTTTTCTATATTTTGATTTGAACTGCTATTTATTATTTATTCTTCACGAGGCACTGTTGTTAATATCTGCTGAACAATTATAATTCTGCTAGATAACTTTTTTATGCTTTATGATTTTTCTCTTTTCTGTTGTTCATAGTGACCTCACCCAAATAGGAGGAGATTATTTGATCTCTAGTTTGGATTTGGGCTAGGTTCACTATTAGTTTATTGACACTCCATGTATAGCCTAGGGTCAAATTGGTAGTTCTAAGGTCTAGGTCAGTTTGACTAGGTTACATAAACATTGATCCAGCCCTCAAAAGAAATCAGAGATCCAGATATAGAAGAACAACAGTTTTTAAGAGTTTAGAGAATTAGTTCGAAGTTCTTCGAACTCAGCTCGACGATCGTCGATCGCTGATCGACGAACTCAGAGTCTCTACTCTGAGCTGAGCTCAACGAACTTGGAGTTCAGGTAGACGATCTTCCCTCTTCTCTCAAGTTCTCTAGTTGATGAAATTCTATCTCAGGTCGATGAACTTGGAGCTCAGCTTTGACAGACTATTTTCCAGATCAACTTTCTCTGAGCTCAGCTCGACGAAGACGATTTCTCAGCTTGACGAACTTGAAGTTCAGGTCGACGAAATCTGTCCCGAGTTCAACGATTTTTCTCAATATCAGTTTGGCATTTTCTCTCATTTTGATTTCAGTTTGGATTATTCTAAGGCTGTAATTCCCTGATAATTAATGCTAATATTATCATAATATAGTCGTTGCTTGGCAGCATTAATTATGGATTTCACAGAGCAAATTAATTGACTTATTTACTGAGACAATTGAGGAAATACATTTAAGACAAATTTCAGTCGTTCAACTCCCAGGATTTCAACATTAATTTCAGGAATTCTTTTCAAATTTCAAATGGCAGAAATCCTTCAGCATATAAAAAGAAAATTCTTCTCTTCAGAACAAAAAAAAGGAATTACCAGAGATTTTTTACACAACAACTGATACAAGTTTTACAGAGAAAAAGGTGACTATCTACAGGAATTAAAGAAGAACATCAACACACAGATCTTTAGTCTTCTTCAGTTTCTGCTTCAATCTTCAAAAGGACAACTAATTAACACCAGTTCAAGAAGTTTCTGAAGATCTCCATCAAGGCCTACACCATGTGCAAAGCTCTTATCTTCCTGAACCATTTTTCATCTCAGTGGGAGCTTTGACAACATCATCCACTAAAGTCTTCTCAGTTGTTTGAGAAAGAGAAGACAACATCACTTTTTTATTTCCAACTGTGTACAGAGTTATAACTCCCTTCAAAAGTTAACCCCTTTGGTTGTTAAGTCTACTGATCAAAAGACTTACTTTGGTTTTTGGGCACCTGATCAAAAGCTCAAAAGCGTTGTGAGATCTCCCTTGAAAAAATAGATCTTGTGGTGACAGGGCACCTGAGCAAAAACCTGTGGTGGCAGGTCACCTGATCAAAAACCTGTTAGTGGATTCCTACCAGGGTGGTAGAAGAGTAGATGTACCAAAGTTTAGAAGAACCACTATAAATTTCTTGTGTCGTCTAAATTGCTCTATTGTTTATTTCTGTGTGTTGTGATTGTTTTTATTTTCATTTCTCTTTATAGATATAATTATCACTTATTTTAATCCGCTGTAAAAATTAATTAAATTTTAAAATACTCTATTCACCCCATCTAGAGCTAAAGTAGATCTATCTCTCACTTTCACAGGCTCCCCGCCCGAAACGAGCGACTAAACACCTACATCGAAGGTGAAATGGTCCTATCCCTTCACCACTTTGAAGTCGGCCTGCAACTTCCATTGTGGCCCGAATATTGCCAAATCCTGCAATATTTCAGTATTGCACCCACCCAGATAAATCCCAACTACGTGGAGATAATCATGAGCTTTCTCTGCTTCCTTCAGGAAGAGAGGATTGTGTTCGATCTTTCTGTCTTTCGAAAGATCTTCGCATTCTTCGCGACTTCGGAGGGAGTCATCTTCTTCAGCGGCCATGTCTGCACCTTGGTCGGGACGACGAACAAGGTCCACTGGTGGAGTGAGTTCTTGGTTGTCATCACCGTCAACTTCGAATGCTTGTCGGGAAGTCCGCATTAACCCGCTGATGTCACCTTTCTGCCACCGATTCTAGAAGGTGCGCGCGAGAAGCCGGTCGAAGCTTTCCGCAGGCGGCGATTCTACGTCATCCACTGGTGTATCAATGTCAATGTGCTCGATGAAGTCCTTACCTGCGAAGGTATAAACTCATGAGATTCTGACTTACACGCCAAGACATCTCTGATAGCTGTTTGCCGAATATTTTTCAATCTGCAGAGGCTCGCAAGCTCCGACAAAAGCAGCTTCCTCTGACAAAGGAGGTCGCGTCCTCGCGTCAAGAAACCTCAAACCTTCCTACCGAGGTCAAGGAGATCTTGCGTCCGGCAGTCCAGCCGCTCACCGGTGATGAAGGCGGCACGCGCAAGAGGAAGCTCGCCAAGGGGAAGGGCAAGACCAAGTTCCCTGATCATGAGAGCAAGAGCGCAAGGGTTTCCTGCCAGCTGTTCGATGAGAGGAAGTCTCCCTTTGATGTCAGGGAGCCTTACTTCCACCCGAACTACAACCGCGGGCGAGAAGGTAAAGGCGCTTATGGTCGTCCGCTGGTGTCATGGTCTGAAAGCGAGCATCGGGTATCGCTGAGCACCAACCTAGTCGCCTGGTCGGAAGACTGGGAGGACAAGGGCGAGGCCTTCGATGTCAGCTTCACGCTTTACGGGAGAGCCGACGTCGAGTCTATGCTGGAGCCCATTCCGGACGTGCTGGCCCACCAGACTTCCTGTTCCATCCTGCGGACTAACAAGTTTGGGCACTACACGGCGAGGAAGCTCCTCGAGACGCATGAGGCATTGAAGATCATTTCGCAGAAGGCGATCGACCTCGAGATGCAGTCCGTCCGCTGGAACGAGTACGAGGTAAGTCGCCACGTCAGCGCGACTTTGTCGCTTTTGTACTTGGAAAATTCTGACTACTGGCTGATTTATGCTCGTAGGCCGCCAAGATCGAGATGTCAAAGAAGTTCTCCGAGCTCGAGCAAGAACTCGCCAACACTAAGGCCGAGTTGGAGGATTCTCAAATCCGGTCCGCCGAGTTGGAAACTCACCTGGTCGCCATCGAAGATCGCCCGAGTCCTTCCGGTGCTCGCCCATCTGAGCTGCGGGAGGCAGCGTCCTCGCATGGGATGGGCAAGAAGATCCGCATGCATGGGGACGAGATGCCCGCTATCTGCCGCGAGATAGCGCAAGCATCTAGAGAAGTCGTTCCCGCCAAGTTGAGGATGGACAGCTTCCTCGGCGCTGAGGCCAACCACTTGACGGTTATGGACCTCATCCCATTCCTTATTGTCGAGGAGTCGCTCTTGCCTGATCGCATCCTATCCTCGGCTTCTAGCTTCATTGGAAGCAATAACAGCAACAGAGAGAGAAAGGACAGCAGTGACGACGAGAATGATGGCGAGGACGATGCTGAGGACGAGGAAGATGTCATCGTCGGGGACGACGAGTACAGGCCTTATACCAGCGACGATGAGTTATAGTCGGCAGGCGACCTCCTGCGTCCATACTTGTACAGATTTTTGTAAATAGGAAAAAGTGAATATGTAATGCTCGTTTCAAGAAATATATAAATTTTTTCTGTTGCTCGCTTCTATGTGTATATTCGCCTGTTTGTTGATGTTCGCTAGGCTCATAGGCACAGAGAGACTGAGAGCTCAACATGCACTTACTCGCACGTTGACGTCGTTCATACTCTCACCACCGTTGCTCGTACGTTGTTGCTCGCACCTGTACGATCATAGTAGCTTGCTCGGACATTAATGCTTGCACTGTACTTCGAAGTGGGGGACGACTCATGAAGCAAGTAGTCGTCCTGCAGGAGAGGAGCTCATGTAGGGACTCGGACTACGGTAACCCCGCGGCTCAAGGACTTGTATCAGTGCTAAAGCAATTCGACCTGCTGCTTAGGAGGTGGCTAAAAGAATTAAAAGCTCCAATATTTACGAGAACTTTCAGAAATTGCAAAAAGATGATAATCTTCTTTATAATGTTGGGAGGTCGGCGTTCAGGCCTGTTTCTGATAGTTCCACTAGTCGGATGAGAGATGCAATCGGGGGTAGCTAGGCCGACATCCAGGGGGAGAGCTGATCTCGGTTGTTAATGCAGGAGCTCGATCTTACAAGGATGCTTAAATCCTGAGGCATCGTCCCATCATCCGTCCTGGGCTATTTAGGAGAAACATGACGAAAGCTCGCGTCCCAATCCGGCCATGGAAATCGTTTCCCGCTCTACCGCTCGTCTATGAGGGCCAGCATACAAGCGAAGTGAAATGACCCTCGGGGGGTCCTATAGGATACACACTCGAGTCCACCATCCATCTGCGAACTTGCATTTTTCAGAGCTCAGTAGGTCATCATGCTTCGATAATAACAGAGACGTGTCCTGCTTCACAGGACTAACAGTTGCTACGAGTGGTCCTTCCTTCATCGAGTTTAAGAGATTAGCGTTTAGACCTATTCCTGATAGTTCCTCCAATCAGAGGAGAGATATAATCGGGGGTAGCTAGGGTGACATGCAAGGGGGGAGCTGATCTCGGCCTTCAATGCAGTGACTCGGTCTTACAAGGACACTTAAATCCCGAGACATCATCCCATCGTTCGCCCTTGGCTTTATAGTAGAAACAGGTCAAACACATGTTTCCTAAATTGATTGAGGAGATGGACTTCACCGTATCTAGCTAACTGGAGACGAATCAACACAGAGAAGAAAATGCGTAATCACCCATGGCTCCGTGGGTGAGGAAATGTATACATTGAAAGGTGATTTACTAGATTAATTACAAGTTACCACTAAGGGTAAAACCTTTTCTGGTCATCCTCGCTTCAAGTACTTCCTAGTTGCTCTCCTTCTTAGTCTTGCAGACGATAGCCACCAGAGGCTAGGGCTTCCTGGACGATGAAAGGTCCTTCCTAGTTGGGATGTAACTTGCCAACGACATCTCCTCTTCTCACGACGTCCACCTTCTTCATGATCAGATCTCCTGCGAGGAAATGTTTGAGGCGGACGTTCTTGTCGAAGTGTTTTGCCATGCGCCTTTTGATTTCCTCATGACGGATGGAGGCTAAGTCGTGAAGCTCTTCGATGTAGTCTAGCGAGAGCCTCTGAGCATCTTCATTTTCCAAGCGTCACTCCTCGCTTCCTTATCCTGGTGCTACCACCCTCGGGCTCCGGACCTCGAACTCCACTTGGATGAACGCATTAGACCCGTGGGATAACTTGAAAGGTGCTTCCTCCGTGGTCGAGTTAGGAGTTGTTCTCAGAGCCCATAAGACCGAGGGGAGTTGCTCTGTTCACGGGCCTTTGCCTCGATCCACTTGGAGAAGTAGTCGATCATGACAAGGACGAACTTCCTATGTCCGCTGGCTTGGGGGAAGGGGCCAATCAGATCCATTCCCCAGATGGCAAAGGACCAGGGGGCGGTGATTGAATGAAGATGCTGAGCTGGTTGCAACTGAAGGGGCACGAAGAGTTGACACTTTGAACACTTTTTTAAGAAAGCCTCGGCATCCCTCCGGATAGTCGGCTAGAAGTAGCCGCACCTTAGAATCCTCTTCTCAATAGTACGAGTCCCTGAGTGGCTTCCACACTATCCTGAGTGGATTTCTTTCAAAACTCGAGGGATTTCAACCTATGACGGGCATCTGGCCAGTGGGCCGAAAATGGTCTTGCGATAAATCTCTCCTTCCTGTAGTAAATAGTAGTATGCCTTGAACCAGAATTTTATATGATCTCCTTCACTGGCAGGAAGCCGACCTGTTGTCAAGAACGTAACAAACTGGTCCTTCCAAGAAGCTCTCTGTTTGATCTTCATCATCTCCCCTTCCTCGATGGACGGTCGAAACAACTCGGTCACTATCCCCCTCGGCCCCGGGGCCATACTTGGCAAAATAGTCTGCCTCTGAATTCCCCTCACAGGGTACATGCTCGACGAAGGACTGAAAACTCTGAATCAGCCCTTTGACTTTTACCAAGTACTTCTGCAGGGTGGGATCGCGCACCTCAAACTCTCCTCTGTTCTGTGACGCGACCACCATTGAGTCGGTGAAGGCCCCGAGATCCTGGATTCCTAACTCCTTGGCAAGACGCAAGTCTGCTACCATGGCTTCATACTCCGCCTGATTGTTCGTGACAAGGAAGAGGATCTCGAACGCTTGCTCGATCTTGGTCCCTTGCAGGCTCACTAGCACTGCTCCGACCCCCATAGAATACTTGCCTGAAGCCCCGTCCACGAACATCCTGCAAGAGACTGGGCTAGAAAAGCCTTCATCTCATCCTACCTCGGTTGAGAAGTCGGATAAGAAGTATACCACTGCCTGAGCCTTGATCGCCACCCTCGAAGAGTAGGAAATGTCAAACTCACTGAGTTCCACTGCCCACTTGGGTAACCTGCCAGAATGCCCCACTCCATCCAAGATACTATGGAGTGGATGTTCAGAAATGATCTTGATTGAGTGAGCCTGAAAATACGAGTGGAGGCTCCGAGCCGAAACTACCAAGGAGAAAACTAACTTCCCCAGGATAGGATACCTCGTCTCTACCTGCCGCAACACTCTACTCACATAGTAGATGGGGGGCTGCTTCTTGCCTTCCTCTCTGACCAACACGGAACTGACAGCTTTTGCTCCCACTCCAAGATAGAGGACGAGGTCTTATCATCCCTGTGGGCCTTGGAGGAGAGGATCTTGAGTTAGCTGCTGCTTGAGCTTTCCAAAATCCTCCTCACACTACGTGGTGCACTCAAACTTCTGGTTGCCTAGAAGAGCCTTGAAGAACGAAGAACACTTTTCTCCTGCCTTGGAGAGTAAACGGCTTAGGCCTGCCAGCCTCCCGGTTAACCTCTGCACTTTCTTGGGATCCTTCGGGGACGCCATCTCCAGAATGACCTAAGAAATTCCGCCTTCCTGCTCCTAAAACGCACTTGGTCGGGTTGAACAACATCTTGTACTTCCTCAGGGTAGTGAAGGTATCCGCTAGATCCTTTATGTGCTCCGCTACGTTCCTGCTCTTGAAAAGGAGATCATCCACATACACCTCTAGATTTCGCCCCTTTTGTTCCTTGAAGACTAGGTCCATCATCCTCTGGTAAGTTGCGCCCACATTCTTTAGCGCAAAGGGCATCATCTTGTAGCTATAGCAGCCATCACTGGTAATGATAAAGACGTTGCAGCAGTCAGGGGCGTGCATCCGGATCTGGTGATACCCTGAAAAAGCATTAAGGAAACTCATAACAAGAAACCCGATGGTTGAATCAAATAGCGTGTCAATTTGAGGCAAGGGGTATCAATCCTTCGTGCAAGCTTTATTTAACATAGGAAAGTCAATACATAAACGCCAGCCCCCTCCAGACTTCTTCACCATTACAACATTGGAGACCCAGCCTGGATACTGGATCTCTGAAACGAATCCTGCCTCCAGCAGCTTCTCCACCTCCTCTCTGATCGAACCAACCAGCACGGTGGCCCTCTTCTCTACTTCTGATGGACGGGGGCAATCTTGGGATCTAGGTTAAGGCGATGGCAGACAACATCAGCATCAATCCCTGGCATCTCTGCAGCGCTCTAGGCTAAGATGTCCATGTTCTCTTTGAGACATGCGGCCATCTCTAGCTTTCCCTCCAGTGTCAGAGATCCTCCGACCTTCAGCTGCCCCGGCTCTCCCCTCCGGGAGATCAACTCTAGCTCCTCCAGCTCCTCAGTATCCCTCAAGCCTTCCTCTCTCTCCAGCAGCTTCTCCAACCTCTCTGTGTCCTCCATCCAGCTGATGGTACTAACGGGATTCAGGTAGCACTCCCTAGCAGCTCTTGGATCACCTCTGATCCTCACTTGGACATATCCTCGACAGTACTTTAGGCACTGATGATATGACGATGGAACCACCTTAAAGTAGTTGATGTGCGGACGCCCAAAGATGGTGTTGTAGTAGTACGGCACGTCGACGATGACAAAGTGGCATCGGATAGAGGTGCCACCGAGGGTGACTAGAAGATCCACTCCTCCTTCCACCTCTTTCTTCCCTCCTGAGAAGCCAAAGAGGGGTCCGTCCGTAGCTTGGACTCTGGACACTTCCACCTGCAGCCCAACGAAGGTCCTCTTGAAGATCACATTCACCAAACTCCCGTTGTCCACAAGGATTTAGTCGATGGTGAAGCCTTCGATGACAGATTGGATGACTAAGGCATCATGCAAGGGGTTCTCATTCCCTAACATCTCCTCATCAGAGAAGGTGACCTCATCCAATGGTGGCGGAACCTGAGAGTTCGAAGCGACGCTCTGAGAGGTAGAGGCGACACTCTTACGGTATATCTGATGGACGCTCCCCTTGCGGGAAGATCCGAGTCCAGTCCCGTTGTTGATCACTCCAACATGCCCGCCTCCTCGGCCGTGGATCACCTCTCCACGACCTCCTAGGTCGACCCGGTCGTCATTTCTCCTCCTCACCAGAGCTTGGAAAGCTACCGGTCCTGCGGGCGCTTCCTGTCTGGGCTGCTCCCTATCTGCTACTCCAGCTTCTAGCCTCCTCCTTGCCTCCCAAAACTCTGGGCAGACCATCATCACATGCCTCTCTACTCGATGCAAGTCACAGTGGAGGGGAATATCTACCTCATGGCACCTAGCATGCTGCTCCCTCCAGCAATGCTTATTGCCCTGTAGGATAATGGACATCGCCTCTCCTCCAGCTCCTCTCCGGCCACCTCCCTGTCGGCGATCGTTCGTCTCCTGCTGTTGCTGGAACTGCGGCCTAGCAGGATGCCTCCACTGAGGTCGATTCACCGGGTACTGGAATTGCCTCTCTTCTCCTTTCCTCCCCTGAGCCTCCACGGACCTCCTCTCTTTGTACCTTTGAGGCCCATCCTGCCTCCTCCGCTCCTTCGCCCTCCTTGGCTCTTCTCTATTCCTATGCTCCTCTCTCCTCCTTGGCTCTTTCCTTCTCCTCTCAACCTGCCTCTCTGGCAGCCTTCCAGCTTTCACCTCCGAAGGACCTCCTCTTCCCCTTCCTAAAGGTTCATCTCCATCCAGTCGCGCCAAGAAGTCCTTGTTCTTCTCCTCTCCTTGGAAGAATGTATTCGCCCTCTCCACCATCTCCTCAAATGACCTCTGGGGTTTGGACCCCATCTTCAAGCTGAAGAGGCCCTGCTTCAGACGAAACTCCAGGGCAAGCATCAGAGTGAAGCTGTCCACCTCCTCTACTTCTAAGATCTCCTCCTGAAAATAGTCGATGTAGTGGCCAAGAATTTTGTGCTACCCTTGAACGATCTTGAAGAGGGCATTTGCCTCATTCTTCCTCTTGTTGGATGTCGCGAACCTCGTCATAAGGCTCCGACGTAGATCCGCGAAGCAGTAGATGAAACCAGCTGGCAACTAATAGAACCAATCTCTCATATTACCTTTGAAGGTGATCAAGAAGAACCTGCACTTGAAGGCGTCTGAGATGTTGCGGATGAACATCACGTCCTCAAGCCACTGGAGATGCCTGACCGGGTCATCTCAGCTGGAGTAGTAGGTGAGGACGGGCTCTATGAACCCCTTGGGAACTGGGGTTGCATGGATCTCATCACAGAGGGGGCTCCTCCCTTTCTGGCGGTGACGAGTTTCATCCTCGCTGGTTTCATCCTCGTACTCGCTCCACTGGCAAGTATCTCGATACCTCGCTGGAGGCTCTGGATCTCGGAATCTGATCCCTTGGCTGCTCGCCGGGTAGTGATGTGACTGCATCGACCGATCCGCTCTCTCCCAAGCTCGCTCCTTCCCCGGTCTCCTCGGCGGTGCTTCCTCGTCCGACGGTGTCACGCGGCGGGGGGAGGTCGCCGTGACATCAGGGCGACGAGGGAGCCCTGAGAGAATGGTACTCTCGATCCTCCACGCAAACTCCTCTAACGCAGCTACCGTCACATACTCACCTCCTCGCTCTGAGTTACCAACTCCCGCCGAGTTGTCGACTAACTCGCCCTGCTCGCCTGCAATCACCATCTCGCCTATCAGCGAAGCTTTACTTCCTTGGCTGCGATCCACGCTCACTGCACCAAGTGTTGACGCCGGAAAAATTCCCTACTCTAAAATCGGATCAAGGCAGTCTAATGCTACCAGCCCAATGGGTAGGCTTGACGGCTAGCGGGCTAAAGCACAGAGATCACCGAACAACAAACAGGACCGCAGGCGCTGCGGTAGGGAGGTCCCACCACATACCCGGAAGCTTGGAAGCAGCAACCCCTCCACAACCAAAAATGTCTGAGCGGGGTATGAGGGAGACTAGCTGGTAACTAAGTCACGACGACTAAAGCGGATAGTCGTAAGATCGCGGGCAGGTCTCTCTAAAAAAGGAATTCAAAGGCTCAGCTGACGTCCAAGAAGGAGAACTTGCAAGCTCTTGGCGAGATTTTTCAGTCCCCTTCCTCGTACCCCTGAGGTACTATTTAGAGGGAAATCCAAAGGGAGGGGGGATCTTATTTATAGCCCTACCACTCTGCGACTAGGCGACTTCCTCGAGGAACACGCATGACTCGATGAGTATCATACCTAGTCGTCTACCTGGTGAGTATGCGATGGGAGCTCGCCATACTCGCCCAGACCTTCTGCTGCTTGACGCGTTGACTAGACCTCTGTCTCGACTTGTTGACTTTGACATCTACTGACCTGGCTCTGTAGGGGTCCACACTCGACGAATATGAGTTGTACATTAAGTGTTTCAAACTTAAATTCTTAATTAAGCTATTTAATATTTCGATTTAAATGGCTCGTAATATTTTAAGAATAATATTACTTTTATATTAAACGATAATAATTTTATCAGATTAAATGACTTATAACTGATGGTTGATTAATATGTGAAACATTCTCTATTTAGAATGTATAAATAAGATTTTAAAATGTATATTTATTTGGAATATTTCAACTTTTAAGCCATTTAATATTTATTTCTTGGGAAATAGGTTAAGTTTGGTTCAACTTTTCACAGTTTGGAGTTTTAATTTTTTTTTAGCATCGTCAGAACTATATGAAAATTCAAAATAAGCAGATAAAGAAATATTTAAAACTTCCTATAAATAAATGAAATCTCCTTAACTAATTACAATATCAGGGATCTCTAAAAGAAAACACAGAAATTTATGGCTTCATCCATCTCTTCTCTTTGGATATCTTTTCTCATTCTCTCAAGTGCAGGCCTTCTCCCACTTGTATTTGGAAGGGGGGGCTTTTCGGTGGATCTCATTCATCGCGACTCGTCAAAATCACTGTATTATGACCCGAGCTCCACACCTTTCTCCCGACTCAGAGAGGCTGCAGAGCGGTCCCGTGCACGCGCCATTTACTTCCATGATGCAGTACAAAAAACCTCATCAATTTCATCCGCTTTGTCATCTACTGACAACATCTATTCAAAAATTGTCCCAAATAGCTTTGAGTATCTGATGAGCCTCTACCTTGGATCTCCGGTTGAGGAGTTCTTAGCCATCGCCGACACGGGTAGCGACCTTATTTGGGTCCAATGCAAGCCGTGTGAAGAGTGCTATCCACAAAAGGCCCCTCTATTCGACCCGCATGCATCATCCACATACAAAGTCATCTCGTGCAACACCGACTCATGCTCATCCCTTCCACATACCAGTTGTGGCGAAGGATCCCAGTGCGAGTACAATTATGGCTACGGGGATGGGTCCTTGGTGGATGGTTTCCTGTCTAGTGAGACTTTGAGTTTTGACTCTACTGGAGGACGTCGTATTCAAGTTCCATCAACACTCTTTGGTTGCACCCACCGAAGCAATGGAACCTTCTCCAAGAATGGCGCCGGCCTTGTCGGTTTGGGCGGAGGGAAGCTTTCCCTCATCCGACAATTAGGCTCCTCCATTGAAAGCAAATTCTCCTATTGTTTACCATCTTCAAGCCAGACCTCTGCCACAGGCCGACTTAACTTTGGTGCAAGTGCTAATGTCTCAGCCTCCAACGCCATCACCACACCTTTAATCACCGGCTTTTCCAGTACATTTTACTTCCTTAGCCTCGAGCAGGTTAGCGTGGAAGGCCAAGGAGCTGTCAAAGTGAAGCCGGGAATGCAAATAGGTAGTCACACTGAACAAGGAAATATTATCATCGATTCAGGCACCACCCTCACGCTAGTTGATGATGAGACGCTCAAGTCAATAGCAGCGAAAGTTGCGAGCAGTGTCAAGCTTCCACAAGTGAAAGATCCCAACAACGACTTCAACCTCTGCTTTAACGTCTCTGGTGTCCGGGCTAATGCTCAATTCCCTGATATCACCTTCCAATTCGCTGGCGGTGCATCAGTTGTTTTGCATCAATCAAATGCATTCGTCGAAGCAGCCCAAAATGTGGTATGCATGAGCTTGGTATCTAGTGCTGGCATTGGCGTCAACATCTTCGGAAACGTTGCACAACAAAATTTTCATATCGGATACAATCTCGATGCAATGCAACTCACATTCGCACCTGCAGACTGCGCCAATCTTTGAAGAGAATATGTAATTAATTACTTTGGCAATGCTTTAATACTCTTGTTGATTGACTTGTTGAATTACTATCTATTGTATTATGATATTCTCTATTTCATGTCACCTAAAATTAAGCATATTTTTTGATTCTAGGTTGTCACCTTTTTTGTTAAATGTAATATGCAGCTCTTCCAAATTTATATCAACTCGTAAAAACAAAACCATATTCTCTTCCAATCCTTCGAGGGCATTAACCATACATATTTTTGCATAATCCGCTACAAAACCATTTAAATGATTTGTCATTAACACATTATGAATAAGGTCCGGTTCATGCGGTCGTAACCGCTTGACTGGTGAAAATAAGTCCCCCCAAACAGAGCCTTAGTGTCTTATACAAATCTAGATTAGATCATGTCAGACTTGGAAGTTATTTTTTGACTATCGATTCTATTTTTCTATTATACTTTACATCTAGATTATTTCCTAATAAGATGTATTTATAATGCCATCAAACAATATATTTTGGCCAGGGTCCAGTATTCTGCCTCGGCTGTAGATTTTGCCATCACAGTTTGCTTCTTGCTTTTCCAGGAGACAAGGTTGCCCCCTACAAACATGTAATATCTCCATGTGGATCACCTGTCATTTGCACAGCTAGCCAAGTCAGAGTCGCAATAGCCTTCTATACTCAAATGTCAATTCTTTCGGAAGATCAGTCCCTTTCCCGTTGCACTATTTAAGTATCTCAGAATCTGATACACTGCATCCAAGTGTCCTTCCCTGGGATCGTGCATATAACGGGCTACTATACTTACAACAAAAGATACGTCGGGATGGGTGTCTCAAATAGATCAGGCGACCTACGAGCATTTGATATCTCTCTTTATCAGTTGGCTCTCTTGCCTCAGCATTGAGTTTGGACTTCTGGTCAATAGGAGCAACTGCGGGCCTGCATCCCAACATGTTTGTCTCTCTGAGCAGATCTAGTACATATTTCCGTTGAGATAGAGCAATCTCCTCTGCACCGCGAGCTACTTCTATCCCAAAAAGTATTTTTAGCTGTCCCAAGTTCTTTACTTCAAACTTCTTGCCCAATCTTATCTTTAACTAAGTAATTTCCTCTTCGTCAGTGTCTGTGATAATCATATCGTCCACATACACAACAAACATCGTAGTATGTTCTCCATTTTGCCTAAAGAACATGGTATGATCATCATTGGTCTGTCAATATCCCATGTTAACCATCGCTTTCCTAAACATGCCAAACGAGGCTCGAGGAAATTATTTTAGTCCATACAGTGATTTCTTGAGTCTACACACCTTACCAACAGTTTGTTTTATTTCAAATCCTCATGGCACCTTCATGTATACTTATTCGAGTAGATCCCCATGAAGAAAGACATTCTTTACGTCGAGCTGGTGTAGTTTCCATGCCCCATTTGTCACCAAGGATATGAGTGTCTGTACTGTGCTCATTTTTGTGACGGGTGTAAAGGTCTTATCGTAGTCAATGTCATAAGTCTGGCTGTAACCCACTGCTACCAGTCAGTCCTTGTAGCGCTTAATCCGTCCTTCTGGGTTTTGTTTCACAGTGAAAACCCACTTGGACTCAACTGCCTTGTTCTCTGGTGGTAGTGACACAAGGTTCCAAGTTTTGTTCTTCTATAATGCGTCAAATTCCTCTAGCAATGCAGCTTTCCAACGAGGATCCTTCTTAGCAACCTATCAACACTTAGGAATAGAAATAATGTCCAACGATGTAATGAATGCTCCATGTGTAAGAGATACATGGGAATAGGAAAAGAATTTGAAAATGTCATGTGGAAAGCCATATCGGTCGGGTGAGACTCCAACATTCTTGCAGGAACTCCATCTTACCAATAATGGAGTGAGAGTAGAGAGATGAGTGACTATCTTACCTAGAATATCTGAACTTTTGGTGGGTGGTGCATGTGTATCAAGGATTGGAGTATGAGGAGGCAAGGGACTTGACACATGTAGCAATGTCGGCCATGTAGTCTCGCTTGGCTCGTTGCTCGGCTGTCTTACTCTCGCATACACTCTTAACTCCCCTTGAGTTTGTGTGTCATCATCAAAAGATTCTCTCTCCATGAGAACTGACACCTCAACTTGCTCTGATCCTATTGGCATCAATGTCAATGGAATACTCACTATCCACCTCTCATCACCACAGCTATCCTCCTCATTTTGTATCATATTTTCTACACTGAGTGGACCTCCAAAAGGTGAGTCAATCGGAGAAGAGTAATATGACTCAAGCTCTCTAAACGTGACGTCCATGTTGATGAATAAATTTTTCTCCACCCGACTCCAACATACATATCCCTTTTAGGTGGCTGAATACAAGACAAAAACACACTTCAGGACCTTTGGATCCAATTTTCCCACATTTGGTCTTTTATCATGAACAAAGCACACACAACTGAAGGTCTTGAGGGGAAAAATATCTTCACTCTTCCCTCATAGTATCTCAATCGGAGACTTCTAATCCAATACTTGTAAGGGCATCTGATTGATTAAGTAGGTTGTTGTTAGCACGGCTTGTCCCCACAAGTATTCTGGCACCTTCATTGTTATCGTCATACTTTGGGTCACTTGCAGAAGATGTCTGTTCTTCCGTTGTACTACTCCATTCTGCTCCGGTGTGTATGGACAAGTAGTTTGATGTTGGATTCCCTGTGATGATAAGTATTCTTCAAACGCTCTGTTGGTGTGTGATATCTCATTGTAAGACCTCAACACCATTACGACCACATCATGTTGACTTTGAACCCCTTTATGAAAGTCCTCGAAGCAGTCAAGCACATCATTTTGGTTTTCATTAAATAGAGCCAAGTAAACGTGAGAAGCAGTCAATAAAAACACAAAATACCAAAATCCATTTATAGTGGGTGTAGGATATGGTCCCCAAACATCAGAATGTATTCGATTAATCAGATGAGAACTTCTATTTCCAGAACTAGAATAAGAGTTTCTTGTGTGTTTTCCTAGTTCACACGCATCACATAAAAGTTTTTCTTTATTTGCCCTTTTTAAAAAATGGGGATACATCCGACTCAAAACAACAAAATATGGATGACCCATACGCCGATGATGAAGTAGTAGTGTGCCCTTCGCGCTCTTTCCGACGTATACAGTTTCTTCAATAATGGTTGACAGTGCTGAGTCCATATTCTCTCTATCCAAGTAGCACAGGCCACTACGTCATGTGCCAGTCCCAAGTCTTATGTCGACCTCCTTCTCCTTGAAGTTCACCTTCGGAATGTCAAACAAAACAACTCATTTTAGTTGAGATATGATAACACTAATGGATAAGAGATTTACGGGAAAGGAAAAGCATGCAAAACATTGGACAAAGTTAAAATGTTGGTACATTGCACGGTACCCCTACCAACCACTGGCTGAGTTATGTCATCAGCAATTTGGATGTGCTCAAGGACTGCTAGGGGAGTGTATGAAATAAATTCTCTAGCATCCCCAGTGACATGTTGAGAAGCACATGAATCGACTATTCAATCTTGTGATCTAGTATTAGATATAGATGCAAGGGCAAGAGTTTCTCTTGTACCTATTGTTGAATGAGCAAACGAGACAATGTTACCCCTTGATGAGTGCATCGTCAATCACTCCCTTCTGCTTCCTCCACATCAGTTGAGAGTAATCGTTCACAATTTCCTGCTCCTCTGAGTTGTCCATCTAATTCCTACTTTTGTTTTTCTTGTGCTCGACTATCATAAGGCTTGCTCGGCAGCCTCCTCTTCCACCATCTCTGTGACCCCTACAACCACGAACATGGTAGCCTCCTTTTCCTCGTCCACCTACGTCCCGCTTTTTTGGTGGCTTAGGGCAAACCAGCTGGAGATGAACTATTTCTCCAAAATTATAACATTATCGTGTCTCAATCCTATACCTTAAGGGTCCAGGGTTGGTTACCATTAAGGCTGATTTTGCCCCAATGGGTGCAGCTACACCATACTGGAGCCTAATTCAGCTTTCTTCCTGCATCATGGCTGAGATTGTCTAGTCTAGGGTAGGAATCTTTGGCTGAGCAAGCAACATCGCACTTATTTGCTCAAAATTCGGGTTCAAGCCCATCATGAAGTGCATAGTCCGCATCTGAGCATATCGGTCCACTTTCCAGCATTCGAGGTCTTTACAACATGTGACTGGTGAGAAATAATCATAGTCCAACTATAATCGCTCCAGATCTGCAGCATACTCCTCGATCGAGCGATCCCCTTGAGTTACAGTCTCAATCTCTCGTTCGATCTAAAACACGTGCATGTTGTTGTCGACTCTCGCATAGAGTCTCTGTAACTTTCCCCACACATTGCTCACAGTCTTTATGCCATCTACTGTGATAGCGATAGACGTGACAATTGAGTTTAGGATCCACGTGTGTAATAGGTTGTGTAGTCTTCCATTCATTGTATCCATCTAAGTCTTTCTCTGGCTCCTTCTCGCCATTTAGATAGCCCTCGAGGTTCCTTCCGTGAAGTGTCATTTTTGCCCAACGTGACCAACTTAAGTATGTAGCTGGTCCATCGAGCTTCAACTCTACTGGAGGAAGATCTAGCTTCATTGGAGGTGACGACGACTAAGCCTAGCCCTCGCCTTTGGACACTCTTAAGTACTCAAAGAATACTTTTAAGTCTGCCACCTACATTTTGGCGACTAATTTATCCAAGAGCATGCTTACGATCTTGCGTTTCTGCCTTTGATCCTTCTTCCACAAGAATGCTTCTTCCGCCAAGTGCGTAAAGCATCTCCTGCCCCGCAAAAATCCTCTGCGGCAAAAGTCTCTACCGCTGTGAGTGAAGCTCTCCGTTGCCGTGTGCGTCTTCTCCTAATGCGCTCAATGTGGTCGTCTGCCGCTCTCTGCGCACTCCTCCTGCCTTGAGCGTAGAGCTTCTTCTGCACAAGTGTCGCACCGCTGCACTCTGCTTCCAGTGACTATCGCGCGCGTAAAATCCGCCGTGCAAATCCTCCCATGCATGCAAATCTCTGTGACACTGTTTCTCTTCGCCGCACGGAATCCCTAAGTGCAATCGTGGCACTGTCGCGGTACTGTTTATCTTCCCTGCACAGACAAGTGTCTCACTCCCGCACAGAATCTCCTGCGTGCACAACTAACGCAGCAACCTCCTCCGCGCACAACCTCTCCTGGCTGAACCTCCTGCACGCATTGTTTCTCTTCCAGCACGGACAATCGTCGCACTCCCACACAGAATCTCATGTGCACACAACTCCTACGATCTGCCGCAGTTCTGGTGATCCCCCTCCAGTCTCCCGTGCTTCTTCATGCAGAGAATCCGCGTGTAACTCCTTTTATCGAAAAGGAAAAACAATGGACGAAAAAAGGAATGATTCTTGTGATCAATACTAAAAATCAAAATTTTATTTCCATCCAAACCTGACTCTGATACCAAGAATGTGAAAAGCCATATTAGTCAGGTGAGAATCTCGCATTCTTGCAGGTGTCTCAAGGATCAGAGTAGGCCGAGGCATGGGATTTAAGACATGGCAATGTAGGTCGTGTAGTCTCGCTTGGCTCCTCGCTCGATTGTCTTCTTTTCGCATACACTCTTAACTCCCCTGAGTCTGTGTGTCATCATCAGAAGATTCTCTCTCTCTACGAGAACTGGCATCTCAACTTGCTCTGATCCCACTGGACTTAGTGTCAATGGAATACTCACTATCCGACTCTCATCACCACAGCTATCCTCCACCTCTTGTCTCATATTTTCTACACCGAGTGGTCCTCCAAGAGGCGAGTCAATCGGAGAGTAGTAATATGACTCAAGCTCTCTGAACGTGACGTCCGTGTGGACGAATAACTTTCTCTCCACCGGACTCCAACATACATATCCCTTTTGGGTAGCTGAATACCCGACAAAAACACACTTCATGTCCCTTCAATCCAATTTTCCCACATTTGGTCTTTTATCATGGACAAAACACACACAACTGAAGGTCTTGAGGGGAATAATATCTTCACTCTTCTCTCTCAGTATCTCAATCGGAGACTTTTGATCCAATACTTGTGAGGGCATCTGATTGATTAAGTATGTTGTTGCTAGCATGGCTTGTCCCGACAAGTATTCTGGCACCTTCATTGTTGTCATCATACTTCGAGTCATTTCTAGAAGATGTCTATTCTTCCGTTCTACTACACCATTCTGCTCTAGTGTGTATGGACAAGTGTTTGATGTTGGATTCCATGTGATGACAAGTATTCTTCACCCGTTTTGTTGGTATACTATGTCCCATTATCAGACCTCAACATCTTTACGACCATACCATGTTGAGTTTGAATCCATTTATGAAAGTCATTGAAGCAGGCAAGCACATCACTTTCATTTTTCATTAAATATAGTCAAGTCACACGTGAGAAGCAGTCAATAAAAGACACAAAATACCGAAATTCATTTATAGTGGGTGTCAGATATGGTCCACAAACATAATAATGTATCAGATTAAAAAGATGAGAACTTATATTTCCAGAACTAGAATAAGAGTTTCTGGTGCGCTTTCCTAGTTCGCACGCATCACATACAAGTTTTTCTTTTTTTGTCCTTTTAAAAAGAAGATGATACATCTAACTTAAGGCAACAAAAGAGGGATGACTCATATGTCGACGATGAAGTAGTAGTGTGCTCTCTATGCTCTTTCTAATGTCTGCAGGTTCTTAAATAATGGTTGACAATATTGAGTTCATATTTTCTTTATCCAAGTACCACGGGCCACTATGTCATGTGTCAGTCCCAAGTCTTCTGCCGGTCTCCTTCTCCTTGAAGATCGTCTTCGGAATGTCAAACAAAACAACACATTTTAATTGAGATATGATAGCACTAAAGGATAAGAGACTTACAGGAAAGGAGTGAGCATGCAAAACATTGGACAAAGTCAAAGTGTTGGTACATTGCATGGTACCCCTACCAACCACTGGGTGAGTTGTGCCATTGGTAGTTTGGATGCCCTCTGGGAGTGCTAGGAGAGTATATGAAAGGAGCTCCCTAGTATCCCTAGTGACATGTCGAGAAGCACCTGAATCTACAATCCAATCTTGTGATCTAGTATTGGATATAGATACGAGGGCAAGAGTTTCTCTTGTACCTGTTGTTGAATGAGCGAACGAGGCAATGTTACCCCTTGATAACGCTGGCATGAGTGCATCGTTAGTCACTCCCTTCTGCTTCCTCCACATTAGTTGGGAGTGTTGAAGTTGGTGACCGGGCGGCCTGTAGGTTTGTATTGGCGGGTTGGAGACCGCGCGGTCTGGCGGTCTGTCTCAGCCGGCTTGGAGACCGGGCGGTCTGGCGGTCTACCCTGGCAGTCTCGCTTCCTCTCTGGTGGTAGCCGTGCGGTTAGCCCTGCTGTCTAACCGCGCGGTTTGTGCGGTTTGTCTTGTATAGTCCGCTTAGTCCTGTAATTATTAGTCTCATATCTCTTATTTGTATTCTCTCATCTCTCCTTCATTCTATATAAGGGAGGGCATACCTTTGTAATAGATATCTTT
The DNA here is from genome assembly GCA_039583875.1 of Platanthera guangdongensis. NCBI lineage: Eukaryota > Viridiplantae > Streptophyta > Magnoliopsida > Asparagales > Orchidaceae > Platanthera > Platanthera guangdongensis. Next base: position 15,595,783 of record CM077156.1, read on the forward strand.
TTTGGATAATAAAATTTCAATTATTCAAAAGTTTATTTGCTTGTTCTCTACTTTTCGCTTCTTTTCGCTACTTTCTAACATGGTATCATCACCACAATTTTCTGTTCCTGTGAGTTGTCCATCTCACTCCTACTTTAGCTTGCCTCGCCCTCAGCTATCATAAGGTTTGCTCAGTAGCCTACTATTCCACCATCTCTGTAACCCCCACGGCCACGACCACAGTAGCATCATTTTCCTCGTCCACCCGCGTCGCGCTCTTTTGGTGGCTTAGGGAAAGCCAGTCGAAGATGACCTATTTCACCATAATTGTAACATTGTCGTATCTCACTCTTGTACCTTAGGTGTCCAGGGTCGGTTACCACTAGGGCTAATTTTACCCTAATGGGTACAACTATACCAAACTGGAGCCTAATCTGGCTTTCTTCCTGCATCATGGCTGAGATTGTCTCGTCCAGGGTAGGAATCTTTGGCTGAGCAAGCAACATCACACTCATTTACTCAAAAGTTGGGTTCAAACCCCTCATGAAGTGCATAGCCCGCCTCTGAGCATCTTGCTCCACTTTCCTGCATTCGAGGTCTTTGTAGCATGTGACTAGTGAGAAATAATCACAGTCTACCCATAATCGCTTCAGATCTGCGACATAATCATGGATCGAGCGATCCCCTTGAGTTATAGTCTCAATCTCTCGTTCGATCTGAAACACGTGCATGTTGTTGTCGACTTCCGCATAGAGCCTCTGTAACCTTCCCCATGCATCGCTTTCAGTCTCTATTCCATCTACTATGATAGCGATAGACGCGACCACTGAGTTTATGAGCCACGTGTGCAATAGGCTGTGTGCAGTCTTTCATTCATTGTATCCATCTAAGTCCTCTGGATCCTCCTCGCCATTCAGAAAGCCCTCGAGGTTCCTTCCAGAGAGTGCCCTTTTCACCCGACAGGACGAACTTAAGCATGTAGCTGGTCCATCGAGCTTCAACTCCACTGGGGGAAGATCAAGCTTCATTGGAGGCGACGACGACTGAGCCGAGCACTCACCTTTGGACATTCTTAAGTACTCAAAGGATACTTTTAAGTCCGCCTCCACCATTTTGGCAACTAATTTCTCTATGAGCACGCTTACGATCTTGTGTTTTTGCCTCTGATCCTTCTCCCTCATGAATGCTTCTAGAGCCACACACGTAAAGCTTCTCCTGCCGGGCGAAAATCCTCTACGGAAAAAGTCTCTAACATTGTGTGAAGCTCTCCGCTACCGCGTGCGTCTTCTCCTGCTGCACTCACTGTGTCTGTCTGCCGCACTCTGCGCACTCCTCCTGCCTTGAGCACAGCACTTCTCTTGCACAAGTGTCGGACCACCACACTCTGCTGCCAGTGACTGCTGCGTGTGTAAACTCCGCCGTGCAAATCCTCTCGCGCGTGCAAATTTCCGCAACATTGTTTCTCCTCCCCGCACGGAATCCCTACGCGTAATCGCGACACTGTTTCTCTTCCCCGCACAGATAAGTGCCGCACTCCCGCACGGAATCTCCCGCGCGTACAACTAACGCCGCAACCACCTTCGCGCATAACCTCGCCTGAAAGAACCTAACGAGCGCATTGTTTCTCTTCTCGCACAGACAATCGCCGCACTCCCGCACAGACAATCGCCGCACTCCCGCACGGAATCTCCAGTGCACACAACTCCTACGATCTGCTGCATTTTTGGTTATCCATCGCGGGTCTCCCGTGCTTCTTCACGCAGAGAATCCCCCACGCAACTCCATGTGTGTAACTCCTTTTCTCGGAAAGGAAAAAACAACGAACGAAAAAAAAAGAAGATTCCTGTGATCAATACTTAAAATTAGAATTTTATTTCTTTCCAAACCTGCCTCTAATACCAAGAAGAAAATAAAGAAACCAAAACTTATTATTTTCTCTTAGAATTCTATACAATACATTACACAAGTCTGCTCTATTTACACACAAGAGAGAGACCCAAAACTTAATTCTATGATGTGAGATTAATCCCAGAAAGGATGCCTCTAATGGCACACTAATCTGTGTTATATGTAGACCAAATTCCAACATAAACATTAACATTGGTCAAGACAAGTAATTAAATGATAATTATGCAAGCATAATGGTACATAATTTAACTCACAAATTATAGATCCTCATAAGTTAGTTGTCTTCACCTACATGTGATATTTTACAGTCTCATTTTTCCTCGGAGTAAAATTATTATTGTCTCTAGTCTCATGACAACAGTCAGACACAAAAGCACCTCAACGAGGCCACTAAGAGCAAAACTAGTTATACATGCGCTCTACACAAAATAGAGATTATGCATCCACCAGACCTCAAGTATGTAATTCTTAAACGGTCAGGTGTTATCCCGAGTGATTGTGCAAAACTAGTTATACCGGGTTGTTAGTTGATAAAGGAGATCGGCGTAGATAAATGCAAGTCTGGTAGATAGTATGTTAAGTACCAATAGAAAAGCTATCCAGTTTACGATTACGACTCCTCAAATTTTGTCCAAGTCTTCTGAAGAAAACATCGACAAAAACGTCACCATCATGAATATGTGCTTCACATAACAGTTATGACCGACACCAAAAATATTAAGAGCATTTGACGGTTCGTAATGACCATGTTCATGACCGCCACCACCATTCCAAATGGACCTCTGGTGTGTACAAACATCTCAACAAAATGTAAATCTACAAAATTACACAAAACAAATGTTCTGAAGACCCCAAATTGATGAAAACTTCATGCATTTTGATTTTTTATTGACACAACAATATCAAATGCTGATATGACCATGCACAATTCACACCAATAACTTTGAACATAAAGTGCCGGCATAATATGGCAAATGGCAGCCCGGTGCACAAAGCATACCCGTGCAGCGAGGGTTCGGGGAAGGGTCCCACCATAAAGGTGAAATGTAGGCAAACTTTACCTTGCATTTTTGCAAGAGGCTGTTTCCTGGACTCGAACCCCTGACCTCAAGGTCACAACGCAACAACTCAACCGGTGCGCGTGCCAAGGCTCCCCTTTCATAACATTATAACAAAAAATATACATGAAAATATGTAAACTTATTTCATGCTTGCATATTATGAATAGAAAGTTGTATTCATTCACAGCTTAACTCTAAAAATAGATGCATAGATTGGCATATATGGTTAAGTGTAATCCCTATACTAGCTAAAGCAGTTGCATAGGATTATTCACAAGTCAACTAAAGGCAACAGCATCGGCCAAGGGAGCATTACACACGAAATTTGGAATGTATGAGCCTCAAATAGCTACCCCTGTACCCCTAGGTTTACTCATGAGTGACCTAAGGGCCACGGGATCGGCCACAGGAGCAGTGCACATGAAATTTTGGCAAACATGAGCAACAGCTACCTTGTCAGGAGGACTACCTTTTGCCATATTGAATATGTTCCTGTTGTTGCTCTCCCAGAATTTCATGTCATCTCCATCCTGTGGGTCTATTTGTATAACCTGCATGTACAAGTAGAAGAATATGATTTAGAACGAAAAAAATGCGTGCAACTCCACAACGTACCGTAGATATTAACTTACAGTTCTGAATGGATCATATGAGGAGTAGACTATAGAGATCATGTCCTTGAACTCCTTGGAGCACTTATCCCCGACTAAAACCACTTGCCGCCTCGATGGAACGGCAAACATGTCTGCAGCACAGCACATGAGCGGTATTGCAATGCTTTGTTCGGTGAACCGGTTCTCGAATACTGCCTGTGCATTTATGTAAAATACGGAGAATTCATTTCCGGAATACAAAAAAGATGAGTTTTGTTTCATCATCTAGAATGGGGAGATGGTTATTAAGGGTTTGGAGCTATAACACATCACAGGTGTGTGATTCACTTTGGACAGCTAAAAATTGAAATCCACGCTTTTTTCAGGATGACTGTAGTTAGGCATGTAATTGATCGGATCAGGAGTCCACAAAACCCAGCTCTAGATCGGCTAAAATTTGTCTGGTCGAGATCTAAGGCTAAGCAACGTTTGGCTATATATAGACTGGCTTGGACCGATCTCTACTTGAGCCAAGTATGGCTCATTAACTTCAATTCGAGGAAAAAACATACAGCTTTGATGGATGATTGATCTTCACCATTCAGATACAGAAGTACAAGCATCTATTACTATCTACATAAGGGAAGCACCTTTTGGTGTGTAATATCTATATAAGGGTGATAGGAAAATAGATTTTTTGTGTATTCACAATTGAACAAAGAAATACATATACATGAATAACGGAGGGTGATCCTAACACCCAAGATGACTATAAGCTAACACTACTACTCATAATATACAACATATCTAACACCCCCACACAAACTCACAAGGAATCATACACAGAGAGTTTTGACAGTAGATAGGCATGATGGGTCCTCGTCTGCGGCTTTGTCATCAAATCTGCAATCTGCTGCTCGGAAGGAATAAAGGAAGGGGCAAAAGTGCCCCGATCATAGTGCTCACGCAGAAAGAAAGCATCCACACCGATATGCTTGGAGAGAGAATGTTTCACCGGGTTTAGAGCAATCTGAATGACACCGGTGTTATCATAGTAGAGATGAGTGAGCTTTGGAGAAGAGTCACCAAGATCCTCAAGAAGCCAACGGATCCAAATAATGTCATCGGAGGTGGTAGTCATGGCTCGAAGCTCAGCCTCAGTGCTGGAACGAGAAACAATAGTTTGTTTCTTGGACTTCCATGCAATAAGTGAGGAACTCAAGAATAGACAGAAACCAGTGACAGAACGACGGTTAACAAGATCACTATTCCAGGTGGAGTCAGAGTAAGCACATAGTTGTAGAGAACTACTGCTGAAGAAGAGACCGCGAGAGGTCGTCGCTCAGAGATAGCGCAGGAGCTGCAAATTTTGACCATAATGCACAGAGGTGGGTGCACTAACAAACTGGCTCAGCACATGAAAGACATAGGCAATGTCGGGTCGAGTAATGGTGAGATAGACAAGACTCCCCACGAGATGGCGGTATCGAGTAGGATCAGAGAGTGGAACCCCATCATCCGGACGTAGCTGAAGGTGGAGCTCCATAGGGGTGTCCACTGTGCGACAGCCAGAGAGAGCAGCCCGAGCAAAGATATCTGATGTGTAGCGTTGTTGAGAGAGCTGAAACTCGCGATCTGTAGAACTGACCTCAAGACCCAAAAAGTAGCTCAGTTGTCCAAGGTCAGCCATCTGAAACTGTTATTTAAGGTGATGTTTGACAAATGCCACATGAGAAAGATCATCACCAGTAACAATCATATCATTCATGTATAGTAATAAAAGGGTCCGACCACGGGAGGAGTGCATGAGCAGAGCTGGATCATGTGGACATGGCTGGAATCCGGCGGCTGTAAAAGCTGAACTGAAATGTGCAAACCACGCGTGGGGTGCCTGCTTGAGCCCATAAAGAGCTCACCTCAAGCGGCAGACAAGGCCTGGAGGAGAGGATAGACCCGGAGGAGGAAGCATGTATACCTCATGCTGAAGATCACCGTGAAGAAAGACATTCTTCACGTCGAGCTGTGATAAAGACTAGTGGCGAACAGCGGAAACAACAATAAAAGTCTGAACTGTAGTCATGTGAGCAACTGGAGCAAAAGTCTGGTCATAGTTTCTCCCCTGCTCCTCCTGAAAACCACGAGCAACTAGCCAAGCTTTGTACCTCTCCACAGAACCATCAGAGCGAGTCTTAAACTTAAAGACTCACTTGCAAGTAATAGGAACAACACTAGGTGGAAGAGGAACAAGCTCCATGTACGAGTGTGCTCAAGTTCCTCCAACTCAGCAGACATAGCAACCTGTCACTCAGCTATCTGGGCAACCTCCCGATAGGAAGTCGACTCTGGAGTACTACAAGCAGTAGCAGGAAGGGCAAGTAGTTCCAACGGTAGTGTAGCAAGGCTAAGGCGGTCGGGAGGACGACTCTCACGAGATAGGTTGCAGCGCACATGAGGATAATCCACAGGACACTTGGTGGAGGAGGTAGACACTGAGTATGAGGGCACTGGAGGAGATAGAAGGAGGATGACGGGTATAGTGATAAAGAAGAGGAGAGACATGGTCCCAAGTGAACAACTCATTAGAGGGAGAGGTGTGAGACGGAGGAGAGGAGTGAGGTGACGGAGTAGACTGCGGCAAGGAAAGAGGAGGAGACGAAGTAGGCTGCAACAAGGGAGAAGGAGGTGAGGAAGTAGACTGTGGCAAGGGAAGAGCATGGGTACATAGTACATACCGGAGGGGAGGATACATGAGGCAGATAGATGGGAAGAGTGAGAAACTGCACGTCAAAGGGAGTAACGGATAAGTGTGAGATGGAGGAAACAGGGGACATGAAGAAAGGGTGAGACTCATCAAAAGTGACATTACGTGAGATGCAAAGTCGAAGTGCAATAGAGTCATAGCATCGACAGCCCTTGTGCTTCGTACTGTACCCAAGAAAGGCACAAGGAACAGACTGAGCAAAGAGCTTAGTACGCTCATGTGGAGAGAGAAGAATATAACATCGACAACCAAAACACGAAGATGAGTGTAATGTGGGGGACAAGAGTACAGATACTCAACGAGACACTGGCCCTGAAGGAAAGTAGAGGGTTGCAGATTAATAAGATAGACAACAGTCAAAACAGCCTCAATCCAGAAGTGAAAAAGAACATGAGAGGAGATAAGAAGGATGCGAGCTGTCTCAATAATATGATGATATGCTTATTTTCAGCGGTGTCATTTTGAGCATGAGCATCGGGACAGGCTAGCTGAGGGAGAGTGTCATGAGTAGCTAGCAGATCTTGAAAAACATGAGAGAGATACTCCCCCCTGAGTCTAAACGAAAAATGCGTATGAAAGCAAAAAACAGTGTGTATATAGTAGAAAAAGTAACATAGATCTGAAAAAAATCAGATCGAGAATGCATAAAATAGACCCAAGAATAACAAGAGTAGTCATCAGTGAAAAGAACATAGTATCGGTGTCCACCCTTGGATACAAAAGGTGCGGGTGCCCAGACATCAGAATGAATTAAATCAAAGAGACGCTGATACCTGGACTCACTAGACAAATAGGAGAGTTGTAGCTGTTTACCGAGCATACAACCCGAACATGAGTGAGACCGATCAATAGAAACACGACCAAGGAAACCATGACTAATGAGAGAAGCTAGACGTGAACCACTAGGATGGACAAGACGGTGGTGTCACTGAGAGAAACCCAATGAAGGAAGACAGAGGGAGGAAACTACATGTGACGATGAAGTGGATGGAAGGTGGAGACGATCAAGGACGTACACCCCGCAACGACGACGACCAGCCTCAAGGAGTGCCCCAGTCAAACGATCATGCACACGACATGTAAACTCATCAAAAATAACTAGACAATCATGGGATGTGAGCTGACTGGCGGATATAAGGTTCATAAATAACTTAGGTATGTAGGCAACATCGGGAATATGAAAATGAGTGGTATGGAGGCCACGACTGGTAATGAGGTGAACGGTGTCATCTGCTACCATGATACTAAGGGCAGGGGAGATGGACTGACAGGACAAAAGGTGTGTAACATCATAGGTCATGTGAAAGGGCGCTCCAGAGTGAAACAACCAGTCGGAGGTGGAGATACCTGCAGAGGCGGAGGCAGTCGGCTGAGAGACAGAGACAAAAGAGCGGGGCAGTGAAAATTGCTGGAAGAATTATTGCGCAAGCTCAGATACCGAGAGAGACTCCGCAGGAGACGAAAAGTGAGTGGAAGAAACACCAGGAGCATGCTGCTGACCAGTCTGTTGAGCCCTCTGAAACTTGCGACACTCAGATTGGATGTGTCCAAGACACTGGAAATAGTGCGGACCGGCTGGCGACGAGGAGCACCAGACTGAGCAGTAGAAGACACAGGAGGAAAAGTCCCTGCAACAATCACCAAGGCCTTCAGGACGAAGGCGGAAGAGGAGTGAGGTGACGCCATGAATCAAAACGGCGAACAACGGGATCCGACGGGCTGCAGAAGCAACGGACAGGCTCGACGAGATGAGCGCGGGCAGCGAAGGACGACCGGGATCAATCGGATGAGAGGAGCGGGATCGATCTGTTGAGAGGAGTACGACAGCGCGGGGCTGCGTTGATCCTGTGTGCGGAAACAGCAAAAACCAGTGTGTGCGGCTCTGGTCGCGATCCGATGGAGCAGGTGAGTGCGGCTCTGGAGGAAGTGCGACGGAGGAATCTGGCAGGATCGATGAAGCAGAAACCGGCGTGTGCGGCTCCGACGGGATGTACGATTCGACAGACAAATCTGTGGGCCTGTGATTTGATGGAGGAAGACGCCTGCAAAATCGGCAATTTGAAGGAGGAAGACGCCTGCGACGGAGGAGCCTGCGGGAACCGCACGGGATCTGCAATTCGATGGAGCGAGCGGAGACGGGATCGAGCGATCAGAGACGGATCGGCTAGGGTGGATATTTCCTTACCTCTGATACCATGATAGGAAAATAGGTTTCTTGTCTATTCACAATTTAACAAAATAATACATATACATTAATAACGGAGGGTGATCCTAACACCCGAGGAGACTATAAGCTAACACTACTGCTCATAATATACAACATATCTAACAAAGGGAAGCACCTTTTTGGTGTAAGGATATGGCTTCCCTTTGTATCCTTTCTTTTTTTTATCATTTTTACATCTTTAAGCCCACACGATCAGTTATACATTATTTTGTAGGGTTAATTATCGGGACCTCCCATGAGAGTTTGCATAATTAAATGTTGCACCCCTCCATTCAAAATTATATTTACCACCCCTCAAGTTTCCCCAGTTTGAAAAAATTCCCATTCCGTTAGAAATATGGATGAAAAATGATAAAATCAACCAAATTATTCTATAATATTCCAATTTTATCTTTTGTATTGACTTTACATTGAAAGGGGTGCCCTCTTCCTTTAGAAATATAGATGAAAAGTGATAAAATATGTCAAATTAGTTTTATGATATTTCAATTTTACTCTTTGTAATAACACGACATTGAAATGGTTGCATTACATTTTACCCTTCGTAATGAATATAGAATCATTACAAAATGATAAAATTGGAATATCATACAATAATTTGGCTGATTTTATCAATTTACATCTAAATTTCTATTGGAAGTGACAGTTTTGTAAACTGAGAAAACTTAAAGGGGAGGTAAATTTAATTTTGAAAGATAGACGGGTGCAACCTGTAATTAAGCAAACTCCTAGGAGAGGTCCCGGTAATTAACCCTTATTTTGTATGTATCATTTAAGGTCAAATAGTTGTTTCTTAGAGATTGTCAATGCATATCAAGTCTTTCATTTTCATGTAAAAGTATTTTTGTAATTAGTCTGTGTGTAATGTAACTTCAATTTAAAGGAACTTTAGCATAGGGAAATGGAAGCAAGAAGTAATTACTTAGTTTTCTCTTTCCCCTCTCTTCCGCACAATCTAGGTGAGGGCATCATGACATTGAGCCCGACTCTCTTGTCAAATCTTGTAGGTATAGCTCGGTTCCCTTCAGATGACTCCCCTTTTTCTTTTGTACCCCCGACACTCATCTCACCTCCATCCAGCTCTTCGACGAGCTAGTTTGATCCGATCCAATCTCAGTCAAAGTCAAGTTCGATCCAAGGCTCCAAGCGGAGTTTGGCTCATTAGTCTGCACATTTACTTTCAATCCAAGCTAAAATTCAAGCCTCTAATCTAAAGGAATCTCCGACCATTAAGACTCTGTTTGGTTGGGCTGTTGCTGATGGAAAGCTGCTGATGAACAGTTGCTGATAGAAAAGTGCTGATTCTGGAAAACAGAGTTTTGTTAAAAAACTGTTTGGGTGAAACAGAGTTTACAAAACAGAGTTTTCAAAAAGTTGTTTGGATACAAAATGGAGTTGAACATAATGTAAAGAACAAGAGAATGTAAAGAAGTTGAACATAATTGGATTTTGTCCTTTCTGATCATTTAAATCTTTTATGGGCCTCTTCTCTAAATATTTCAACGAACTTGTGTTTAGATAGATAAATATTCATGATAGACCCATTAATCAGTGAACTGAGATTGACAGAATTTTGAACACGTATACTGAATGAGACGAACACGAAAAAGAACATGTTTGACGACTTCAAGATATCCACATTTTTTTAAAGATATATACATATTGTTGGGTACCCCTAAAAATACAAAGTGGTCGGTGTTGGAACCGGAACCCGGTACCAAGAAGAGTTCGGACCCAAAAGGGTAGTGTGATCTTACTAATCCTGAGCTAGAACTCTTGGCCAAAAATTTTAAACTGAGGAACAGACCCTGAGCTGCACCGGAGAGGTCCCGCCACTCACCCGGAAGATATAGAAGAACTTCCCCTCCCAAGCCAGTGTTGAGCTGGGCACTGGATATCAGCCAAAATAAAGCAGAGGAAGAAGATGCCAATAAAAGGATCCCTCCAAAGGTGCAATTAAGGGTCTATTTATAGTTTTTTCTGACATGCCCTGCAAATAGCGCAATCCCGCCTTTTGGAAATGTTATACGCAGCTCAAATGGGTCTGCCAACAGCCAAATTCTGTTGTTTGAAGGGGCTATTAGCAGGCCTGCGGGGGCATTCTGGTAAAAATGCTACTAGGCAAATCTCACTTGCTACTTCCACTCGTTCGGGCTCGTGTGTGCCTCTGATGAGGCTAGCACTCGCTTCCGACCGGATGGCATGTGCGAGTGCGCCCCCGATGGTCACTCGCCACTCCCTCAAACAGATCCCGGGGCGAATGCGGGCCTGTGTGACCCACTCTCCCTCTAGCGCCCCTGGCCGTACTGGCCTAAGCGAGTCGGGGAAGAGTCTGATGACACTCACCTGGCCGACTCGCCCAGACCCCAAAATCCACACCGTCATCTTCGACCTTACTCTGAGGGATCCACTCGGTGAATACAGCGTTGTACACAATCTCCGCTCTTTGCAAGATTGTCCCAAGCCCGGAAAGAAGAGTTCAACACCGGGTATTCAACGAGTGGGGGCTATTTCTAAGGGAATCTTTTGGTAGGGCCCCTCATGGGGCTATAAATACCCCCCCCCCCCCCGGAGGGCGTCAAGAAAACATCTTTCCAACCTATCTTTTCTCTCTTTTTTCTCCATCCTCCTAACTTCGAGATGTCTCTTCCTCAAGACGTTCGTGACCGCATGGCGGCCATACGGGAGCAGAATAAATCCAAGCTTGCAAAGATAATGCCATGACTCTCGCGCAAGCCCGTACCTTCGCCCTCCATGCGGAAAGTGGTCAAGAGAGTCAAGACCGTAAAGGCGTCGGGAGAGTTCGTTCTTCCGGACACGACACCTCCAGCCCCTCAATCTGGGCTCACGCTTCCTGATAGCATTCAGGTTACCTGGCCTCTGTCCCGCTCATTCCTCATAGGAAGTTTCTCCCTTGACCGTTTTCATCATTCGCGGGAAAATCCCGTCGACACGTTAGTTGTTGGCACGACCCCTATGGACATTGTCGCACCCCTTATGACGACGCGACCCTGCAAGAGGGCCTGGCAGCTCACCAGGTGGAGGGCTCTAGCACTCGCGCCACCCCCCTGCGCTCCCTAGCAGTGAACTGTAAGCCACATGTTCTTCTCACTTTAGAGCTCGTAGACTGATTTCTGACCTGAATCGGTTCTATCGATTGGTGCAGCCGTTCCTTTCGGGATCACCGGCCTAGGCTCTCTGTCGCGACAATCGCCGGCTCGCGAATCGTCGCGCGAGCTCAATCTTGATACAGTGCTCGCGGGAGTCGGTGTTGTCCACATTCCCACTCCCTCTTATGCCCTGGTGACGGGCGCTGAACCTTCCCCCTGCGGCCGCGGGAAGTCGCTCACGCTGCCCCTAGGGGCACCTTTGTAGGGAAGACCTAGCTCGTCTCGCCGACCCTCCGACTCAGGTTCATCAAAGCTCTCGGTATTCTCCTCCAGTACCTTCTAAAAATGTTGAATTCTACTATTTCCCTGATGTTCCAGATACTCGGGTGGTCACGACGACTGAGGAACCTTCTGACGAGGGGGGTACTCGCCGCGCCCCTCTCCTGACGCGATTGAGGATTTCCTAGGCGACCCAAGTGACCATGTCGGAATGAAGAAACGAATGGTCGGTGTCCTCCGGAAGTATGGTCTTATGTTCCGCGAGATGCAAGAAGAGAGGATGATCAGCGAACAACAATTAGTTGCGCTTGAGTGCGAGTGTAAGAGACTCGCCGACGAGGTGAGGCGAGGTGCGGGAAGTGAGCCTACTTCCCCGGGCGTGCTCATTGAGCGAATCGAGGAGCACTTACTCCTAGTGCACCTCGATTTAGGAGTCGTCCGTGAGTTCAATGATCCCCGCTGACCGCCTATGGCGGGGACGCGAGGCGGGGGGAGATGGAAGTAGCACAAATTTTGAGCCCCCTAACATTTGTTGTCACTCGATGTCTTTCCTTTCCTGCCACATCCTTCCAAAACTCTTATTCCACATCGGGATTATCCCCAAGCTCTGATGTATATTCGTTTAATGTCCCGCCCTTAGTGGCGTTGTAACAAAACCTTCTGACCACCGTTTCTCTTAAATTAATAATTGGATGCATGTGTTCGGCTCGCGTGTATGAAGGACACCTGGGCTCGGCCCTTCCCTTATTTTTCCGTTCGTGATTGAAATGTCGGAACTGATTGGCGAGTGAGGGGGGGAGTGGTCGATCTGGGACGGCGTAAGCGAGACATTGCGAGATGGATATCTCCTCCCCCTCCGCTTACCCCTCCACCGATGCTCCGCCCCTTACTCTATAAATCCCCCCCCCCCCGCCCTTTTACTCTTCCACCAACTGCATTTATTGCTTCAGCGATTCGAGACTCTCCCCTCCCCCGCACTCGCCGCTCCGCTCTCGTCTCCCCGACTCACGAGAATGGACAAGAAGAGAGCTGATGTCGATGGCAGATCCAAGTGTGCGATGCAGTTCATCGGCCATCCCTTCTTTGACAAGAAACTTTCCGAGGAGTACCTGAGCTTCGTTGCCAACTACGTCCCGCCAGGGTTCGAGCCGCGTACTCCTAAGAAGGGCGAGGCCCTCAACACTTTCTATGAGAGTGAGCTCGTCTTCCCCCATCACACATTTTGAAGTTGGGATGTGCCTCCGCCTCTGGTCAGAAGTGCGTCAGATGCTCAAGAATTTCGGTGTAGTCTTTGCGCAACTGAACCCTAATGTGGTCTCTCTATGTTGATAGCATTTGTCTGCGACTTGCGCAAGGAGAGAATCGAATTCAACCTCACTGTCTTTCGAAAGTTGTTCATCTACAAAGCTACCAGTGAAGGCGTGGTCTTCTTCACCAACTCGCACTTCAAAGTACGCGAGACGGCCAACAAAAATCATCATTGGACAACCAAATTTGTCTTCGTCTCGAGGAACCTCGGCAACATCCCCTTCTCGCCGGTACAACAAACCAAAGCCATGTACTGCGCCCCGGCGGAGGCGGGTCATGATGCCAACCTCCACGCGTTCTTCCTCCAGAAAGACTTCGAGATCGTCTTTCTAAAGAATGACATCGACTCGCTTCCTCGTGTTCTGCCTGGGGAAGGTATGCCCACTTCTCCTCCTCTCTGGACTTCATTTTTCTCGAGAACCTCGCTAACTATTTTCTCATAGGAGAGCGATGGATCCCAATGAGCCAACCCTACGCGAGTGCAACCGAAGTCGGCAGCGCGCTTGCTCGCGCGAAGACCGTTGCTGAGGCGGCGAGGAGAGATCCTGTACCCCCTGCGCCGAGCGGCAAGAAGCGTTAAAGCGCCCTCCTCATCCATTCTCCCCCCTTCCCTTCGGCCCCAAAAAGGCTCAAGAAGATGACATCCCAGAAGGACAAGGGAAAGGAGAAGGTTCTGTCGGGGGAGCGAACCTTGCCCGCTCCTCCTGCCTCTCCCGTCGAGCCGAGGCCAGAAACTTCTGAGGAAGGCGAGCTGCCAACGCAGCACCGTCGGTTTGGCGTAGGTTCCCGGGCCAAGGACAGCGTCGATGAACCTTTGGTCCTATGGGATGAGAAGGAGAATTGGATCTCGGTCTCCTCACTCCTCCCCACTTGGTCGGAGCGAGATCCTCCGAGCAGCCACGCTTTCGTCCTCGGGTTTGGGCTATACGGCCGAGAGGACGCGAAGGCTTACGACGACATGACTCATCAGAGGATCGCGCAAGAGAGTGTACAATCTGCGCTCTTTCGAGCTCACGCATATGTGCGCCCTTCGATGTTTAACTCTTGCGCGTGATGCGGCCAAAGCTGAAGATCTCGCGGCGAACAAATTCAATGACCTGGAGGAGAGGCTCTCAACCGCCGCGAATCTCCTCGCTAAGAGTACCGACAGGGTGGTAAGCGTCGTTTGTCTTTCTACTACCATATGATTTTCAGACTCTTTACCTGACATTTTAGGCCCTTCCCCCTGCAGGATGTCGAGACCGCTGATCGCATGCGCTGGCGCATAGCGAATTTGGAGGGGGGCAAAAAGACGCTCACGGCCTAGGTGGACTCCATACTATCCAGCATCATTCCTGCCTGCCCTGGCGAGTCGTCCAAAGGAGAGGATCGGTCGAGGCGGCTCAGCGAGCGGGAGGTCGACGAGGCGTGCCGGGTCACCGCTATCAAAGCCGTCGAGCAGCTGCTGAAGATGATGAAGCAGCTTGGCTTAGTGAAGCCGGACTGCGAGTAGAGCACCGCCAAAGAGATTGTCCCAGAGATGTATGTGCCTCTCGACTTCTCGGACGACATCGACCCCTACCTCGACGACAAAGACGCGGATGCCTCCGACTCGGCCGCAGATTAGGCTAGGGTTTTTCTTATTTTTTGACCCCATTTTGTAATGTAATCTTCCCTTTGATACAGGCTCGCCCGCGAGGCGAGAACCCCCTTTTTGTAGACATTTCAACTTTTGTTATCATAGTGCAATGTATGCTTTTACACGTTTTTTATTTGTTAATTTGTTCCTTTCTCCATCTTGCTTGCTCCGCGTTCTCGCGCACCCTCGCGCATTAAGGTTAGTTTGGTCCCACTTGGCATGCGCCCCTTAGCACTCGCATGTTCCTAAGGCGTCATGCGACGTGCGCAATTATCAGTACGTGAGTGCCCTTTTGTTGCGGGTGGGTGAGGGTCAGACAATTTGCTTATCTTCATGTGGACTATACTCATTTCCCCTTCCCAGGACCTCCCGGTCTGTTCTCCCTCCTGCAATTTCTCATTATGGGGAG
Organism: Platanthera guangdongensis; assembly: GCA_039583875.1. Taxonomy (NCBI): domain Eukaryota; kingdom Viridiplantae; phylum Streptophyta; class Magnoliopsida; order Asparagales; family Orchidaceae; genus Platanthera; species Platanthera guangdongensis. The sequence continues at coordinate 15,611,036 of CM077156.1, forward strand.
TTGTCCGAGATCTCGCGTGACTAGTTTATTTCACCTCATTTCTCTTTATACTTAATACGTGCGAGTAGATCATGGTCCCCAACTCGCTCCTACTCCTCCCTCCTCCTTTTAGGCGATTGTCACCCTAAGTGGTTGGGGCGATATCTCGGCTGGCGAGTGGGTCCGCATGGTCCCACTCACCTTTACTATTACCTCTCCGCTGCAGCTCATTTTTGCCAACTGTCTAGAGTCTGGTTGGTGGGACTTACCCGGTCACTATACTTCTTTTTTTCCAATCATGCCTCCGAGTGACTTTCAGCCCTACCGGCTAATGGGCGTATTGTCAGCGGAATCTTCTCGGGGTTAATATTCCAACCTACCACCGAGTGAGTTCTGACTCTGCCAGTTAATATTCCGATCTACCACCGAGTGACTTCCGGCCCTACCAGCTAATGGGAGCCTGGTCAACAGGATCTCCTCAGGGTTAATATTCTGATCTACCACTGAGTAACTTTCGGCCCTGCCAACTAATGGGAGCCTGGTCAGTGGAAGCTTCTCAGGGTTAATATTCTGATCTGCAACCAAGTGACTTTCGGTCCTGCCAGCTAATGGGAGCCTGGTCAGCGGGATCTTCTCGGGGTTAATATTTCAACCTACCACCGAGTGACATCCGGCTCTGCCAGCTAATGGGAGTCTGGTCAGCGGGATCTTCTCAGGGTTAATTTTCTGATCTACCACCGAGTGACTTCCGGCCCTGCCAGCTAATGGGAACCTGGTCAGTGGGATCTTCTCGGGGTTAATATACCAACCTACCACCGAATGACATCCTACCCTGCTAGCTAATGGGAGTCTGGTCAGCGGGATCTTCTCGGGGTTAATATTCTGATCTACCACTGAGTGACTTCCGGCCCTGCCAACTAATGAGAGTCTGTTCAGCGGGATCTTCTCGAGTTTAATATTCCAACTTACCACCGAGTGATTTACGACCCTGTCAATTAATGGGAGTTTGGTCAGCGGGATCTTCTCAAGGTTAATATTCTGATCTACAACCGAGTGACTTCCGGCCCTGCCAGCTATTGGTAACCTGGTCAGCAGGATCTTCTCGGGGTTAATATTCCAACCTATCACCGAGTGACTTCTGGTCCTACCAGCTAATGGGAGCTTGGACAACGAGATCTTCTCGGGGTTAATATTTTGATCTACCACCGAGTGACTTCCGGCTCTACCAACTAATGGGAGTCTGGTCAGTGGGATCTTCTCGGGGTTAAACTTTTCTAAGTCACGCACATTATAAATTAGTAATGAAAAATACTTTGGGCAAGAGACAATAATAAGCAAAGACTTCTTTAATTTATAACAGTTCAGGGATAGAAATGTTTCAAATCATCATCACTCCAGGTGTGACCCAGGGGGAACCCATCCACATTCTGTAGGTGGTACCCTCCCGACTTCCGTGCCTTTTCAATTATGTAGGGGCCCTCCTAGTTAGGATTGAGCTTCCTCACAGCTGCTGACCCGTCTGCCGCGTCTACTTTCTTTAGGACTAAATCCCCCTCCACGAACTGTTTGACCCATATATGCTTGTCAAAGTACCTGGTCATCCGCCGTTTGACTTCATCCTGCCTAACAGCAGCCATGTCGCGGAGCTCCTCCACTAGGTCTAGTGAGAGTCGTTGCTCACCTTCATTCTCTATTCTCCATTCTTCATCTCCTTCGGCAGCCACCACCCGCGGCGACTTGGCCTTGAACTCCACCGGAAGAACGACCTCGCAACCGTGAGAGAGCTTGAAAGGGATGTCTCCGCTGCTTGTATTGGGGGTAGTCCTTAGGGCCCACAAGACCAAGGGAAGTTGTTCTACCCAGCTCTCTTTCAGGTTCTCTACCTTCTTCTTCAACAGGTTCACGATAATCTTGTTTGTCGCCTTCATCTACTCATTGCTCCTAGGGTGGTGGACAGACGCAAACCTGAGGTCTATCCCCAGCTGGGTGCAGAAGCAGACAAACTCCTCGATGGCAAACTACGGTTCGTTGTCTGTGACAATGGCTTGAGGAAGTCTGTGTCGGCAGATGATCTCTGCCCATACGAAGTTGCGGGTCACCTGGGAGGTTACCTTGGCCAACGCCTTCACTTCTAACCACTTCGAGAAATAGTCGATCATAACCAGGAAGAACCTCCTTTGCCCACTTGCCTGGGGGAAGGTCCTACCAAGTCCATTCCTCAAATGGTGAAGGGTCAAGGTACTGTGATACTCGTAAGTCTTTGGGTCAGTAAGAGTCGGAGTGGAGCAAATAACTCACACTGCTGGCATCTCCACGCCCACTCTATTGTGTCCCTGCTCAGGGTCGGTCAAAAATATCCTTGTCGGACCACCCTCGACTCCAAGGTTTTGCTTCTCAAATGACTGTCACACTCGCCAGAATTAATTTCCTCCAAGATCCTTGAAACTTCCTCCTCCACCACGCACCGAGCCAGGAGCCCTGAAAGGGTCTTCCGGTACAATCCTCCTTCGTGCATTATATAATATGCAGACTTATGTCTGAAGCGCTTCTTGTCCTGGACCTCCTCCGGAAGTATACCCGTGGTCGAGAAAGTTACAAAGAGATCCACCCACGAGAGACGTTGCTCTATCTCCATCAACTCACCCTACTCGATAGATGGGCAAAATAAGTCTGTCAGGGCCCCTCTGGCCCGGGGTCCGAATTTGGCCAACCGATCGGTTGTGACATTTTCCTCTCGCAGTATGTGCTAAATGGAAAACGTTCGGAAACCCCCGATGAGCCCCTTCACCTTAGCCAAGTACTTCGCGAGGGTGGACTCCCTCGCCTCGAATTCTCCCTTGATCTGTGACGCCACCACCAACGAGTCTGTAAACACCTCCACATCTTGTATACCCAACTCCTTAGCCAGACGCAGTCCTACGATGACGGCATCATACTCTGTATTGTTGTTTCTGACGGGGAAGTGTATTGCCACGACCTGCACTATCCTAGTCCCCTGGGGGGCTTTCCAACACCACCCCGCCCCCCATGGAATGTCACCCCAAGGCTCCGTCTACCAGCATCTTCCTGGCGGCATGTCGCGAGGATTCTTCGCTTTCCACCTCGACCACATAGTCGGCTAAAAATATGCGACCGCCTGAGCCTTAACCGATAGCCGGGGGACGAAGGAGATATCAAACTCGTTTAGTTCTATGGACCATTTAGTCCATCTCCCTGAATGTTCTACCACTTCGAAGATCTTGTGAAGAGGGTGATCGGTCACCATTATGATCGAATGTACTTGAAAGTATGGTCTGAGCTTCCTGGCTGAGAAGACCAAGGCAAACGACAACTTCTCCAGAATCAGGTACCGAAGCTCTGCCTTCTTTAGGACCCTGCTTACATAATAAATGGGCAGCTGTTTCTTACCCTCCTCCCGGACCAGCATAGAACTTACGACCTCCACTCTCACTCCAAGGTACAGAATCAGATCTTCCCCCGCCTTGGGTCCTTGGAGCTCCTTGGGTCCTTGGAGGAGCGTGGCCTTGGTGAGTTGACTCTACAAGGCTTGGAAAGCCTCCTCGCACTATTTCGACCATTCAAATTTTTGGTTGCCCCGCAGCACTTTGAAAAAGGGTGAGCCCCCCCCCCCCCCCCTCCCCCGAGAGGAACCTGCTCAACCCAGCGAGATTTCCGATTAGGCGTTGAACTTCCTGGGTACTTTGCGGCGAATCCAGCTCCATTATCTTCTTCACCTTGTCAGGGTTGGGCTCCACCGCAGCTGGGGGGTGAGGAGATAACCAAGGAAACTCCCTCTACTGGCCTCGAAGACGCACTTCAAGGGATTCAGACGCATCTTGAACTTCCGCAGGGTAGCGAATGTCTCCTCCATGTCCCGAAGATGGGAGCTTACATCTTTGCTATGTACCATGAGGTCATCCACATACACCTCCAGGTTTCTTCTCCTCTGCTCCGATTAAACCCAGTCCATCATCCTTTGATATGTCGCACCTGCATTCTTCAGCCCGAAGGGCATCATCTTGTAACTGTAGCATCCCTCCCTCGTGATGAAGGACACATCCTTGATGTCAGGCTAAGTGCATCCTAATTTGATGATAACCTGAAAAAGCATCCAAAAAACTCATCACAAAAAACCAAACATTGAGTCAACCAGAGCGCCAATTTGAGGCATGAGACAACAATCCTTAGGGCATGATTTATTCAAAAGGGAAAAGTCAACACACATTCTCCACCGCCCGTCACCTTTTTTAACTAGTAAAACATTGGAGATCCAGCATGGATACTGGATCTCCGATACAAAACCTGATTTGAGGAGGTTCTCCACCTCCTCCCGTATGGGCTCCTCCGGCTTGGTGGCGACGGCCCTCCTCTTCTGGCGGATGGGGCGAGTATTTGGGTCGAGGTTCAGGAGATGACACGCCACATCCGCGTCAATGTCGGGCATATCCTCCGCGCTCCATGCGAAGATGTCGACGTTCCTTTGGAGGCACTCCAGTATCCGCTCCTGGTCTACCGGGCTCAGCCCTCCGCTGATTCACACTTTCTCTATACTTCCTCTCTGGTGAGGACCTTCATCTCCGCCACCTCTTCCACTGCTTCCAGCCTGCACTGCTCCGCCCAAACGCCTCCTGGCCTCTCCCCCTGAACGAGTTCCTCATTTTCCCTGCCTCTTCCACTTTCATTTATCCAGTCCGACCCTCCAGCGATGCTTCTGCACCCCCCTCCTGGACGCAAATCTCCACTTCTCCTACCTTCTCTCTCACTCCTCTCTAAGCATCACCCACTCACCCATCGCCTCTTTCTCAACTCCTTCAGAATCGCCTCCTGGCCCCGCTTGTACCTCTATCTCCCTTCACATCTCCACGGTCATCCAAGAAATAGTGTTAACAACTGTCACATAGCACTGCCTCGTCACCTTAGGATCCCCCCTGATCTGGACCTGAACTCCCCCGCTGTTGAACTTGAGACACCGATGGAATGATGACGGGACGCGGCGGAAAGCGCTGATGAGGGGACGCCCAAAAATGGCGTTGTAGCTACTCGGAGCATCAACGATGACGAACCGGCAGTTCTTCGACACCCCTCCCAGCGTTACATGAAGCCCAACTCCTCCCTTGACTTCCTCTCTCCAGAAAATCCAAACAACGACTCATCTGAGTCCAGCACCCTTCTTGCCTCCACCTTCATTGCATCGAAGACCTTTTTGAAGATCACATTCACGGAGCTCTCATTATCGACTAGAATCCGGGAGACCGTGAAATTCTCGATCGCTGTTTGAATCACCAAGGCATCGCAGAACGGATCCTCATAATCCAGCATGTCCTTTGATGAGAAAGTCATTTTTTCTTTCGGGGGAGGGTTCTAGGAGGTCGAAGCGACGCTCCTTCTGAACATGGATTGGAAGCTCCCCTTGCGGGTGGCCTCGATCCTCACTCCTCCGTGGATCACTCTGATGCCTCCTCTGGCCCCTACATCCGTCCGGTCCTCGCATCTATCCTCTTCCCCTTCTCCAGGCAGAACTTCCTCGATCCGCACCGACGGCTGTTGCAGTGTCGGACCTCTTGCTCTTCTCATTTCCAGAAACTCTGGGCAGGTGGTCATTGTGTGACATTCCTCCTGGTGGAAGTCACAGTAAGACAACACCACCTTACCCCCTCCTCTTCCTCCTCTTCCATTCTCCCTTCTTCCTCTTCCTCGGGCGATCGTCATCGCTTGTTGTTGCGGAGGGAGGGTCGGCCTCTGTCCCTGTCTCCATCCCGGAGGGTTGAACCGCCCCTGACCCCCATGGTGATTCTCCCCACCAAGAAATCCTCTCCCTTTCCCCTTAACGGGTCCCCCCTGTGGTCTCCAGGCCAGCCAGTTGTTTGGCTCCTGATACCCCCAACCTTGTTGTTGCTTGTTCCCTTCTCCTTCAGCTCATCCTCCGCCAATTTGGTCAGCATCTTGGCGAACGCCGGATTCGCCGACTCTCCCTCTATCTCATTTGTCTCCCTCTCCATCAGCTCTTCGAAGGATAGAGGAGGCTCCTTCTTCAACTTCATACTAAAGAATTATTGTCGTAACCCCAACGTAAAGGCAAGCATCAGGGTGTACCTTGGTACCTCTTGGACCAAAAGGATCTCATCTTGGAACCTATCTACGTAACTCTTCAACGTCTCCTCTGGACCTGCTTTATTGCGAACAGGAACTCCGCTTTCTTCTTCCTCTTTTTCGATGTCGAGAACCTCAAGAGAAACCCACGACACAGGTCCTCAAAGCAATAAATCGAACTCGTGGGAATCTGGTAGAACCAGTCCATAGTCTTCTCCTTTCGGGTGATGGCGAAAAGTCGGCATTTGAAAGCGCCCGACATCTGTCGGATTGAAACGACATCCTCAAACCATTGGACATGTTGCACTGGATCATCTCTGCTCGTGCAGTAAGACATCTCTGGCTCCTTGAACCCCTCTGGAACTGGGCCCGAGACGATCAACTCGCTAAAAGGGCTTCCTCCCCCCTACCAGGCGAGTCGACCCGCCGCGCACCACTGGCTCGCTAATCCTGTCAGCACTCGTCTGATCGGGGAACAACTCTCGCCCAGCGAGATCCCTTTCACCGCTCTCAGTCGGCACTTCCTTCTCGGATCGCTAGCCCGGGGAGTTCTCGCCTAAAGATGGGACCGCGACCACTGGGACAGAAGGTGTCGCCCACTCGCTTCTCGCAGCAAATACCAGATATATGGTCTACAGAACCTCCCTCTTGAATTCTTCCAACATTCCAGCTGTGACACCACTCGTCGGTGGTGGCGGGTTGCCCGAGCCGGCTCCTCCTTCTCAAGCCATGAATCTTTGCCCTGAACTTTTTGAACAAGCTACGCTCCACGCTCCCCGCACCAAAAATGTTGGAACCGGAGCCTGGTACCAAAAAAACTTTGGAACCAAAGGGGTAGCTCACTCTTACTAATCCTGAGCAAGAACTTTTGGCCAAAAACTTTGAACTGAGGAACAGACCCTGAACTGCAGCGGAGAGGTCCTGTCACTCACCCGGAAGATCTAGAATAACTTCCCTCCCAAGCCAGTGCTGAGCTGGGCACCTTGGAGGGCACTAGATGCCAGCCAAAATAAACCAGAGGAAAAAGATGCCAAGAAAAGAATCCCTCCAAAGGTGCCCTTAAGGGTCTATTTATAGTTTTTCTGACATGGCCTGCAAATAGCGCATTCCCGCCTTTTAAAAATGCTATACGTAGCCCAAATGGGTCTGCGAACAGCCAAACTCCGCTATTTCAAGGGGTTATTAGAAGGCCTGCATGGGCATTTTGGTAAAAATGCTACAAGGCAAATCACACTCGCTACTTTCACTCGCCCCGGCTCGCGAGTGCCTCTGATGAGGCTGGCACTCGCTTCCGACCGGAGGGCATGTGAGAGTGCGCCGCCGGTAGTCGCACTCTCCACTCCCTCAAACTGATCTCGGGGCGAATGCGGGCCCGCGTGACCCACTCGCTCTCTAGCGCCCCTGCCCGCTCTGGCCTAAGCAAGTTGGGCAAGAATCTGACAACACTCGCTCGACCGACTCGCCCGGACCCCAAAATCCACACCTCCATCTTCGATCTTGCTCTGAGGGATCCACTCGGTAAATACGGGGTTGTACAGTCAGATCGGGCCCTAGAGACGACGACTGAGAGTTGGCTCGCCGAGGCAAAACCCAAGAGCTCAAAAACAAATGATTCCAAGTCTATTTGACCCCACCAACGCCTTCGGATCGGTTCGCGGGAAAATCGGCATGAACTAGGCCTGCCCGGACTGGACCCGCACGGCCCAAGCCAGTCTCACCCGACCTCAAGCTAAAACCAGCTTGCACAAGGTGCGGTACTCTCCACTTCCTCCCCCCACCCTTTTGGTTGCAGTCTGATGGTCGGAGGGCCTCAAGTGGGACATCAAAGGCTCTTGTGGCCATGGGCAACCTCCCCCCTCCTTCCTATTTCTTCCTCCCCAATCCTCATTTCAGCCATTTATGGAGACGAGGAATCCAAAATTTTGGAAACTCATGTATCCCTAACCACTCGACAAAACTTCGATTTGAAAGCTGTGTTGGATTGCAATCACAAAAATACACTTGATAGGGTATTCAATCAAAGTTCGGGTGGAATTTTGGCGGGGTCGCCATTCCACCCAAACAAAACTACCACTGTTGATTGTTGGCTTCAGAGCCTTCGATCGAGAAACTAATGCCACCAGCGGACTTGTAGCGACGAAACGAAGCTTCCCTTGAATTTTTCGTCGAGTTTCGAGTCGGCAATGTCACAACCGCCAACCACCCAACTCCGTCAAACCTGATTGGGCTGCCTTAATCTTTCCTAGGGGAAAAGTTGTCCGGCCATCAAAATTTAATCCCAGGGACAAATATCAGAAATTTCTATTCGACTCAAAAATAATTAGAAAGGTAAAGTTCACTGATAGTCTCTCTATAATAATCTACAAATTAGGGCTTACTATTTCATTTGAGGGGATCAAATGACGCGGGGTGATGCGCGCATTTTGTGCTACAATTGATTTTGGGCAAGCAAAGCCTGTGTGTTGCTCACTGGATCGCGCCCCTACTAACCACTCACCAGAACGCGCACACACGTGCCGCTCACGAGAACACGCCCCCCACGCTTCGTGCTCCACAAAGGAGCCACATGCCCCGCTCTCCACAAAGGCGCCCCTCGCACCGTTCTCCGCAAGCGAAAATTTTTGATGCGTGAAACGCACAGAAGTTCTGTGCGTTTTTAAATAGGTGGGCCCATCAGATTTTTCAGCTTTTCATTTGTTTTCACTGCGAGGGTTTTACTGCGACGGTTTCGTCTGCGCCGACGAGAGTGAAGTTGAGGGTTCTTCGCCGTTTCTTCGCCGGTTCCTCGCGACGGGATTGGCTCTATTCAACCCGTAATCTCCTCCTTCCTCCAGCCGATCCCCTCCTATCCTAAGCGAAGCTCTAAATCCCACAAACTTTACCGACGACGTGAGCATAGCTGTCGAGAGGAACCGAAGGCACCGATCCTGTCGTCGACTGCCAAGGTATGAACTTCCCACTGTTTCTGTGTTGAAGTAATGTATACATTTTGTGCTTCTTATGACTGCAAGGGTTTTAAATGTCCAGTTTTTGAAATGTCCAGTCCGTTTTTTGAACTGTTTTACAGTTCCATTTTTTCCTTGTAATTTTACAGTTCATTAAAAGAACTGTTTTACAGTTCTTTTTTTTCGTGTAATTTTACAGTTCATTTTTTGAACTGTTTTACAGTTTAAAATTAAAATGTCAAGTCCATTAACTTCAAAATTGGAGGAATGTTTTTCAGGTAAAATACTGCAAGACCGAAGTACAATGACTAATCAAATATTACAGTTTTTTATTGTTGATTACGAATTAACCACTCGACTTGAAGGCTTTTCAGCAACCTTTTCATTTCATTTATGTCAAATTGCTAGAATCCAAAGTGAACTAAAGTTTTTATTTCTTTGCACCATTTGGACAGTTTACAGTCCATAATTAGAACGAGATATATCGTCGACTTATATTTTTATAACTCATGTTTCACAATTGTAACCTAGTCCTTTTCCTTGTTTTACAGTTGTATACCTGCAGCCAGATAGACATATTTTGTCGGCATTCAAATCACAAGTAAGAGAAATTTCCTGTGATGGTCATGATTCTTGTTTTTTCTAGTTTTTTTTGGATGAGTTCTTATTTGTTGTCTAATCAGATATTTCATACTAACATATGGACTAATATGTCGAATCCTTTTTTCCCCAAAATGCAGTGTCAGGAGTCCTTACCTTAACTGTAGGTGCGCTCTGCCCACATTTGTTGCTAAGGCGCAACCATTGCTTGAGGTTATATCTGAGGAATCTAGAAGTACGCAAAATGAAGTTTGCATACTTCATTTATTCAGCGTCCCAACGATACCTCAGAACATAGCTCTTTTATATTTTATCATTCGTAGTTATAATCGTGATAAGCAGGCATTCAAATTGGGCAAATATTATGTTTCTCTCAGCACGAATGAGATTGCCCTTATTTTGGGTTTACCGAATCGCGGTATAGACTTCTCCTTTGTTAAAAAATCATTTGCTCGGGTAACCCTAAAATCTCTGACGGAGGAAATGAAGAGTCTAGTGTCGGAAGAGTGGTCTCCTACGTTGGAGAGTAGGCGTGTTGACATTTTAGTTAGGTACCTAGTAGTGATTTTTATGTTACCGCAAATGGGTCTTAAAATTCCAGCAAGTTTAATACCCATCAAAGGGGTCAGTGACTTCGTAAAATATAATTGGCCAAAGGCTATACACCAACACTTGCATGAACAGCTATCTGAGGTTAGTGGCAGGTGTGCACTTCGAGCAACTGGTGAGAACCTGGGCTACTTTGAAGGTTGCTCTGTGGTGGTAGTGGTAAGTGATATACTATTGTTTGCCTACTCATTTATTTATAGAGTCATGACTTATATAGTGTTGCAGGTTTGGCTATACGAGCATACAAAATTACAAATGGTAGTTGACAAAATTGCACGACCTAGGATATGCAGATGGTCGTCCAAATTAAGTTACAGTGTCAAAGTTTGCTTCAGTCTCGTTAGAACTCTCTGGATTGACGATCAGGTTTGTCTTACCAATTTAGTTATATTGATTGATTTTTTAATTTTTACAAATGATTTCTTATTCTTATGATTGTATTGTAGGTGAGGACTACATTCAGTAATATAACATCTGCGGAGAGTGAACTTCTTGGGAAAGAGGATGACTCTGATTTTGAGCCGGTTAAGAAAAAATCTGCGAAGGTACTTTGTCTTACCTTAACAATAAGAAATCTATTTATTTGAGACATTTGTCAACATATACATTCATGTAATAGGTTTTGCCGGTTAAAAAAGTTGTTAGGTTCGATGTCGACCTAGGAGTTACATTTGTCAACATATATCCCGACCGTTCTGCCATCAATCCTACTCTGGACAATACCCCTGTTTCTACTCTTGGAGTTACACTTGTTGATCCCACACCAGCATTGAGTCCTAGTAGTATGATACGTGATATTAAGTAGAGGGGTGATAGGAAAAAAAAGAACATGGTACGCTGACGAAGAATAAGAAGATAAAAGAAGCGGAGCAATACCCTGACAGAACTTTAATAACCACTCGCCAGCGCGAAATTATAGATTCTGTTTTGAGCTAATTTACAAAAAGGTATAAGTTTGATTGCTTAGGTTATTTTTTTAGTTATGTAAAAGCGAGTAATTTATTTACATTCTCGCAGGGATCAAACAATATTCCACTGCGGGAATGTAGTAATGAGCAGGGCATTAGTTGACGACCTACTAGGAAATGGTTGGTTGTCATACGTATATTTAAATGTCTACGTTTTAGTTTTAAGTGCCCAAAGGAAGAGATCTCTCAAACACTTCAAAAGTTTCTTATACATATCTCCCGATCATGCTGTAAGTAAACGGTTATACAAGTCAAAAGTTTCTTATATATTTTCCGATCAAGCAGTAGTTTCTTAATGTACATATATTCTATTTTAAAAACCACTCGTAATACAATGTTATGCAGTTCTACAAGAATAGTAAGTGTTCGAACAGCGAAAGACTTATAAGTCACATTACCACAGAGAATGTAAGCAAGGCGGACATACTACTCATGCCAGTACACGGACCCAGTCACTGGTGTCTTCTTGCATGCAACATGAAGCGTTGTAGATGAGATTTTTATGACTCTTTGCCACATTCGAGACATAGATCTTCCTTTTCCGCATTGGTATATTCAGTTTTTAGAACCGCTTAAATATTTTGTTAATCATTAATCAAAAAAGTAATTTCATTACGTTTGCTTGGAATAGGTAGGATCGTTCATCAAAGACGATGAGAGTGCATTGCCACCGAATATGTTGGACTGGAAGATCGAACCAGTGGAAGGAATCCCCAAGCAAAGGAACGGGATTGACTGCGGGGTGTTTGTCCTAAAATTCATGGAAGCTGCTCTGTCCACGAGTGAGATAGCATGGGAAAAAAATAAGGATTGACAAGCTTCAATGCCACGTTTTCGTGCCGAAATTGCAGTCGATTTTTTTCGTGTTTTTCATGAATTAATATTGGCCAATGTTTCGGGGCAGGAGGTAAACAAGTAAATCATGCTAGCAGTATATCTACTGCTAGCATGAATCATTCATACGTTTTTTGAGTATTGTTTATGTTGCAGCATATCATGTTTGGGGAGTAATTTAGACTTTGGTTAAAGTTAAGAGCACAACGGAACAATTTAATTTGGGTTTTAATCTCTTAAATAGGCTTTGATCATTATTTATGTTGCAGTATATTATGTTTGGAGAGTATTTTAGTTATTGTTTTTTTGTTTACTATTTTTTATCAAATCTGCATGATGATTTGCTGCTACCTTGATTAAAGCTAAGAATTTCAGTTGTTGTTTTGCATTAGCAACCTTTTCTTTTCGATCTACTTCTTAATGTCCAATATCTCTGGTTTTTTTCTCAAGAATGGTGAAGATTCAAATCTGCTAAGGATTTGCACATAAATCACTCTTTAATTCATATTGTCAAACAAATAAAAGATAGGTGAAGCTAGTACAATATCATGCATATATTATTGTGAGTACTGCTTGTGATGCTTATGCAATAACATTACAAACAATGAGTTACATAGTGATGCTTGGAGACTAATGTAGCCCTTGGTTAAATATTTGCTGTCAAATGGGCTTGAATACATCCGGAACGCTGGAAAAATTGAAAGACGGGTTAACGAACTAGTCATCATTTGAATTATCAAATGTTGGCGTGTGCGGAGGAGAAGCTTGCTGCTCTATAGACTGGCTTCCGAAGAAGTCAAACTCTTTGGTGTTTGGTGTGTCATCAACATTGATCTCTTTTCCCTTAGATCCCGCTTTACAACCTGAAAATTATTAAAACTCAAATTAGAACTTCGATTTCTAATAGGAGGAGTAATGTATATATTACCAAATAAAAATTAAATAAATTACGAGGTTTTTGTTTTCGGTTCGCTCGCTCCCAATGGTCTTTCATACGTGCACTTGGAGCTCCTTTTGGTCGCTTCATCGGGGGGTCATTCACGTCTAAATTCGTCTTTTTACTTTCACCGACATAGCCTTTCGCACAATGGCTGTCGTTAACAACCAAGTTACCAACCTTTACTGTCAGGACATTCATTGCACTTACAACATGCTCCTTTGCAATTTTAGAATTTTTCAACTTGCCGTGCCAAATCATAGCTGAATCGCATTAGATGGTTTTTAAATATCAGGTTTGATTCATGATCTGTCAGAGAAGGCGTGTCGGGTAGGTAGACGCCCTTTCTGGCATTTAAAGTAAATTTTTTAAGAACATAAAGACTTGGAATCTGTGTAGCGTTCCTTAGGTTATATATCCTTAAGATATGTTGGCATAAGATACCTTTTGTCTCAAAACCACAACAGGAACATTGTGCAGCACTGATTGCAGAATTATAATTTACATACCATCTTTTCCCTACATCGACGTAATCGTTTTGGGTTGTGATATATAAGATGTTTCAATCGTCATATCTGTTCTCATCCACCACATTCACTCCTAGGAGTGCTTTCCTGAAAGTTTTCTCAAAAGTTGCAGTACACCAGAAAAATGTATGCAACTTTTGAGAAAACTTTCAGGAAAGCACTCCTAGGAGTGAATGTGGGGGATGAGAACAGATATGACGATTGGAACATCTTATATATCACAACCCAAAACGATTACGTCGATGTAGGGAAAAGATGGTATGTAAATTATAATTCTGCAACCAGTACTGCACAGTGTTCCTGTTGTGATTTTGAGACAAAAGGTATCTTATGCCAACATATCTTAAGGATATATAACCTAAGGAACGCTAGACAGATTCCAAGTCTTTATGTTCTTAAAAAATTTACTTTAAATGCCAGAAAGGGCGTCTACCTACCCGACACGCCTTCTCTGACAGATCATGAATCAAACATGATATTTAAAAACCATCTAATGCGATTCAGCTATGATTTGACACGGCAAGTTGAAAATTCTAAAATTGCAAAGGAGCATGTTGTAAGTGCAATGAATGTCCTGACAGTAAAGGTTGGTAACATGGTTGTTAACGACAGCCATTGTGCGAAAGGCTATGTCGGTGAAAGTAAGAAGACGAATTTAGACGTGAATGACCCCCCGATGAAGCGACCAAAAGGAGCTCCAAGTGCACGTATGAAAGACCATTGGGAGCGAGCGAACCGAAAACAAAAACCTCGTAATTTATTTAATTTTTATTTGGTAATATATGCATTACTCCTATTAGAAATCGAAGTTCTAATTTGGGTTTTAATAATTTTCAGGTTGTAAAGCGGTATCTAAGGGAAAAGAGATCAATGTTGATGACACACCAAACACCAAAGAGTTCGACTTCTTCGGAAGCCAGTCTATAGAGCAGCAAGCTTCTCCTCCCCACACGTCAATATTTGATAATTCAACTGATGACTACTTCGTTAACCCGTCTTTCAATTTTTCCAGCGTTCCGGATGTATTCAAGCTCATTTGACAGCAAATATTTAACCAAGGGCTACATTAGTCTCCAAGCATCACTATGTAACTCATTGTTTGTAATGTTATTGCATAAGCATCACAAGCAATACTCACAATAATATATGCATGATATTGTACTAGCTTCACCTATCTTTTATTTGTTTGACAATATGAATTAGAGAGTGATTTATGTGCAAATCCTTAGCAGATTTGAATCTTCACCATTCTTGAGAAAAAAACCAGAGATACTGGACATTAGGAAGTAGATCGAAAAGAAAAGGTTGCTAATGCAAAACAACAACTGAAATTCTTAGCTTTAATCAAGGTAGCAGCAAATCATCATGCAGATTTGATAAAAATTAGTAAACAAAAAAACAATAACTAAAATACTCTCCAAACATAATATACTGCAACATAAATAATGATCAAAGCCTATTTAAGAGATTAAAACCCAAATTAAATTGTTCCGTTGTGCTATTAACTTTAACCAAAGTCTAAATTACTCCCCAAACATGATATGCTGCAACATAAACAATACTCAAAAAACGTATGAATGATTCATGCTAGCAGTAGATATACTGCTAGCATGATTTACTTGTTCACCTCCTGCCCCGGAACATTGGCCAATATTAATTCATGAAAAACACGAAAAAAACCGACTGCAATTTCGGCACGAAAACGTGGCATTGAAGCTTGTCAATCCTTATTTTTTTCTCATGCTATCTCACTCGTCGACAGAGCAGCTTCCATGAATTTTAGGACAAACACCCCGCAGTCAATCCTGTTCCTTTGCTTGGGGATTCCTTCCACTGGTTCGATCTTCCAGTCCAACATATTCGGTGGCAATGCACTCCCAGCGTCTTCGATGAAGGATCCTACCTATTCCAAGCAAACGTAATGGAATTACTTTTTTGATTAATGATTAGCAAAATATTTAAGCGGTTATAAAAACTGAATATACCAATGCGGAAAGGGAAGATCTATGTCTCGAATGTGGCAAAGAGTCATAAAAATCTCATCTACAACGCTTCATATTGCATACAAGAAGACACCAGTGACTGGGTGCGTGTACTGGCATGAGTAGTATGTCCGCCTTGCTTACATTCTCCGCGGTAATGTGGCTTATAAGTCTTTCGTTGTTCGAACACTTACTATTCTTGTAGAACTGCATAGCATTGTATTATGAGTGGTTTTTAAAACAGAATATATGTAAATTAAGAAACTACTGCTTGATCGGGAAATATATAAGAAACTTTTGAATTGTATAACCATTTACTTACAGCATGATCGGGAGATATGTATAAGAAACTTTTGAAGTGTTTGGGAGATCTCTTCCTTTGGGCACTTAAAACTAAAGCGTAGGCATTCAAATGTACGTCTGACAACCAACCATTTCCTAGTAGGTCGTCAACTAATGCCCTGCTCATTACTACATTCCCGAAGTGGAATATTGTTTGATCCCTACGAGAATGTAAATAAATTACTCGTTTTACATAACTAAAAAAAATAACTAAAACAATCAAACTTATACCTTTTTGTAAATTGGCTCAGAACAGAATCTATAATTTCGCGCTGGCGAGGGGTTATTAAAGCTCTGTCAGGGTATTGCTCCGCTTCTTTTATCTTCTTATTCTTCGTCAGCGTACCATGTTCCTTTTTTTTCCTGTCACCCCTCTGCTTAATATCACGTATCATACTACTAGGACTCAATGCTGGTGTGGGATCAACAAGTGTAACTCCAAGAGTAGAAACAGGGGTATTGTCCCGAGTAGGATTGATGGCAGAAAGATCGGGATATATGTTGACAAATGTAACTCCTAGGTCGACATCGAACCTAACAACTTTCTTAACCGGCAAAACCTATTACATGAATGTATATGTTGACAAATATCTCAAATAAATAGATTTCTTATTGTTAAGCTAAGACAAAGTACCTTCGCAGACTTTTTTTTAACCGGCTCAAAATTAGAGTCATCCTCTTCCCCAAGAAGTTTCCTCTCCGCAGATGTTATATCGCTGAATGTAGTCCTCACCTACAATACAATCATAAGAATAAAAAATCATTTGTAAAAATTAAAAAATCAATCAATATAACTAAATTGGTAAGACAAACCTGATCGTTAATCCAGAGAGTTCTAACGAGACTGAAACAAACTTTGACACTGTAACTTAGTTTGGACGACCATCTGCATATCCTAGGTCGTGCAATTTTGTCAACTACAATTTGTAATTTTGTATGCTCGTATAGCCAAACCTGCAACACTATATAAGTCATGACTCTATAAATAAATGAGTAGGCAAACAGTAGTATATCACTTACCACTACCACCACAGAGTAACCTTCAAAGTAGCTCAGGTTCTCACCAGGTACTCGAAGTGCACACCTGCCACTAAGCTCAGATAGTTGTTCATGCAAGTGTTGGTGTATAGCTTTTGGCCAATTATATTTTACGAAGTCACTGACCCCTTTGATGGGTATTAAACTTGCGGGAATTTTAAGACCCATTTGCGGGAACATAAAAAACCACTACTAGGTACCTAACTAAAATGTCAACACGCCTACTCTCCAACGTAGGAGACCACTCTTCCGACACTAGACTCTTCATTTCCTCCGTCAGAGATTTTAGAGTTACCCGAGCAAATGATTTTTTAACAAAGGAGAAGTCTATACCGTGATTCGGTAAATCCAAAATAAGGGCAATCTCATTCGTGCTGAGAGAAACATAATATTTACCCGATTTGAATGTCTGCTTATCACGATTATAGTTACGAATGATAAAATATAAAAGAGGTATGTTCTGAGGTATCGTTGGGACGCTGAATAAAGGAAGTATGCAAACTTCATTTAGCGTACTTCTAGATTCCTCAGATATAACCTCAAGCAATGGTTGCGCCTTATCAACAAATGTGGACAGAGTGCACCTACAGTTAAGATAAGGACTTCCTGGCACTGCATTTTGGGGAAAAAGGATTCAACATATTAGTTCATATGTTAGTATGAAATATCATATTAGACAACAAATAGGAACTCATCCAGAAAAAAACTAGAAAAAAACAAGAACCATGGCCATCACAGGAAATTTCTCTTACTTGTGATTTGAATGCCGACGAAATATGTCTATCTGGCTGCAGGTATACAACTGTAAAACAAGGAAAAAGACTATGTTACAATTGTGAAACATGAGTTATAAAAATATAAGTCAACGATTTATCTCGTTCTAATTATGGACTGTAAACAGTCCAAATGGTGCAAAGAAATAAAAACTTTAGTTCACTTTAGATTCTAGCAATTTGACATAAATGAAATGAAAAGATTGCTGAAAAGCCTTCAAGTTGAGTGGTTGATTCGAAATCAACAATAAAAAACTGTAATGTTTGATTAGTCATAGTACTTCGGTCTTGCAGTATTTTACCTGGAAAACATTCCTCCAATTTTGAAGTTAATGAACTTGACATTCTAATTTTAAACTGTAAAACAGTTCAAAAAATGAACTGTAAAATTACACGGAAAAAAAGAACTGTAAAACAGTTCTTTTAATGAACTGTAAAATTACAAGGAAAAAATGGAACTGTAAAACAGTTCAAAAAACGGACTGGACATTACAAAAACTGGACATTTAAAACCCTCGCAGTCATAAGAAGCACAAAATGTATACATTACTTCAACACAGAAACGGTGGGAAGTTCATACCTTGGCAGTCGACGACAGGATCGGAGCCTTCGGTTCCTCTCGACAGCTATGCTCGCGTCGTCGGTAAAGTTTGCGGGATTTACAGTTTCGTTTAGGATAGGAGGGGATCGGCTGGAGGAAGGAGGAGATTACGGGTTGAATAGCGCCAATCCCGTCGCGAGGAACCGGCGAAGAAACAGAGAAAAACCCTCAACTTCACTCTCGCCGGCGCAGACGAAACCGTCGCAGTAAAACCCTCGCAGTGAAAACAAATGAAAAGCTGAAAAATCTGATGGGCCCACCTATTTAAAAATGCACAGAACTTCTGTGTGTTTCACGCACCAAAAATTTTCGCCTCCACAAAGGCGTCTTGCATCCCGCTCTCCATAAAGGCGCCCAGCACACCACTCTCCACAAACACGCCGCTCACTAAAACATGCCCCACACACCGCTCAGCAGACCGCGAGCCCTACTCCAGAACATGCCATGTGTGTTGCTCTCCAGAACGCTCCTCGTGTGTAGCTCTCTAGACTACACCCCCGCGTAACGCTCTCCATCGTACCCTCACGCACAGCTCCAGACCGCACCCTGAGCGCCACTTTTCAGACCACTCTCGGTGCGTTGCTCTCCAGACAAAACTCTCGCGGTGCTCTCTCCAAACTCCCCCCCCCCCCACCCCCTCCTCCGAGCGTTGATCAACAACACGACAACATGCCCTAGAACTTGCCTTACGTGCCACACTACAGAGCACGCTCTGACATGCCCAATGATGAAAGACGCATTATTATTGCCCAGTAATCAGTAAAAAGAACAGTGGCATGTCACCATTATAGAACACTAGTAGTGGATTTTCTCAAACACCATCAACCTAGATGGTTTTTTCCCTTTTAAGTTTTTCCACAAAAAAATTAGTCAACAATATAAATGTGTACGCATTCAATTAAATCTCGGACTAGGTCAAAGATAATCTAATCTACCAAATTCAAAGAGTGTTAATCTAGCCAGAGGATCAAAAGACATCAAGTTGAAGCTATAGAGGATCAAAACCTAACCTTACTCTCTCTTATAGAAAACAGAGGATCAAAACCATCAAGTTGAAGCTATAGAGGAGCTCTCTATCAAACCACAAGAAATGAAGTCCAAGGGCTCCCCCATTCACAACACTTTCTATAACCAACAAGCCTTTGGAACCTTCCATTAACAAATCACAAGGATGACTTCCACCAAATCTGATCCCCAATCAGACATGGAGGATAGAGATGTTGGCAAAGCATAATGATGATTTTGAGAAACAATGTGGTCTTTCACTCATACGTCGCGCCCTCTACCAACGTTTTCGGTCTTTCGCTCCGCCGAATCGTGGCCCGCAGCGCTGCCTATCGTTTTCCTCGAGTCCCCACCCCAACCCCCCCCCCCCCCCCCCCCCACCCCCCACCCCCGCAGCTGGAAAGGGGGGAGTGGTGTACTGCACCATGCAGTGCAGCATCTAGTGGCTGCCAGTGCATCAGCACCCGCGCACGCATCTCGGCGCGAGTGCTGATGCACTCGCAGCCGTTGGATGTGTTGCAATGCACGGAGTAGTGCAGCACACCCCCGGCTTCCCCCCGCAGCTGCACCTTCATCCAACTGGCAGGATTTCTTTTAGACGCCCGCGCATACAGGAGACCCAGCCGGCAGCTTTTTTTTCGAGCCCCACAACAACGCCGCTATTACTTGCGGTTCAAGCAGCCACTATTAATTGCAGTTCAAGAAGCGGTTCCAACACCTGGTTCAAGCAGCCGGTTATTAGTTGAGGTTTCTTTTTTCGCACGCTCGAGAGTGGAGCACGTTCGATCCGGGATGCCGGGGTAAAGAGAGGTGATAAGGGCTGTCGAGCAGCCGGTTACTTTAACGGTTAGGAATTAGCGGATGAGGCCGAGAGAAGAGGGAAGGGAAGAAGAGAGGGGTCGCTGGCAGCGGCAACAACAGAGTTCGTCTGCCGCGGCTTAAATGTCACTCTTGCGACGGGCTTTCCTTTGATTACAAAGCTTGAGTTACAACACGAGCTAGCTCCTTTACATAGAAAAACATAAAGGGGGACAAAGGAAACTGCTGGCGGCCAGAAGAAGATGCCGCTGAGGCCGCGCGGACTGAACTGGCAAGTCGCCAAGCCGCGCGGATTGCCTTAATGAAGATGTTCGCTGCCTAAACCAACCAGGTCGTGCGGGCTATGTGCAGAGTCCGCCCGGACTGATGGGCAGCCCGCTGGTTAAGGCCGGTGGACAGGAAACTGAGGCCGCAGGGTTTGATGCGATGGTTGCCCCCGGGGGTCATCCTCCCCAAATGAGAGGTGTGGGGGCCTATTTATAGGCTCGAGGAAGAAGCTTCCCGAACTGGGCTCGATGACGTCACCCAATCTAAGTGCCAGATCGCCTCCTGTGCGGAGGACTGGAGCAGGGTACCTTCTCTTGGGCGACCCGGAGGCACCCCTTCTGCTGGGCGGCCTGGAGGCAGGTCGCCTACTGCTGGGCGGCCTGGAGGCAGGTTGCCTACTGCTGGGCGGCCTGGAGGCAGGTCGCCTACTGCTGGGCGGCCTGGAGGCAGGTCGCCTACTGCTGGGCGGCCTGGAGGCAGGTCGTCTACTGCTGGGCGACCTGGAGGCAGGTCGCCTATTGCTGGGCGACCTGGAGGAAGGTCTCCTACTGCCTAGAAGAGGCGAGTCCGCCACCTATTGACGGACTGAAGCTGAATCCGCGCTGCGCTGTGTGGCCTGATGAGTAGCTCTCCTACTGTTGGGAAGAAGCTGATGCTGCGAAGCTGAAGTGCTTCTGGCGGATTGAATAATGAGTCCGCCTAGTATATGGAGGACAGGGTGAGTCCTCCTCTGCTGCTGGATGAAGCGAGTCCGCCACCTTCTGGCGGACTGAGGTTGAGTCTGTGCGGCCTGATGGGGAGTCCGCCTGCTGCAGGGCGGAGCAAGTTCTCCCTCCTCATGCGGGCTGAGACCGAGCCCGCTACCCGTTGGCGGATAGCTAGTCGTCCACTGCTTCTGGGCGATTTGGAGCAGGGGGCCTTCTCCCGAGCGACCTGGAGCAGGTCGCCTCTGTTGTTGGCGAGAGGAAGGAGCAGGTCGTCCCTGCTGCTGAAGTCTCCTGCGGACGACCTGGAGAAGTAGGTCGCCTCTACTGCTGGCAAGCTGAAAGGGTATCCGCCTACGTCAAGGCGGACTGAAGCAAACTGGGATGTTGTCCGCGCCTGTAGAAGACAGAGCGATATCGCCTGGCGACTACCGCTATCATCAGGCGATGGCGCGACTAGGCCACTTAGCCGCGCGACCTGCAGGAGCGGGCTGAAGAAGCAGGCCGCTCCTCTTGCCCACCATGTGGCTACCTAGCGGTATGGGTGGATAGGTTTGGGAGTCCGCCCAAGAAGAGCTATCACCTGGCGATATAAATATCGCCGATCGATAGCGCGGTTAGAAAATCTAACCGCGCGGCTTGCCTAACAGCTGGCCGCGAACCCCCGTAAAGAGCCGGAGGAGTCCGCGACTTGCGAGCAAGACGCCCCGAAGAAGATCACCGATTTATGGGTTAACATGATCTCCGCACTTTTTTAAGTTTGCAGGAAACTTCGAAAATTGAGAGATAACTCCTAAAATCGTGATCCACCCCTCAGAGATCTGGTAGAAAACAAATGGCAGGGAGAGATAGAACTTGATGTCTCTCCTCAGAAGGGTCTGTAAACTTATTTTTCTCTTGCCAAGGAGAAGAGTTTAAAAGAAAAAAATACATCTCGTGTGTACCTGATTTGCTCTTGCAAAACAAAGAAGACTTGTGAATGTCTTCTATTGAGCTCTGCAAAACAAAATAACTTGTAAGTATCTGAAGGAAACTTGCAAACACCTGCTAATTTCTGCAAGAAGAAGATTAAGAAGCAGATATGAAAGAAAAATGACTTGCAAGTACCTGAGGGAACTTGCAAATATTAACAAGAAGAGTAAGAAGCAGATATGATAGAATAATAACTTGCAAGTACCAGAAGGGAACTTGCAAACATCTGTTAATCTCTGCAAAAAGAAGAGTAAGAAACAGATATGAAAGAAAAATAACTTGCAAGTACCTGAATTAAACTTGCAAATATCTGTTAATCTCTGAAAAAAGAAAAGTAAGAAGCAGACATGAAAGAAAAATAACTTGTAAGTACCTGAGGGGAACTTGCAGACATCTGTTAATCTCTGCAAGAAGAAGAGTAAGAAGCAGATATGAAAGAAAAATAACTTGCAAATACCTGAAGGGAACTTGCAAGTATCAGCTAATCTCTGCAAAAAGAAAAGTGAGAAGCAAATATGAAAGAAAAATAACTTGCAAGTATCTGAAAGAAACTTGCAAATATCTGTTAATCTCTGCAAAAAGGAACTTGCAAATGTTGATGCGGTAAGTAAGATATAATTGGATAGCAGAAAAAATATCCGACAAACTCTGTTATTAATTGAATAAAAAACTGAGTAGAATCAAGTAGAGATAAAACCACAACAATGATCTTCTTGCGTGGTCAGATATGATATCCTCAATATAAAATTCAGATCAGCCAGATGAAACCACTTTGACTAAACTTTTAGCCGAATGGTTTGCCGACAAGGAGAACCAGATTCCCTATCTATCAATTGGTGTCAGAAACATCCAATACGAGTAGTAAAGACATTGTTAATCATCATCTGACAAAGCTTTATGCAAGTCGAGTATGTAAAGCGAGTATAAGCAAGAAAGATGGTGTCGCAAATCTTTTGGACAGGTCGGATTTAACTTGTTAACCTGAAAGAAGGCAGTTCAAAAAAGAGGTTTACACCCGATTATGACCAATAAGGTTGGGTGCGCCCCATGTGTTTCCCGGGGGCTAAAACATTGCCCGCTCAAGAAAGGTCATCAAAAGTGTATTCCAACTAGGAGCAGACTAACCGCGCTCCCCCGGAAGGGCACGAAGAAGAAAAAATGCAAAAATCATAAGAAGGAACGACGGACGCACTACTCTCATGCCTCGGGCTAGAAGCATTGCTGGTCAGCTATACCAGGTGCGCCAAATGGTTTATAGCATTGTTTGTCTTTGGAAAGATCAGCAATGTTGTGGGTCCCGCGAAGGAACGGCTTGAGAGTACCTCAGAGTGTTCGACTATTACAGTTGTGAGAAGATCGTAGAGACAAGGCTACACTTGAACGTCATTGCTTGTCAAGCAACAATCATCTTAGCTGTAATGTATCCCTAGCGGAGCACAGTAGAGCTAATACACTAGGACCTCCCTTGATGCGCGTTGTGTGTTAGATACCGGCTGGGATCTGAAGCCCTGAAGTCCGCCTGCACAGATTGGACGGCTCCCACTGCACATATGCGATCACTCCCCGCAAATGTGGTCATGGTGGTATTACGCCAGAGATCAACCTATGGGGGGCCAAGCAAGACTCAGCGATATCTCGTTGGTTCAGCGATCCCTTTGGCAAAGAGAAAATAAAGAGGAGACACTCAAAAAAGGAAAAGTGTCAGTAGGGGATCTCTGACGTAAAATTATTGAAATGAATGAAAGAGAACTTAGAAATGTTCAGAACATATGTAAGAGAAATGTTCAAAATGGAAAACAAAACTGATCAGCAAGATCGCGAAGAACTTTTGGAACTTTGTCATGTCCGTCTTCATCTCAGAATAGATCTCCAAGGGTTCCTACGTCATCCGCATCGATGCACTCGCTAATATTGAAGTTGACATTGTTGCCGATTTGGTTCACTCCCTTTGAGCCGACCGGAATGTCTGCTACTTCTTTGTCTTTCGAAGTAGACGGATCAGAGTGGTCATTCTTCTGGAATAAGTCACACAACTTGCCCTACTTCAGCATTCTTTCCAACAATTGACGAAGTGCTCGGCAATTTTCGGTTGGATGCTCTTTCTCTTTATGGAATTTGCAGTAGGGATCCAAATCTTTGGATTTATGATCTGCGGGCTGAAAAGGCCTCTGCTAGCTTTTCTTATCTTTCATGACTTGAATTACTTCTTGCATAACTTGGTCCACATCAGATTCTGGAAAGTTATCACCTTGTTGTTGGTAAACGGAAGCTGCTTGCGGAGCTAGTGCCGGATAAGAAGGAGCTGGCAATTGTAATCTCTGGCCTTGGGAATGATCTCGGCTTGGGAAGAGTTGATGACGTCGGAAGTTCCTTCCTTTCCTTGCTCGTGGTTGAAAATCCTTCGGAGGAGACTTTGGAGGTTGCCCGTACGAAAAAGAAGAATTTTTCTCTGTTACGAGCCTGAAGACATAGTTCGGATTGCTCTTTTCACCTCGTATGTATAAATTGACAAGACTGATCATCTCCTGGTATGTCCTTGGCATTCGGATATTAGCTTCGAATTTACGTGGTCTTTCCCTTAAACCACCTATTAGAGCGACTCGGTACATTTCTGGATCGACGTTTTCAATCTCAAGAATCTCTTTTTGAAAACGATCCACAAAATGAGCCCAAGTCTCATTTCCCCGCTGCCTGATCTCAAACAGGGCTTCTGGACCGCACTTCCTCTTTGTAGAGGTAGAAAACCTGAGCAGAAGTTCTCTTCGCAAATCAGCAAAGGAAGCGATGGACTGAGGACGTAATCCATAGAACCACTCCCTCGTTTGTCCATCAAAGGACGTTACGAGGAGTTTGCACCTGGTAACATCTGTAAGGGTCTTGAGAGCGACGACTGACTCAAAAGCTTGCAAGTGTGCGATTGGGTCAGACTCCCCAGTGTAAACTAGTAACCGCGGCTCTCTGAAGTGAGCTGGTGTTGATTCTTGTCGGATACTATCTGTAAATGGCGATGCCTCTTCCTGCTTCCCTAACACATAAGGGAAAGGAAAAAATGGAGCATAAGCTGTAGTTGAAAAAGGAGAGGGAGGATAAAAAGGAAAGTTGCTGCGGGAACTGAAGAATAGGGATGACTTCCCTGAAAATTCAAGAATCTTGCTGGACTTCCCCGGGAAACTCCCTGGAAGAAGTTTTGACGAGCTATAAACTCGTCATTTTGAGACCGCAAAGGAGCTGCGACCTGCCATGGCGGGTAGGTTGCTGGACAGGTTGGTGGATTAGCTGGAGGATAGATTTGCAGATTCCCCAAAGCTGGTGTCGGGTTGACTGGAGGAACCGGCGCTGCTGTTGGTTGCATCTTTAATCGATGCGTGATATTAGCTAGAGTACGGTTGATTGCCTGGAACTGTTAGGAGGTTTCCCGACACAATTGCTCCAAGACTTCCCAGAGAGGATCTTCACTAGGACTTGAAGGAGCAAGGTTCTCGGCAGGTTGATGATCTGTCATGGCTAACCGTTGGATTTCACCGTCTGTTCAAAATCTGAAAGCTGCGTGTTAACTGTTGATGCAAAAATGCCTCTGCACGCTCGAGAGTGGAGCACGCTCGATCCAGGATGTAGGGGTAAAGAGAGGTGATAAGGGCTGTCGAGCAGCCGGTTACTTTAACGGTTAGGAATTAGCGTATGAGGCAGGGAGAAGAGGGAAAGGAAGAAGAGAGGGGCCGCTGGCAACGGCAACAACAGAGTTCGTCCGCCGCGACTTAAATGTCACTTTTGCGAAGGGCTTTCCTTTGATTACAAAACTTGAGTTACAACACGAGCTAGCTCCTTTACATAGAAAAACATGAAGGGGAACAAAGGAAACTGCTGGCGGCCAGAAGAAGAAGCCGCTGAGGCCGCAAGGACTGAACTGGCAAGTCGCCAAGCCGCACGGACTGCCTTGATGAAGTTGTTCGCCACCTTAACCCGCCAGGTCGTGCAGGCTATCTGCGGAGTCCGCCCGGACTGATGGGCAGACCACTGGTTAAGGCCGGCGGACAGGAAATTGAGGCCCCATGGTTTGATGCGATGGTTGCCCCCGGGGTCGTCCTCCCCAAAGGAGAGGTGTGGGGGCCTATTTATAGGCTCGAGGAAGAAACTTCCAGAACTGGGCTTGATGACGTCACCCAATCTAAGTGTCAGATCGCCTCTTATGCGACGGACTGGAGCAGGGCACCTTCTCCTGGGCGGCCTGGGGGCAGGTCGCCTACTGCTGGGCGGCCTGGAGGCAGGTCGCCTACTGCTGGGCGACCTGGAGGCAGGTGGCCTACTGCTGGGCGGCCTGGAGGCAGGTCGCCTACTGTCGGGTGACCTGCAGGCAGGTCGCCTACTGCCTAGAAGAGGCGAGTCTGCCACCTATTGACGAACTGAAGTTGAATCCGCGTTGTGTTGTGTGGCTTGATGAGTAGCTCGCCTACTGCTGGGAAGAAGCCGATGTTGGGAAGCTGAAGTGCTTCTGGCGGATTGAATAATGAGTCTGCCTAGCACATGGCGGACAGGGTGAGTCCGCCTCTGCTGCTGGATGAAGTGAGTCTGCCACCTTCTAACAGACTGAGGTTGAGTCTGCGCTACTGTGCGGCCTGATGAGGAGTCCGCCTGCTGCAGGGCGGAGCAAGTTCACCCTCCTCAGGCGGACTAAGACCGAGTCCGCTACCCGTTGGCGAATAGCTAGTCGTCCACTGCTTCTGGGCGATTTAGAGCAGGGGGCCTTCTCCTGGGCGACCTGGAGCAGGTCGCCTCTGCTGTTGGCGAGCTGAAGGAGCAGGTCGTCCCTGCTGCTGAAGTCTCCTGCTGGGCGACCTGAAGAAGTAGGTCGCCTCTGCTGTTGGCGAGCTGAAAGGGTATCCGCCTACGTCAAGGCGGACTGAAGCAGACTGGGATGTTGTCCGCACCTGTAGAAGAAAGAGCGATAGCACCTAGCGACTACCGCTATCGCCAAGCGAGTACCGTTATCGCGGGGCGATGGCGCGGTTAGGCCACTTAGCCACGCGACCTGCAGGAGCGGGCTGAAGAAGCAGGCCGCGCCTACTGCCGAGCATGCGGCTACCTAGCGGTCTGGGCGGATAGGCTTGGGAGTCCGCCCAAGAAGAGCTATCACCTGGCGATATCAATATCTTCGGTCGATAGCGCGGTTAGAAAATCTAGCCGCGCGGCTTGCCTAACAGCTGGTCGCGAACCCCAGGGAAGAGCCGGAGGAATCCGCGACTTGCGAGCAAGCCGCCCCGAAGAGGATCGCCAATTTCTGGGTTAACAGTATACAACCATCACTCCTATTTTAGTAACATCAATCTCTTTCACCCATCTGGCGTCCACATTTTTTTACTGCCTCCAACACGGGGGCGCACAAACACTTAGAGTAATTTTTTTGGTGTCATAATTAAGCGACGACGCGGCTCTCGCAAAAACTGCCAATCAGCCTCCTCGGAAGATTTTAGTTGTCCCATCATCTGCTCTCTCGCGTGCTACTTCCGCCCGCACGATGACTGACACTTCAGATCTCTTGGCAGCTCTTCAAGATTTCGTGACCTCCATCGAGACCGGCTTTCAGGATGCAAAATAACGCCATCTGGACGTTGAAGCATGTCATCGGGACAATATTGTCTTCCTCACCCCCAAGCTTAATGAGTTGACCGTCGCACTTCTCGTGATCATCACTCCACCTACGGATCACGCCAGCTCCAGTCAGGCGCCTCTGCCTACGCCGCTTATCCGCCACGAGCCACCGACCCTTCCTCCGACAAGACATGGCTATGCAGGCGCGCTACACCAGGTTGTACTTCCCCACCTATGATGGTAAATAAGATCCATTGGTCTGGTTCACCAAGTGTGAGCAATTCTTCGGCCACCAACAAATTCCAGTCGCAGAGCGACTTCCTCTCGCCTCTTTTCGCCTACTCGACTCAGCTCTGCTTTGGGCCACATGTCTCCTCACCGACCAGTCAGGCCTGACATGGGACGACTTCAAGCGCCATTGCAACCTACGTTTCGGCTCGCCTATCCGCAGTATAAAAACCCATGTTTTGATAAACAAAAAAAAGTAAACTTATTAAGCTAAGGGAAAATTTGTAATTAAAAAAAGAGCCCCTATCCTCTTAATCCTAAAACCTGAGCCAGCCCCCCACTCTCGATTATTTCAACCCGTCGGCCAGGTCTCCCGCGACTTCCGCGCCTCACAGTCTTCCCGCCCGCACCCTCCGGTCCCGATTCCGCCTCTTGCGTGCCAAGCCGCTCCCGTTTCTCCTTCTTGTGGTCGGCAACCACCTCCTCTAGGGCCGACACCTCCCCCTCTTGCTTCTTTTCTGCCTCCTGCTCCTCCTGTCGGGGCTGACAACCTCCTTCCTAGAGGTCAGCAGCCCTTCTTGCTCCTAGGGGGCCGGCAGCAGCCATCTTTCTCCTCTAGAGATGTCGACATCAGTTGCGTTCTCCTTCTACCCTCCTCTCGAGGCCGGCAACCGCCTCATCTTCCTCTGGCAACTCGTTTTTTCTGTTCGACAGCCCTAATTTCTCTGATTCCTCGTTGTTTTGACCAGTGATTGCAAGTAGAGAGCCTAGGGTTCGCTCCATTTCCCCCTCTACTCGAATTTTGGACTCGGATTTGGCTTTTTGGGCCCGATTTTGGACTCCTTTGGTAAGATTCTCCTCTTGTTCCCCCTTTATTCTTATTTCCTGGAACTTCGGAATTATTTGTCTTCAAATTGTGTTTAACTTCTGTTTCATGATTTTTGACCCAAGTAATCGTCTATCCTCGTTGTATTTGTGTTTTCCAGCGTCGTTCATTGCATCAATTGGAGGGATCGTGAAGAAGCCCTCTTCGATTTAGGGTTTCCGTAACCTAAGAGCCGCCAAGGCTCTCATGTTTTAGGCCTTGTGAAATTTATTATTTGTGCTACCGTTAGGGTTTCTCAAAATTCAATGTCATCTATGATTGTGCTTCAACATGTCTAAAATAAATTTTCCAATTTTGCTTGTGTCGCTCAACCACATCCGTAGGTTTCAGCTTCCTTAAGACAAGTAGAGATGCTTCCTTAAGACAAGTAGAGATTTTTCTCTCTTGCAAACATTGAACTTCATTGCTTTGTCTGTACTTAAGAATCTATGATTTCACCCTGGAATGTTTGTTTTACCAAATAAGTTTAAATCTTGAATATCCAATTTGATAAGTTAATAATTTGTGGTTTAATAGGTTTGGAACTACATGAATTTGTGATTGTAGATAATTTCTGTTTGGATATTTACTTAGACAAGTGATGTACTCAATTGAGATATAATTGGAAGAATGATAGATTGTTGGACATACGTATTAAGTGTCATAATAATAATTGATAATATTTCTTATTAGCAAACAAAGATGATTGTGATTTTAAATAATGCTCGGATCATACACATGTTTACTTGGAAGATAATTGTGTCTTAAAATGGATTAAACTAATTGAATACATATTATCTTAGAATAGATTAAACTAATCTTATCACTCGTGAATACTTGAACCCGCAAAAATGTAAAGCTCTCTATCTAGTTTCTTTTGTGTCATCGAATCTTTTCTTATGTTTGTCTGGTTGCAAAACATGAATAAAGTTTGTTCTTGATCTGATCTTTTCATTTAAGTGAATATGTTTCTGTTATAATCACTAAAATATGAATCTTTTAACTCAATAATATCTTAATCAAACATTAAAAGGTAGTGTTTAATTGGCGCATCTCTTTGCTTGCATGGTCACGACAAGCAAGAATTTTTTTAATAAGATTTGCTTCTAAACTTGAGTGTGAACCATGTGCACCCACTATAAAACACTTACACTCTTCATTGATTACAACTTATGATATTGCATGAACCATTATATGTTATGCTTCGCAGTAGTCTAACAATTTAACTTTTTTTGTTTGACTCATTTACTTACTTGTCTTGTTCGTTTTGCTTCATGAAAATTGGCACACATACATTTTTGTTTCTCCTACTAGTTTTGTACATTACCTTATGTTATCAATGTTCAGATGTTTTTTCTTCTTGTTTTGGATTTGTATTAGCATTCATGTCTGCGTCGTCTGCTTCCTGAGCCTGATCTGCGTCAAGCTTCAGGTTTTGTGTTATCGTTTCATTTCTTTTATTGTTAGACATTTCTTTTATGTAATAATTTTAGTCAATAAATCATGGACAACTGCGAGGTTAAATATTATATGTACTAGAATTTAATATTGTTTGTATGTTCATTCATCTAAGTCTGCATTGCATGACATTCGTATCTTAATTTGAATCAAGAGTTTTAATAAAATGTGCGTGCATCTGTTTCTCACTATCATGTTTTAAAGCTTCCGTATAAAAATAAACTGTTTTCCTTCAAATTAATTATTTTAAACCTAATTATCAATATCTCTGCTCTCACCTTACAGACATGGATTTTCTTTCCGCTCATACTTGTGGCATCACAACTCGCCCCAAAGCGCACTCTGACTTTTATTGAGACGGGTCGTGACACGCAGTAACCCCCTCGGTGCTCTTATGACACTCTGTCAAATGGGCATAGTGGTCGATTACTTGGAGTAGTTCCAGATCCTCCCGGCCCATGTCACACTACCCTCAGCAATGCAAGTCAACATTTTCACCGCCGGACTTCAAGAATGCTTACGATTGGATGTTGAATATGAGTCCCCGCCCGACTTAGAGATTGATATGAGTCTCGCCAGACTATGCGACCGCCACCTCTAGTTGGCCTGTGAGCCCTACTTGCCCACCGACATCAGCACTCAACAGGGATGCCTCGGGGGCCCTCCCTCCCCTCCGGTCCATCACTTATCTCGAATCGAGATGTTGGACCACTACGCTCAGGCTTTATGTTTTAACTACGACGAGCAGTACACTCGCGGACACAGATGCAAGAAGCTTTTCAACCTTGACGTTGAGGACTCGGACAAGGAAGGCATCGGGTGACGCTCGCCTTTGCGTGCTCTCCCTCGAGCTTGGGGACAAGCTCTTTTTGGACAGTGGGAGTGATGTTATGGTCAATGTTCTGTTATGGGCAACGTTCTTATTATATCGAGTTGTGTGATAGTATTATTAGTAGGTGTCGTATCGTGCGATATTATTAGTAGTGTTTTTATATTTTAATGTTCCCTCGTATTTACGGGTGTGCCACTCGGGATCCTATAAATAGACATTAGTCTTTGTATCAAGTCAGGAATGAATGAAGTTCTAATTATTGTCCTTGTTATGAGATCTTAGTGGCTCTCTCCTCCAACAATCAACCCCGCTTAGGCAGATGCGGTTCCGGCTCCACAGTTTCCTCCCCCACCATCACCTTCTCCATCTCCAGCAACATTACGAGACCCGTAACAGTCACCCTCGAGTTTTAATTTTTACACGCTTCTCTTTGGTCCTGATAAAATGATTCTTTATCCCATAATGTTGGCGAAGGAACAATTTCATGTTTCTCTGGTATATGACTTTCTTCTATATTGCATGTCTCATCCTTTCCTCACAATCTACTACCAATTGGCCATATAATTATATACTTAACTCTTCTATGATTTGTTTCACAATATAGTGCTTTTCAGATCCATATAGCCGACCCCACTATGGTGGGATAAATGCTTGAGTGTTATTGTTGTTATTATGCTTTTCAGAATCATATTATAAAGCAGTGCATTGGCAGTGGTAAAAACTACGAGGGATTGCACCTCTTAGAGGAGTTGAACCTGACAGATTTTTCCACCTCCAGTGTTCCCTCATGTGTTGATGTTCGGAAATAGCACCAACGTCTCGGACATTTCCACTGCCTTATCTTCAAACTTTGCTCCTAATTTTTTGTTGTTTACTTAAATATTTTACTTGTGATATTTGTGTCAAAACATGTTTATCATTGTCAAAGTGGTGTTTCTTTACCTAGTATTTATTTGTTTCATGTTATTAATACTGATGTTTGGGGTTCTTCCCCTATGTCATCATCCCCTTCCAATCGTTTCTTCAATACTATATGTTTATTTATTTACCTTCGTACCCCTAATTTGTGAGAAACTATTTTGCACTAAAGTTAATAGAAGTGTCAAGGAATTTCAAAAACCAAAAAGCAGTAACTATTAATGAAGAGGGTATCATTAAATTCAGATTATTAGACAAATATCAGATAATACCAGAAGATGTTCTGCTTTCTGTCTGTAATATTCCGACATTCTGTCATCAAGCATGCTTGAGAGTCGGATGAGGTTGATGGTTGAAACCGAGTTTCCAGATGGCTCGGCTCCATCATAATCCTCCTTCACCCGAAGCAGGATAGAAGGATCTTCACCTGGTGTATTGAAATAGCCTCCACCTTCGGCGTCCAGAAACAAGTCATCCTGGAAAATGCACCTTACATATATAAATGGAAATAATTATAAAAAAAATCTCCGGCGACTTTGCACGATTCAGGGACTTCTTTAAAAAAGCATACCCACGCAACGAAGGTCCGGGGAAGGGTCCCACTACAAGGATGAAATTTAGGCAAACCTTACCCTGTATTTTTGCAAGAGGCTGCTTCCAAGACTCAATCCAGTGATCTCAAGGTCGCACGACAACACTCCATCCGGCACGCAAAAGCTCCCCTTCAATTCAGAGACTTCTTTATCTTTCAAAATTATCAAAACCTCCCCTCTAAGCATGCATTGTTAACATGCATGGATATTAACAATGTAAACTTAGGGGTGGAGGTTTTGCTAATTTTAAAAGATAAAGGGGAGCTCCTAGTAATTATGCAATGTTGGAATGGAGGTCCCAGTAAATAATTCTATATAAACACAACATAGAAAAGGCTTCAGTGAATCAATCACCATGGTCGATTTACCTGAGTAGCTTGTAATTTAATTGCCCAGGCCAACCAGCTGATTCTACCACCGCATTCATACAGATCCAGCAAGGCTGAGATTAGAAAAGCATAATCATCCAAGAACCCAGGTGCACTTGATGGTCCATTTCTGAAACTATGCTGAAGCCTTTTTGTGTTTGCATCATAAAGTTTACTCTTTATGAAAAATGCTGCTCTTTCTGCAACTTCCAGGTAATCATTTGGCTGAGCCCATTGCATAAAGCATTACACAAAGATGTTGTATAAGCATTGCAATAGGAAAAAGGTAAATATCAAACAAAATAATAGCATGTACTAATTAAAAATAAACATAACCAATGGAGTGCACTAGACATGTTCAAAGAGAAAAACAAAACAAAAACTTGGAAGAAAGTTTACCTCAGTCCTTAACTATGAGTCATGTTTTTGAGTATTATTATGTGTATTATGTGGCCACCTTTTGTTGTATTATTTTTGTTGTAAAAGCTCAAAGCTTGTATGTATTCCTCAGTAGTCAAAATACAAGGGGAGAATACAAATATATAGGAAAGAGGAGAGAAGAAAGAATCATATACAAGATGTGGGACTAAAAGAAGAGAAGAGAGAAACAAAGAAAGAGGGCCCAATAATGGGCCCTTTACATGAGCTTTTCCAATACTCCCCCGCAAGCTGGAGCGTACAAATCGTATGCGCCAAGCTTGGATAGGCACCGATAGAAGAGGGTACTTGGTAGAGCTTTTGTGAGGACGTCCGCGACCTGTTCAGTACCCGGAACATGCTTGAGCTCGATCTTCTTCATGTGCACTTTCTCTCGGATGAAATGACAATCTACCTCAATGTGTTTCGTTCTTTCGTGAAAGACCGGGTTCATAGCAATATGTATAGCAGCTTGACTATCACATAGGAGGAGAGCTGGTGAGGATAGTCGAACACCAAGGTCGGTAAGGAGACTCTCAATCCATGTGAGTTCCGACACCACAGCCGCCATTGCCCGATATTCTGCTTCTGCTGAGGATCGAGCAACCACAGCTTGTTTCTTGCTCCGCCAAGTAATCAGATGTCCTCCAAAATACGTGCAAAACCCGCTAGTAGATCGTCGATCATCGAGGGAGCCTGCGTAGTCGGCATCAGAGTATGCCACTAGTGTAGGAATGGAAGATGAGGTTTTGTACACAAGTCCTTGACCAGGAGCTGTCTTGAGATAGCTGAGAATGTGTTCCACAGCTTGAAGATGAGAACATCGAGGAGAATGCATGTAGCGACTAACAAGTCCCACGGCGAAGGATATATCAGGTCTTGTTACTGTCAGGTAGATAAGTTTCCCAACAAGACGACGGTAATATTCTGGATTTTGTAGAAGAGAATCAGAATCTGAGCCCTGAGCACATAGTTTGTGATTAGCATCCATGAGAGTGTTTACAGGTTTGCAGCCAGAGTAGCCTGAATCATGAAGAAGATCCAGGCAATATTTGCGCTGAGAGAGAACCAGACCATCGGACCGTCTAGCCACTTCCAGACCCAGGAAGTACTGAAGATGTCTCAGATCCTTAGTTTGGAAGACGGAGCTTAGATGTTGCTTAACGGTCTGTATGTCGTCCAGGTCGTTTCCAGTAATAATGATGTCGTCGACATATACCAATAGGAGGACGTACCCGTTTCCCGGTGGCGAGTAAACAACGAGAAGTCGGCCGAGCTTCGAGTGAAGCCAATTGCCCAGAGAGCTTTGCTGAACTTGTCGAACCATGCCCGAGGTGATTGTTTGAGACCATATAGCGATTTGAGAAGGTGGCATACCCGAGGCTCCCCCGTGGTCTCAAACCCGGGAGGTTGTTGCATGTAAACCATTTCCTGAAGGTCACCATTCAGAAAAGCATTCTTGACGTCGAGTTGAAATAAGGGTCATTGGCGATGGAAAGCCACGGAGATGAGAATGCGGACGGTGTTGAGCTTGGCGACCGGAGAGAAAGTCTCATCATAGTCGAGACCCTGTTGCTGGGTGAAGCCACGAGCAACGAGACGAGCCTTGAGTCGGTCAATGGTCCCATCAGGAGCATGTTTGATGACGAACACCCATTTGCACCCAACGGGTTTCTGGCCGGGAGGAAGTGGAACCAGGGACCACGTCTGGTTGGCCCAAAGAGCAGCCATCTCGTCTTCCATGGCAGCGCGCCACCCAGGATGTTGAAGAGCAGCCTGTACGGAAGTAGGAATAGCAACCGAGGAGAGGGAAGTAGCCAATTTCCGAAGAGGTGGAGAGAGACGATGTAGAGAAACATAGTTAGTCATCGGATGAGTTGTAGAGGCGGGCACCGGAGTAGCAGAACACGAAAAAGCCGAGGTCGAAGCCGACTGCATAGGGGCAACGGGAGGAAGAGGGCAGCGAGTATAGACCCGAATGACGGGCGGCCGAGGAGGGTCAATAGTGGGAGGGGCCGAGGGAGGGTTGGAGGGGAGTCGACGGGGATAACCGGCCGGGGGATGGAGGGTGGTGGAGTGGGTGATGGGAGAAGTGGGGGGAACGGAGGAGGGAAAAAGGGTTGATCCTCCCGAAAAGTAACATCAGCAGAAACAGAGACCTTTCGGGTAGCCGGAGAATAACAGACATAGCCCTTTTGGGTGCGGGAGTAGCCGACGAAAATGTGTTTGGCCGCACGGGGATCGAGTTTATCGATAGTGGGGCCCAGGGTATGGACAAAACAGGTACAACCAAAAACCCGAGGTGTAAGAGGAAAGGCGGGTGCAGAGGGAAAAAGGAGGCTGAAGGGGGTAGCATTCTGGAGAACCGGAGATGGGAGACGGTTGATATGAAAACACGCAGTGGAGACCGCAAAGTTCCAGAAGATTTTGGGAACATTCATGTGAAGCATGAGGGAGCGAGCAACATCGAGAAGGTGTCGGTTCTTCCTTTCTGCGACCCCGTTTTGTTGAGGGGTGTAGGGACACGATGTCTGATGAATAAAACCGAAGTCGGCGCAGAGAGTGCAAACTCGTGGCTAGTGTACTCTTGGGCATTATCAGAGCGGAATGTTTTGATAGTAGTAGAGAATTGCGTATGAGTTTCGAGCACAAAAGCCTGAAAGACCCGAGGAAGCTCTGAGCGATCATAAATGAGATACAACCAGCTGGTGCGAGAGTAATCGTCAATAAAAGTTATAAAGTAACGATAACCAGAGATACTTGGAATCTTATACGGTCCCCAAATATCAGAATGTATTAGATCAAAAGGAGCAGAGCTCCGAGTACAATGTGCTGGATAAGAAGAACGTGGCAGTTTGCCGAGAATACAGGAATCACATTTAAAAGCAGGAAGGGAGACGTCAGGAAGCGCCTTCTAGAGAATAGGTAAAAGGGCATGCCCAAGACAACAATGCCAGTTAGTAGAGGAGACAGAGGAAAGGGCGGTAGGAGAGACATCGAGGAGGTAGAGCCCGTTCTGCAGCCGACCCCTACCAATGGTAATCTGCGTCTGCCGATCCTATATCAAAAAACCAGACGAGGTGAAGGTGATATATCAGTTCATATCATTAGTAAGACGGCCAACAGAGAGTAAATTAAATGGTGAGGCCGGCACATAAAGAGCGGAACGAAGAGAGAGAGAGAGTGGTGGATGAAGAGATCAGCACATCCAGAGACCGGAACAAGCGCATCGTTAGCCACAGTAATAGACGGGGGATGAGGAGCATCCGAGAACCGTGGCGGCAGCAAAGAGGTGATGTGGTGGGTGGCTTCCAGTCCAGGATCCAACGAGAACGAGAGGAAAGACAGGCAGTACCTGTAATGGAGGATGAAGCAATACCTGCAGGAGAGGTGGAGGCAACTGAAGCAGATGGAGGGATGAGGAGCCCCTGGAGGTGTTGAAGCTGAAGGCGAAGAGCCTCAAGGTCCGTACCAGTGGGTGGAGAGCTATCAGTAACAGCAGAAGTAGGCGGGCGAGGAGGGTATCCATGTTTCTTATGACAAACCGCTTCAGTGTGGCCATCCCGGCCGCAGTAGGTGCACTTGGGCCGACCTCGACCACCACGGCCCCGTCCACGGGAGCCCGTACGTCCACCTCGAGGAAGAGATGGGTGGGGAAGTAAGGGAGGAAGGGCCTGTTGAAGAAGAGCCGACGAGGGTGGTGCAGAAGCCTCTGGTGGAGGTGGTACGCGAAGTAACATAGAGCAGACATCGGAGAGGAAGGGGTAGCAGGTGATGTCAGAACCTGGGCCCGGATACTGTGAAGGTGCGGCGGGACTCGAGCCATAATCATAGCAATACAAACCGCCTCCTTCTAGGCTCGTTGAGTAGCGAGATCAGGAGTAGAGGGCTGGTGCTGAATCCAGGCCTCCGTGAGAGTTTTAGCCCGGGCCACAAAGGAGGTCATGTCCATAGCTTTGCCAATATCCAAAGCTTGAAGATCGGTGATGATGTCAAAAAGGTGTTGAAGGCTGTCCTTGCCCGAGTACAAGGAATGGAGTTCATCCCACATTGCTTTGGCGGTCTCATGATACATAATCATCTGGTATGGCTCACCCACCACCGAGTTCAGGATCCAGGTCTGGACGCGACCGTCATTCCGTAGCCATTCATCAGTAGGAGTGGGAGGTCCCTGGGTAAGGTGACGCGCAAGGCCCTTGGCTTGCAATACCCGCCGAACAGAGTGAACCCAGGGGATGAAATTTGACTTGCCGGAGAGGGAAAGAGTAGTGATCCGAAGCTCATCGCGGAGTTCGGGAGAAGGAGCCACGGAGGCCGCCAGGGGTTGAGCGGTAGTAGAGTCAGTAGAGGACATGGCGACCTGGAGAAGAGGAGGCGGGCAGAACCAGCGGACTGATGCACAACAGGAGGCAGGCCGCGGCGAGTATAAACACGCGCGGCAAGGAGCGGGCTGGAGGAGGCCGCAGCGAGCTGGAGGAGGTCGCGGCGGATAGGAACAGACCGCGGCGGACTAGAGCCAGTTGAGGCTAGCAGAGATAGACCGCGGCGGTCAGAGAGAGGCCACGCGAACAGAGAGAGACCGCAGCGGGAAGAGACAGGCCGCGAACAGAGAAGGCCGCAACGGACAAAGACAGGCCGCGCAGACAGAGAGGGGAAGAGTCGGAGGAGTCCGCGACCAAGATGCAGGTGAGAGAGGAACAACCCGCACGGTCAGGCGGACCAGAGAACGGAGGAGAAGAAACCCGCGAGGAGAGAAACTCAAGTGGATAGAGAAGAGACCGGAGGAGACCGCGACCAAGATGCAGGTGAGAGAGGAACAACCCGCACGGTCAGGCGGACCAGAGAACTGAGGAGAAGAGACCGCAGCGACCAACAAGAACCCGCAGAAGAGGCAGGCCGCAGGAGGCCGGGCGGGTAGGGAGCAGAAGAGAGCAGGAAGAAGCCGCAGCGAGCTAGAGAAGGAGGTGCAGGCCGCAGCAAACCGGAGAACAGGGCGCGAGAGATAGAGCGGTCTGAAGGAGAGAGAGGCAAGGTGGACCCACGGAGAAGAAGAGGGAGGGAAGGCTATAAAAAGACAGAGGGGAGGGGTGGAACCACGGAAAGAGGAGATCAAGGGAAAGGAGGAGGTGAGCGGACAGACCGGCAGGCCGCAGGAGGTCGAGCGGGTAGCGGACAGAAGCAGTCTGCGCGGATTGAGAAAGACAAGCCGCTCAATTCGAACCTGGCTTTGATACCATATTGTAAAAGCTCAAAGCTTGTATGTATTCCTCAGTAGTCAAAATACAAGGGGAGAATACAAATATATAGGAAAGAGGAGAGAAGAAAGAATCCTATACAAGATGTGGGACTAAAAGAAGAGAAGAGAGAAACAAAGAAAGAGGGCCCAATAATGGGCCCTTTACATGGGCTTTTCCAATAATTTTAAGTTGATTTTCGTGGTTAAAGGGATTTTTCACTTGGGCTAGTTTGACATCTTTATATTTTTCAAGGTTAATTTTGTTATTTTTCAATAAGTCCTATTTTAATAAATTGTGCTGCAGTTTCAAAACTTGAAGAATGAAAATTTTGTTAAATACCACATCGTATTCTCTTATTTTCATACTGGATTATTCTCTTTATATAACTCTTTCATGGGATGAATAAGTATTTTTATTCTACCACTCTCCCCTTGGTCTGATAACAAATAATCAAGTTCAGACCTACCCGTCACCTTGGTTTAACGGATAAACTCAAGGCAGGTCGGCCATCGGCAATCAAACAGTGTGATAACCCATTGGTAAATGTCGATTGGATAAGGCGTAACTAATTGGCGAACGCTGATCGTGTAGTCCGGGTAACCCATCGGCAATCGCCGATCGGACAATGAATATAACCGGACGGCGATTCCTGACCGGCCAGTGAGTCACCAATCAGCAATCGGCGATCAGGTAGTGTAACCAATCAATGATCGCCGACGGTGAGGTGAGCTTTTTTTTGGAATCATGCAGGTAGTCGGTTTGTTAATGGGAGGAATGTGGAACCATACCAATATGGTAATTGTGGTAACTATAATTTGATTTTGTTAACCGTCTATAACCGTGAGTCTGATGGCTTTTAAAAGCTCTATGAATGTTTGTATTGGACGAGAGAAGAAATCTAGAGAAAGAAAAAAGTGTCGAATTATTTGAAAAGAAATTAAATTGTCTGTTCTATCTATCTTCTTCTCCCCTCTAGAAATTTTGTGAGCCCATTCTCTTCCGAACCTGGGTTTGAAAATCGAACATGTTTCTTCCTTCCTGCGTGCAGAATTTAGACATGATAGGAGATCTTTTTTTGTATCCCGATCCCACAAATTGGTGACAGAGCTCTCTTCCTATTTCGATCCTCCACAACATGGCATCAGAACTAGGATTAAGAACCGTTGGTGGTCGTAGCTGATGTTGATGTTGGGTGCGTGAAGGAATGTGGAAGTTGCAATTGGAGTTGGTGGTCTTTAGAGTTGCTGGACACTAAGAAGTATTGGGATCGCTGAATATGTCTAGGACAAGGAGGAGTAGAGATGATGGCGAGTTCCGAAAGATTTTAGTTGGGGCAAATATCACTACAATGGCTTATGAAAATGAACTATGACAATTGAAGTATTCAGATGTACACATCTACTGGGCGCTCGTAACAAAAAATTCAACGTAAAAAAAAATATTCGTCTTAAGAATTTCGTCAAAAATCATTCAAACATTTCATGATGGCAATTCAGCACTGACATTTTGTTTATCGTCATCGGGGTTATTCATTTATAATTTTCTATTTAATTGAAAGAAATTTGAGGTGTTATAATTTCATTCCCCTTATAAAAAATTTAATCCACGAAAACTTCATTCATTTTGTTCATTGAATAGCATAGGGAACAAGTCTCTTATTGCATCTTCATGTTCCACGTGCTTCATTTCTCGGATGACCATTCCACCAAACTTTAACAAAATTCACATCCCGATTTCGCAACCTCTTGCTTTGTCGGCCGATAATCTGATGAGTTTTTGTGAGCTTGATAAATCAGGTTCAATATGCACTTCCCCCATTGACACAATTTTATCTAGATTTGCAATATAACTTCGAAGTGTCGATACGTGAAACACATCGTGCATATTCTGTAACTCATCATGAAGTGTCAAACGGTATGTTACCTCTCCAATTCATTCAATAATAGTGAAAGATCTCTCATACCTCGGACCCAATTTTCTTATCTTCCATAGTCATGAGACTCGCTTGAAAGGCTTAATTGTCAAACAAACTTGCTCGTCAACATTAAATTTAACATGATGGTGTCTTGCATTGTAGTACTTTTGCAGACAACCTTGAGCAATTCCATCTTCTCCCGAAGAATCAAAATTTTCTCCTGAAATTATCATTCTTTTCTTTCTTAAGTAATTTCATTTCTCCATCTTCCGCCCAATTAGAGAAGTTTGTCATCGTCTTCCATACAACACTTTGAAATGTGTCATCTGAATAGTGAACTGGCAGCTGTTACAGTAATAAAATTTGACTAACGCTAGATATTTCTTCCACGAATTTTTCAAATCAAGTACAATCACTCTCGATAAGTCTTCTAACATATGTATAGTTCGTATAGATTGCCTCTGTCGATGGATGGAAAGTATTATTTTACAATAACTTCGTTCTTGTACATTTGTGCACTAACTTTCAAGTGTCAGATGTGAACCGACCACCTCTGTCAACAATGATAGTTCTAGGAATTTTGTCCAATTTTACTATAATATTGATATATAGGTCTATTAATATGTAAGTTGGCTCATCTTTCTTCACCGTTATAAAGGGTGCACTCTTTGTTAGTCGATCACTTATTACCCACATGTCAACATTCCCTTGCTTACTGAGCAGCAATCCAAATATAAAGTCCATTGCAGTATCATCCCATTTCCTTTCTAGAATGTGGAATGACTGCAAATAACCTCCTGGCTTCATTTGTCCAGCTTTCACAAGTTGACATGTATGACACTTAGCAACATGCGCAATTACATTTTTCTTCATTTCTAACCACTAAAAGTCTTGTTTCAAGTCATGGTACATTTTAGCTCGTCTGAGCAGATTGAATAAAGAGTATTATGTATTTCATACATGAAATCACTTCTCAAAGTATCCGCATTTGGAACACAAAACATGTTGATGGCGCACCACGATCGACTTCCCGCAGGAGGCGGTGACCCGTTGCCCGGATGGACGATCAGAGTCCGTGGTAGCGTTCGGATGCGTGTTTCCAGTCAATTTCATATTTTGCACTTTTTATTTTGAGATGTATTTAATCCCAATCGGGTCCGGACAAGTGTGAGCCGTCGGATCGGGTAGTTTGGTGCAGCTTTCTTTATTCGGATACTATATATTGGGACCGACGGTTTAGGGCAAGGCATCGAGAGTTTGGAGCAAAATCCCGAACTGTCGGTCTCAGGTTGGTGCGACGCCAACCCCTCTCCTCTCCCCTTTCCGGTGCGACGCCGGCGACGCCGACGACGCCTCCTCCGCCTCCCTCACCGGTAAACTCCTCTGCCTCCCTCACCGGTAAACCCCTCCGCCTCCCTCTTCTTATTCCTTTCCAGTCCATTCCCACCGAGCCCGATAACTACTAAACCCGCCTCCTACTTTCACGATATACCACCATCCGCCCCTTTCTTTCTCCCAATCCAGATCGCCACCCATGCAGTCTCCTCTCCTTCTTCCACATCTTCCCCTGCTTTCGCGCTCCCAGTTGAAGCCGAACTCCCAACTAAACCCCTTCCCCATCCGCCTGACGACCAACAGCCGCACTCCTCCCCTTCCTCCTCCCTGCACTAGCCCGACACCACTGATTCTTCCCTCTCCCTATAGCCCCATTGATGTAGGGTAGGCTATGGAGTGCACCACTTAGACTCTATATGCAACACAATGATTGGTTCATGCGACGGATTACTAGAGAAATGGAAATAACAACGCCACAAGCAAATAACTACAACAAGAATTTATTTTAATATTGGGCAAATTTCTTAGTTGGCTTTCCTCCGCTCGGAGGGCCAAAAGCGAAGCGTGCGGCGAAGGGATCCACCTGCAGGTTAATAATCAATCGATACAAAATGCCACAAACAAGTTCCAAGCAAATATGAGGTCTTCCAATAATAATATCAAGAAAATAGTACAACACAATCACAAAATACTCAAGACTAGGGGCTGATTTCGGGCAATGGAAGTGAAAGGTGCGGGTGGCGTAGATTGGGTGCCGGGTGGTGGAGCCGGAGGTGGAGATGACGGGAGGGGCTGTTTTGGTGGTGGGAGAAGGGATCGAGACGGAAAACGGGCGGATCCGGATGAATACGCGCGGATCCGGACTCGGGTGGGCGGATCCGGTAATAGATGGCCGGATCCGGTTTGGGGAGAGTGGATCGGGCGACGGGAGGGTAGATCGGGGCGCTTTAACCCGGATCGTGGGGAGTAATGGTAGAGGGGGGTTAGCGGGCGGTGGATCCACGGATTTGGGATGGAGGACGAGCGTTGGCGGGCTGGTAGGAGGCGGAAAGGGGGGCGGGTGGCTGGATCCAGGCGGCGGACAGGTGGGGGGGGGCTGGCGGCCTGGATAGGGAGGAAACGGGGGGGTTCCTGGCGGCCGGACCTGGGCGGAAGCAGGGAGGGGGCTGGCGGCCTGGATGGGGGAAGACGGGGGGTTTCGGGCGGCCGAAACTGGGCGGAAACAGGGAGGGGGCTGGCGGCCTGGATGGGGAGGAGAAAGTGAGGGAGAGGGAGAGGAAAACTTACCCCAAGGCGTCGGCACCAAGGGTCCACGGCGTCGGCACCGCGGAAGACCACCGGAAGTAGAGAAGAAACTCTCCAACTTCAGCAATGATAACCCTAACCAGCCACTAGTCTTATTTATAAGAAAACAAGCATGAGGGCATCCCATCCAACGGCTATGATTGGCCGGTGGGTTCGCCCTTAAATAAAATAAGCACGTGTCCAAAAGAAATACATAAATATATAATTCTGATTCGCGGCGACGTGCCGGACGCAACCGCGGGGTCGGATCGGCGAACACAATCTGAATATGTTTGGAACTACCGTCTAGATGATCCTCAAGAACCCTATAGAGATCATCATCGTTTAGACCCTCCTAGGGTTCCTCAAATAGAGTTACCTGAGACCGAATTTCAACGATTAGTTCTTGACCGCTTTGATCTCTTAGATGCTCAATTTGATCGCATAAGATCTACGCTTAGAAGAGAGCCTAGGGATTTAGGTCAAGTCACTGATACGTCTAGTAGTGCTCCGATTAATATGAGAGACCTGACGCTTGACGAGACTCGTTGTTCTTGTGATCTTGTTGTTGAATCTGCTCATGATCTCATTATACAGGTGGAGAGCGATACTCGTATGACTAGTGAGTATGATCGCGTGAGTGAGGATGAGCGACCCAGTGACACTTCAATGGCATATCCATCCTTCACACCTCACTTAGACATAATGTCTCCTTTGGTTAGGGGTCTGTATAGCGACACTATACTGAGTGACCCACACTTGAGTAGCGGCTCTTCCTACTCTACCCATGTCACTATATCGAGTCACATCACTACTGAGAGTCGAGAGCATAGTGTTGACTTCATAGTGGACACCTCACCCACTCACGAGGACACGACGTCTATCAGTTATACGCATCTGGAGGATCATCCCCTTATTAATGACTTCATCGTTG
This sequence comes from Platanthera guangdongensis, assembly GCA_039583875.1. Taxonomy (NCBI): domain Eukaryota; kingdom Viridiplantae; phylum Streptophyta; class Magnoliopsida; order Asparagales; family Orchidaceae; genus Platanthera; species Platanthera guangdongensis. The sequence continues at coordinate 15,654,998 of CM077156.1, forward strand.
GACCTCCAGATGAGCCTCCTGACGAGCCACTCCTCCCTTGGGAGGATCATGAGCCTAGTATCGACTTTGTTGTGGGTAGTCTACTTGCTCCCACTGACACTACTAATATTGGTGCATTCCTCTTGGCGGACCATACTATCAATATCAACCTCCCCGGGGTTACGTCACTGGAATGCTTATTTGATGAGCTTCCCCGCTTACACCTTCGTGATAGGTCATATGTCTGCATTAGTGCTCATCTCATACGTGATGACTTTGTGTATACGCCCTCTGGTGAGCCACCTGACGGGCTTGATCGTTTAAAAGGTACACGTTACACCCGTTTGACACACTATTTGGTCATCATCCACGACATCCCTACGGGTGTTGACGTTAGTCACGTTGGATTTTTCTATCGACCACCTAGTAAACCTCCTGATAGGTTGCCTCGTGTTATTGTTGTCCAAGTCATTGTCAGGCTTTTCATTAGGAAGTGTGTCGAGTATGTTGTACCACATTTGCATCCTTCACTTCATTTTAGTGAGACGGTTGAATCATTCACTTATCATATGCATACACTCCACGAGTCGGTCCGTAGGAAAATTGCAGCTTGTAATGATTATTATAAGGATCGTGCAGACCGACACAGGAAGGAACAAATATTTGAGGCAAGAGAACAAGTATTAATTCGCATGCGATCTGAGAGGGTCCCACAAGGACCAGCAAAAACTTTAAGCGCACGCAGAATGAGCCCCTATACAGTTGTGCGACGAATTGGTACGAACACAAATGAGATAGACATCCCTCATGGTATGGGCATTTGCCGAGTATTTAACGTAGAGGATTTGACTCCTTACTGCGAGGAGCATATGTACGTGGACCCACTCATCACACCTCTACCTGAGCCTTCATCTGTCATAGTCTCACCACTTGAGCCTCCTCCTCCTATTGCCTACACCAGTCCCTCTTTGTTGCCACCAGCAGCGTCGCGACATGCAGATCGAGTTGCACCAACGACGGTTACACCGACATCATCATCAGACGGAGATACATCAGCGTCAGACGGAGATACATGGGTACCACCTGCTTTCACAACGACGTGCTTCAGATCGTCGTTCACGACTTCTACGCCGCGGGCGGACGAGATACCTTGCGTTATCTTGTCCGTTGGAGCGGTCGAGCCCGACACGATGCTACATGGATATCTTCAGAGGAGTTCGAGAGACTCGCCCCGCGGCTACACAGCGAGGGTGACCACCCGCACACTCCGGAGTTGAGTGCTTTTAAGCCGGGGGGAGTTGACGGCGCACCACGATCGACTTACCACAGGAGACGGTGACCCGTTTCCCGGATGGACGATCAGAGTCCGTGGTCGCGTCCGAATGCGTGTTTCCAGTCAATTTCATATTTTGCACTTTTTATTTTGAGATGTATTTAATCCCAATCGGGTCCGGACAAGTGTGAGCCGTCCGATCGGGTAGTTTGGTGCAGCTTTATTTATTCGGATACTATATATTGGGACCGGCGGTTTAGGGCAAGGCATCGAGAGTTTGGAGCAAAATCCCGAACCGTCGGTCTCAGGTTGGTGCGACGCCAACCCCTCTCCTCTCCCCTTTCCGGTGCGACGCCGGCGACGCCGGCAACGCCTACTCTGCCTCCCTCACCGGTAAACTCCTCCGCCTCCCTCACCGGTAAACCCCTCCGCCTCCCTCTTCTTCTTCCTTTCCAGTCCATTCCCACCGAGCCCGATAACCACTAAACCTACCTCCTACTTTCACGATATACCACCGTCCGCCCCTTTCTTTCTCGCAATCCAGATCGCCACCCCTGCAGTCTCCTCTCCTTCTTCCTCATCTTCCCTTGCTTCCGCGCTCCCAGTTGAACCCGAACTCCCAACTAAACCCCTTTCCCATCCGCCTGACGACCAACAACCGCACTCCTCCCCTACCTCCTCCCTGCACCAGCCTGACACCACTGATTCTTCCCTCTCCCTACAGCCCCATTTCACCCGCAACTACCCCTACTACAACCCCTACAGTTCCAGCCCAATTGTCCAGCCCCTGGCCTCTACCTCCACCTAATTCCACAACTCACCCACTACTTCCAACAATCTTCTCTCTCAATCCTTCCAAATCACACCCAGCCCTTCCCTAGTCGGGCACCACCTCCACTTACTTTGACCACTAATGTCCGCCAACCACCGCCACCGTTGCTGCCTACATGTGTAAATTGTCGTAAAAGTTTTTGTTCTTTACAATTGTTTATTTCGGCACTCATATTGTTGTGGATGTGTTTATTTGCTAGTAATATATTTTGGTGTGTGAAATGCAGGGTGTATTTCGCGTGTGCTTGAAATTAATTGCGCAAAGTCGTTTGCAAAATTTATAATTTGTTCTCCTTAGTCAATTAATTGTGACTGCTTGTGATCTGCTCTTTCATTTTAAAATAATAAATTAATTGCTGCTAGTTTGTAACGGATCACTTGTGCACTTTCAGTCACGACATTGCATTTAGGTTTGCATTCAGCGAACCCATCACCGTGTCAACCTCCCACTGCATCACATGTCATTCATAAGTAACAGTTCATTATTTTTTGGGAAGTAATTTGATTCTTTTTCATGACCTTCTCCAAGAATGTCATGATGAATAGGTCCTAGGACAGCTTTCGGAATTTGATCTTTAATTGAGTGTTGAATTTAATCTGAAATAATTGTAGCTTTCATGATTTGATCTTTAATTTATTACTGAATTTGCATCTGAAATAATTGTGATTGTTTGTCTTCTTGTCTCAGAATGGAGAAGATTTTCATCGTTTGTAAATCTTACACTAGTTGTTTATCATACACCTGGGACAGCTTTCAGAATTTGATCTTTATTTGAGTGTTGAATTTCATCTAAAATAACTGTAGCTTTCATAATTTGATTTTTAATTTATTACTGAATTTGCATCTGAAATAATTGTGATTGTTTGTCTTCTTGTCTCAGAATGGAGAAGATTTTCACCTTTTGAAAATCTTACACTAGTTGTTTATCATACACATTCATTGCAGATAATGTAATAGTACTTGTCCTGCTCAACGCATCAGCAATAACATTAGCTTTTCCATGATGATTCTGATTATCTATATCATAATCATTGATGAACTCCAACCACCTTCGCTATCAGAGATTAATTTCTTTCTGAATGAAAATGTACTTCATGTATTTATGATCAGTGAAAATTTCACATCGGACCTTATAAGTAGTACCATAATACATTCAAAGCAAACACAACAGCTGTTAATAACAAATCATGGGTCGTACAATTCTTTTTTGTATCCTTCAACTGCCTCGAGGCATAAACAATAACACTTTCATGTTGCATAAAACACAACTCAAGCCTTTATAAGAAGCATATCTATATATGTGGAATCCTCCCTCCCAATGTCATTACTAGAACACTAGCTATAGCCAATCTTTATTTCAATTCTTCAAATGCATTTTGACATTCGTCATCCCACTAAAAGGCAATATGCTTCCTTGTCAACTAAGTTAACTAAAAGGCAATATGCTTCCTTGTCAACTAAGTTAACAATAAAACAATCTTAAAAAGTCATTGACAAACTTTCCATAATAGTCAGTCAAACTCAAGAAACTTCTCACTTCAGTTACTGTAGTGAGTCATGTCCAATTCGTAATAACCTTTAATCTTCGCAAGATCTACAGATATGCCCTGCTCATTTATTACATGCCCTAAACTGACACTTCAACCAAAATTCACATTTCAAAAATTTAGCATACAATTGATGATCTCTAATATCTGCAAAATTGTTTGTAAATGTTGTACATGCTCTTCTTCGTTTTTCGAGTATACCAATAAATCATCAATAAACACAATAATAAATCTGTAAAGATATTCTTTGAGTACTATATACATGAGATACATAAAAGATACAGGAGCATCTGCCAGTCGAAAGGGCATTAGAACATATTCAAAATGTTCATACCTGGTGAAGTAGGGTAGGGTGTGTAGAGGACTCCTATAGTGCACACTAGTGGTGGGTAAAGGTTAACTCGCGACGTCCCAATGACTCAATGCATGCACTACTTGCAAATAGGCGTTAACAATTAACACAAACAGTAAATAACATAATTAACATGGCGTCAAATAATAAACGAAAGAAGAATAACTTTTACGCTTAAGGCGTTGGCTTTCCTCCAAAAGGAGGACCAAAAACAAGCGCGCGGTAAATCGATCCTTCCTATAGTTAGAGAGTTATCAAGGAGCAAACACTATGATAAACTGAAATACCCAATCACGCATATAATAAATAATCCATAACAATGTTTACAACCATCATCCAATAAAAAGAACACTAAATATTAGGGTTGATGTCATAGGGCTGGATCTGAGCGTTGGAGGGCTAGAAGTGGAGTTCCAATGGAGGGTGAACTGGATCAGGTAAGGGGAAGGTTGGTTGGGGAGTGGGGGGTTGGATCGGAGAGGAGGGTGGCTGGATCTGGGCTGGAATACACAGATCTGGTGGAGGAGGAGGTTTGGGGGTGTTTCTATGGGATGGGGGAAGCAGTAGCAGACAGGGAGAGGAGAGGGAGTTGGATCTGGTCTGGAATGCCCAGATATGGACAGATTCGGGGGGGGGGGGGGGATGACTGTGGAGTTGCGGGTAAACAGCTTGGGATGAGAGGGAGGGTTGGCGGCCTTGTTGGAAGGGGAGGAAGGGCTGTAGAGGAGGGGGCAGCGGCTGGGCATGGATGGCGGCATGTAGTTAGGAGGCTGGAAGGGTGGAAAAAAATTGGGCGGCGGCTTGGGTGGGGAGGGCGGATGTATAGGAGTGGGTGACGAATTGTTGGAAGAGAACTAGAGGAAGTTTTGTAGGATGCGGCTGGCTGGACAGCGGGCTGGTGGGGTGGAAAACGAAGGGGAAAACACAAGAATACAAAGATCTTACCCGAGAAGCCGCCACCGAGGGGTTCCACGAAGTCGACACCGTGGAGGGGATCACCGTAAATGAGGAAGAAACTCTCCAAATTTCAACAATGGCCTAAAAACTGCGGCCCTAATGTTTACTTATAAGAAACCGAGATTACGGCACCCGAAATCAACGACTATGATTAGTCGATAGTATCGGGGTCATAAGTACATGAAATAAAGACAGGAAATAATAATGTTATATAAAACATCGGAACGGTGAGCCAGACGCATCCACGGTGGCGGATCATCGGCTTGAAAAACTCCTCCTGCGTGAATAAACAAAAGTGGATCTGCCTTGTGCCGAGTCATGTCAGATGGTCCCCCATCAACTCCCCCCGACTGAAAAGCTTTCATCTTCGATGAATGGAGACGATCATATGACGGTCAAAGTTCAGGGGCGAGTCAATCAAGCTCTGTAGCAGCAATCCAGGTGTCGTCGGTGAAGGGTCGTCCGCGTCAGCGAACCAGGTAGCGGAACACAAGACTGTCTGTGGATGGGCGTACTCATGCGTAATGATATCAGTGATATGCTCATCGCTCAACACACTAGTAGGACGATCTGATGGGGTCAGTGGTGCCAATGGTGAAACCGGTTGAGACAGAGCCCCGAGTAGATGGGGGTCGGATATGGGCTGAGCAAGGGGCAGTGAATGTGGTGGCAGAGGCTCGGGCATGGGCTGAGTGGTGGGTAGTAAAAGCGGTGGTAATGGCTCGGAAGGGCTGCCAAGATAGGGGTCTGAATATTCGTGAGGTGCACATTATGGCGTCAGGTCTTTGACATTGAACAAGGGATGGATACCCCTGCTCGCGAGGATGTTAAGCTCATACGCATTTGTCCTGATGTGTCATGACAGAGGAGAGATCGATCCGCCTAGCGCTTAGTTTCTTAGCAAACCCTTGAGGGCGCCTCTCAGCACATACCATCACGTGTTCACCTACGAGAAAATCTTTTCTCGCCAACACTTATCTGCATGTTCCTTATAATATTCATTGCTTGTATTAATTTTGCGCCTGACTCATGCAACTCAAGCAAATGACGGGTAAAAGACTCAACTGACTCACTAGGGCGTGACTCGATTGGGATGGGAATAAGATCAATAGGCTTCCTAGGGTCATAACCTGACACTATATGAAATGGACTCAACCTTGTAGACCTATTGATAGATGTTAGTATTCATGGAGCTTTGGCAGACTGTTAGTTTTGTCGAGCGGCCTGATGTTTTGGCGGTTTGTCGGCGGTCTGCCGGTTAGTCTCCGACTGTCTGTTCAGGAGGCTAACAAGTTGTAGTGGTCTTGGCGGATAGAGTAGTAGTCGCAGCGGATAGAGACAGCTGAAGCTGCGGTCTGGAGAGCAGCTGAAGCTGCGGGTTCCGGCAGTTGTTGCGGACTTGGGTTCTAGCCATAGCGGACTTGGCGGACGACATTGTAGTCGCAGCAGATAGAGGCAGCTGAAGCTGCGGTCTGGAGAGCAGCTGAAGCTGCGGGTTCCAGCAATTGTTGCGGACTTGGGTTCTAGCTGTAGCAGACTTGGCGGACAGCATTGTAGTCGCAGCGGATAGAGGCAACTGAAGTTGCGGTTTGGAGAGCAGATGAAGCAGCGGGTTCTGGCAGTTGTTGCGGACTTGTGTTCTCGCTATAGCGGGCTTGGCGGACAGGGTTGTAGTCGCAGTGGATAGAGGCAGTTGAAACTGCGATCTGGAGAGCAGCTGAAGTGGCGGGTTCTGGAAGTTATTGCGTCTTGGTGTAGGAGCGAGCTGGTCAGAGATCACGGACAGCTTCTTGAGTCCGGTGGATACCTGTGTGGAGCGGACTGCTTTTGTGTCTGGAGGATTCTAGTCGGAGCGGTAAGGGCTTAACCACTCAGTTGTTTTGCGGTTTAAATTTTTATCCTACCTGTCCGCAGGTTGTAATTTAGTCTCATATTGGTTGTTGTATTTTTTCCTCTTTTCTTTTCCCCTATAAATAGGGGTCATACTCTTGTAAATTACCTTTTTGTGGAATGCAAATCTTTTTATTTAAATTTTTTCACATGGTATCAGAGAACACCCGGTCCTTGCGGTTTCCGGTTTTCTCACCGCCTGCTTTGCTTGTCTTCTTTACGGCCTTCGGTTTCTTCTCTAACCGCGCCACTTCTTCTTTTCGGTTTTGCTAACCGCCTGCTTTGCTTTTCTTCTTTGCGGCCTTCGGTTTCTTTTCTAACCGCGCCGCTTCTTTTGCCCGCTCAAGTTGTTTCTTGTCTGTCTGAGCTTCCTTCTTTCCCAATTCACGCGGTTTCTTTTCTAACCGCGCCGTTTCTTTTCTAACCACGCCGCTTCTTCTGTCCGCTCGAGCTGTTTTCTGTGCGCCCGAGCTTCCTTCTTTCGCAGTTCGCGCAGTTTCTTTTTTTCTAACTGTCTTCTTCATGGAAGATATCGAGTATTCTTCTACCTCCAAAACCGCCTCATCTACTCAAGTCGCCCCATCTGTTTCTTCTCAGTCTGAGAATCTTGGCACTGCTTCTAAGTTGGTTGGTTCACATTATCCTGATTTGAGTGTCTCACTTGTGTTCTTGCTCAGGCCTCAACGCAAACGTCATCATCTTACTGATGATCCTCCAGCTCGTGATTCTGCTATTGTTGATGACTGTGATGTCAGTGATGCTTTGGTTAGGACGTGGCTTGCAAATAGTCTCTCTGATGAGTGCCTACCTGTTATTCGGCATGATAAGACTGTTAAGGATGCTTGAAATCATCTTGTTGCTTTGTATTCCAGAGGTGCTCAGACCTCTCGCATATATACGTTATATGTTGATTTGTTTGATCGCCCTACTTTGACCCCTGATGCTGCTTATCAAGAAGTGCAAGCGTTTGGCATTGAGATTCTTCAACATCGTCTGTTCTTTGCTGATCTAGTTAAGCATCACAAAAACTTCCAAGAGCTTCTGGTTGTGTGTTGCCTTTTTCGTCTTCTGAAGTCTTATGACATGATACGACAACAGATTATTGGCGAAGGTGATTCACCCACACCTGATGTTACTGTTGCCCGCATTGCAGCAGTTACCACTCTTCTTCAGCATTCTCTGCTTACCTCACCATCCTCTAATGACATGTTCGCTCATCAGCTCGCTCTGGTAGTTTTGGTGGTCGTGGAGGTCATACTGGTGGGCATGGTACGTCTCGTCATGTCTGCTCTCACTGTGGTAAGACAGGCCATCTTGTTGATCGTTGTTGAGCTAAGCATCCTCATCTTCGTCCGTCTACAGGCGAAAATACTAAGAAGTCCACGTCTCTTGCTTCCACTTCTTCTACTTGTGCTAATGTTGTTACTCATGGTAAGTGTCTGATTGATTCTGGTGTTACTAATCACATGATTGGAGATTCTAGTTTGTTCGCTTGCTTGAACAAACATAACAGGTCTCCTCCGATTTTGTTGTGAATTGTACTACGTCTCTTGTCTGCGGGACTGGTACAGTCTGTATTACTCCGACCTTGCAGCTTGAGGACACGCTTTTTGTCTCATCTTTTTGGTGCATTTTGATCTCTGTTCCTGCTCTTTGTAAACATTTGAACTGCACAGTTACCTTTACCTCTACTAGTTGTCCTTTTCAGGATCCGCACTACAAGGAGAAGATTGTTACTGGGAATGAAAGCAGTGAGCTCTTCTTCCTCGATAATGTCACTGCTTACTCTGCTTCTCTTCTACAGTGACATCTTCGCCTTGGTCATCCTCCTCGTCTCATCTACCAACTCCTGCCAAAGTTACCCAGGGTGGACTCCTCCCTCAACTGTGAGGCCTGCCAACTTGGCAAGCATCATCGTTCTTCTTTTCTAGCAAAACAAGGACGTAGCTCTTCTCGTTCGTTTGAACTTGTTCATTCTGATATTTAGGGTTCTGCCTTGTTCGAACTGTTGGTAGAGGAAGTTTATATTTTGTTACAGTTGTTGATGATTTTCTCATTGCACTTGGTTGTATATTTTACGATAACGTTTTAATCATTATTCTGTGTTCGTGCAATTTTATAATTTGGTACAAACTCAGTTTGATATTTCTCTTAAAATTCTTCGCACTGATAATGCTCGTGAATATCCTAGTCACCAATTCTCTGATTTTTGTCTGCACCGCGGCATAGTTCATCAAACGAGTTGTCCATACACGTCACAGCAAAATGGAGTTATTGAACGCAAAAATCGATAACTCCTAAATGTTACTCGCACCCTTCTCATACAGATGAATGTTCCTCGTTCATACTGGGGGCATGTTGTGCTTCATTCTTGTTATCTTATCAACTGTATTCCCTCCTCAGTTCTTCAAGGTCACACCACGTTCTCTGTTTTACATTCAGATGCTCCACCTTTTTTTAACCTCTCCGAGTTTTTGGCTGCACAGCATTTGTGTATTCTATATCTCTTGGTCGTGATAAGCTTTCCCATCGCTCGGTCAAGTGTGTTTTTCTGAGATATTGTCCAACACAAAAGGGGTATCAGTGCTTTGATCCCCGGCTACAAAAACAGTTTGTTTATGTTGATGTTACGTTCTTCGAAGGAATGTCTTATTTCTCTCAAGCTTCTACTCTCTCCCTGCCTGAATCTCCATCGCTCATTCCTCTTCCTTCGGTACCTATGTCTGCGTGAGCAGTTGCTAACAGTTCCCGGGCTAGTAATCTCTCCAACGGATGGATCTCCTATTGAAGACAAGTCAGATCTTGATCTTCATATTGCTCTACGAAAGGGGGTTCGAACGTGCACTAAACATTCCATTCATAATGTTGTGTTTTATGCTCATTTGTCCCCAACTGGGCAAAGGTTTGTTCTTTCTCTTTCGGCTAGTATAGTCACGGTTAACTATAAGGAGGCTTTTGTTATTCCGCATTGGAAGGCGACAATGGATGAGGAAATGCAAACTTTAACAAAACAGGGTACTTGGACTTTTGTTCATCCTCCTCTCTGTGTGGATGTGGTTGGTTGCCGGTGGGTTTTTGTCATCAAGTTTCATCCAGATGGTACTATTGATCGTTATAAGGCTCGGCTAGTGGCCAAAGGCTTTACTCAAATATATGGAGTGGATTTTTTTGATACATTCTTCCCGGTTACTCGTATCAGCATGATCCGAGTTATTTTCACTGTTGCTGTGAATAAGGGTTGGGAGATGTGTCAGTTAGATGTCAAAAATATCTTCATGTACGGTGATCTACAAGAGGTGGTTTATATGAAGCAACCTCCTAGGTATGTTGCTCATGGGGAGTCTCAGGTATACAGGTTACGGAAGGCTATTTATGGTCTAAAGCAAAGTGCCCGGGCCTGGTTTGAAAAGTTTAGCAAGGTTGTCTCTCTTATTGACTTCACTCGTAGCTCTGTTTATCATTCTTTTTTTATTCGCAAGCCCACTAAGGGGATTGTGCTTCTTGCTGTCTATGTAGATAATATTCTTCTTACCGGTGATGATAAGAAAGAAATTGATCTAGCAAAGAAGCATCTTCGACAACATTTTGTTACAAAGGATATAGGCTTTCCTAAGTACTTCCTTGGGATAAAAATCTTGTGAAAACACAACTCTGTGATTCTCTCACAATGAAAGTATACGTTAGATCTGTTGAAAGAGACTGATCTTCTTGGGGCAAAACCAGTTCGTTGTCCTATGGCCATTAGTGACGACAAAGGTTGGACAGAAGATTCACCTCTTCTTTCTGATAGCACTATGTACAGAAGACTTGTGGGAAAACTCATTTATCTGACTGTTACCAGACCAGATATTTGTTATGTGGTAGGGAAGGTCAGTCAGTTTATGCAAACCCCGAGAGAGTGTCATCTTCGTTCTGCTTTAAAGATTCTGGAGTATGTAAAAAGGTCTACAGGGAAAAATTATTGTTTCGAAAAAATAATCATCTAAAGATTGAAGTCTATTCTGATGCTAGTTATATAGACAATAAAGAAAATAGGAAGTCGACTTCTAGTTTTTGTACCATTGTGGGAGGGAACCTTGTCAACTGGAAGAGTAAGAAACAGTCTGTTGTGTCACGATCAAGTGTTGAAGCTGAGTGCCGGAGCATGGCATCGACTACTTGTGAGCTGAAATGGTTGCGTGTCTTGATGCTTGACTTGGGAGAAGTGTATGATCAGCATTTACCTATGTTCTGTGACAGTCATGCTGTTATACATATATCAAAAAACTCAGTTTTTCATCAAAGGACAAAACACATAGAAGTTGACTGTCACTTTGCAGAGAAGAAATTTTGAAGAATCAAATTTGTACTTCGTTTATCACTTCAGATAAGGAGATTGCAGACGTCTTTACCAAACCAGTGTCCGCTTCTCTTTCAGATTTTTGTGACAAGTTGGGCATGATTGATATATATGTTAGAGCTTGAGGGGGAGTGTTAGTTTTCAAGGAGCTTTGACGGACTGTTAGTTTGGTCGAGCGGCCTTATCTTTTAGCGGTTTACCGGCGGTCTGCCAGTTAGTCTCCTGCGGTCTATTTAGGAATCTAGCAAGCTGTAGCGGTCTTGGCGGATAGGGTAGTAGTCGCAGCGGATAGAGGCAGCTGAAGCTGCGGTCTGGAGAGCAGTTGAAGCTGCGAGTTCTGGCAGTTGTTGCGGACTTGGGTTCTAGCCATAGCAAACTTGGCAGACAACATTGCAGTCGCAGCGGATAGAGGCAGCTGAAGCTGCGGTCTGGAGAGCAGATGAAGCTGCGAGTTCCGGCAGTTGTTGCGGACATGGTTGCTAGCCGTAGCGGACTTGGCGGACAGCATTGTAGTCGCAGCGGGTTGAGGCAGCTGAAGCTGCGGTCTGGAGAGCAACTAAGCAGCGGGTTCTGGCAATTGTTTCGGACTTGTTCTCACGTTGTAGTGGGCTTGGCGGACAGGGTTATAGTCGCAGCGGATAGAGGCGGCTGAAGCTGCGGTTTGGAGAGCAGCTGAAGTTGTGGGTTCTGGCAGTAGTTGCGTCTTGGTGTAGGAGCGAGCGGGTCAGAGATCGCGGACTGCTTCTTGAGTCTGGTGGATACCTGTGTGGAGCCGACTGCTTCTGTGTCTGAAGGATTCTAGTCGGAGCGGTCAGGGGTTAACCGTTCGGTTGTTTTGCGGTTTAAATTTATATCCTACATGTCCGCAGGTTGTTATTTAGTCTCACATTGGCTGTTATATTTTTTCCTCTTTTCTTTTCCCCTATAAATAGGGGGTCATACTCTTGTAAATTATCTTTTTTTGGAATGCAAACCTTGTTATTTAGATTTTTTTCACAATGAAGTTGTTATACGCGAACTCTGTGATAGGGAGTACCGAATCCCAACTAGATGCATGTTCCCCTACAAGATACCGAAGTAGATTGCCTAGACTTCTATTCACCACCTCAGTCTGAGCGCTTGTTCTAATTGTGGCCTGTCTCTTTGCCTGATCTAGCCGCTTCTTCTTTGTCGCGCGGCCTGTTCGCTTACCTTTGTCGCTGCTCTAGTCGCTGCGGGTTCTCTGTAGCCGTTGTTCGCCCTGTATATCTACTAGCGACATCTCTCTGTGGCCTTCTCTATATGCTGTCTACTGTGCTAACCGTCGCGGCCTCATGTCAGGCGTCTTTCTCGCCTCTAGTCGCTGCGGATTCTCCGTAGCCGCTATTCGCTGCGATCTTTCCGGCTTCCTGCAGTCCGCTGCGGATTCATATCTAGTTGTTGCGGCTTTCTGTCAGCTGCGATCTTCTCCTCTGATCGCTGGTCGCTGGCCGCTGCCTGCTACTCACTGGTGCTTCTCGCTTGGACTGCTCCTTGTGTTCGTCGGGGTTCCACTTGTCGGCCTCTTCTTCTTCCCGAGCGGACTGTATCTTAACCGTCTGACATGGATTATTCTATTGCGGTCTCCATTCCAGCTGGGGCGGCTGTCCCCATCCCTGAAGTCCATAGCGAATTGCGGATTACCACTATTTCCCTCATTGGGAAGAACTTTGTGGAGTGGGTGCATTCAGTTCGGCGAGTCCTTCAGCCCAAAGGATTTCTTCATCATCTAACCCAGGATGTTCCTTCTGCCCCTATCGATGACTGACTACGTAACGATGGTCGTGTTCAAACATGGCTTCTCAACTCCCTTGATGGTGAACCATACTGCATGACCGTGTATCACGAGACGGCTAAGGCGATATAGGATGAGCTCCATTCTCTTTACTCTGGCAAGTACAGTCTCCAACACCTATATGACATCATCACTGATCTCTAGAGCCTTGACCCCGGCAGTGCTACTAACTTAACCTCATTTGTTACCCGTTCCAAGACGTTGGTTGAAGCCTGGATCCAGCATCAGCCCCTACTATAGATCTCGCTGCCCAGCGCGCTCAAAAGGAAGTGGTCAGTATTGTCATGATGATGGCTCGTGTCTCACCTCATCTTCTGAGTGTTTCGGCTCAGATCCTCTCGTCTCCTACTACTCCCTCATTCTCTGATGTGAGTTTCATGCTGCTAAAGTTTCACCGTCTCCTGATACTATCGGACCTCCCTCCCCGACTCTTCTCCAGTACTCTTCAGCACCATTACTACCTCTCCTTCCTCAGGCTCATGGAGGACGTTCAGGCTCTCGAGGGAGGGGTCGAGGAGGTCGGCCACGGCCTAAGTGTTCTTTTTGTGATAATGATGCCCATTTTGAGGCAACATACTACCGCAAACACGGTCTTCTCCTCGTCCAACTGCTTATGTTGCTGCCCTCAGTCCGTCAGCCACTCGTGCAGATCTTGATGAAGTCCTCCTCCAACTCCAAAACCTTCAAGGGTTGATCCACAACTTGCAAGCCTCTGTTGCCTCCGTCTCTACTGAAGGTATCGCTTGTCTCTCCACTAGTCCGAGCTGGATAGTAAATTCAGGTGCTACTCACCATATCACATCCCTGAAGCCACCAATACTTGGATTCTTTGCATCCAAAGTTTATCACTGTTGTCAATGGTAACACCGCTCCTGTCTCCGGCTCTCCCAACATATCCCCCAATCCCTCTATTTCTCTTTGCTCGGGTCTCCATGTTTTGGGCTCTCCCTTTAATTTACTGTCTGTTAGTCGCCTCGCTGCAGATTTGGATTGTTCTATCACGTTCACCCCTTCTTCTTTTTTGATGCAGGATCGCAGGACGCAGAGTATCATTGGTAGAGGACGACTGCAAAACGGGCTCTACCTTCTCGATGTCACTCCTACCATTCTCTTCTCCGTCTCTGGAAGGAACTTCCAGATGTTCTGCTTAAAGTGGTTTCTTGTGATTCAAGTATTCTAGGGAAACAACATCTTTCCTCGTTTCCCTCTCATTGTACCCGGAACTTTGCTCCTTTTATGTTAGTTCATTCTGATATTTGGGACGCCTATAAAATAGCAAGTGTATCTGGTTATCGTTATTTCATTACTTTTATTGATGATTATTAACAGATGATCTGGTTGTACCTACTTCGTGACCACTCCGAACTTTCTTGTGTATTTTGTGCTTTCACTCTTGACTCGCACTCAGTTTGTCGATACACTCAAAACGCTCCGGACAAATAATGCTCGAGAATACACTAGTCATGAAATCAATACTCTCTTCTCTGAATTTGGGATAATTCATCAGACTTTGTATGTCTATACTCTTCAACAAAACGGTGTGCTTGAGCGCAAAAATAGACATCTTTTTGATGTTGCTCGTTGTCTCATGATCCAAATGCATGTTCCTAAAGTGTATTGGCATTTTGCGGTTTCCATGGCATGTCATCTCATCAACTGTCTCCCTTCTTCCGTTCTTAACAATAATACCCCATTCAGTGTCCTTTTTCCCTCTAGACCATCATTCTCTCTCACTCCTCGCACATTTGGTTGTACTTGCTATGTTCAACGGGCCCTCTACTGACAAGTTCAATTCTCGGGCGGAAAAATATATATTTGTCGGTTACTCCTGTACTCAAAAAGGGAACGTTTGTTACTCTCCCACTACCTGCAAGGTGACTGTTTCGGCAGATGTTACCTTTATATAAGATTAACCGTTTTTTTTTGCTTCATCACCACCTCCTCCATCACCATCATTACCTCGACCTGTTGTTTCAGTTACGTCTTCTCCACCACCGGCACTTCCCACTGAAGTTCATGTACACCACTAACCTCTTCTTCTTCGCGTCTACACTCGTCGCTCCTCTCGTTCCGCAGCACTAATGCAGTCCGCTTCCACCTCTGGCACTATGCGACCTGTTGATCTGACGCAGGCTTCCACCGCCCATCCAATGACGAATTATGTATCCTTACATCGCCTGTCCCCGGCGCTTCAGGACTTTGCCACTACATTATCGTTTATTTCTATCCCTAATTCTGTGCATGAGGCTCTCCAACATCCGGGCTGGCGGGCGGCCATGGACGAAGAAATGACTGCTCTTTAGGCAGATCACACGTGGGATCTGGCCCCTCTTCCTCCAGGACAGTCCCCTGTTGGCTGTAAATTGGTCTTTGTCATCAAGCATGCTCCTGATAGGACAATTGACTGTCTTACAGCCCGAATGGTGGCTCAAGACTTCACTCAACAACAGACCTTGACTATGACGAAACCCTCTCTCTGGCAGCGAAACTCAACACGATTCGTGTCCTCCTCTCTATTGTTGTGCATAGCCAGTGGCCATTACATCAACAGGATATCAAAAATACCTTTTTAAATGAAAATCTTCAAGAGACAGTCAACATTCAGTAATCTCCAGGGTTTGAGACCACGGGGGAGTCTCAAGTTTGTCATCTTAAGAAGTCAATTTATGGTCTCAAACAATCCCCTTGGGCATGGTTTGATAAGTTCAGTAAGGTTGTTCGGGATATTGTTTTTACTCGTAGCTCGGCAGACTTCTCTCTGTTTACTCGACATCGAACAACATGAACAGTTCTTCTTCTGGTGTATGTTGATGACACCCTAATCACCGGAAATGATTCAAAGGAAATACAAGTGGTCAAACAACACAATAGTTCAATGTTTCAAACAGAAGATCCGGGGAACTTTCGATAGTTCAATAGGTATAATAGTACAATGTTTCAAATAGAAGATCTTCAAGAAGAACGTCGAGATGGGAAGATCTCCTTGAGTGACCCTTGTCAACTCATTCTCCAAGAACTGTAGTTTTGTTACATTCTTCCAGTTGAACAACCCGTCAAGGGAAGTCCAAATCTTCGCAGCAGACCGACATCCAATGATGTGATCGAAGAGTTCTGGTGAGATAGCCCGCTTGAGAGTAAACTGTCTTTGCATTTGTCTTTCTCAAAGCTCTTATTGCTTCAACACCTGCAGCAGTAGTAACCTCTTGCCTTTTGTCTCCGCAGACGACCTCCCAAAGATCCTCTCCCAAAAGATAGCTCTTCATACACGACTTCCACTTCTTCAAGTTACTCGATGTAAGGAGCTTCTCCAGGATGCTGGTTATTATGATCGTCAGACGTCCTGATGGACTCGTTCTATCTCAACGGAAGTACTGTCTCGATCTTCTCCAGGATGCTGGTTATTATGGATGGAAGCCAGTTAACACTCATATGAAGTCAATCACAAGTTGTATGCACATGCTTCTGATGCAGATCTTCTTCTTCCAAATCCAGAATACTATCGACGACTCGTTGGGAAGTTGATTTACCTAACGGTCATGGGACCAGACATATTCATTGCAATTGGGGTGGTCAGTCGGTTTATATATTCTCCTCGGATGTCTCATCTTCAGGTCGCCGAACGCATCCTGAGATATCTAAAAACTGCTCCTGGTCAAGGGCTGGCATACAAAATCTCTTCTTCTACTCCACATTGATTGTGTATTCTGATGCAGATTATGTTGGTTCCCTGTACGATCGGCGTTTTACCAGCGGATTTTGTACCTAGTTTGGAGGTCACCTTGTTAGCTAGCACAGTAAGAAACAAGCTGTGGTTGCTCGATCCTCAGCTGAAGCTGAATGCCGGTCAACGACATCTGTTGTATCCGAGCTTACATGGCTTAAAAGTCTCTTAAGTGATATGAGAGTAAAACTTTCCTCACCAGCTACGTTACGCTGTGACAGTCAAGTTGTTATCCGTATAGCTAAGAACCCACTCTTTCATGAAAGAACGAAACACATTGAAGTCGACTGTCATTTTGTTCGGGAAAAGGTTCAAATGAAGAAGATGGAACTGAGACATGTTCCGGCTACTGACTAAGGGGCTGACATCCTCACTAAGGCTCTATCAAACGCTCTATTTTATAAGTTCTTGTCCAAGCTGGCTTCCTACGACTTGTACGCTCCAGCTTGCGGGAGTGTTAGAAAAGACCATGTAAAGGCCCATGTTTTGGCTCATTTATGAATTTTTTCTCCTTTTTTGTTTTAGTCTCACATCTTGTATTTGGGATTCTTCTCTCTTCTCTTCTTATATATTTGTACTCATACATGTATTTACATAATGAAGAAGCATATACAAGGTTGACTGGTTTTCCTGCATTACTCGTGTACTTCTCTGAAGACACTATACTTGTAGTGAATGTCTATTATAATTTTTTATTAGTATCTACGATCGTTCGATTTGCAGGATTCACGCGGCCGCTTAAAATTATTTGCGGCTCATTCGCTTTGCAAATACGCTTGTTTCTCTTTAATTAAATTTGTGATTGTTTGTCTCTGCCATTTTTTAGTCGACCAACCACTACAACAAAGTGGTATCAGAGTGTCGGGTTCGGGTCATTTGCATGTTACAAAATGGTAGCAATTATCGTCAGTACATGTCGAATCATAATTACGTCAACGATAGGACAGTCAGTTCACAGTCGGACATGACGTCCGCTGAATTTTATAAACTTGTTCTCGATCGATTTGATAGGATTGGAGCCCAATTCGGAAACCTTAGGGGTGATATCGCGAGGGTTAACATAAGGGTTGATCAGTTAGAAACCTCTAAAGATCGAGTGACTCCTCCCCCTTACGAGGAGCCTCCCAACGATCACCGAAATGCTACACCTCCTCCTAAGAGACGTGGTAGAAACATCCCTAGCCGAGACCCCCTCCTCCAGTGAGAGAGAATTTTCATTGTGGTTACTAATATCGGCAAGAACCAGGGAGGAATCACCGTCCTCCCGATGGGCACTCATCCACCACCATAGTTGTCACGACGACAAGGCGAACCCAAGCAAGCGCCGGGCGACTGGACGCTTAAGCGATAAAGCGCAATTCAAGGCAACAATAAGACGAGCAAGTCGCAAGGTGATAACTAGACATTTTAAAAACAAACTAAGCCAGACGAAACCGCGGTCTAAAGTCTACCTTAGGTGATGCGAATTAATGGTTATTATAAAAATCGCAGTGTAAGGCAGACTTTAGACATCAGTTTTCACGCAAGGCAGTGGCTGTAAAAAGTTGCGGTGAAATGTAAAGTTTGATTTTTACGATAATAAAAGACTGCAGTTTTTTGAATACCGCAATCTAATATATTAATAGACTGTGGTATTTATAAAAACGGCAGTCTATTCTATTTATAGAATGCGATTTATATAATAACCACAATCTAAGTTTACTTAGATATTCATACATTTGCATTTAAAATAGGGTTTATATCACGGTTTTTATAAAACCCGCTGTCTATATATACTTTAGACTGTGGTTTTTATAAAACTGTAGTCCATTCTTCTTTTCTTATAAAATGGTCAAGGCGTCCAACATCATGTACACATTCGGGCGCCTAAACGCCTACGCGACGCCATGACAAGAATGTCCACCACCCCACCCTGATTGTAGAGATTGAGTCCCACCTGCACGACTATGACTATGATGATTAGTATGGTGACTACCGTGAGCCACGCCGCGGGATGACTCTAGAGGAGGATGATATCACCTAGCATATCCGCATTGACACACCCTCCTTCGACAGTCACCTGTACCTAAAGGCATTTAGTGATTGGCTTATGCATATGGATCACTACTTTGAATAATTTGAAATGAGTGATGAGAGGAGTGTGTGGTTCGCCAAAATGAAATTGATCAGCCAAGCAAAAATTTATTGGTCGAGTTTGAATAGGTCACTTGAGTGGGACGACTATTATCTCATCACCCGGTGGGACAAGATGAAGCAGCGCTTGAAAGATAAATACCTCTCGGCTTTGTATCGTGATCAGCTCTTACGTAATGCGTTAGGGGACTTGCTATTGAAGATTACATGTCACGATTTGACGAGTTAAAAGTCCGTAGTGATATTCTGGAGGAGCCCATTGCCACTACAACTCGCTTACGGACTGTACTTAGGGTTGACATCCGAAGAGAACCGATTCCCCATAGGATTGAGACGGTTGAGCAGGTTTTCAACTCGTGCTGGAGTATGAGCATTATTTGTGCATTGCTGACCCGAGGAAGGTCAACCCTCGACTCCATGCCACCACAAGGAGACCCACTCAAATCGCGGACACTGCCTCCCCTCGCGCCCTTGTGGATGCGATAGGGAAAGCTATTGTACCTGGAGGCCCCAAATCTGGGGTAGTCCAATGTTATCGATGTTCTGGCTGAGGGTACTTGCGGCGCAATGCCTAACAAGAAATTTACTGATTGAGGAATCTGGCAAGCCCAGCACTGAGGTTGAGGACGTCGCCGTCGAAGAGATTATAGTCGTCGTAGAGGATGGATGGGAGAGTGACGCTGACAGATAAGTAGAGTTAGGAGTCCTTCATCGCCTTCTACACACTCCACATATCGAGGAGGACTGGCATCACACCACTATTTTCTTCAAATATTTCCTGAGCGCAGGAGACCCCTGTAAGCTCGTCATAGATAGTGGTAGTTGCGTAAAAATAATCGCCAAGAAAGGGTTAGAGAGGATGCAGCTCACTACCAAACCACATTTGCATCCTTATCGTGTCTTATGGGTGGACAAGTCCACCATCCAGATTACACAGCGATGTCTGGTGCCGATTCGCTTGATGACTACTGAGGACCAAGTTTGGTGTGACGTTATCCCCATGGATGTCGCACACGTTCTTCTCGGGCGACTTTGGTTATATGATCGCAATGCAATGTGTTATGCCGAGTCCAACACGTGTGTTTTCGTTGACAAAGGTCGAAAGATTATTCGTACCCGACACATCTCAGGGATCCTCTCAATGTCAAGGTTGAGTCATTCGTTAGTGAGGGCCGAGAGGTCATCGAGACCTCTTCATGTTTTGAGGAAGGGTGACTTCCTGAGAGAGAACTTAGATGTAGGAGTTATGTTTGTTGTGGCGGCACCGTGGCGTCTGAGGCTCCTAGTGAGACTGAAGTTACTGATCCGGATGTTCGTCAATTGTTGGATGATTACATAGATATTATGCCCGAGGAGCTCCCTTGTGAGCTCCCTCTGTTGAGGGACATCCAGCATACGATCGATTTGATCCCAGGGGCATCTTTGTCCAATCTTCCACATCATCGCATGAATCCGTCAGAGCATGCCGAGCTGAAACGGCAAGTTGATGATCTTCTGCGGAAGAAGTTTATACGAGAAAGTCTGAGACTCTGTGTTGTACCAGCCCTTCTTACTTCGAAGAAAGATGAGAGTTGACACGTGCAATGATAGTCATAAATAAGATCACGGTGAAGTATTGTTTCCCCATTCCCCGCCCCAACGACCTCCTAGACTCGATGGTCGGTGCCCAGATCTTCTCGAAGATTGACCTTCATAATGGGTACCATCAGATTAGAGTAAGAGGGGGGTGAATGGAAGACGGCCTTCAAGAGTAAGGATGGCTTGTATGAGTGTTAGTCATGTCGTTCGGACTATCGAATGCGCACGGCATATTCATGAGGGTGATGACACAGGTTCTGCGACCATATATGGGTAAATTCCTAGTAGTGTATTTTGATTATATATTGATATACAGTCAGGGCCGCACCGAGCACTTCTGACATATTCGTCTAGTGTTCGAGCTCCAACAGAAGGAGCATCTTTACATCAACTTGAAAAATTGCCCGTTCATGTCTACGTTCGTTCACTTCTTAGGTTATATAGTTTTGATGTATGGTATCTCAGTTGACCCTGATAAGGTCAAATCTATATGCGAGTGTCCTATCCCATTGAACATCCGCGAGGCTCATAGTTTTCACAAACTCGCCACCTTCCATAGGAGGTTTCTTCGTGACTTCAGCTCGATTATGACCCCCTTTACGAGCTGCCTTTGTAAGGGTGATTTCGTTGGGACGAAGGCCGCCACTAAAACCTTCGAGGAGATTAAGGAGAGGTTGTCTACTACTCATGTCCAACGTTTACCGAATTTCTCCAAGGCCTTCAAAGTAGCCTGTGATGCATCAGAAGTTGACATCGGCACGGTACTTAGTCAGGAAGGTTATCCGATTGTCTACTTCGGTGAGAAGATAAATGATGTCCGACAGAAGTCTTCGAATTATGATCGGGAGTTCTATGTCATAGTACAGGCACTGCATTACTGTCATCATTATCTCTTGCAAAAGAAGTTTGTTCTGCACTCTGACCATCAGGCGCTAAGGTACCTCGAATCATAGAAAAAATTGGGTCGTCGTCATGCGAAATGGGTGGAGTATATGCATGAGTTTCACTATGTTCTCAAGCACCGAGCGGGTGTTGACAACAAACCGACTGACGCCTTGAGTCGTCGAGTCAGCATTCTCCGCACCATAAGCAGTCTAGTAGTGGGCTATGAATGACAAGCTTACGATTATCAAGAGTGCCCAGATTTTGGTGACATTTACTTCGCGCTCAAGGGACTCTCCTGAACTTCGTGAGGGCTATAAGATTTCAGACGGGTACTTATTCATGGGCTCGTGCCTCTCCGTTCCTCAATCGTCCCTCTGAAATTTCATTATCTAGGGAGCTACACACAGGCGGAGCAGTGAGGCACTTCAGGCGAGACAAGACGATTGCATTAGTCGAGGATCGCTTCTTCTGGCATGGCCTTAAGAAGGACGTTACTAGGGTTGTCAGGTAATATTGAATCTGCCAAATCGCAAAGGGATCCTGTCAGCCCATTGGATTATAAACTCCCCTAACCGTCCCCTAGAGGCCCTGAACTGATATTAGTATAGATTTTATACTCGGGCTCCCTCGCACATTGAGGAAGCTCGATTCGATCTTTGTTGTGGTGGACCGTTTTTCTAAAATGGCTCATTTAACCCCTTGTTGAAAGACCACTAACGCCTCTCACATGGTTGTGTGTTTTGGAGAGATATTTAAGTATGATAGATTACTACTTCCATAGTATCTGACTGTGACGTTTGTTTCATGAGTTATTTTTGGAAGATGTTATGGAAGAAGATGGGTACAACCTTGAAGCTCACCTCCGCCTACCATCCACAGACGGATGGGCAAACTGACGTTGTCAACCGTATTCTCAGGACACTACTACGTTATCTAATTGGGAATAGTCCATCAACCTAAGATTTTGTTCTACCTATCGCCGAATTTGCATATAACAGTTCCGTCAATATGACTACGGGTTTGAGACCATTCATGTCATGTTACATCCAAAGCCATTCACTTCTATCAATAACATCACTCAGATCATCGATCACGACTTCTACACTGCGGGATAACGAGATATTGTGCGTTATTTTGTTCGTTGAAGCGGTCGCCCGCTACACGATGCTACATGGATTTCTTCAGAGGAGCTCGAGAGACTCATCTTGCGGTTACACAGCGAGTACGACCATCTTCACTCACCGGAGATGGGTGCTTTCAAGCCGGGGGGATTTGATGGCGTGCAACGCCCAACACAGGTCTATTCCCGCAAAAGGCGGTGATCCGCTACCCAAATGGACGATTCGAGTCTGTGATTGCGTCCGGAAGGTCTATCTGAGTCGATTTGATAAATTACTTTTTATGTTTCGAGTTGTACTTGAAGCCATATTGGCCCGGGCATTATGAGTCATCTGATTCAGGTGCTTAAGTTGGTTTTAGGTCAATGTGCAAGGCAGCGGTTCACGGGGTTATCGAAGGTTTGGATTTGCAGTTTTGCGAAACCGTCGGTCGTGCGTCCTTGCTGTGTGATTCCTGGAACGCTTCCCTTGGTGTGACGCCAAGGCCGCCTCACCCCTCCACCTCCTCCACAGTCGGTCCATCATAAGTCCTCCCTCCTTTTTCCGGAGATTCCCCTAGCCTCTCCAACATACCACGTTCCTATTCCCATTTTAGCGAAAACCAACTTCACTCCTCCCACTTCCAGACCGTCCAAGGCCCTCTTCCCCCAACCATGTTTCCCCACCGCTGAAACTCCCCTCCCAAGTTCTCATACAGTCAATTCCATCACTCCCTCTCCACCCCTGCTACAGCCTGTTCCCCATCCAACCCCACCCCCTGTTGCTGCAGTCTTTCCCCACGCTTCCCCACCACTAACCAACACTATACAGCCCCCTAGAAGTCACTTCTCCTCTACACAGCCCTTTCCGCAGTTCTTCTACGTTCGGGTCCCTCTTTCGACGCCACCTGACATCATAACAACCTTGGATACCTGTCATCAGCTGTTATTTGACACCGCCTGCACGCGTAAGTTGTTATTTTGAGTTATCATTTTTTATTGTTGTGTATTGGGTATTATACATGTAGTGGATGTCTATTGTTTTTTGCTATTAGTATCTACAATTGTTCGATTTGCAGGGTTCATTTTGTGCAAGCTTAAAATTATTTATGCCTCTTCACTTTGTGAATACGCTTATTTCTCTTTAATTAAATAATTGTGATTGTTTGTGTCACCATCATTTTTAATATAAAATAATTACTATTGTGATTTTTAGTGGAACACTTTCTGCATCGGCATTACACCTCATCGCATATAGGAGTGCCTTTAGCACGTTCACCCTGAGTCGATCTACCACTGCATCACTATTTTGTTGCTTCTGAGCAACAGCTTGCAGATTTGATGACTAAGCCACAGCAGCTTGTTAAAATTACTGTACATACACTACCGTGTATCCTATATGGTAATTATAGCTTAGGCTCACCTTCGGTGTTATGATCACTCCCTCATGTATATATACTCTATTGTTGATAATGATAACATTCTTCCCAAATTATATCAGTCTGTAGTTGTATGTCAGTAGTATAGGCGTTTAGTGTGTATATATAAGCTTATATATATATTTGGAACTGGAGTATGGCCTTGTATAATTATGTTTTTAATGAAATGAAAAAAATATTGTGTACATTTTGGCACTCATTATAATTATGTTTTACTGTGTTAGTAAGATAAAAACTCAAAACCTTGCTATGTGATGTGTATTTTAAGTTGGGAAGTCTGCGGACGGTTATAATCGTGAGCTTGAGGAGGAGCTTGAGATCTTCCAACAAGCTTAGAGCCAATCCAAGCAAATTGAATCGATGAGGCCGAAGCGCAGGCCTCCTTGTCGGATGGAATGGGTTGTGCACACGAAGCGAAGGAACTGGAGGTGGCTGATGCCTCGGGGGAGAGAAAAATAGGAATGCCTCTGAGAGAAAGTGGAAGAGGTGTCGGCTGGGTAACTGGAGCGTGAAGGGGCGTCATGCTTACAGCTGTTGCCGCAAGCAACGTCAAAATCCCAATAAGATCCACATTTGTGAGGTGTGGATGGAGCAAAATCAAAGATAGAGATAATTCAGTCGAGGCGTGTCCCGTGCGACAACTTAGGATTCAACGACTGGGGAGTAGAAGTCAACTAACAGTTCATGTGAGGATTAGAGACGGGTTGTAGCGGGTTTGATCCTATGGGGACGAATGACGAAGGGCAGAAGGGCACCCACTACGAAAGGTGATAGGTGTGGGATGAGTTGTTATGCGCAGATACGAACCGAGCTGCTATACGTTGATGTGAGCTATGCCGTCGGACTGAGCTTTTAAGCATTGGGGGGTTGATGCACGGGATCTCGATCGCTATCCTCGAACACAAATGAAGTAGATTAATAAGTAGAGGAATACAATATATTGAGTCGAGCGTGATATTTGATATTCGATCACTTGAGGGCAGGGTTCCTCTAAGAATCTCTCTCATATGACAGCCTAACAAGACAATTAATCAAACATGATGCTAAGACACTCTGCATAGTCCCTTATTTAGGCGAGAGTGCGCATACAATGTCAATTACCAAAATATCACTAGAGCTGCAAAGACAATATAACATGTGCGAGACTATGGTGATGGCACTTGCGGAAGTGCTTGTGGGCGCATATAGTAGTATTTGTATCATTCAATATCCAACGAGTAGTGATGCGGAGCAGACACGAGGATGCGATTTGGGCCCATTCGAGGATGATTTGGCAACTTTCCATATATGTCGTGCATGCATCGACGATCGGGCTCCGTGATTGCGTCCGTAGCGTCACCGCGAGTCAAAATCTTATATTACTTTATGTTTTTTGGACTTTTATTTCATGTATTTTGGGTCATCTTCTGCCGGCCAATCATACCCGTCGAATGGGATGCCCTACGGCTTCTTTTATTATAAATAAGAGTGGTAGGAGGCTGCATTGATCATTGCAGAATTTGGAGAAGAAGTATTCCCGGATTCCAGCGATCCCTCCCCGGTGCCGACGCCGTGGAACCCTAGGTGACAACTCATAGGCCGTCAAACTCTTCCCCAAGGTAATCCCTACCTCCACCTTTGTTTTCCCCACCCCGAACCCTCCATCCACCACCCGGAATCACCCCTACAGCCGCTGAAAACCCTACCAACAATTTCCTATTCAGTTACTGTTCACTAATTGATGTTACTGTTCATTCCCTAAGTTTTAATTTTGCATGTGCCTTCCGCCTCCCCTCCCTGCTACAGAGACAGACGACCACTCCCCTGCTTCCGTTCACCCAGCCAACCACCCCACCTCCCTTCCCACCGCCCGGAATTCTCCATAAACCCTAACCGGCCACTGTAAATTCCCTCTGTGGATCCACCACCCCAATCACCCTAAAATTCTAGATCTGTCCAAATCTAGGATTCTCGCCTACCGATCTGTTATTTCCACCGCTCAAACTTTCCATTTTGCCCGGATCCGACCATAAATAGCGGATCTACCTATCCCCGGCCCGGATCTACTTATTCGAGGTCGGATCCGCCGTTTTTCTACCCGTTCCCACCGAGGGCAGCCACTGTCACCGTCGTCTCGCCACCAGTTCCACCTCCGATCGCCGATGTACATATCTGGCCCTCCAAATTTTCAATGCCTCGGTTCAGCCCTCTATTTTGTGAGCGTTTGTGGTACTGTATTATTTGATTCACATTTGCATTTGGGTAATTTAACATATCTTGTTGCGATATTTTGTTTGTGGGAATTTGTTTTGTGCACTAATAACTTGAGGAGGAGACATTCGTCGTGCGCTTTGCTTTGACCCTTTGAGCAGAGGAAAGTCATTCCAATTGCCTAAATAAATAATTGCTTTTCTATTCAAATATTTGTGTGGTACTAAAACTTACATTGCTTAAATTATTTGTCAAATACCGGTCATTGCATTACATGTAGAGTTAAATTAGCGTGTCGCCCTTGCATTATCACCTAGCGTTGTAGGCTTTGCGCACCACTAGCCTACCCGTACATCATTTTGGCATCAGAGAACAAGGTTAGGCCATTTGCATGCTTTGTAGTGGTAGGTCATATAGAGTCTTTAGGTTCACCTATGACTAATTATCGTCGTCGTTCCTCTCCTCTCTTTGGAGATTCTGAGTCTACATATACTCGACCTGATAGAGTCCCTCTAGAGAGATCTTCATGCTATCATTATGATTATCATCATTCCTCGCACACAACTCCTAGAGATCGTGTCGACCCCTCGACACAATTCGATCATGCCACAGGCGATCACGACGATGAGAGGTCCTCGTGTCTTCATCAATACACCTCTCCGTGATTTCATGATGATATAATTGAATATCGTTCAGGTCATCGACGCTACACATCTCCTCTAGGAGAGGAACCTTTGTTTGGATATGAGCAACCTTCACTGCACGTTCACAGGGCTCATACGCACCCACGAGCACAATCTGATTATGTTAGGAACTACCATCAAGACGACCCTCAGGAACCCTATAGAGGTCACCATCGGCAGGAACACAATACATGTCAAGACCCTCTTAGTGTTCCACCAATAGAGTTACCTGAGGCTGAATTTATGCGATTAGTTATTGACCGCTTTGATCTCTCAGAAGTTCAATTTGATCGCCTAAGATCTACATTACGAAGAAAGCCTAAGGATTTTGGGCAAACCACCGATGCGGTGAGTAGTGCTCCCACCGAGATAAGAGACCCGACACTTGGTTTTGATCATCCTCAGTTTGATGAGATTCAGTGCTCATGTGATCTTGAGGTTGAACCTGATCATGACCTGATGATACGGGTGGAGAGAGATACTGACATGACTAGTGAGCATGGCCACGTGGGTGAGGACGAGAGACCTAGTGACATTGTGATGGTATACCCATCTTTTTCACCTCACCTAGACCTACACCTATACCTAGCGTCCCCTTTGAACAGAGACACAGTTCCCAATGCTATATCGATTGATCCACACTTGAGTCTGGTCACCCCCTACTCTTCCCTTAGTACTGTCTCGGGTCACTTCACTACTGAGAGTCGAGAGTATAGTGGTGATCTCGTAGTGTCTATATCACTCATGGACGTGGGCACTATCCCTTCCGATGGTACTCATCGGGAGGACCTTGACCTTAGTGAAGAGCCCCTTGTTGAGCCTCCTGATGATCCGCCACATCTTGGTGAGGTTGAGACTCGGGTGAGCCCCGCAGGTATGACGTCTCTTTCATTATCATCTCTGGACTTGCCCTAGAGAAGGGACCTTGAGTGGAGCATGACATATGTAGGGCCTACCTTGAGTCCACTTGCGTATACTCATATTGTGAGGACCTACCTTATGACGCCTCACACTCTGGATGAGTTCTGGGACACGCCGCCCACTGAGCCACCCGATGTGTTCTTTCTTGTTTGGGACGCTGACCATATTTTAGAGTCATGACTTCTAGTCGGTGTACACGATTTTCACTCAGGTGGTCGTCTCCTTCGTGATGACTTTTCTTACACACCTCCCGGGGACCCCCCAGATGTGCTACGTTCCCCGAGAGACATTTGACACTTTACGAGCAAGTATTTGAGTATAGTTGTCTCTCACGATCATCTGAGCACTCGTCACACACAGGATGAGTTTGTATACACTCCACCGAAAGAACATCATGATAGGCCACCCCATCTTAGAGACATCTCAGACATTATTAGATTTTCCTGAAAGAAGTGTACCGTGTTTGTTGTGTTGTCTTTGTATCATTTGCATTACCTGCATGAGTCAGCTGAGTATTTTACACGACATTTGCATGAGTTGCATGAGTCGGTTCGCCGACGAATAATAACAAGCAATGAAAATTATAAAGCTCATGCAGATAACCGAAGGCGAGAGCAAATATTTAATGTAGGCGAGAAGATAATGGTGCGAGTCCGCCCTGAGAGGCTCCCTTCGGGGCCTGCCAAGAAGTTAAGCGTGAGGTGAATTGGTTTGTACTCCATTATTAGTCATATTGGGACCAACGTCTACCAACTTGACATCCCGGCCAGTATGGGAATTCACCCTGTGTTTAATGTTTAAGATCTGACTCCATACTATGAATCTCGTGACCATGTGGACCCGAGCAGTGGATATGCCCAGCCACCCGATCCCCACTGTCGTTGCCTTACCACTCCCTTACCCCACCTACGTCTGATGACCACCAATGTTTTAAATATCGGATGTCAGACACATATCGGATTGTGTTTTTAAATGTCGGATGTCGGAAGTCGGAGACATGTCGGGGATATTTTAAAATATCGGATTTTCATATATTATAAATAAAATTTTTATTTAATATATATTAACTATAATTATATGTTATAAAATAGAAAAATAATATAACAAATAGATAAAAAATGAGTCATTTATATTATGAAATAAATTTAAATAGTATCTAAGAAAAAATATTATTAACAAATACAAAATGATACATTGTAAAATATATTTAATACTATACACTAATTTTATTTTGATAACAATAAGTTTATTGCAAATTAAAAAGATTTAAAAGTTAAAAATACTTGATTTATTATAAATTTTTTCAAACTTACAAATTTATATTAAAAATATGAAACAATCACCTAATAAATGTATTAAATATTTTCCTATTTTTTATAATATGAAATTAAAAATTTGTGAAACAATTATACAAAATTGATTGTAAGAATAAAACGTTAAAAAATTGAAATAATAAGTTTAATCGAATTAAAAATACATAATATAGTATCTATATGTGATTTTAATATATGATGTTTGCCTGCAAATATAACATAAAATAAAATAGCGGGTGATATATTTAAAAGTCGTGTCGGCTGATATATCGGAAAAGATCGGACATGTCGGCCTATATTTTAAAAAAGGACATAATCTATTATTTTGTAAAAACATATCGTTTTCCTCTAAAAAATGACATATCGATTGATCCACATTTGAGCCTGGCCACCCCCTACTCTTCCCTTAGTACTGTCTTGGATCACTTCACTACTGAGAGTCGAGAGTATAGTGGTGATCTCGTAGTGTCTATGTCACTCATGGACGTGGGCACTACCCCTTCCGATGGTACTCATCGGGAGGACCTTGACCTTAGTGACGAGCCCCTTGTTGAGCCTCCTGATGATCTGCCACATCTTGGTGAGGTTGAGACTCGGGTGAGCCGCTCAGGTATGACGTCTCTTTCATTATCATCTCTGGACTTGCCCCAAAGAAGGGACCTTGAGTGGAGCATGACATATGTAGGGTCTACCTTGAGTCCACTTGAGTATACTCATATTGTGAGGATCTACCTTATGACGCCTCACACTCTGGATGAGTTCTGGGACACGCCACCCGCTGAGCCACCCAATGTGTTCTTTCTTGTTTGGGACGCTGACCATATTTTAGAGTCATGACTTCTAGTCGGTGTACACGATTTTCACTCAGGTGGTCGTCTCCTTCGTGATGACTTTTCTTACACACCTCCCGGGGACCCCACTGATGTGATACGTTCCCCGAGAGACATTTGGCACTTTACGAGCCCGTATTTGAGTATAGTTGTCTCTCACGATCATCTGAGCACTTTTCACACACGGGATGAGTTTGTATAAACTCCACCGAAAGAACCTCATGATAGGTCACCCCATCTTAGAGACATCTCAGACATTATTAGATTTTCCTGTAAGAAGTGTACAGTGTTTGTTGTGCTGTCTTTGCATCATTTGCATTACCTGCATGACTCAGCTGAGTATTTTACACGACATTTGCATGAGTTGCATGAGTCGGTTCATCGACGAATAATAACAAGCAATGAAAATTATAAAGCTCATGCAGATAAGCGAAGGCGAGAGCAAATATTTAATGTAAATGAGAAGTTAATGGTGCGAGTCCGCCCTGAGAGGCTCCCTTCGGGGCCTGCCAAGAAGTTAAGCGTGAGGCAAATTGGTTTGTACTCCATTATTAGTCATATTGGGACCAACGTCTACCAACTTGACATCCCGGCCAGTATGGAAATTCACCTTGTGTTTAACGTTTAAGATCTGACTTCATACTATGAACCTCGTGACCATGTGGACCCGAGCAGTGGTTATGTCCAGCCACCCCGACCCCCACTGTCGTTGTCTTACCACTCTCTTACCCCACCTATGTCTGATGACCACCAATGTTTTAAATATCGAATGTCGGACACATATCAGATTGTGTTTTTAAATGTCGGATGTTGGAAGTCGGAGACATGTCGGGGATATTTTAAAATATCGGATTTTCATATATTATAAATAAAATTTTTATTTAATGTATACTAACTATAATTATATGTTATAAAATAGATAAATAATACAACAAATAGATAAAAAATGAGTCATTTATATTGTGAAATAAATTTAAATAGTATTTAAGAAAAAATATTATTAACAATTACAAAATGATACATTGTAAAATATATTTAATATTATATACTAATTTTATTTTGATAACAACAAGTTTATTGCAAATTAAAAAGATTTAAAAGTTAAAAATACTTGATTTATTATAAGTTTTTTCAAACTTATAAATTTATATTAAAAATATGAAACAATCACCTAATAAATGTATTAAATATTTTCCTATTTTTTATAATATGAAATTAAAAATTTGTGAAACAATTATACAAAATTGATTGTAATAATAAAACGTTAAAAAATTGAAATAATAAGGTTAATCGATTAAAAAATACATAATATAGTATCTATAGGTGATTTTAATATATGATATTTGTCTGCAAATATAATATAAAATAAAATAGCGAGTGATATATTTAAAAGTCGTGTCGGCTGATATATCGGAAAAGATCGGACATGTCGGTCTATATTTTACAAAAGGACATAATCTATTATTTTGAGAAAAACATATCGTTTTCCTCTAAAAAATAACATATTGATTGATCCACACTTGAGTCTGGTCACCCCCTACTCTTCTCTTAGTACTGTCTCGGATCACTTCACTACTGAGAGTCGAGAGTACAGTGGTGATCTCGTAGTGTCTATGTCACTCATGGACGTGGGCACTGTAACGCCCCAATTTCCGTAAGAGGGACGATCAATGTTTTTGGCCAGGATTGGGTCTTGGTAAGGGGTGACACGGCTAAGGACACGGGCGTGTCCAAGGCCGTGTCTCGGTCGGGTTCGGCAAAGAGCCCGGGAGGTCGTCGATTTGAAGTCGACGAAGTGTGGTCGAGTCTGCGCTCGACGATCCGTGTCGAATCTGCGTTCGACGATTTTGGTTCGACGATCTTGCCAGAGATCGTCGATCTCTCCAGCGATCGTCGATCTCGCCAGCGGTCATCGATCCGGCCAGCGGTCGACGATCTTGGATCGGCGATCAGGCCAGCGATCGTCGATCTGGCCAGAGCTCGACGTTCTGGCCAGCGCTCGACGATCTGCACTCGACGATTTGCGCGGTCGACGATTTTCCAGCAGTCTGCGTTCGACGATCTGGCTGCGTTCGACGATTTTGCCAGGGAACTCTGTTCGACGATTTGGCTGGTTCGACGAGTTGCCAGTGATTCTCTGTTCGACGATTCGGCAGCGGTCGACGATTTTGGTTCGACGATCGTCGAGCGGAGTTCATGACTGGTTGTCACGGGGTGTCCTTGACGAGATGCGGTGTTCGGCCCATTTCAGGTTGGACTCGGATCTTAGCCGTGCATTTCCTTTTGTGGGATCCGACGGCTGGTGGTTAATCCGTTTGGGATATACCCGAGAGTGGGGTTTCAAAATCCGGATTGTTTCAGTCGCTGTTTCTCCATCTAAGATCTAGAGAGAAGGGAGAGCGCGGAAGACAGTGAAGGAGATCCGGCCATTTGAGAGGCTTCGGTGCTCCAAATCGCGAGCCGAGTTCGGATCCGTGGAGGCAAGATTGTTGCGAAGGTTTTCATCCGGCTATTTTTTCATGGCTAGGAAGAGGAGTCGGAAGGTAACGACACTTCTCCTCTTGGTTTTAGGATGCATGTTTTAGCATCTTTTATTTTCTAGTTTTTAGGCACCAAACTCTCAAATGAGAGGGGTTTGGGTCGCCAAGCTTCAAGAGAAACCTTCGGGTCGATTGAGTCCGTCCCCGGCATGTTTTTGCATTAGAGATCTGCTTCGTTAGTGGATTAGGCATGGGGGGTGAAGTCGTAGTCGCGACCGTTAGTCCGACTCGGTGATGTTGCATACGAGGTTTAAGGATTCGTAGAGATCTGTTGCGGCAAGAGGCCGTTTGTGATGTTTGTGATGTTCTTCTCTTTTATCTTGCGTGAGTACGTGCGGCCGGTACCGGACAAGGTTAGCTCCTCATTGGCGGTAGATGGTTTCCTTGGTGGACAAGGTTAGCTCCGCATGGGTGGTAGATGGTTTCCTTGGTGCACGGGAACGCTGCAGTACGAATGAGGGATTAGGGTGGAATTGTCTTGGATTGTGATGTACCAAGGCGTGGCTGTGTCTCCGTGGTCGGCTGGCTATCCCGTGACGTGCACGTCATGTGTGGAGAGTGTCCCGACGAGACTAGTCCCCTTCTGTGAGACTGACGAGAATGTCAAGCTTGGGGCAAGCCCGGGCAATGAGGCCATGAGCGGTTGGGGTCCAGCAAAGCTTCTTAGAATCGGTCTGTGTGTTTGTTGGAATCCTGACATGAGAAGTCAGAGCTTGCAGACAAGCCCGGGTTTAAGACCTTGAGTGGGTGGGGCCTTGACAAGAGTTCCGTGTGGCGGCTTGTGTGCCGTTGGGGGAATGTTGGTAAACCCCCTTTGTTTGCGGCTTTATGCCAATGGGGAAATGATGAGTACCCATATGATGTGATGATGTGCTAGATGCATACGCGATAGGGTGTCTTGGGTGAAGTCCGGGTTGTTGCATATATGCTGCATTAGTAGGCCCCTTTTATTATATGTTCAACAATAGAGAACATGTATGTTGTTTGAGACATCCAAGCCTGTTCTTAGTGCATTACTTGTTTATATATATATTGCATACGAAGTGCTGACTTGCAGGTTGGAGGGTTCCCCGGGGTCCGTTAGGGGCGGCCGGGAGGAGATGTGTTGGTTACACAGTTTGAGGTCAGCCTTTGCTGACCCACGTTACTAATAATTTTTACAGGGCAAGGATCGCAAGCAGGAGCTAGCTCGCCGGCCAGAAAGGCCTAAGCCTCATGAAGTGTTACTTTTTTGTTGTAGCTCTACTTTTATGACATTGTATGTTTGATGCCCATGTTGACCGGCTTGCATGCCGAGGTAGACTAGGAGTGCTTATGCACTTTTATGACTGATGTATTATTTGAGTTTGGACTCACTTTTGTTGTAAGGCCATAAGGCCATTTCGTTACTCTTGTAGTTGTGGATAACTTCTAGTCTTGCTTGTTGTTTCCGCTGTGTTGTGTTATGAGTTTTGAGATTGGGTAGCTATATCATCTTATAATACTGAAGTTGTGGCGTCTGTATGTTGTGGGACCCCGGCCGGACCCATATTATACGGTCATTACAGGGGAGGTGTTACAATTTGGTATCAGAGCGAGGTTAGATTCAAGGTCAGTGCGTAGAGAAGTTATCCACATAAGAGTAACGCGGGACCACGAGTGTCCTTATGTTTAAGTCTTGAGATTAGAGACTGATTCCTTGTTTTCTTGAAGAGTGCAAGCAACGAGGCGGGTACGTCGAGAGCAAGAGAAGAGCTTTCGGCGAGCAGCGCTACTGCTCAAGGTCAGCTGGGCATGGGTGTAAACCCGTCCGACTTCTGCCGCATGCTTGCAGAAGCGATGGTGGCAGCCCAAGCTGCAGCGACAGCTCAGGTAGCAACCCCGGTTGCTCAGGTAGCAACTCCTGCTACCCCGGATACGGCGACGGCCGTTCCAGGCGGAGAAGCCAGGCGAGTAGAGCCTTTGGCAGAAAGAGTGGTGGTCGGGCATGGGGACCGACAGATGAAGTACTTTCTGAGCTTCCATCCCCCGTCGTTCAAGGGAGTTGGTACGCCAACTGATGCGGAGGATTGGTGGGCTCGGATTCAAGAGCTTTTGAGGGCGGCAGAGACGCCAGAAGAGAAGAAATCTGAGTATGCGACGTTCATGTTAGAAGGAGACGTCAAGTTGTGGTGGGTGAGCCATAGCGGCCGCCAATTTCCTGGACGCACCCCGTCCATGGAAGAATTTGGGGATGCTTTCCTAAAGAGGTACATTCCCGTTTCTACACGGTTAGCCCTTCAGAGTCAGTTTCTGCACTTAATGCAGCGAGACAAGACGGTGGACGAGTATGTGCAGGAGTTCACCCGTTTGGGTCGTTACGCGGGAACGACGATGGCAGATGATGTAGAGAGGGATAAACTCTTCTATCAAGGGCTGAGGGAGAACCTAAGACAACCCCTCATTGTCATGAAGAGGGCTGGTTTCAATGAGCTAGTGGAGGCTGCCAGAACTTTGGAAAGCGATCTAGAGCGAAGCCAACGTCGTAAGGGCTTTGCGCCTAAGCAAGGAGAAGGGAAGCCTTCTCAATCCCAAGGAAAGTCGGAAGGGAATAGATGGAGGAAGAAGCCTCACCCATACAAGTCCGGTGAGAAAAGCAAATGGACGTCCGGAGGGTCTCACTCCAAGGGGCCACCGACGTGTTTCAACTGCGGAAAGGTGGGACACATTGCTCGCTTTTGTAATCAAGGAGGTGCGGAGCAGGAGCCAAGGCACGAGCAGACTGTGTGCTCCGGCCCCAGTGCCGCAGAAAAAGAAAAGATGGAGGAGTCGAGCGCTTCTCGGTTCCAACCGGTGCAACCAAGGGCTTACAACCTTGGACAGCAGGAAGCGATCCGCCAACCCGACGTGGTGACAGGTATGAGGAAGTTTAAGTTTAACTTTGTGCTTCATACTTTTAGACCTATACATGTGATGTCTATGTTTTAGGCTTCGTGTTAGTTTCCAGATACCCCGCTAGGGTATTGTTTGATACGGGAGCGTCGCACTCCTTTCTTGCGGAAAGCTTCATCCGGAGGATTGGAGTTGAGCTTTTTCCGGCGGACGCGAAGCTGAAGGTGCGTATGCCCAATGAGTCATCCATGACCACCGGAAAGAAAGGGCGCATTTGTTGGGAGATAGATGGTGTTGACTCTGTGCTGATAGCAGCGGTCTTACCGTTGGCGAAATTTGATGTGATATTGGGAATGGATTGACTTACCGAACAACATGTCAGTATTGATTGTCTATCAAAGGTAGTGACCCTAATGAGCAAAGGGCAGACGGAAGTCAAATTTGAGGGTCTTTGTGGAGTGGACTATTCCCTGATTTCGGCCATGCAGTTGATGCGGGCGGTTAACCAGGGTGGTGTAGCGCTTGTAGCGTTATTGGAGGTTCGCCTCTCCCAGTTGTATATTGAGGAAGTGCCCGTAGTGGCAGAGTTCAAGGATGTGTTTCCGGATGAACTTCCTGGAGCGCCTCCTCGGCGGGAGGATAGCTACCAAGTCAGAAATGGCGGAGAGTTCCGTGCCCGTAGATAGCCTGACCGCCCCGTGGGAAGCAAACCGGGTCTTTGAAAGGAAAGAAAAGAGAGGCAGAGTGACACAGGCCAGTCAAGCGAGATATGAGTGACCTAGGTTTTTGCCCTTGGAATTACAATCGACTTCTCGATCGAGTTAGTGCCGGAGGCTAGGCCGGTGTCACGTCCTCCGTTTAGGATGGCACCAAAGGAGTTGGCTGAACTCAAAGTACAGTTACAGGAACTGTTGGAGCAAGGGTATATCAGACCCAGTTCTTCGTCGTGGAGCGCGCCGGTGTTGTTTGTAAAGAAGAAAGACGGTAGTATGCGGCTGTGCATAGATTACCGAGAGCTGAATAAATTGACTGTTAAGAATAAGTATCTGATTCCTCGGATAGACGACCTGTTCGACCAGTTGGTGGGGTCGGTGGTGTATTCAAAGTTGGACTTAAAGTCGGGATACTACCAATTGCGAATTCGGGACGAGGACATACCCAAGACAGCGTTTGGTACGAGGTATGGTCACTTCGAATTCTCGGTGATGTCGTTCGGGCTGACGAACGTGTCATCTGTGTTCATGGATCTTATGAATCGAGTATTTCAGGAATACTTGGATTCTTTTGTGGTTGTCTTCATTGACGACATCTTGGTGTATTCCAAATCGGAAGTGGAGCATGAGACCCACTTGAGAGTGGTCTTGCAGGTGTTGAGAGAGAATCAGCTGTATGCAAAGTGCGAGTTCTGGTTAGCGAAGGTGTCATTTTTGGGCCACGTGATTAGTGGGGATGGGGTGACAGTGGATCCAACAAAAGTGGAAGTCATTAGAGATTGGCCGGTTTTGAGGACCGTGGCGGAAGTCCGAAGTTTTCTTGCACTAGCCGGGTACTATAGGAGATTCGTGAAGAACTTTTCGCGGATAGCTCTACCCCTCACCTCACCCACTCGTAAAGATCATAAGTTTGTGTGGACTCAAGAGTGCAATCAAGCATTTGAGGCGCTGAAAGAGAGACTGATGACGGCGCCAATCCTAAGTCTACCGAAAGGTACCGGAGGATTTCAAATCTTTAGTGACGCATCGGGATGCGGTTTGGGTTGCGTGTTGGTGCAACATGACAGTGTGATAGCCTTTGGGTCTAGACAGCTAAAGCCCCATGAGAGTAATTACCCCGTCCATGACTTGGAATTGGCGGCGGTAATTTTCGCGTTGAAAATATGACGACACTATGTCTACGGTGCAAGGGTGGAGATCTTCACAGATCATAAAAGCCTAAAGTACCTCTTGGATCAAAAAGACTTGAACATGCGGCAGCGCAGGTGGGTCGAGTTCCTTGGAGACTATGAGGTGGCGATTCAGTACACGCCAGGCAAAGTCAATGTGGTGGCAGATGCCTTGAGTAGAAAATACTCTGGGCAAGGGAATTGGATCGAAGCTCATGATGATCGGTTGGTGCTAGAATGGGAGTCCTTTGGTTTGGAATGTGTGGCGAGAGGCGAGTCCAGCGTGGCTCGGTTGAACTGGATTGAAATGCAGAACGACTTGTCCGATCGTATTCGGGAAGCGACCCGTTTGGATGTGGAGTTTCAACCATATGTGGTGGAGGCTCAAAAGGGCGAGAGCAGTGCCTGGGAGATGATTGATGGGATTCTGAGGAAGGACAGAAGGATTTGTGTACCGCAGTTCGGCAAGCTCCGTGAGGAGTTGATGTTTGAGGCTCACTTCACAAAGTACTCCATTCACCCGGACAGTACAAAGATGTACTTGGATATGAATAAATCATTTTGCTGGTCGGGGCTGACGCTTGACGTAGCTTTGTATGTGAATCGATGTCAAACTTGTGCCTTGGTGAAGGTCGAGTGTCAGAAGTCGGGCGGGTTCCTGAAGCCTCTTCCAATCCCTGAGTGGAAATTTGATGACATCTTCATGGATTTTGTACATGGTTTGCCTAGATCGCAGCAAGACAATGATGCTATTTGGGTGATCGTGGATCGCTTAACCAAAGTGGCTCACTTCATCCCAAATCGGAAGGAGGACAGCGTAGAGAAGCTGGTAGAGTTGTATGTTCGCAACATTGTGCGACTGCATGGGATTCCTAAAAGTATAGTCAGCGATCGTGACGGACGTTTCACGTCCAAGGACTGGAGGTTGGTTCAGAAGAGTTTGGGCACGAAGCTAAAGTTCAGTACGGCGTTCCATCCTCAAACTGACGGGCAAACCGAAAGAACGAACTGTACTATGGAGGATATGCTGAGAATGTGCATTCTTGACTTCGGCAAGAAGTGGGAGGATCACCTCTTCATGGTGGAGTTCGCGTACAATAACAGTTATCAAGCAAGTATAAAAATGACGTCATACGAAGCTTTGTATGGGAGACGGTGTCGAACACCGATGTCTTGGACAGAGGCGGGAGACACCAAAATTTTGGGAAAGGAGGTGGTAGTTGACGGTTGTGAGTTGGTACGGACCATTCAAGAGCGTATGAAGGTGGCGCAAGACCGGCAAGCAAAATACTTTAATGCTCGTCACAGGAAGTTGGAGTTTGCGGTAGGTGATTGGGTTTATTTGAAGATCAAGTCGTTCAAAGGCGTCTCACGGATTCGCCGACTCAAGAAGTTGAGTCCGAGGTTTTTGGGACCTTTTGAAGTTGTTGAACGGGTGGGAGAAGCAGCCTATCGATTGGCGTTGTCCGCGGAGCTGAGTGGATTGCACGACGTCTTCCTTGTCTCCGTCTTGAGGAAATCCTTGGTGGAGGCTAGTGTGGTGATCGAGCCGGCATCGGTGCCGATAGAGGAAGACTTGAGGACGCGAGTCCATCCAATTGCTATAGAGGATTTGGAGATTCGGCAGTTGAGGAATAAAGAGGTCAAACTCGTGAAAGTCTGATGGGACAACTGCGGTCGTGAGGATCTCTCTTGGGAGCGAGAACAAACCATGCTGGAAGAGTATCCATAGCTCTTCAGTTCAGGTACCATTTAAGTTTTGTTCCCTTTTTGCTTTGTAATTTCGGGACGAAATTCTTTTAAGGGGGAGAGAGTTGTAACGCCCCAATTTCCGTAAGAGGGACGATCAACGTTTTTGGCCAGGATTGGGTCTTGGTAAGGGGTGACACGACCAAGGACACGGGCGTGTGCAAGGCCGTGTCTCGGTCGGGTTCGACAAAGAGCCCGGGAGGTCGTCGATTTGAAGGCGACGAAGTGTGGTCGAGTCTGCGCTCGACGATCCGTGTCGAATCTGCATTCGACGATTTTGGTTCGACGATCTCGCCAGAGATCGTCGATCTCTCCAGCGATCGTCGATCCGGCCAGCGGTCGACGATCAGGCCAGCGATCATCGATCTGGCCAGCGCTCGACGTTCTGGCCAGCGCTCGACGATCTGCACTCGACGATTTGCACGGTCGACGATTTTGGTTCGACGATTTTCCAACAGTCTGCGTTCGACGATCTGGCTGCGTTCGAGACGATTTTGCCAGGGAACTCTGTTCGACGATTTGGCTGGTTCGACGAGTTGCCAGTGATTCTCCGTTCGACGATTCGGCAGCGGTCGACGATTTTGGTTCGACGATCGTCGAGCGGAGTACATGACTGGTTGTCACGGGGTGTCCTTGACGGGATGCGGTGTTCGGCCCATTTCCAGGCTGG
Organism: Platanthera guangdongensis; assembly: GCA_039583875.1. NCBI lineage: Eukaryota > Viridiplantae > Streptophyta > Magnoliopsida > Asparagales > Orchidaceae > Platanthera > Platanthera guangdongensis. Next base: position 15,694,460 of record CM077156.1, read on the forward strand.
ACTCGGATCTTAGCCGTGCATTTCCTTTTGTGGGATCCGACGGCTGGTGGTTAATCCGTTTGGGATATACCCGAGAATAGGGTTTCAAAATCCGGATTGTTTCAGTCGTTGTTTCTCCGTCTAAGATCTAGAGAGAAGGGAGAGCGCGAAAGACGGTGAAGGAGATCCGGCCATTTGAGAGGCTTCGGTGCTCCAAATCGCGAGCCGAGTTCGGATCCGTGGAGGCAAGATCGTTGCGAAGGTTTTCATCCGACTATTTTTCCATGGCTAGGAAGAGGAGTCGGAAGGTAACGACACTTCTCCTCTTGGTTTCAGGATGCATGTTTTAGCATCATTTATTTTTTAGTTTTTGGGCACCAAACTCTCAAATGACAGATGTTTGGATCGCCAAGGTTCAAGAGGAACCTCCGGGTCGATTGAGTCCGTCCCCGACATGTTTTTGCATTAGAGATCCGCTTCGTTAGTGGATTAGGAATGGTGGGTGAAGACGTAGTCGCGACCGTTAGTCCGACTCGGTGATGTTGCATACGAGGTTTAAGGATTCGTAGAGATCCGTTGCGGCAAGAGGCCGTTTGTGATGTTTGTGATGTTCTTCCCTTTATCTTGCGTGAGTACGTATGGTCGGTACCGGACAAGTTTAGCTCCTCATTGGCGGTAGATGGTTTCCTTGGTGGACAAGGTTAGCTCCGCATGGGTGGTAGATGGTTTCCTTGGTGCACGGGAACGCTGCAGTACGAATGAGGGATTAGGGTGGAATTGTCTTGGATTGTGATGTACCAAGGCGTGGCTGTGTCTCCGTGGTCGGCTGGCTATCTCGTGACGTGCACGTCATGTGTGGAGAGTGTCCCGGCGAAACTAGTCCCCTTCTGTGAGACTGACGAGAATGTCAAGCTTGGGGCAAGCCCGGGCAATGAGGCCATGATCGGGTGGGGTCCAGCAAGGCTTCTTAGAATCGGTCTGTGTGTTTGTTGGAATCCTGAAATGAGAAGTCAGAGCTTGCAGGCAAGCCCGAGTTTAAGACCTTGAGCGGGTGGGGTCTTGGCAAGAGTTCCGTGTGGCGGCTTGTGTGCAGTTGGGGGAATGTTGGTAAACCCCCTTTGTTTGTGGCTTTATGCCAATGGGGAAATGATGAGTACCCATATGATGTGATGATGTGTTAGATGCATACGCGATAGGGTGCCTTGGGTGAAGCCCGGGTTGTTGCATACATGCTGCATAAGTAGGCCCCTTTTATTACATGCTCAACAATAGAGAACATGTATGTTGTTTGAGACATCCAAGCCTGTTCTTAGTGCATTACTTGTTTATATATATATTGCATACGAAGTGCTGACTTGCAGGTTGGAGGGTTCCCCGGTGTACAACCTCATATCCGGTCGAGCGGGATCCTCCCCAAGCGGCGCGCTCGGGACATATTATGAGCGGCAATGTGGTGCAGACCCGTTCGAAGACGTGCGGGTCCTCGTGCGTGCGTGCGAAGGTTTTATGTGCATAGACTGTTGATATATATATATATATATATATATATATATATATATATATATATATATATATATATTATATATATATATATATTATATATATTATATTATATTATATTATATATATTATACATATGTATATAGATGTGGATTTGAGGAGGAAAAAGGTGGATGAAGAAAAGGAGCAGGAGGGGGTCGGTACAGAGGGAGGAGAAAAAGAAATAAAAAAGCAAGAGAGAGAAGGGGATGGGGGCAGGTACAGCTGGAGAAAGAAGAAAAAGAAAATAAGAAAAGGAAAAGAAGGGAAGAGGGGGGGCTGCGGGTACAGGCATGGGAGAAAAGGGCATCAGGGGTTTTTCATCTTCCCGGGCTAGGGCTCGGCCAGGAGGGAACCGACGCCCCCCTCTCTTTCTCTCTCCCGTCAACTGGAGCACGACAGCAGCTCTCCCTCCCTCTCTCTCTCTCCCTCTCTCTCTCTCTCTCTCTCTTCGTCGCCGCCGCCTAGGGCAAAGCGAGGCCGGCCGGGAGCTCCTCTCCCGGCGCCGCCTACAGCGAGGCCGGCCGGGAGCTCCTCTCCCGGCGCCGCCTACAGCGAGGCCGGCCGGGAGCTCCTCTCCCGGCGCCGCCTACAGTGAGGCCGGCTGGGAGCTCCTCTCCCGGCGCCGCCTACAGCAGGGCCGGCCGGGAGCTCCTCTCCCGGCGCCGCCTACAGCAAGGCCGGCCGGGAGCTCCTCTCCCGGCGCCGCCTACAGCTAGGTCGGCCGGGAGCTCCTCTCCCGGCGCCGTTTGGAGCTAGGCCAGTCGGGATCAGCTTCCCCGACGCCGCCTGAAGTTGTGGAGGCCGGGATCGACTTCCTAGGTGTTACTTGGAGTACGATCGGCCAAGAAGAGGCTCGGCCATGGAGGAGAAATCGCCGGGAACCTCCAACCCTCGAGTAAAGGTCGGATCCGCGCGAGGACAGCAGCTACGTCAACTAGACGTCGGGCCTCTTGCGGGATATTCCATTGCGGCCCCGCCAAACACGCGTCAAGGGTAACGATATTTCTACTTGGGCAGGTGAAGCCCTCAATTAATATATTTGCATGGAAGCCCCTCTCCACCAACGGGTGGGGGAAGGGAGCTCTCCGACGGGTTGACGTGTACGTCCCTGCAATTAATTATGTTAGCGCCCGGAAGTGTGAGTACGGGTTTAGGCATGCTGTGTGAAGCCCATCCGGACGTGTGAGCCGGATTGGTGATGTTCTGGGGTTCCCGGAGAAGACTCCGAGGAAGTTGTATATTATCCATTTGCAGGGAATGCGCACCATAGCCACCAAAAAGGGGTGTGTGCAATATGTTTGGCCAACTTATGTTAGCCGACGTTTGTTTAGCTGACCGCCGCTTGTCGAGACGTTAACGTACAGGTGTTGCAGTAGCAAGCGGGGAGTAGCGGGCTTAAGCCCAAGCTTGTGCCGGCCCTCGAAGGCCTATTTTTTGCTTATATTGCCTGTCTGCGTGCCGAAGTATGGAATTCATATTCGTGTAATATTTTTTAATATCTGTGATGCTCTGTGGATGTGTAGCTTTCTTCTTCGTATTAGGCAGGCGGTGTTCTCGTGAACCGCTCGCCCCGTGGGGGCCCCGAGGTACAGTTGTCGGGAAGCCCTAATGGTCTGTTGACAGCTTGTTAGAATAGCGGAATTACGCTGTTCGTAGCACAGTTTGGGCAGCGCGTCGTGGAATTGCTCGACGAGTTTGCGCCATCAGCAGGGCGGGTGAGGAGCATTTTCTGTAGACCCAAGGAGACACATCTGGATAGGAGAGAGTTGGTCTTGAGATCCTCCTTATATGTTCCGGTCGGCCAAGAGCGCCCTCCGAAGGTGTCTTAGCTCAGCCTTTGGCTTGGGAGGGGAAGAGTTTGTTAGTCTTCCGGGTATGCGGTGGGTCCTCCACGCTGATACCTTGGGTCTGTCCCTAATGTTCCTAATCTTGTGCCTAGATCATTCGCTTGAGGGTAGTAGGTGCGCGGTCACCCCTCTTTTGGGACCCCGAACTCCACAGAGGTCATTTTTAGCTTCAACACCCGGGGTCCGTTAGGGGCGGCCGGGAGGAGATGTGTTGGTTAAACAGTTTGAGGTCAGTCTTTGCTGACCCACGTTACTAATAATTTTTACAGGGCAAGGATCGCAAGCAGGAGCTAGATCGCCGGCCAGAAAGGCCTAAGCCTCATGAAGTGTTACGTTTTGGCTGTAGCTCTACTTTTATGACATTGTATGTTTGATGCCCATGTTGACCGGCTTGCATGCCGAGGTAGACTAGGAGTGCTTATGCACTTTTATGACTGATGTATTATTTGAGTTTGGACTCACTTTTGTTGCAAGACCATAAGGCCTTTTCGTTACTCTTGTAGATGTGGATAACTTCTAGTTTTGTTTGTTTTTTTCGCTGTGTTGTGTTATGAGTTTTGAGATTGGGTAGCTATATCATCTTATAATACTGAAGTTGTGGCGTCTGTATCTTGTGGGGCCCCGGCCGGACCCATATTATACGGTCATTACAGGGGAGGTGTTACAGGCACTACCCCTTCCGATGGTACTCATCAGGAGGACCTTGACCTTAGTGACGAGCCCCTTGTTGAGCCTCCTAATGATATGCCACATCTTGGTGAGGTTGAGACTCGGGTGAGCCACTCAGATATGACGTCTCTTTCATTATCATCTTTGTACTTGCCCCGGAGAAGGGACCTTGAGTGGAGCATGACATATGTAGGGTCTACCTTGAGTCCACTTGAGTATACTCATACTGTGAGGACCTACCTTATGACGCCTCACACTCTGGATGAGTTTTGGGACACGCCACCCGCTGAGCCACCCGATGTGTTCTTTCTTGTTTGGGACGCTGACCATATTTTAGAGTCATGACTTCTAGTCGGTGTACACGATTTTCATTCAGGTGGTCGTCTCCTTCGTGATGACTTTTCTTACACACCTCCCGGGGACCCCCCTGATGTGCTACGTTCCCCGAGAGACATTTGGCACTTTACGAGCCCATATTTGAGTATAGTTGTCTCTCACGATCATCTGAGCACTCGTCACACACTGGATGAGTTTGTATACACTCCACCGAAAGAACCTCATGATAGATCACCCCATCTTAGAGACATCTCAGGCATTATTAGATTTTCTTGTAAGAAGTATACCGTGTTTGTTGTGCTGTCTTTGCATCATTTGCATTACCTGCATGAGTCAGCTGAGTATTTTACACGACATTTGCATGAGTTGCATGAGTCGGTTCGCCGACGAATAATAACAACAATGAAAATTATAAAGCTCATGCAGATAAGCGAAGGAGAGAGCAATTATTTAATGTATGCGAGAAGTTGATGGTGCGAGTCCACCCTGAGAGGCTCCCTTCGGGGCCTGCCAAGAAGTTAAGCGTGAGGCGAATTGGTCTGTACTCCATTATTAGTCATATTGGGATCAACGTCTACCAACTTGACATCCCGGCCAGTATGGGAATTCACCATGTGTTTAATGTTTAAGATCTGACTCCATACTATGAACCTCGTGACCATGTGGACCCGAGCAGTGGATATGCCCAGCCACCCCGATCCCCACTATCGTTGCCTTACCACTCTCTTACCCCACCTACATCTGATGACCACCAATGTTTTAAATATCGGATGTTGGACACATCAGATTGTGTTTTTAAATGTCGGATGTCGGAAGTCGGAGACATGTCGGGAATATTTTAAAATATCGGATTTCCATATATTATAAATAAAATTTTTATCTAATGTATACTAACTATAATTATATGTTATAAAATAGATAAATAATATAACAAATAGATAAAAAATGAGTCATTTATATTATGAAATAAATTTAAATATTATCTAAGAAAAAATATTATTAACAAATACAAAATGATATATTGTAAAATATATTTAATATTATACACTAATTTAATTTTGATAACAATAAGTTTATTGCAAATTAAAAAGATTTAAAAGTTAAAAATACTTGATTTATTATAAGTTTTTTCAAACTTACAAATTTATATTAAAAATATGAAACAATCACCTAATAAATGTATTAAATATTTTCCTATTTTTTATAATATAAAATTAAAAATTTGTGAAATAATTATACAAAATTGATTGTAAGAATAAAACATTAAAAATTGAAATAATAAGTTTAATCGATTTAAAAATACATAATATAGTATTTATATATGATTTTAATATATGATGTTTGTCTGCAAATATAACATAAAATAATATAGTGGGTGATATATTTAAAAGTCGTGTCGGCTGATATATCGGAAAAGAACGGACATGTCGGTCTATATTTTACAAAAGAACATAATCTATTATTTGGATAAAAACATATCGTTTTCCTCTAAAAAATGACATATCAATTGATTCACACTTGAGTCTGGCCACCCCCTACTCTTCCCTTAGTACTGTCTCGGATCACTTCACTACTGAGAGTCGAGAGTATAGTGGTGATCTCGTAGTGTCTATGTCACTCATGGACGTGGGCACTACCCCTTCCGATGGTACTCATCGGGAGGACCTTGACCTTAGTGACGAGCTCCTTGTTGAGTCTCCTGATGATCTGCCACATCTTAGTGAGGTTGAGACTCGGGTGAGCCACTCAGGTATGACGTCTCTTTCATTATCATCTTTAGACTTGCCCCAGAGAAGGGACCTTGAGTGGAGCATGACATATGTAGGGCCTACCTTGAGTCCACTTGAGTATACTCATATTGTGAGGACCTACCTTATGACGCCTCACACTCTGGATGAGTTCTGGGACACGTCACCCGCTGAGCCACCCATGTGTTCTTTCTTGTTTGGGACGCTGACCATATTTTAGAGTCATGACTTATAGTCGGTGTACACGATTTTCACTCAGGTGATCGTCTCCTTCGTGATGACTTTTCTTACACACCTCCAGGGGACCCCCTGATGTGCTGCGTTCCCCGAGAGACATTTGGCACTTTACGAGCCCGTATTTGAGTATAGTTGTCTCTCACGATCATCTGAGCACTCGTCACACACGGGATGAGTTTGTATACACTCCACCGAAAGAACCTCAAGATAGGTCACCGCATCTTAGAGACATCTCAGGCATTATTAGATTTTCCTGTAAAAAGTGTACTGTGTTTGTTGTGTTGTTTTTGCATCATTTGCATTACATGCATGAGTCAACTGAGTATTTTACACGACATTTGCATGAGTTTCATGAGTCGGTTCGCCGACGAATAATAACAAGCAATGAAAATTATAAAGCTCATGCAGATAAGCGAAGACGAGAGCAAATATTTAATGTAAGTGAGAAGTTAATGGTGCGAGTACGCCCTGAGAGGCTCCCTTTGGGGTCTGCCAAGAAGTTAAGCGTGAGGCGAATTGTTCTGTACTCCATTATTAGTCATATTGGGACCAACGTCTACCAACTTGACATCCCCGCCAGTATGAGAATTCACCCTGTGTTTAATGTTAAAGATCTGACTCCATACTATGAACCTCGTGACCATGTGGACCCGAGCAGTGGATATGCCCAGCCACCCCGACCCCCACTGTCGTTGTCTTACCACTCTCTTACCCCACCTACGTCTGATGACCAGTTGACCACTCCAGTCCACCACGTGCTACCACCCACCCACCTGGGGATTCATCTTATTTGGTTTCACCACCGGCACCGCCGATCGCACCGGGTTCCGCCCTTCGAGAGATGAGCGATGAGAGCATCACTGGGTTCAGATTCCACCAGTTTGTTCATATTTCTGATGGGTCGCATTGTCGCTACTTGGTACATTGGAGGGACCGCCCCGATGCAGTTGACGTTTGGATACTTGCAGCAGGGCTTGATCGATTCGCCCTGGACTTCGAATTCAACATGACGATCTCCATTCACCGAAGATGACAGCTTTTCAGTCAGGGGAAATTGATTGGCGAGGACACCCATCCGCCGATGACACTTGGACGACTTCCGGTGGACCTCTTCGAGTTGTACCTGGAAATCAGCGAGAGAATTCTGATCCCAAGTCATCAGGAGATAAATTCTTTCAAGCCAGGGAGATTGATGCGGAGCAGAGACGAGGAAGCGCTTTGGGCCCGTTCGGGGCTAATTTGGCAACTTTCCATATATATCGTGCCCGGATCAACAATCGGGCTCCGCGATTGCGTCCGGAGCGTCTCCGCGAGTCAAAATCTGATATTACTTTATGTTTTTTGAACTTTTATTCCATGTATTTTGGGTCATCTCCCGCCGGCCAATCATAGCGGTTGAATGGGATTCCCTAGGGCTTTTTTTATTATAAATAAGAGTGGTAGGAGGCTGAATTGATCATTGCAGAATTTGGAGAAGAAGTATTCCCGGATTCCAGCGATCCCTCCCCGGTGTCGACGCCGTGGAACCTAGGTGACGACTTTGAGGCCGACAAACTCCTCCCCAAGGTAATCCCTACCTCCACCTTCGTTTTCCCCACCTCGAACCCTCTATCCACCACCTGGAATCACCCCTACAGCCGCTGAAAACCCTACCAACAATTTCCTATTCAGTTATTGTTCACTAATTGATGTTACTGTTCATTCCCTAAGTTTTAATTTTGCTTGTGCCTTTCGCCTCACCTCCCTGCTACAGAGCCAAGCGACCACTCCCCTGCTTCCGTTCAGCCGGTCGACCACCCTAACTCCCTTCCCACCGCCCGGAATTCTCCATAAACCCTAACCGGTCACTCCTTTAAATTCCCTCCGTGGATCCACCACCCCAGTCACCCTAAAATTCTAGATCTGTCCAGATCTAGGATTCTCGCCTCCCGATCCGTTATTTCCAACACCCAAACTTTCCATTTTGCCCGGATCCGACCATAAATAGCGGATCTACCCGTCCACGGCCCGGATCTACTTATTTGAGGCCGGATCCGTCGTTTTACTACTCGTTCCCACCATTTTTTGCCGAGGGCAGCCACCGTCACTGTCGTCTCGCCACCGGTTCCACCTTCGATCGTCGGTCTACACATCCGGCCCTCCAAATCTTCAGTGCCTCGGTTCAGCCCTCTATTTTGTGAGCGTTTGTGGTATTGTATTATTTGATTCACATTTGCATTTGGTTAATTTAGCATATCTTGCTGCGATATTTTGTTTGTGGGAATTTGTTTTGTGCACTAATAACTTGCAGGAGGAGACATTCGTTGCGCGCTTTGCTTTGACCCTCCGAGCGGAAGAAAGTCATTCCAATTGCTTAAATAAATAATTATTTTTTATTCAAGTATCTGTGTGGTGCTAAAACTTACATTGCTTAAATTATTTGTTAAATACCGGTCATTGCATTACATGTAGAGTTGGATTAGCGTGTTACCATTGCACTATCACCTAGCGTTGTAGTTTTTGCGCACCACTAGCCTACCCCTACATCAAGTAGTATAACACTTGATTATAGGATTGAGTTTAATCTTAACATTCTATTGCAGATTGATAGTGATATTATTATGACTCGCGAATATGGTTGGGAAAGTGACTACAAGTGACCTAGTGAGTCTGTAGTGGTTTTTCCTTCCCCCACCCTTGCATAGACCTAGTTATTGAATAGATCATAAACACTCTTTTGAATGCATGTTCCTTAAGATTCTCTTCCTTTTGCAGTGTCTATTCTTGCCCTGAGTGGGAGTCAAGTGCTTAGTGTTGACCATGTAGTGTTGCCTCCTTTTCCTCTGGGAGCACTAACATCATGAATTATACTCATTTGGGGGATTGTCGGGCTATTGATTAATTTTATAATACCCTTTTTGGTGAGCTACTTGATGAGTTTGCCACTCAGGGGCACATTCATCCTAGAGTTGATGCCTTAGGTAAACACTCGAGTGATTGTCGCATTCAGGACAAATTTTCCTACACAACGCATGGTAACCATAATGATGAGCCACCTCATATGGGAGACATTTGACACGTCATAGAGTCGCACCTTAGTGTTAAAGTCTCGAGTAGTCATCTAAGTGATCGTAACACACTCAACAAGTATTTCTACACCCCTCCCAAATAGACTGGGGAAAATCACCCTTCTTAAAGACACCCGCCACATTGTGGATAACAACAAATGAGTTTGTCTGGTCGATCATTTTTCATTTGCATCTATTGCATGATTTGAATGTCATACTTAGATGTAAATCATATTAAATAATGAAACTAAGAGCAAATGTTCGAAGGAAGTGATGTTGTGATGCTTAGCACATTACATGAGAGGTTCCCGTTGTGGACAACTATGGATCTAACTATTAGGAGAATAGATCTATTTGAGCTTGATGTAGATGTTGGAAACGTGTATAGGCTCTCCGTACTCGAACTCAACTCCACAAACCAATTCCACACCACCAAAATAACACAAATCCAACTTGCGAGACCGCCACTACAAACTGCCTAGCCGCGCGGTCTCCCTCCTGCGGGTTACACACACTTCTCACGAGATCGCCACAACCGCGCGACCTCCACTGTGAGGTGTCCGGGCTCCTGCGAGACCTCTCCTATACCGCGAGACCACCCTTTTAGGCGAGTAGACCTATCGGCGAGTTCGCGAGACCACCACTCGCGGGCACTCAAACCGCGAGTAAACAACGGGCTACTACCCCTTCTCGCGAGCTGCTCTCCTCTTCCTGCGAGCACACGAGCCGCGAGCTCCCGCTTCTCGCGAGCTGCACCACTTCCTGCGAGCTGACACAGGCGAGCTTAACGCCTAACCCGCAAGCTCAAGCCGCCCGACTTGGTTGACAAGCCGCCCGGACAGAAAACACTCCAGCGCTGCAGCGCTTCTTTCTCTCTCTCTCTCTAAACCAGGAATATGAAGGAAGAAAACTTTTATTCACAGCAACCTTTAAAATGAATTACAAGAGGCCTATTTATAGGCAAAAGAAAACTCTCCAACTACCCTCTCATAAATGCATTCTCTCTCTCATAATAAATGCATACATAATATAAAATAATACCAATAAAAAGCCTTGACTAGTTGACCCGGTCAACGTAGTCAACCACCAACAAACTCCCCCTCAAACTTGACAGACCATGCCGAGTTTGCTCTTTAGCTTCAGAAAAGTTTCTACTTTCAATGTCTTAGTGAAGATGTCCGCAACCTGCTCTCCAGTTGGGCAATACATCACCTCCACTGTCTTTTGCTCCACTTGTTCACGGAGGAAATGATACCTCGTCTCGATGTGCTTGCTCCTCCCATGCAGCACCGGGTTCTTCGCGAGCTGGATGGCCGACATGTTATCCACTAGCACTGTCGTTGGCCCTTCCTGCGCATGATGCAACTCTCCCAGAAGGTTCCGTAGCCAGAGGGCTTGGCAGGCACATGCCGCCGCCGCGATGTACTCCGCCTCGCAAGATGATAAGGCTATAGTAGCCTGCTTCTTAGAACTCCATGAGAACGCCGCGGTTCCCATGTTGAACGCATACCCGGAAGTGCTCTTCCGGTCGTTCACATCTCCTTCATAGTCGCTATCCGAGTAGCCGACTAGCTTCAACTCTCCTCCAGATGAGTACTTCAGGCCATGGTCCCGAGTCCCATTCACATACCTCAGGATCCTCTTCGCTGCTGTGAAGTGGTCCTGCTTGGGTTCCTCCATGTGTCTGCTTACCATCCCGACTGCATACATTATGTCCGGCCTAGTGAAGGTCAAGTACCTTAGACTTCCGATCAGGCTCTTGAACATAGTTGGGTCCACTCCTTCCTCTTCGGAATCCTTCCTCAGCTTCGTTCCAGGGTCCGCGGGAGTGGAGATTGGCTTGCTACCCTCCATCCTGAACTTCTTCAGAACCTCCTCGGCATACTTCTTCTGGAAGATGAAGATCACATCTTCTCTCTGCTGTACCTCAATTCCCAGGAAGTAACTCAGCTCTCCCAAGTCCGTCATCTCGAACTCCTTCATCATCAGCCTCTTGAATTCTTCGAACATCGCAGGGTTACTCCCGGTGAATATCATGTCATCAACGTATAGACATAGGATCATGATATCCCCGCTCTTCTCCACCTTCATGTAGAGAGCATACTCATATAGGCACTTGATATACCCATGCTCCTGAAGGAATTTGTCTATCCTCCCATTCCAAGCTCGGGCTCCCTGCTTCAGTCCGTACAAGGCTCTGCCCAGCTTGCAGACCTTTCTCTCCTTGTCTTTCACAACGTACCCTGGAGGCTGCTCGATGTACACATCCTCCTCCAGGTACCCATTCAGATACGCTGCCACAGCATCCATTTGCATGATAGTCCATCTGTAGTGTGCCGTCAGTGCGATGATCAGCCTTATAGTATCGATCCGCGCCACTGGGGCATAGACTTCATCATAGTCCACCCCTTGGACTTGTCTATACCCTTTCACCACCAGTCTTTCCTTGTGCTTCTCCACAGCTCCATCTTTGTTTTTATTCACCTTGTAGACCCATTTCACACCGAGGGGTTTGTGGCCCGCCGGTGGATCAACTAGCTTCCATGTATCGTTCTTCTTTATAGAGGTCATCTCGGCATCCATCGCCATCCTCCAAGATTTCTCCTGGGCAGCTTCTTCATAGGTCCTTGGCTCGCAATCTGCTAAGAGACAATATAATGAATAGTTAGCATGAATTGGGACCGTCTCCTCATAGAGCTCCGCCAACCCCTTCATCCTGGGTGGTGGACTCTCGGAGTCACTCCGGCTCCCGCTTCCTCCTCCAGAATTGCCTCCACTTGAGCTTTCCCCTCTTGAATAGGAGGTGGAAGCTCCCCCTGAATTTCCACTCGGTGGTGATGGCGGCTCAGCTCCACCATTCTCGGCTCCAGCCTCGTGTCCACCCTCTTCCTCATCTTCAAAGAACATGCCCTTCATACTTCTCGTCTCCTCATCCCAGCTCCAGCTGCTTCCTTCTTCAAACACCACATCCCTCGAGACTATGGCCTTTCCTGTCACCGGGTTGTAAAATTTATATGCCTTGCTCTCCGGATCGTAGCCCACAAAAATACATTTCTCACTCCTATCATCGAGCTTCTTCCTTTTTTGGTCCGGGATGTGAGCATGAGCTACACACCCGAAAACCCTTAGGTGCTTCACACTCGGCTTCCAGCCGCTCCATGCTTCAAACGGTGTCATGAACTTCACACTCTGTGTGGGGCATCTGTTCAGTAGATACACCGCACATTGCACTCCTTCCGCCCAGAACATCTTCGGTAGCCCCTTCTCCTTCACCATGCTCCTCGTCATGTTCATGATAGTGAGGTTCTTCCTCTCTGCCACTCCGTTCTGCTGCGGTGAGTAAGCCGCCGTCAGTTGGTGTGATATTCCATTCTCCTTGCAGAAATTATCAAACAGCCTCGAGGTGTACTCCCCACCTCGATCTGTCCTCAGCACCTTCAATGGTTGCCCACTCTCCTTCTCGACAATCGCCTTGAACTCCCTGAACTTATCAAGGGTCTGAGACTTCTCTCTCAAAAAATACACCCAACACTTCCGACTATAGTCATCCGTGAAGGTGATGTAGTACTTGCTTCCGCCTATTGAGGTGGTCTCAAACGGACCCGCGATGTCTGAGTGAACCAGTTCAAGTTGCCGCCTCGCTCTCCAGGACTTCCCTCCTTCGAATGTCTGCCTCTTCAGCTTCCCCTTCGTGCACGCCTCACACACCTTTTGCGGAGGGGAGATCATAGGCAGATCCGCCACCATCTTGGAGTGGGATAGTAGTTTCAACCCTGTGAAGCCCAAATGCCCCATCCTATGGTGTCATAGTCATGCTTCTTCCTCTTCTTTTGTTCTCGCGAGACAAGCTGTCTCTTGAGCATCCATCTTCAGCGTGAAGAGACGGTTCGCCGTCATGTTCACCTTTACTACCTCCTTCCCTTGATCATTCTTCATTGCCAGATATCTATCCTTCATCTGCACGCAGTAGCCTCTCTCCACTAACTGCTCAATGCTCAAGATGTTGGTCTTCAACCCTGGTACGTAGTACACATCGTTCAAGTGTACTCTCTCCCCATTCAGTTTCACAACGACCAGGCCCTTTCCTTCCAAGGAAATCTTCGAAGCATCCCCGAAGATAACCTCACCCCCGCTGGGTTCAAGGTTAGAGAACATCTCCTTATCTCCACACATGTGGTTGCTTGCCCTTGTGTCCAGGTACCACACTTCATTCCTTCCTTCTTCTGCCCCTCGGTAGGTTAGAAACATCATTGGGTCTCCACCCCCAGCATCGTTCCCCTTGTTCCTAGCCTCCGCATAATGGTTGGCTTCTTCTGTCTTCCTCGGAGCCCAACAGTCATAGCTCATGTGCCCAAACTTGTTGCAGTTGTAACACTGAACTTGGGCTCTTCCTCCTCGGCCTCTTCCTTGGCCTCTTCCTCTTCCTCTTCCATCTTGCCACCTTCCTCCTTGAGGTTGTTCCACCTCTCTCTGGTGGTATTGGTTTCTTCCCTGATCTCTTCCTCTTCTTCTTCCTCTTCCTCTGCCTTGTTGACCTCGGCACGCTGGCCGCCTCCTCTTCCGGAGCTCTCTCCGAAGTTCAGCTGGTTCTGGAGTGCTTTTCCCAAGCCACTCGCTTCTTCATCATCCTGCATTATCCTGTACTCATGAGCTTGCAATGAGCCTACAAGCTCGTCAACAGTCATCAAGGTGAGGTCCTTCGACTCTTCGATCGCCACAACCACATGACGGAACTTCCGCGACATTGATCTCAGCAGCTTCTCCATGAGGCTCACATCATCTATCGTCTCTCCGTTTCTCTTCATCTCGTTTGTGAGCGTCCGCAGACGGGTCACAAAGTCTCCGACCTTCTCCGTGGCCTGCATTCTCAACATTTCATATTCACCCCGGAGAGACTGCAGCTTTACTTTCTTCGCCTTGTCTACTCCTTGCATGGAGCGTTGTAACACTTCCCATGCTTCTTTTGAGCTCACAGCCTCCGAGATCTTATCAAAAGTGGCTTCATCCACCCCTTGGTATATCGTGAACAGTACCTTCTTATCTTTCTTTCTCGCTTCCCTCAATGCCGTCTTCTGGGCATTGGTCAGCGCCGCTTCTGCTTCGGCAGTAAGCTCTTCATACCCGTCCTCAACTATCTCTCATAGTTCCTTTGAAGCGAGTAGTACCTTCATCTAAATACTCCAGTTTCCATAATTTGTCTTTGTCAACTTGGGGACTTGCCCCGGCATGGCACCTCCGAACTCCATCTCTCCTCCACTTCAAACCTTCCAAGTCACCGTAAAGGTTTGGAACCTCGACTCTGATACCACTTGTTGGAAACGTGTATAGACTCTCCGTACTCGAACTCAACTCCACAAACCAATTCCACACCACCAAAATAACACAAGTCCAACTTGCGAGACCGCCACTACAAACTGCCTAGCCGCGCGGTCTCCCTCCTGCGGGTTACACACACTTCTCACGAGATCGCCACAACCGCGCGACCTCCACTGTGAGGTGTCCGGGCTGCTGCGAGACCTCTCCTATACCGCGAGACCACCCTTTTAGGCGAGTAGACCTCTCGGCGAGTTCGCGAGACCACCACTCGCGGGCACTCAAACCGCGAGTAAACAACGGGCTACTACCCCTTCTCGCGAGCTGCTCTCCTCTTCCTGCGAGCACACGAGCCGCGAGCTCCCGCTTCTCGCGAGCTGCACCACTTCCTGCGAGCTGACACAGGCGAGCTTAACGCCTAACCCGCAAGCTCAAGCCGCCCGACTTGGTTGACAAGCCGCCCGGACAGAAAACACTCCAGCGCTGCAGCGCTTCTTTCTCTCTCTCTCTAAACCAAGAATATGAAGGAGGAAGAACACTTCTATTCACAGCAACCTTTAAAATGAATTACAAGAGGCCTATTTATAGGCAAAAGAAAACTCTCCAACTACCCTCTCATAAATGCATTCTCTCTCTCATAATAAATGCATACATAATATAAAATAATACCAATAAAAAGCCTTGACTAGTTGACCCGGTCAACGTAGTCAACCACCAACAGTAGATAGTTTGATTTTAAATGATGAGCCACCATCTAATTGGAGCCTTCAGCCAGATACTCACTTCAACATCAAGCACACCCTCTTCCCAGCCTCAGCTTCACCTCACAACAACTTTACCCAACTCGTCTATAGTGTTTTACATCATTCTAGGGACCTTTAGCAGCTTCAACAAGCGGAGACCATCAGTGAACACGTCTATTGGGAACTACGTGATTGAGGCGACATTGGAGTTCGTGCAACTACTTTGATTCTTGTTTGAACTAAACCAGGAGCATGATAGTCTCCATTCATCATATATGAATGTTTTTAAGTCGGGAAGAATGATGGAGATCACTCGCACATTATTTTGTCGGTTTTAGTCTTCGAAAATTTTGAATCGTTGGATGGACGATTGAAGATGATCATCGCGATCAACGGGATTTTTCATATCTGTCTTTTTTTACAATCATATACATTGATATACATTATTTGGGAATTAGGTTAAATTACACATTAGGACGATCCGAGTCATTGGGAGATTCAACCTAAACTCCACCCTTTTTATATCACATGATTTCTTAGGGCTGGTTTGGATCGAGAGTTTGACTGCAGGAGAGAAGCCACTTGATCCCTTCTCGCTAGATGTTGAAGCCTAACCGACCTTCTTTGGTGCCAACTCCAGGATCCACCCCCTCTAACCCCATCACTTCTTCATGTCTCCAGGAGCCTCGAAGTCACTTCACCATCCTTCTTAGGCTCGACACCGCTTCATCGTGCCTAGAACCCCGCATCCACTGCCTCCTCCCTGAAGGAGGCTCGTTCCTCTATTCCAGACCCTTCAACCGCCTGCCCTAGCCTCTTGTGGCATCGGTGTTGTTGCAACCCTCCCCTCCCCTACTCAAACATGCGCCAACCCCCTCATAGCAGTCTGGGTTCGCCTTCCTTCCCTCGAGCCACCAAAACTCGCCAAAACCATAAGATCCAACTTTCCCAAAATCTCAACCCCCAGCAAATCTTGCAAATTTCCCAAGTGTTAAAAATTACCCACGTCATTTCTCCCGCAAACCGCATATTTAGTACAATGCATAGAACCCAAGCTCGCCTACAACCTACCTGCATCAGATTCAGTTACTTGGTGAGTTTCTATTTTGGATTTTATATATTCGCTTTTGTATAGGATGCACCTGCTAATTCTTAGTTATATTTTTCTCTAAACATCTTGGCTTATTTAATTTCAATGCATATGCAAAATTAATTTGACTTGCTTTTAATTTCAGTGCAATCTCAATTAATTTGTAATTGTCATGGGTGAGATTTAAATTTTTTATTTAATAACTTGCACGTCAGAATTATTTACATGATGAATCATGGGCATCGTGATAAGGTTGAAATTTATGTTGTGACGTTTTGTTCATCGGATTGAATGCACACACTCATTCACATGTTTAGTTCAGTCAGCCCGTAGTTGCATTGCATTTTCACATGCTTACTCATTTAAAGTAGGACAACATCTCGGTCTCTTATAGACTCATCTTGCCTCAAAGGATTATAAATTCTTTATAAAAAAAAGTGTGAGAAAGAGAGAGACTGAGAAAGAAAAAGATATAAAAAGGGCATAAGAAGAGCAAGAGAAATATGAATAGAAATAGACAGAGTGAGGGAGAGATAGTGGGACAGAGTAAGAAAATAAAGGAAAAGATGTGGAGATATGGAAAGAGAGAAGAGAGAGAATGAGAAAAGGAGAGAGGGAGAGAGATCAAGACGGACATGGCCTTAGTAGCCTCATAAATAGAATTTGCTTCTCAAGATTTTTTTCAGAAAAAAATAGTATATAACTATATATGAACTTCATCCTCTGCAGTTCCCGGTTTCCCTTCTTGAATTTTACAACCATATGGCCCACGACATTATAAACTATTGAATAAATTAAGAAGTGAGAAATCAATCTCACATTGTATCCAAGTACCGGAAAATGAAACTTTGTTTCTATAGGTTCCTCCTTTAGAATTATAGAAGCTCTTGCAAAAGCTGATATTGCAAGCCCATTCCATGAAACAATTACCTACATAAAATACTGCATGTATCACGGGGTTTATAAGATAAAATAGAAGAAGAAAAAGAGAGGACCACATGAACAAATAATATAATGTGGCAATACCTTGTCATCTAGATGTGGCCTGGGTCGATAAGAGCGAGCATCAAAAAGTTTTTGTCTGCAAACCCCAAGTATATGAGCATACTCATCAATTGACATACCTAACTTAGATGCCCTGAAAGAAACATCTTTTCTTTCAAAAAGTACATTTTTTCCTTTAAACTCCTTATGAGGATCACTCATTCTAGAAAGATCACAATTTCCAGAAGCTTTGACATAATAATGAGACTTGAACAATTCGGCATGAATTTCAAGCACCTCTTCAACCTAAGAGCGTAGTTAAATAGAAATCACAAATAAAATAACTAGATCAAAATGAAGTTAATAAATCTCCAAAAATGCTTTCAAAAGTGGTGCATGACTTTGGAGAGAAAAAAAACTAGGAACAACAAAACAAAGAAGTGCATATTCATTTTATGAACATGCTGAGAAATTCAACACATAGAAAGAACAAGCTTAATTAGATTTCTAACAAGATATTAACAATAAAATGGTCCGTGTGTGGAAAATATAGATTTCAGATTCTTATGATATAAGCAAGGAATACAGGGACAAAATATCCAAAAATGAGGAGGAACCACTTAGGAGTTTGAAGAAATTTACCTCTTCACTTGTCCATACATAAAAGGCTCCTTCTTTCTTTTTGGAAGAGCCGTCATTCTCAGCACTGTCAGCATCATCAGCTGAAAAAATTTGGCCATCATCCTCAATCATGTCCCTCTTTATATAATCAAGAATATCGCGAGCTACAGAAGAGTAAAAAACGTCCTTTGTAATTGTAAAAGTGTCCAGGTAGACATTAGCAAGCTGTCCCTGATCATACAGCATCTTCTCGAAATGTGGAACTGCATGGAGAAGAACATAAATTGTGCAAAAAAAACATAGACTTGTAAAACAAGATCAAATCATAAGAACTTAACATAAAATAGCAAGTTCTAGGGAATATAATCAGAACTTTCAAAGTATGAAAACTGTTTCGAATAATAGCATAGCCCAATTTGTAATATACTATTTTTATTGTATATTATTATTTTTATAATTTTAGCCGACCCCACTATAGTGGGATAAAGGATTGAGTATTGTTGTAGTATTATTTTTACAATTTCCTTGTATTGGCCTCTTTGTCTGTCTATGGTTAAAAATAAAAGAACCTATCTCATATGTCAGGATCGAGATGCTAGGTGGGATCATTTCGAGGTTGAATCGGATCGGATCGTAGGATCGGATCGAGAATCGCAAGATCCTACAACATTCATAAATTAAGACTAAAAATATAAAATTGAATTTTGCATCATTCACATGCCCAATTTAAAAAAATTAATAAATTGAGTAGTATGTGAATAATTATATTAAAAATTTTGAATAATTAAATCAAAAAAATAATATCATACTAAGTTAACTTTCAGTTTCAGGTAGGACACTCAATGTCTACTAACAATAAAAACAAATTTGGACTAATGAATTGGTGGAAGCCTAGAAGCAGGAAGACGAATCCAGACTGTTGGATTGCTCATACGCTGGAATTAGGAAGCTTGAATTGCTCGTATACTAGATTTTTATTTGCTAGATTGCTCGTATGCTAGAAAGGAAGAGAAGACATCGGTCTGAAAGTAGTAAGCAAGAAACCACTGGATTGCTCATACGCAAAAATATAAGATAAGTCATTGACACCACTTGAAATGGAATCTGGTAAGGAAGAAAAAGGAAAACATTGTCTAGATTGGAAACGACCAAAGACGTTGCTCTTGGCCTTCGTTTGCAGTAGGCAATCGACACTTGAGATGCGGTAAAACAACATGATATGATTTTGTGATGGGGAATGTGGGCGGGATTGGTATAAGGTTAAGAAATGAGACATGGGCATTGGACCGGTTGAATGGGATCGAGATATGGATGGACATGTTTCTAGTTACCTTTGGCTAGACTGGTAGAATCGGGTCGGGATCGCGATCCTAAAGATCCTAAGATCTGGATCGCGATCCCAGTCTGAGATGTGCTGATTTAGATCCTAGGTAAAATCTGGATCGATTTACAAAATCTGGATCGTAGGATCGTAAGATCCTACGATCCGGATCGTGATCCTGATAACCATGTCACAACGAGATTGAAGGTCTTTCTCCTCTATTGTTTTCACATGGTATCAGAGCAATCCAAAGAGAGACAAACAATCGTTGATCCCTAGTAGACCTCAAGCCCAAGTATGTACCACAAGGGGAAGCTGTTGAAGACCCAAGGTTGTCGTGAGCCATCACTGCTCCGATGCTGGTGGAACCCTAAGTCACTCGATGTCCAACGTCGTCACTAGCAGTCGACAAGCTCAATCCTATATCGCAACCGATCATGAGCTGCAAGCCTCTCGATCCTCGTTTGTGATTTGTTGTGTCTTTTCCAACAGTCGACAGGAACTCTCCAGCAGATGGACTTTTTTGAGTGGTTGAGCTCATCTAGCTTCTGCTAAAACCTGTGCCCACACCCCTACAGATGTCGTAACCCTCTTCCTTTGGATTCTCATGCGGACGGCTTGTTAAAGCCTCGTTTACTATGATCAAAATACTATGACCTCTTCTATTGCCTTTCTTTTTTAGCAGATTCAATCACCTTCTTGTATTGTGATCCATCTTCATAGATCACCTCCCTACTCTATTACTTGTCTTAGATTCTGCTCATAATACATGTCCAAAAATGTCATTGTTTTTGCTGTGCCGCACGTCGATTTCCCTAGTCATTTTCTTCCCAATGCCATAATTACAGATACTATCCTTGTTTCTTCCAATTTTCAATTTTGAAAGGGTGAAAATGAATACATCAGATGCACCATCTAACCCATGTTTTTATTCATAAGCCAGGGTAAAGATGTTAGACAGCCAATCTACCTTACAAGTGTCTGCTATGTACCGTCATCTAACCAAGACAGGATCAGTCATTGTTTCCCCTACCCCCGAATATGCCACCATTCACGCTACAGATATCCTTGGGTATTAAACAATGAGCCTTGTCAACCTTCAAAACTCAAACTCTACTTCACATGCATCGTTCTATTGACAGACGGGACAATCAAAATATGATGAGAAGTATAAGAAAAAAGGTATTTTCTCAGAGGTAAATACAATCTACTTGATAAAGGATACTAATTGCAAGGAAACATTGTCCTTTTTTGCAGAAACAAAATAAAAGAAGAATACATTAATCAAAAAAGAAATAACTAAAGTGCCTCTTCAATCGCCACTGCACTCACCATGCCAGCATTCATCAACACTGTATCTGTGAAATCCACCTCCAAGATGATCATGAATTCCACCTCTAGCCATGCATTGCAAAGTGTGAGCAACCATTTCCATGTTTTTATTGCTTTCATCTTCCCTCCCTTGTCTAAGCAGATTATTGGATTCATAAAGCAGGAGGCATAACTCAACAGGTCTAGGGAACTTTGGTGCAGAGCCAAAGCCACCAAATTTTGGATCATATCTGCTTGATAGCTACACCCAAATAGTAAAATCATCATAAAAAATTGACACTTATCACACAGATACAAGGTGCACTGCCATATTTGTACTAAAAAACATTATATGAAAACATTACTTTGTTAACTGTGACTTGACCTTGAAATGGCTTCATGTCAATAAAAAAGATGGCTATGCAGAGGAATTTTAAATTTCAGAAAGGACTCCTGATACATGCATCTATACGGTGAAACATAATAAGTATATTTTAAGATTCAGAAGAGACTCCTGAAACATACATCTATACAGAGAAACATAATAAGTATATTAAATTTTAGTTGCTCAATGGTCGATTGTTAGTGGAATTATTTTGTTTACATGAATAATTCATTGGATGTGTGATTATTTGGCATTGTTGAGGCCTTGATTCAGAGATTATGTGATCATGCTACTGCAGGTTGCAGAGACCACCTCCTTCAATCTTCTTGTTTGGTATATGTAGAGGGCACAAAATCAGAGAGAGATTGATGGTTTTGTAAGAAGTTTGATAGGAACTATTAAAAACATAGAGCTTGAGCTTTGTTAGAAAAGCCCATTTAAGGGCCCATGTTGTTTCTTCTTTTTCTCTCCAAGCACTCATATATATATATATATATATATATATATATATATATATATATATATATATATATATATATATATATATATCAAATAAGAGCCATTGAATCTTGAGAGAGAGCATGAGATGGGGGGAGAGAGTTGGGAGAGAGAGAGGAGGGAGAGAGAGAAAGAGAGAGAGGGGAGGAGAGAGAGGGAGAGAGAAAGGAAGAGAGATGGAGGAAGGGAGAGGAGAAAGGGGGCGGAGAGAGAGGGGGAGAGAAAGGGAGAGAGATGGGAAAGGCAGAGAAAGAAGAGTGAGAGAAAGATTGCGTGAAATTAATATTTTTACGACAAAACGTAATTTTTTTTATAAATCAAAATTGTAATATTGATTTATATTTTTTACGGTCATTTTGAGTACTCATATGTATATATTGCGGGCACTGCCCGTCTTGATGCGGGCGCATCCCGCTTTGATGCGGGCGCAACCCGCTTTGATGCGGGCGCAACCCGCTTTGATGCGGGCGCAGCCCGCAACGACGCATCGAGCACGGGAGAAGCCCGTTCGGAGGCAGGTGAAGCGCGGCTGGATGCGGCCGAAGGCTGCCCGAGAGCATCGAGCACGAGCGTAGCCCGTGCGAAGATGCTCGTATATATATATATATATATATATATATATATATATATATATATATATATATATATATATATATATATATATCTATATTATATAAGCAAACACCTAAAGACTCCATGGTGGGTGACATTTATTGTCCTAAATACCCCTTAGTTTTCCTATATCTACTTATCATTGCCATTCTCTTTTGGTATTTTGTCAATAACCCTACCACCTGCCAGTCAGCGAGCACGGCAAATCTCGACCTCAACTCCTGTCATTCCTGCTGTCACCGCCGAAAGCAACTCCCGCTAGCGACCGTCGTGCTATCGCATCCACCGTCGTGCCTTCGTCCTTCTTTCTCCTCACTGCACGCCACTGTCGTGTCGTCGCATCCGGTCTCGACTGCCACCCACAAGAGATAGTCCACGGCGCTCCTCCATAGAGGTATAACCCTACCTCAAATCTCCTTCTCCTGCCTCAAATCTCCTCCACGGCGCTCCCCCTTCATCGACGGTGCTCCTCCATCGACAGAGCATCTCCTCTGCAGTGTCTCACTACAATATCTTCTCCTCCTCGACACCCTCAACAGAGCTCCTCCTACAGCCAAACCCCTCAGGGTAAGCATTGCTCATCTGCCAGTACTTTTGTTCTCTGTGATTTCAGTGAGGTTTTCCGATAGAGCATTTTCTCTGTCATTACTCATTTTGCCATTACTCTATTTTGTTCACTGTGTTAATCAACCTGTGCTTTCATTTTGCCAATACTCATCTGAAATTACTGAAAAAACAGAGGTGTTAATCGCTAAAATAGAGGTGTTAATCGTTGAAATAGGCAGTTGCCTTTTTTCATATTTCGGTGAACAGGTAAGATTCACAGTTATTCATAGTTGTGAACACATTTTTTAAAGTTCTGCACTATATAGAGGCTGACTGTGATTTCATTTTTTCATTACTCATCTGAAATAATTGAAAACAGAGGTGTTAATTGCAAATGTTGATTTTATATTGCAAATGTTGAGGTGTTTTCAGTGATTTCAGTGATGAGGTGTTAATGAGACTGAAATTAACCTCAATCTTGCAGATGTTGATTTTATATTTCATTTTGCAAATGTTGATTTCAGTTATGAGGTGTTTTCAGTGATTTCTCTCTCTGGGAAGAAAAACTTTATCCCTTGGGTGCATTCTGTTCGACGGATTCTTCAGGCCAAGGGCCTCTTGCCTCACCTTACTCAGACACCTCCTTCTCCTCCTACCGACGATTGGCTCTGTAATGATGGTCGCATTCAGACTTGGCTCCTTAATTCCTTGGATGGTGAACCTTATCAGATGGCCATGTACCACAACACCGCCAAGGTATGTGGGATGAGTTGCATTCCTTGTACTCAGGCCAAGACAGCCTTCAGCATCTCTACGACATACTCATTGATCTTCTCGCTCTCGACACTGGCGGGGCTTCGGATATGACCTCCTTTGTCGCTCGAGCCAAGACCATTGTTGAGGCCTGGATCCAGCATCAGCCGTCTACCAATGATCATGTTGCTCAGCGCGCTCAGAAGGAAGTCGTTTACATTGTCATCATGATGGCTCGTGTTCTGTCTCACCTTCAGAACATTCGAACTCAGGTTCTGGCTTCTCCCACAACACCGTCTTCTCTCTGATATTTTCTTCATGCTTCTCCGCGTGTCACCTCCTCCGGATACTTATGCGCCTTCTCCCCCGGCCCTTCTTCAGCAGGCCCCTTCCCTCCTACAGTCCCCTCCTACCTCTGCTCGAGCCGGACGTTCGGGATCTCGGGGACGTGGGCGTGGTGGCCGGGGTCGGCCAAAGTGTTCCTACTGCGGGAAAGACGGCCACCTTGAGGCGACCTGCTACCGGAAGATTGATTATCCTCCTCGTCCGACGGCATCTGTTATTGTTGATGCCCCCTCTGCCGCCCCTCCTGATCTTGAGGTTGTTCGTCTCCTGCTCCAGCAACTCCAGGAGCTACTCAACCCGCCCTCTGCCTCGATTGCCTCTGTCTCCAACACAGGTACTGCTTGTTTATCCACCAGCCTGTGCTGGATCGTGGACTCAGGTGCCACTCATCACATTACTTCGCGACGGCCTGCCCAGTACTCGGATTCTCCTTATCCGAAGTCTATCACTGTGGCCAATGGGGCGACGGTTCCCGTCTCCGGCTCGACGGATCTTTCTCTCAACCCGTTGATCTTCCTTCGCTCAGCTCTTCATGTTCTGAGCTTGTTGTTCAATTTACTTTCTGTCAGACGTCTTACTAGTGATCTTGATTGTTCTGTCATATTCACCTCTTCTTCTTTTGTTATACAGGATCGGCGGACGCAGACTACCATTGGTAAAGGCACACTGCGGAACGGGCTCTACCTTCTCGATGACTCCCCCACCATTCTCTCTTCTGTCTCTTCCACTTAGTGGCATCGACGTCTTGGGCATGCCCCTCTGCCGGTCCTCCAGCGGGCTCTTCCTGATCTCTCTCTTCATCCGTTTCAGTGTGAGTCATGTATCTTTGGCAAGCAGCACGTTCTTCTTTTCCTGCGTATTGTACACGGAGCGCTGCTCCGTTTGATTTAGTTCATTCCGATGTATGGGGCCCTTTTAAGATTACAAGTATTTTTGGTTTCGTTATTTTATCACATTTATTGATGATTACTCTCGCACTACGTTGTTATACTTACTTTGTGATCGCTCCGAACTTCCCCGTGTTTTTCGGGCTTTTGTCCTTGAGACTCGTACACAATTCCACACCACCCTCAAAACATTGTGCACCGATAATGCTCGGGAATACACCGGTCACGAATTTACAGATTTGTGCTCTGAATTTGGGATTATTCATCAAACATCTTGTGCCTACACACCCCAGCAAAACGGCGTTGCCGAAAGAAAAAACCGCCACTTACTCGATGTCGCCCACTCCCTCATGCTTCAAATGCACGTTCTCAAACCTTACTGGAACTTTGCGGTCTTCACTGCTTGCTTTCTCATCAGCCATCTCCCATCCTCCGTCCTCCACTATGCTACACCGTTCAGTCTACTATTTCCCTCCACTCCGGCATTTCCTCTCCCGCCTTGTGTCTTTGGTAGCACCTTCTACGTCCACTGTCTGGGGCCGTCCTCGGATAAGTTGGATCCTCGGGCGGCTAAACAAATCTTTGTCGGTTATTCGCGCACCCAAAAGGGCTATGTCTGTTATTCTCCGGCTTCTCGAAAGATCTCGGTCTCTGTTGATGTTACCTTCCGGGAAAATCAACCGTTTTTTCATGCTTCTTTACCCGCTCATCTACCACCAACTCCTCTCCAGCCATCCATCCCACGACCGGTTATCCCCGTTACTGCACCACCTTCACCGGGTCCCCCTGCACCGGTTCCTGCTCCCTCCAAAACCACCTGTTATCCATGTCTACACTCGTCGCCCTCCCGGTTCTGTTGCCCCTCTGCAGTCAGCCTCAACCACGGATACTCTACGTCCTGCTGATCAGGTACCTCCCTCCACTGCACATCCTCTGGCCAACTACGTCTCCCTCCATCGCCTCTCTCCCCTCCTGCACATATTTGTTACTTCTCTTTCCTCGGCCTCTGTTCCTAACTCTGTGCAGGAGGCGCTTCACCATCCGGGCTGGCGGGCCGCCATGGAGGAAGAAATGTCTGCTCTCTGGGCTAACCAGACATGGACTGTAGTACTCATTCCTCCGGGTCAGAAACCGATTTGGTGTAAGTGGGTCTTTGTCATCAAACAGGTTGTTGATGGGACAATTGACCGTCTGAAGGCTCGTCTCGTGGCTCGTGGTTTCACCCAGCAACAGGGGCTCGACTATGAGGAAACTTTCTCTTCGGTGGTCAAGCTCAATACCGTTCGGGTCCTCATCTCTGTCGCGGTCCATCGTCAGTGGCCCCTATTCCAACTGGATATCAAGAATGCTTTTTTGAATGGGAATCTCCAAGAAACGGTGCATATGTAGCAACCACCCGGGTTGGAGACCACAGAGGAGTCTCAGATCTGCCGTCTTTTGAAGGCTATGTATGGTCTCAAACAATCCCCACGGGCATGGTTTGACAAATTCAGTAAGGCCCTTCGAGATATTGGTTTTACTCGCAGCTCGGCCGACTTCTCGTTGTTTACTCGTCACCGAACAACAGGAACGGTTCTTCTGTTAGTATACGTTGCCGATATCATCATTACAGGAGATGACTCACAAGGGATACAGGCAGTCAAACTACATCTAAGTTCCGTCTTTCAGACAAAAGATCTAGGGCCCCTACAATACTTCTTGGGTCTTGAGGTTGCCAGACGGCCATATGGGCTTGTCCTCTCTCAACGGAAGTATTGCCTCGACCTTCTTCATGAAGCAGGTTATTCAGGCTATAAGCCGAGCGACACCCTATGGATGTAAACCATAAGTTGTGCGCCCAGGCATCTGACTCGGATCTCCTACTCCAGAATCCAGAATATTATCGTCGCATCGTTGGAAAATTAATCGATCTCACGGTAACCAGACCAGATATTTCTTTCGTTGTTGGTATTGTCAGTCGATACATGCACTCCCCTCGAAGATCTCATCTTCAGGCTGTTGAACGCATTCTCAGATACCTTAAAACAGCTTCTGGTCAAGGACTTGTTTACGGAACCTTTTCTTCAGCTCCAACATTGGTGGTATACTTGGATGCTGATTATGCTGGTTCCCTTGATGACCGTAGATCTACCAGTGGTTTTTGCACCTATTTTGGAGGACATTTGGTTACCTGGCGAAGCAAGAAACAAGCGATCGTTGTTCGATCATCAGCTGAGGCAGAATATCGGGCAATGGCATCTGTAGTGTCTGAACTGACGTGGCTTGAGAGTCTTCTCACTGATCTGGATGTAAAACTACCTTCACCAACTCTTCTCCTCTGTGACAGCCAAGCTGATATACATATCGCCAAAAACCCAGTCTTTCGCGAAAGAACAAAGCACATCGAAGTCGACTGTCACTTCATCCGGGAGAAAGTTCAAATGAAGAAGCTCGATCTAAAGCATGTCCCAGGAACTGAACAAGTTGTAGATGTCCTCACAAAGGCTCTTTCCAGGCCCCTCTTCTATCAGTGCTTGTCCAAGCTTGGCGCATACGATTTGTACGCTCCAGCTTGCGGGGGAGTGTTAGAAAAGCCCATGTAAAGAGCCCATTATTGGGCCCATTTTTGCCTTTTATCTTCTCTTTTCTTTAGTCTCACATCATGTATATGATTGATTCTCTCTCCTTCCTCCTATATATTTGTATTCTCTCCTTGTATTTACACATATAAGAAATACATACAAATTTTCGAGCTCTTTCTACAGGTATTTTGGCAATAACCCTACCACCCGCCAGTCAGCGAGCACGACAAATCTCTGCCTCAAATCCTGACATTCCTGCTGTCACCTCCGAAAGCAACTCCCGCCAGCGACCGTCGTGTCGTCACATCCAACGTCGTACCTTCGTCCTTCTTTCTCCTCACTGCACGCCACCATCGTGTCGTCGCATCCGGTCTCGACTGCCACCCGCAAGAGATAGTCCACGGCGCTCCTCCGTAGAGGTATAACCCTACCTCAAATCTCCTTCTCCTGCCTCAAATCTCCTCCACAACACTCCCCCTTCATCGACGGTGCTTCTCCTCCATCGACAAAGCATCTCCTCTGCAGTGTCTCACCGCAATAGCTTTTCCTCCTCGACACCCTCAACAGAGCTCCTCCTACAGCCAAACCCCTCATGGTAAGCATTGCTCATCTGCCGATACTTTTGTTCTCTGTGGTTTCGGTGAGGTTTTTCGATAGAGCATTTTCTCTTTGCCATTACTCATTTTGCCATTACTCTCTTTTGTTCTCTGTGTTAATCAGCATGTGCTTTCATTTTGCCAATACTCATCTGAAATCACTGAAAAAACGGAGGTCTTAATCGCTAAAATAGAGGTATTAATCGTTGAAGTAGGCAATTGCCTTTTTTCATATTTTGGTGAACAGGTAAGATTCACAGTTACTCATAGTTGTGAACACATTTTTTAAAGTTCTGCACTATATAGAAGCCGACTGTGATTTCATTTTTCCATTACTCATCTAAAATAACTGAAAACAGAGCTGTTAATTGCAAATGTTGATTTTATATTGCAAATGTTGAGGTGTTTTCAGTGATTTTTGTGATGAGGTGTTAATCATACTGAAATTAACCTCAGTCTTGCAAATGTTGATTTGCAAATGTTGATGTTATATTTCATTTTGCAAATGTTGATTTTAGTTATGAGGTGTTATTGCAAATGTTGATTTCAGTGATTTCATGTTTCCATTACTCATCGGCCCAGACTGAAATTAACCTCAAGTCTTATTTCAATTTGCAAATGTTGATTTCAGTGATGAGGTGTTATTGCAAATGTTGATTTCAGTGATTTCATTTTGTCATTACTCAACTGCATGCTGAAATTAACCACATCAGCCTGAAATTAACCAGATGAAATTGGAAAGCAGAAAATCAAAATATAGTTTAGAATTTTTACTTTCAAAGCACAAAGTACAAATTATGATTCTCAAATTTATTTACAAAGCACAAAGTACAAAATCTCAATATCTGATTGAAAACTGTTTGAATCTGAAAGTCGCAAAGTAAAAAAAAAAATTGTGCAAAACCTGAGACAAAATCTGAAACTCAATATCTCAATTACAGTTTTTAGATCACTAACTACTCCTTAGTTTATTGCCCTTGGTATAAGAAAACACCTAAAGACTACACGGTGTAACATTTATTGCCCTAAATACCCCTTAGTTTTCCTTTTTCTACTTATCAATGCCATTGTCTTTTGGTATTTTGGCAATAACCCTACCACCCGCCAGTCAGCGAGCACGGCAAATCTCTGCCTCAAATCCCGCCATTCCTATTGTCACCGCCGAAAGCAAGTCCCGCCAGCGACCGTCATGCCATCGCATCCACCGTCGTGCCTTCGTCCTTCTTTCTCCTCACTGCACGCCACCGTCGTGTCGTCGCATCCGGTCTCGATTGCCGCCCGCAAGAGATAGTCCACGGCGCTCCTTCTCCATAGAGGTATAACCCTACCTCAATTCTCCTTCTCCTGCCTCAAATCTCCACCACGGCGCTCCCCCTTCATTGATGGTGCTTCGCCTCCATCGACGGAGCATCTCCTCTGCAGTGCCTCACCGTAATAGCTTCTCCTCCTCGACACCCTCAACAGAGCTCCTCCTACAGCCAAACCCCTCACGGTAAGCATTGCTCATCTGCCGATACTTTTGTTCTCTGTGGTGTCAGTGAGGTTTTCCGATAGAGCATTTTCTCTTTGCCATTACTCATTTTGTCATTACTCTCTTTTGTTCTCTGTATTAATCAGTGTGTGCTTTCATTTTGCCAATACTCATCTGAAATCACTGAAAAAACAGAGGTGTTAATCGCTAAAACAGAGGTGTTAATCGTTGAAATAGGCAGTTCCTTTTCTTTCAAATTTTGATGAACAAGTAAGATTCACAATTATTCATAATTGTGAAGTGTGAACACATTTTTTAAAGTTCTGCACTATATAGAGGCCGGCTGTGATTTCATTTTTCGATTACTCATCTGAAATAACTGAAAACAGAGGTGTTAATTGCTAATGTTGATTTTATACTGCAAATGTTGAAGTGTTTTCAGTGATGAGGTGTTAATCAGACTGAAATTAACCTCAGTCTTGCAAATGTTGCAAATGTTGATTTTATATTTAATTTTGCAAATATTGATTTCAGTTATGAGGTGTTATTGCAAATGTTGATTCCAGTGATTTCATTTTGCCATTACTCATCGGCCCAGACTGAAATTAACCTCAGTCTTATTTCAATTTGCAAATATTGATTTTAGTGATGAGGTGTTAATGCAAATGTTGATTTTAGTGATTTCATTTTGCCATTACTCATCAGCCCGCTGCCCGCTGAAATTAACCTCATAAGCCTGAAATTAACCAGATAAATTTAGATCTTCCTTTTTCAAGAAAATAGCACAAACTGAATTTAGCACAAACTGAAATGAGTTTATAAAGAAAATAGCACAAACTGAAATGGATTTATAAAGAAAATAGCACAAACTGAATTTAGCTCTACCTTTTTCATCAAAGAAAATGGATTTTGTTATTGTTTAGATGTTCAAGCCTTATGCAACAATTCACATTCTCAAATGAAATTTAAACAACCAAATAATTTCACTCTAAATTTCATTTGAAGCAGTTTTTTATTAAAAGCACTTGACAGTTCTTCTGAAGCATTACTCTTGCCTTCTCATAAGCCAAGTGTTACATCTGGAAAAGATTGAAAGCATAACAGCTAATAAAGAGTCACCATGGAAAATTACACCATAGGAAAATGATATAACTAGGAAGGACGGGGTTAATAATTTCATCATAAACAGAGATCAAATTCCAACATAATTACGGAACATGATATAACTAGCTTATAGATGGTTACTGTCCCACAAGGTGTCAGTCATAATCAATTTGATAAACCGACAAGAGGTAATATCAATTACTCATAACAGAATCTCTTAGCAATTCCACAGATTATTCATAATTTGATTAGATAGCATTTCAAACTGCTTCACAGATGGCAGACTAAAATCAAGCTAGGGTGTCATCATCGTTGCCAAATTGGGGCGGGCCAGTCCAACGTAAAAGTGGGAAGCCATCGACTTCGACGACAACGCCTGAGCAGACTCGAGAGTCAACCCAAGTGCGTGTTAGTAATTGGAGACAGTCATTGACTACAGAAAAAAGGAGTGCACTGAATGTGAGGAGAAGACAATCGTGCACATTGTTGACTTTGCAACCAACCTTGGAAGTAGCCCACAACAGATGTCGCTGCCCACAACAGATGTCGCCGCCCACGACCGATGTCGCCCTCACGACAAATGCTTCCCCCCACGACAAATGTCGCCCCCCCGACCAATGTCGCCCCCCCCCGACCAATGTCGCCCCCCCCCGACCAATGTCGCCCCCGCGACAAATGTCGCCCCCGCGACAAATGTCGCCCCCGCGACAAATGTCGCCCCCGCGACAAATGTCGCCCCCGCGACAAATGTCGCCCCCGCGACAAATGTCGCCCCCGCGACAAATGTCGCCCCCGCGACAAATGTCGCCCCCGCGACAAATGTCGCCCCCGCGACAAATGTCGCCCCCGCGACAAATGTCGCCCCCGCGACAAATGTCGCCCCCGCGACCAATGTCGCCCCCGCGACCAATGTCGCCCCCGCGACCAATGTCGCCCCCGCGACCAATGTCGCCCCCGCGACCAATGTCGCCCCCCCGACCAATGCCACCTCCACGGCATATGTCCCCCCGACGCCATAGATTGCCCCCACGCCAATTGTAGCCCCCACAACAAATGTTGTCACCACAACAAATGTCGTCCACACGACAAATGTCGCACCCACGACCAATGTCGTCATCACGACCAATGTCGTGACATGTCGTCCCACGAAAAATGTCGCCCCCACGAGATATGTCGCCCCTACGACAAATGTTGTCCGCACGGGGTCCCCCGTGCACGACTGCTTGTATATATATTGTTGCGGGTCGCCAGTTTTCCTCCGGTCCGGAGAATCGGACCGTCTTAGCTCTGAGTCGGACCGGGCGCGCAAACAGTCAATGAAAACCAAGCAGCAATGACAAGAGGCTTTTACCGTGTAAAACCCGAAAAGTGTGAAAAATCACATGACCGGATCTGTTTCGGGCTGAAATCCACTATTTAGCTTTGTTTACAAGTGTTTAGAGTTCCTCGGAGAGTGACAAGCTACCTATATGTTACAAGCTTTGAGTATAAAAAGAAGAGGAAAAAAGCTAAGTCCACGAAGCTTCCACAATGCAACTTCAAGAGCGTCCGCGAGAGCGTTCTCTTCCACCTTCTTTCGGGCTCACTGAAGTGTCCAAGTGAGCGTTGAGCTTTGAGCGGACTAGAGAGGGAGCAGAGAATTCCGAGCAGAGGAACGATCTAAGTTTCATGTTCTTGCCGGAACACCTCAGAGCTCTTTATAGTCTCTGGATTTGTTTGTCCTCAAATGAAGGTCTGGGGGCCCTTTATAGCTTTTTTGGAGGGTCGTGCTAGTAATTGCACCGGGTTGAGTCTTGATTTAGCGAATGACGTCGCGTTATTTTGGTCACCTGGATCACCAATTTTCGTAAAATAACAAACATGCCCCCCGGGCTGCCCGAGAAAGTTGTACGGCGGCGGCGGTGGCGGCGGCGCGCAAGGGGGGCGCGCAAGCCCCCGGCCACGCGGGGGCCGGCATGCACACGCGTGCTTACTGCGTGCACGCGCTGGCCACACATGGATTGGTTATGCGTGTGTGTACACGCTGACTGCGCGCTTGGTTCCGCTCCCTCTTTGGGGAGTCTTTGATCCCTTTGAGTGAGTGCAGCTTCGTGCGTGCGGCTTGCTCGGTTGGGTTGGCTTTCCTTCCCGCTTTTGGTCGAATACTTCCCAGTTTGACCTCTTTATGATTCAACATTACAAAAACCACCCCTTCGAGTTTGCTTCTTTTACAACTCTAAAAAACAACCAAGAAATAATATTAATATAACATCAATAATAATTGATCGTGTGGACCTATAACATCCCAACCGTCCATTAAATCAAGCTTGTCCTTTAGTTTGCATGAGGCTCGGATGGTTCGATTATCTGGTTCCTTAATTTCTCTCCAAAACAGCTTCTCGTATCATGTTTCCTGAGCCAACGCATCCTCAATTGATAAGCCTTGTCGTGCTCAATGATGACGCAAACAATGGTGATCCAGTCAGGGATCTTTGCTTGTGTAGAGACGGAATCAACGAACTAAATCGGAAATAACGCTGATTTTGGTGGTTGGGTAACAGAAGTTGGGGCAAGGGTGCTTGATAGTTGCAGAAGATCGAGGGCGACTGATGCACTTGCGGGATGAGAATCGCGATGGTTAGGAATGGCGGTTCTGGTAGTCAACAATCGCCTGAAGTAAGGGTTAAAGATGGTTGGACAGACTTGGTATCATAATGGTTGGAGAGACTGTGGGATCGCAAGAGCGGTTGAGTTGACTAGATGTGTTGGCTTTGTGGCATTAAAGCCTTGTCGTGGCATGAGCCCGACAATTTTGTTGGAAAGTGCAGCAAGGGTGAACTAGCGTTTTGCTTCGGCTTCTTGGTGTCTGTCAGAGAATACTAGGAAAAATAATGTATTGGCCCATGTAGGTTTTGTGTTTAGTCTCACATTGTTTGTATAGCTAGATCTTCTTTTCCTCTCTCCTATATATTTGTACTCATACTTGTTTTCTTGTATTCAAGAAGCATATGCAAGGTTTGGATTTTTCTCTACATGGTATCAGAGGCAACGGTCTGTCCTGTTTTCTTTCTAACCGCCCAGTCCTTCTGTTAACCGGGCGGCCTGTTTTTTTGCTTAACCGCACTACTTTGCGGCTTCCTTCTTTTCTAACTGCTTCTTTCTTCTCTCCCGTGGATCCACCTCATCTTTCTTTTATACGCACTTTTATAGCCTTCATCCCTCTAGCACGTGGACCCCACTCCGGCGCGGTTAGATTTTTTTAACCGTCACGGGCTGCTCTCTACCCACTGCAGCTTCCCCCCTTCTCGCGGTTAGATCTAACTGCCTGGCCTCAAGTTCTACTCGCTGGGACCTGTCTCTGTCCGCTGTGACCACCTTTTCCTCTAATCGCTCGACCTATTCTCGGTCTTCTCGTTGCGGCCTCTTTCCTTGTCGTGTGGTCTCCTTGTCGCAAGGAATCTTATTGCTCTTGTCGAAAGGAGTTCTTTCCCACTGCGACCTGTCTCTGGCCTCAAGTTGCCTTCCCTCTGCTCGTGCGGTCTCTTCCCGGCTACCCGCTTCCTGTTTACTCGTTGCGTTCTCCTTGTCTACCCGCCGAGTTCTAGCCTTCTCGCCGCTCTCCTCTCTTCTCGCCGTGACTTCTCTTAGTCGTTGCGGCTTCTCTAACCGCTGTGAGCTCCGCAGCTAGGTCGCGGCATCTTTTCTTGTCGCTGGTGTGCTCACCGTGACCGAGCGAACTTCTCGCGCAGCTTCTTATTTGCTTAGTCGACGCGGCCTCCCTAACCGCTGCGAGCTCCGCATCTAGGTCGCGGCATCTTCTCTTGTTGCTTGTGTACTCACCGTGACCGTGCGGACTTCTTGCGCGGTTTCTTCCTTGGTTAGCTGTTGTTGCTTCTCTTCCCGTCGCGGGCTCCGCATTTTGGTCGCGGCCTCTTGTCGCTGGTGTGTTGTCACCAAGACCGTGTGGTCTTCTCGCGCGGTTACTGTGCGGCCTCTGTCTGCTAGCCGATCTGGTGCCTGTTCGCCATGTTTTTTTTTACCTTGGTGCGGTCTGCCTCTAACCGTGGCGGCTTGTATCTATCCGTTGCGGGCTCTCTTCTATCCGTTGGTCGTGGTCTTTCTTGTCGCTGGTGCGTTGTCACTGTGACCGCTGCGGATTGTTCCTTGCAAGATGTTCAGCTGTTCTCCGGGCTCTGTTGTTTTTATTTCTGCTGATGGTACCTCCTGCCTTGCTCAGAGCTCATCCTGGATTTTGGATTCTGGGGCCTCTCACCACATTACCTCACGAAAACCACCACAATATTTGAACTATGTGCATCGCAAGTTCATTACTGTTGTTAGTGGAGACACCATTCTCGTTTCTGGCACGGCAGATATTCACCTTACTCCCTTCATTACTCTTTATTATGTACTTCATGTTCGGGGCTCTCCTTTCAACCCTCTCTCTGTTTGTCGTCTTACTGTTGATCTTGATTGTGATGTAATTTTCTCTTCCAACTTGTGTGTTGTGTAGGATTACAAGATGCAGACTATCATCGGAAAAGGGCATCTGTCGAATGGTCTCTGTATCCTTAACCCCTCTCCCCCAACAGTGTTGTCCTTTATTAGCTCTGTTGATTGGCATCGACGTCATGGTCACGCTCCTCTAAACATACTCAGAAAATCTCTTCCCGGAGTGTCTCTCCAAGAGTTCATGTGTGAGTCATGTATCTATGGGAAACATCATCGGTCTACGTTCTCACCACATACTACTCGGAGTTATGCTCCCTTTAATCTAGTACACTCTGATATTTGGGGACCCTACAGAATTGCGAGTGTTTTTGGATAGCATTACTTTGTTACATTTATAGATGACTACTCTCAGGTGACCTGCTTGTATCTCCTTCGTGACCGCTCTGAATTACCTAGTGTATTCCATACCTTTTTCATTGAAACTCGCAATCAGTTTTCCACTACAATTAAAACCCTCCGCGCCGATAATGTCTGTGAATACACTAGTCATGCCTTTGCACACCTATGTGCTGAGTTTGGGATTATCCATCAAACCTCATGTGTCTATACCCCCCCCCAAACAAAATGGCGTTGTTGAACGCAAGAATCGACATCTGCTTGAGGTCACACGCTCTCTTATGATTCAAATAAATGTTCCCAAACAGTATTGGAATTTTGCAGTTTCTACCGTCTGCACTCTCATCAACAGCTTGTCTTCATCTATTCTCAATTTTGTGATTCCCTTCAATCTTCTTTTTCCTTCCAAACCTCTTTTCTCCATCACCCCTCGCGTGTTTACTTGCGTGTGTTTTGTTCATCATCTTGGCTCTTCCACTGACAAACTTGCTCCTCGTGCCACTAAATATATGTTTCTGGGTTACTCTCAGACTCAGAAGGGTTACGTTTGCATTTCTCCCAAAGATCGCAAGATTGTTACTTCTGCTGATGTCGCCTTCCTCGAAAATCAGTCATATTAGTCTCAACCAGCTGATTCTTCACTTATGTCACCTCTACCGCGGCCTGTTATCCGTGTTCATTCAAACCTTCCACTTCTTCTCACACCAATTTGACCTAAACCACCTGTCATCTGTGTGCACACTCGACGTCCTTCTTCGTCTACTACCCTACGGTAGATGCCCTGCTCTAATGATGTTTTGCAGCCTGCGGATCCGGCAACAGGTTCCACTGCCCACCCGCTGGTCAATTATGTCTCTTTTCACCGTCTCTCTCTGGAACTCCGACAAAGTGCTCTTTCTTTATCTTCTATTTCCACCTCTAATTTTGTGCAGGAGGCTCTCCAATATTCCGGGTGGAGGGCGGCTATGGACGAGAAAATGTCTGCTCTTTGGGCAAACCACACATGGGATCTGGTCCTGCTTCCTCCTGTACAATCTTGTGTAAGATGTAAATGGATGTTTGCCATCAAACAAGGTCCGAATGGGACGGTTCACCATTTGAAAGCTCGTCTAGTAGCTCGTAGTTTCACTCAACAACAAAGCCAGGATTATGATTTGACTTTTTTCTCCAGTCGCTAAACTCAATATTATTAGTGTGTTGATCTCCCTCGAGGTTCACCGCCACTGGGCATTGCACCAACTGGATGTCAAAATTGTTTTTCTTAATGACGATTTACACGAGACCGTTTATATGCAGCAACCTCCCGGGTTTGAGACCACGGGGGAGTCACTTGTCTATTGTCTGAAGAAGTCTCTTTATGTTTTCAAACAATCCCCTCGAGCATGGTTTGATAAAATTAGTAAGACCATTAGTGTTATTGGGTTCACTCGGATCTCGGCTGACTTCTCTCTGTTCACTCATCATCGTCCAACAGACACAGTGATTCTGTTAGTATATGTGGATGATATTTTGATTACAGGAGACAATCTTCCAGGAATAAGGATGATCAAACAGCATCTGGCGACTGTGTTTCAAACAAAGGACCTGGGAAGCCTTCGATATTTTCTTGGTCTCGAAGTGGCTCGGAGACCTGATGGGCTTGTGTTATCTCAGAGAAAGTATTATCTTGACTTACTTCATGATGTGGGCTATTCTGGATGCAAGCCTGCTGATACTCCCATGGATATCAATCATAAGCTTTGTGTTCATGCCTCGGACTCTGGTTGCTCCTTCCGAATCCAAAGTATTATCGTCGTCTAGTGGGAAAGCTGATATATCTCACTGTTACGAGACCTGATATATCATTTACCGTTGGAGTTGTCAGTCGATTCATGCATGAGCCACGTATCTCTCATCATCAGGCAGTCGAGCGTATTTTTCGATACTTGAAGACTGCTCCTGGACAAGGACTTGTATACAAGCCATCTTCATCTCTTTTATCTCTGATTGCATACTCTGATGCTGATTATGTCGGCTCGTTGGATGACCGTCGCTCCACAAGTTGATACTACACTCACTTTGGAGGACATCTCATTACATGGCGCAGCAAGAAACAATCTGTAGTTGTTCGCTCATCTGCTGAGGTCGAGTATCGATCGATGACAGCAGTTGTATCTGAGCTCACATGCCTTGAGGGTCTCCTTGATGATCTAGGAGTCAAGCACTCCTCACCTGCCACTTTATTTTGCGACAGTCAAGCTGCTATACATATTGCCAAGAATCTGATCTTCCATGAACGGACAAAACATATTGAAGTTGACTGTCATTTCATTCGGGAGAAGTTTCATTCGAAGAAGATAGAGTCAACACATGTTCCTGTTGCTCAGCAAGTTGCTGACATCCTCACCAAGGCCTTACCACGACATTTCAACTATCAGTTCTTGTCCAAGCTTGGTGCCTACGACTTGTACGCTCCAGCTTGCGGGGGAGTGTTAGAGAATACTAGGAAAAATAATGTATTGGCTCATTAACTTGGCCCATGTACGTTTTGTGTTTAGTCTCACATTGTTTGTATAACTAGATCTTCCTTTCCTCTCTCCCATATATTTGTACTTGTTAGATTATCCTTTATGTTTTTAATTTTGTTGCCCATGATTGTATTCACCTCTATATATAGAGGTGGGTTTCTTATAATAGATTAATCACAACATTTTACCCGGTTCAACATGGTATCAGAGGCCCCGGTGTTTCGCGTGGCCTAGCCTCTTCCTGTCGTGTGTTCACCCGATCCTGCTCGCCTTCCGCCGGCCTTATCCTTGTCGTGCGCTCTCCCTGACGGACGCTCGATCCCGCTCACCTCTCGCCACCTTGCCCAGCCCGCCTTCTGCCTCTTCTTCTTCTTCTTCTTCCAGCTGGGTCTCCAACCCTCCTTCCCTCCATCTGGCGTCGGTATGCTTAAGTCGTGAGAGCCCAGTTTTTTTTATCTGGCGCCGTCTTTTGCTTTGGGTGTTTTAATGGAGTGGATCTCTTCGTTTACCCCTCCGGTTTTTTGATGCCCTAATCCTGTGTTGTCTCTGGATTTCTATTCCTGAGTCATCATGTCTGGAGATGCTGAATCTCCCGCTGCCTCTTCTGGGGTTGCTCCCTCTTCTGGTGCATCCACCCCGACGGTCCTCTTTCGTGGCACCAATGATCATAATACACTTCAAATCACTACCATACGTCTTGACAACTCCAATTATCGCTCGTGATCTCGCTCTATCACTTTGGCGCTCAAAAGTCGGCATCTCTTTGGCTATGTCACTGGCAAAATGAAGGAGCCCGACATGAATTCGTCTGAATGGCCACAGTGGGAGTCGAAGAACTCCTTGGTCATGTCCTGTCTTACTAACTCGATGCAGGAGTCCATTGCCCGGAACTAACTCTTCCTCGACAACGCTGCCGACATTTGGCGCCACGCAGAGTCTACCTACTCTCGTCGCGGCAATGTTGCTCAGATTTTTCAGTTGCGCTGGAAGATCTCGTTACTTTGGCAGGGTGACTGTCTGTCGTCTGCATACTACTTGAAGTTCACGCAGCTGTATCAGGAATATGATCACTATGATCCTCTTACAATTGTGATCCCTATTGATGAGGCAATGGTTCGGTCCCGGGATGACCGCAATCGTATATTTGAGTTTCTTCATGAACTGCATCGCGACTTTGATCAGATCAGTGTTCAGATTTTGGGCCGACCGCAGATACCATCCCTTCCTGAGGTCTACAGTATTGTGCAGCAGGAATACGATCGTCGCCTGACTCTTCCTCCAGACCCAATGCCTGAGGGGTCAGCTTTGGTGGATACTGTCCCCTCTCTTTTTGGTACTCGTCCATCTCGGAACTCCAGGTTGAAGGGCTCTGATAAGGATCATCCGCTATGTGATTATTGTGGCAAGAACCGTCAAACTCGGGATACCTGCTTCCGGCTTCATAGGTTTCATAACCCCAGAGTGGGTGCTCCGCCTCGTGGAGGTCGTGGTTCTGGGAGCTCCTCTGGTCGTAATGTTGCTCCACGTTCTGCTCATCTTACTGATGCTTCTGTCGCGGTCCCTCCTGGTTATTCCAGTCCTGATGGCTCTGCCCCTCCTGGTGCCCTCACGCAGGAACGAACTACGGACCTTCAATTTACAGCGGATGAAATGTTGACTCTTCGACGCATGATGCAGGGCCTTTCTACTGAGCCTCCTGTCTCTTCCTCCTGCGCTCACATGGGTCTCTCAGGTGCTCACTCTGCTGCTTCTCATCCTTCTACCCAGTGGATAATTGACTCTGAGGCCACAGATCATATGACTGGGTCCTCTACAGGTTTTATATCTTATACTCCTCTTTCTGGCGTGATAAGGTGAGCATTGTAGATGGTTCCCTTTCCTCCATTGTCGGCAGGGGTTCCATCTCCTGCTCCTCCCTCACCTTATATTTTGTCCTTCATGTTCCTAATTTTACTCGCAATCTTCTTTTCATTAATCATCTAACTAACTTCATGCACTGCTCTGTGACATTTCTTCCGTCTTCTTGTGTTTTTCAGGATTTGACGACGGGGAAGGTGATTGGCTCTGGTAGCATGGTAAATGGACTCTATGTGCTCAACTCCGGTCAGGCTACGTATCCTCTGGCTCTTCATTCCAGCATTGTCCATCCTTTGTACTCCTGGCACTGTCTCCTGGGACACCCTTCTGTTTATGTTATGAAATTGTTATTTCCTGTTATGTCTACTGTTGTCTTTGACTCTTTTGATGTTTTATTCACACTGATATCTGGGGTCCTTACCCGACATCTTCTATTTTTGGATGTGTGTGGTTTGTTACTTTTATTGATTGTTTCTCCCGTACTACATGGTTGTATTTGATGCGTAACAAAAATGATGTTTTCACAATTTTTCGACGGTTTCATTGCATGATCTTCACTCAATTTCACTCTGAAATTAAAATTCTTCGTAGTGATAATGGTCGCGAATACATCGATTCGCAGTTTGAGCAATATCTTGTTGATCGTGGTATCCTCCACCAGACTACCTGCGTGTATTCTCCCGCACAAAATTGTGTAGCTGAGCGGAAGAATCGTCATCTCCTGGAAGTCGCTCGTTGTCTTTTGTCCACCATGCATCTTCTGAAATTCTACTGGGGTGATGTCATTCTTACTGCGGCATACCTCATCAATCGTATGCTCACACAAGTTCTTGGGAATGCTACACCCCTTGACACTCTTCAGATGCCCCCTTCTCGGCTTCCCATTAGGATGTTTGGATGTGTTTGCTTCGTTCATATCCACCACCCTCGCCCTTTCAAACTCGATCCTCGGGCACTAAAATGTGTCTTCATTGGCTACTCTCCAACGCAAAAGGGGTATAAATGTTTTCACCCTCCTACCAAGAAAGTATTTGTCATTATGGACGTTAAGTTCCGTGAATTTGAGGCATATTATCCTGTCCCGGATGCCTCTCCCTCGCATACTCCCATTTTTCTTCCCTCGGTTCCTCTGCCCATACCACCACCGTATTCTTCACTTCAGGGGGAGCCTCTATCTCTACCAGTCGAAGTGAGTCCTCCTCCCGTGCCTCCTCTACCAGTGGAAGTGAGCTCTCCTCTCGTGCCTCCTCTACCAGTGGACATACGTCCTCCTCCTGGGCCTCCTCCTCCGAGCTTGCAAGTTTATACTTGGAGTACAAAGCGGACGAGCACGCAAGATCCGACTATGCTACCAGGACAGTCAGTGGAACCTGACTCAGGGCCTTCCGATCAACCGATCTCCCTCAGGAAAGGTATTCGGTGTTGCACTCGTCATCCTTTATCACATTATGTATCGTATGATTCTCTTTCTACTACCTACAAGGCCTTTGTTTCTTTCCTTGATGTTTCTTCCATACATGAATCTTGGCAGCAGGCTCTGGAGGTCCCTATGTGGCGTGAGGCGATGGTTGAGGAAATGAATGCTCTTGAGAAAAACCATACATGGGATTTGGTTCCCCTTACCTATGGAAAGAAGACGGTTGGGTGTAAATGGGTGTTCACTGTGAAACAAAACTTACAAGGGATTGTTGAAAGATGCAAGGCTAGGTTGGTGGCAAGGGGTTATACGCAAACCCTTGGTATTGACTATCTGGAGACGTTTGCCCTGGTGGCAAAGATGAATACTATCAGGGTCGTGTTATCCTGTGCTGCTTACAAAGGCTGGGAGCTCTTACAACTTGATGTGAAAAATGTCTTCCTCCACGATGATTTAGATGAGGAGGTTTACACGTCTATTCCTCTGGGCCTCATTCCTACAGGTGCTGCAGGGAAAATCTGCAGATTGAGAAAGGCTTTATATGGGCTGAAGCAGTCTCCAAGAGCGTGGTTTAGGCGGTTTCTAAAGGTCATTCTATCTTTTGGTTTCCATCAAAACAATGATGATCATACTTTGTTTATTAAACGAAGGATTGGAAAGCTCACTGCACTTATTGTGTATGTTGATGATATAGTCATAACAGGGGCTGATATCGAAGAAATCCAGAGGTTGAAACGGAAATTGGCTAGAGAATTTGAGGTCAAAGATCTGGGTAAACTCAGGTATTTCTTGGGTAATGAAGTTGCTCGATCCAAGCAGGGTATTTTCATCTCCCAGCATAAATACACTTTAGATCTCCTTGAGAAGGTGGGGATGAGTGGGTGTAGACCAGTTGATACCTCGATTGAAGCAAACCACTGATTGGGGCGCGATGATGGAGAGGAAATTGTCGATATCTCTGAGTACCAAAGATTAGTGGGGAGATTGATATACGTGTCCCACACTGGTCCAGATATTTCATATGCGGTGAGCGTCGTTATCCAGTTCATGCATGCTCCTAAAACTCATCATGTGGATGCTGCTCACAGAATCCTCTAGTACCTCAAGTGTACACCAGGAAGGAGTATCCTGTTTGCTCCCAATACCGGTCTAAATATTGAAGTCTATACTGACGTTGATTGGGCCGGATCTGTTGATGATAGACGATCAACCTCAGGATATTGTACCCTAGTTGGGGGTAATCTCGTTACTTGGAGAAGTAAGAAGCAACAAGTTGTGGCAAGATCAAGTGCTGAGGCAGAGTTTAGAGTTATAGCTCACGGGGTCTGTGAAGGGTTATGGGTTCGCTCTGTGATGAGTGACCTTGGTCTTATTGAAACAGGACCCATCCGGCTGTATTGTGATAATAAGTCAGTCATCAGTATTGCGCACAACCCTGTGCAACATGATCGGACTAAACACATCGAGGTGGATCGACACTTTATCAAGGAGAACATTGAGAGATGAATCATGTGCACACCTTTTGTGCCCTCCGACCGACAGCTAGCTGACATTCTCACTAAAGGATTGAGTGGGAACGTATTAAGCAATATTGTGGACAAGTTATGCATGGTTAACATCACAAGCCCAACTTGAGGGGGAGTGTTAGATTATCCTTTATGTTTTTAATTTTGTTGTCTATGATTGTATTCACCTCTATATATAGAGGTGGGTTTCTTGTAATAGATTAATCACAACATCTTACCCGGTTCAACAGTACTCATACTTGTTTTTTTGTATTCAAGAAGTATATACAAGGTTTGATTTTTTCTCTACAGTGTCAAATTTCAACAATGTCTAGGGTCATCATGAAAAAGTGCATTCGTTCCATAAGCTTGCTCATTTGGTTCGTGAAATCCCCCATATTATTGATACAAGAAGGAAGCATGATGGTTAAAGTGTGAGAGGAGGATCGGGTTATTGGGAAGCCAGACTACTCAAAATTAAACGGACTTTGATGGTGAACTCGGGGTACCACGTGATGCCTGGCACTTCTCCATGATGACAATAATACAAAATACTTGTTTTAAATCAAATAATTAATTAATTTGTTGATTAATTAATTAATAAAATTAATTTGTGCAGGAAGAAAATAAAAAAGTTATAGGAATAAGATGTTATGGGGCTTTTCATGGAGCCAGAAAAGGAGAAAAGAATGACAAGTGGCTCGATGAAGACGGACGATGATCAAGAACTTTATGTCACTTGTGAGAAGCGGTGGGGTCGCCGGGACACTGGTAGTGGCGAGGCCGGTGGAACTGGCAGAGGCAGAGGCGCGTCTAGCAGCAGGAGCGAGGCGGGTGATCCAAGCGTGGAAGAGGCGGCGGGGATTTCGGCGGTAACGGCAGGCTGTATAGAGTTACTTGTCGTGTGATACATTCTTCGTCGCATCCTAAATTACATGTCTTAATTTTTCAGCATTTATTTATGAGCATGTATTTCTTTCGTGCATTTTATTTTTGAAGTTGGTCGGCTACTCGGATTGACCGTCCGATGAGACCTTGAATAAAAAGGTCCGGTAATTTAGGTAGTTAGGATGGTAGAGGCAAGCTTAAAATTATTTAATAAACGCATAAAATTAGTGAGGAAAATTTATGGCAGTCGTTATTTTGGAAAAATATTATTTTAGAAATATTAAAAAGAATATATAAATAGTATTAACAAAGTTATGCAATTATTATGTTTCAATTTTTTAGAAAAAACCGTCTTTGGAAAGTGTTGAAATGACAAGCAAATTGGTCTTTATAAATGTTGTCGTGAGGGGGGAGAAAGGGGCACCGGACAGTAAGGAAATTGATTTTCAATTTGATTCCCCTACATTGTCGGCAATGTTCCTGTGTCAATCTTCCCGATCGGTGCTCCAA
This sequence comes from Platanthera guangdongensis, assembly GCA_039583875.1. Classification (NCBI taxonomy): domain Eukaryota; kingdom Viridiplantae; phylum Streptophyta; class Magnoliopsida; order Asparagales; family Orchidaceae; genus Platanthera; species Platanthera guangdongensis. The sequence continues at coordinate 15,738,517 of CM077156.1, forward strand.
TACGCTCGACGCCAACAACGCCACCGCCCAACACCTGCGCAAATGCCCGCCGACATATTTCCCCCGCCAAAGGATGACGTACCCCGGTTGACCGCTGTTGACATCAACAAACCCAATCCCAGCGTCCTACCCGTTGAAAGCCTCAGGGAAGTTCCCACCTCCTCACCCTGGCGTCTCCGACCAGTTCCGCATTCCAGGCCGTCTTCTCATCCCAATCGGTCGCGATCGACCTTGGTGCTCATTCCGGCGACCAGTCCAGCCTGTTCCTATCAATTGACGTCGACTACAAATACTATCTACCGTCAATTGATAATTACTACTGTTCCAATTGACGCAGCCTGGACATGGTCGGAATTCTGCCACTGGGTAACATCACCACATCAATGCTCCTCATCTTAGCTTGATTTTACGGGTCCTAATTAATTAATATTAAGTTTGCCTCAAACGTTCTCGCTGCTCTCATTTACTGTTTATTCCATAAATTACTGCTTTTGGATTGTGCTTGTGGATGTACGAATCTCGCAACGGGTCAATTTGTTAGGCGCCGCGGAATTTCTTTTATTAACGATTAACGATCTCGTGAAGCTCAAACGGTTGAGATCAATTTGCGCGCAAAACTTGATTTGGCCAACTCAGCTCTTCTTTCAAAATTAAATTCCACTTATTTTTATTGAAAGAAAATAAAATATTTTGCATTAAAATATACAGTTTTTAAAAAAAACCCTACTTGAGTTAACATCATTGTAGCAACGAGATAGCTCCATGGCACGGGAAAGAGTAGTCGAATTGTGAACCCGGAGGCGCGCTCGATGATGGGGTTGTAGACCCCTGAGGAATTATCCCAGGTAATGGTCGGGGGATAGGTCGAGTACGTGTGTGGAGACGTCAATGAACTCGTCAATGTAGATGTCTACGGTGTCGAACTGGCGCATGGAGCTAAGGCACTCATAGGAATTGCCCTCCTAGCGGTCTTCATAGTGGCGGAGGAGTTCCTCCTTTAGGGTGGACCAGGAGAGGTCAGGAACCTGATGACGCGTACAACGCACCCAATATAGCACTGAACACTCTATATAGATAGTGTCCAGGGGAACCTTCTGGTTGACGGGGGTGGACTAAAGGTCAAAGAACTGTTCGGTGCAGTGATCCAACCAAGGGGCAGTATCATCGAACACAAGGATCTCGAACTGGCGGAGATGAGCCAAGTGGATGTTCGTAGTGGGGCGGAGAAACTCCATATAGTCTAAGACGGGCCGATGGGGTTTAGACGGTGGTGGCGGAGGTGGCAGTGGACAATTTACCATCGTGGATGTTAGCACTCAAAGGAGGATAGTGAGATCCCCAATTCATGCTTTGAGTTGATCCAAGCGATGGGTGTCTATGGAGGCAGACGCAGAGGTGTCCTCGTCGGTGTAGAGGGTCATTGAACGTGTCCAGGGCAAGGAACGGCGGGGCCGAAGGGAGACAGTGTCCACGGGTATGAATACGGTGTGGAAGTGGGCGACAACTAAACGCAAGAAGCAGCACCGAGGACTGAAACAGACGATGCTAAGTGGGACACCGTTGGAGGGGCGCGGGAGGAAGTGTTGGAGGCATTGAAGGCCAGCCGAAAGAATGCAGAAGTCGCGGGAGGGCATCTGGAATGCAGAGGGATGAGATGGAAGACCGCTCGAAGCAGAAGAAAACAATGGTGGGTCGACCGAAGGCTAATGCCCTCACACAGGAAGACCTTGAGGGCCGACCTGAGGCGTTGGAGGGTTGTTGCACGCTGGAGAGGATCGAACCACCCGGAATCGAGCGATGTTGGAGAGAACGAGGGAATCGGGCAATGCAGGCTGGAGCAGGGAGCCTGATCCAATTAGGGTTTCAGTAGAAACCCTAAAATAGCAGCAAGTCTGGCCAAATGGTAGTTGTAGGATCAAGCGCTTACCCAACGATTTCAAAATCCCGGACTTGCAGAAAGGGCGCTACTTTTCCACTTAAGGAAGTAGCAAAGCGTCACAGGTCAAGTGAAGGAACGCGGGACCTAACAATCCCCCCAGCGTTCAGCACGACTCGCCAGCTTAGAGGTGGTCCTCACATGGCTCAGAGGTGGCACACCACATGGATCAGAGGTAGAGTTGCCACATGGCTGCGGCCTCCTGACCCGTCGGACCCACACATGTAGAGAGCAATTTCGAGATTTATTGGCGCCCCCCCCCCCCCCCCCCACCCCCCGGTCTCGAACTCGTGACCTCCTCTTATACAACATGTAAGATCAAGCGCTTACCCAATAATTCTAAAATCCCGAACTTCTGGAAAGGGCACTAATTTTTTCCCTTAAGGAAATAGAAAAGCGTCACAGGTCAAGTGAAGGAACAATGTACCCAACAGTAGTTGTGTGCTATCAAGAATTGAAATTAGATGATTGAACACAACCGAGGGATACAATTATTGAGACAAGTTCGACCCAAACTCTTGAGAGTTGGTTCCCCCTAAGAGTCTCTCTTTCCTAGGAGAGACTGGATTCACAAGTTCTCAAGATACTAAATAAGAAACACCACCACTCCCTTATACAGTGGAGTAGCACATAAAAATTATGATACTGCCCCTTAAAGCTACATAAGCAAAAGGAGCCGCAACACATCAAGGAGATCGTATACTTATCAATCTCATGCAAGGACAAGGAAACAGACTTGATATTTGCTTCATTCATTTAAACAAATCATGCCTTTAAATAGACTTACATGACATTAACAACACTTAACAACTCCTAACTAAAAACATCATAATGACTCGTCATTAAATATAAAAGACAATAATAACAGTGAGTTGATAACTAGGACTTTATAACTAGGCCCATAATATCGTGTTACGGTTGCGCATGCCGACGGGACACGCACACGCCGACGAGACGTTGTGGCGGGTCTGCATACGGTGGGAGGCGATGAAGGGCTCGTCTGGATGAGGAGAGACCGAAGACGCATCGCCGACGTTATCATTTTATTTGCAATTATTATGTTATTTTCATTAGGTTTACGATTTAGTATTATTCAGGCTATTTTTTGGTTATCCGCACCCCGCACCCTATAAGGGGTTGTGTTGTATCCGTTTTGATTATTCTTGGATGAATGAAAATTAGGTTGCTCCCTAAAGCTCTTCCTCTCAGCCCTAATCCTCCTCTTCTCCACACCTCTGTCGGCCTTTTTCCTCGTCGGACTCCTCTCTGGGATAACTACATGCATCGGGATAAGGATTTTTTTAACAGATATCGAAAAGTCGTGTATAACTACTTTCAGCATTAATTAATTGATATTGTGTTTTTTTAAGATGCATTAAATAAATGGAAGAGACAGAGCTCTGAGCCTGTTGTGATACTGTCGTGATTGGTCGTGGGGCCTGTACAACCCGTATTCATCGAGAGTGGGTTCTACCACAGCCAAGTCAGCAGAAGTCAAGGTCAACAAGTCAAAGCAGGAGTCAAAGTCAGCACCCAAGAACGCGGAAGGCCTGGGCAAGTATAGGCGAGCTCCCCTCGCATACTCGTCAGGTAGGAGACTAGGCGAGATACTCGCCCAGCCCGTGCGAGTTCCTCTGGAAGTCGCCTAGTCCCCAGGGGGTGGGGTATAAATATGACCCCCCCCCCTTGCATTTGCCTATAAATAGGACCCCCGGGGGTACGAGGTGGGCACTCGAAATCCTCGGCAGGATACTCGCGCGCTTCAGTTTCGAGATACTAGCTAAATCTTTGGAACCCTTTTCCTTGGAAAGCAAGTCGCGATCTTGCGACCTCGCCAGCTAGCTTCCCTCGTACCCAGTTCGGTCATCTTTGGTTAAGAAGGGGCTGCTCCTTTCGAGCATCCGGGTACGTGGTGGGTCCTTCCTGCCGCAACATCTGGGGTCCTGTTTGACATGTTTCTCCGTTCTAGTCATCTTAGTCGTCTGATCTAGCTTCTGAGCCAGTAACCTTAGGCGGCTTTGGTCCGAATTCTGGGGTTGGGATTTTCCTGACTTCAACACTTGGTGCGGTGAGCGTGGATCGCAGCCAAGGAGGAAAGTTTGGAAGTTGAGTGAGATGGCCATTGGTGGCGAGCAAGGAGAGTTGGTCGGCAACTCGGCAGTAGGAGGAGACGCCGCGCGAGGTAGCGAGTTTGTGACAGTGGCCGCGTTTGAAGAGTTCGCGAAGAAGATCGAGCAAACCATTCTCACCGGTTTCGCTCAGCGTCCAGAGGTCACGGCGACTTCTCCACGTCGCCTGACGCCGCTAGAAGAGGAAGCGCCGCCGAGGCGAGCTGGAAAGGAGCCCGCTTGGGCAAGGGAAGAGCGACCAACGCAGTCGCGACTTTATCCGGCGAGCAGCCAGGGGGTCCGTTTTCGGGATCCAATGTCGCCGGCGAGGTTCAGAGATACTCGGCACTACAACGAGTATGACGTCTCCAGCGAGGATGAAACTCGTCACCGTCAGGGAGGGAGGAGCCCCTTCTGTGACGAGATCCTCGCCGCCCCAGTTCCAGAAGGGTTCAGGGAATCCGTTCTTACTTACTACTCCGGCAGAGACGACCCTGTCAGACACCTCCAGTGGTTTGAAGACGTCGTCTCCATTCGCAATATGTCTGATGCCTTCAAGTGCAGGTTCTTCTCCATCACCCTCAAGTAAAATGCTCGGGATTGGTTCCATCAACTACCGGCAGGGTCTGTGTACAACTTCTCAGATTTGCGTCGGGGGCTTATGGCAAGGTTCGCGACTTCGAAGAAGAGGAAGAAGGAAGCGACAACCCTCTTCAAAATCGTCCAGGGGCAACACGAGAGTTTGGGGCACTATATCGACCGTTTTCAAGAAGAGATCTTGGAGGTGAAGGAGGTGGACAGTTTTACCTTGATGGTGGCCCTCAAGTTCGGGTTGAAGCAAGGTTTGTTCAGTCTAGAGATGGGGTCCAATCCCCCGAGATCTTTTGAAGAAATGATAGAGAAGGCGAACACTTTTGTTCGAGGGGAGGAGAAAAACAAAGACTTCTTAGCGAGGTTGGATGGGGAGATAGCGACGGAGAGGAGGGGAGCAGGACCTTCGGGTTCAAAGTCAAGGAGGACGCCGAAGAGGCGAGAGGAGAAGAAGAAGGAAGAGCCAAGGAGGGAAGAGAGAAGGAAGAGAGAGAAACCCAGGAGGGTTGAAGAAAGGAGGCAGGATAGGCCTCGAAAACAGGAAGAGAGAAGACCGGCGGAAGCTCGGGAAGGAGGAAGGGAGGAAAGGCGATTCCAGTATCCAGAGAATCGCCCCTAATGGAGACCAGAGAGGCAGCAGTATCATCAGGAAGAGAGGAGGAATGGAAGTCGGCAGGAGGGAGGTCGAGGAGGAGGAAGGGAGACAATGGTCATCGCTCGCCAAGACAACAAGCGGCGTCGGAGGGAACAGCGAGCGATGCACCAGGAGGCGGCGATTCCCCTTTACTGCGATATTCATCGGGTAGAGGGGCACGGGACCTTGGCTTGCCCCGAGTTTTGGGAAGCAAGGAGGAGGCTGGAAGCGGGGGTGGCAGAAAGAGAGCAACAGAGGCAGGAGCCCCCGGTGGGGCAGGAGCCCCCGGTGGGGCAGGTGGCATTCCAAGCTCCAGCAAGGAGGAGGAACGAGGACCGAGTCGATCTGGGGACTCGTGGGGAAGTAATACATGGCCCAGGAGATGGGCATGTAGGTGTGATCAAAGGAGGGGCCGGGCTTGGAGCTTCCCGCAAGGGAAGTCTTCACCAAATCTATCGGAAGAACGTCGCTTCGACGTCACAGACCCCGCCGCCATTAGAGGAGATCACCTTCTCGGAGGAAGATATGTTGGGGAATGAGAACCCCTTCTATGATGCCTTGGTTATTCAAGCCGCCATCGAGGACTTCACCGTCGACCGAATCCTCGCGGACAACGGTAGCTCGGTGAACGTCATCTTCAAAAGAACCTTTGTCGGGCTTCAGGTGGAAGCATCCCGGGTCCAAGCCGTAGATGGACCGCTCTTTGGCTTCTCAGGAGAGAAGAAAGAGGTGGAGGGAGCAGTGGAACTGCTGGTTACGCTCGGTGGGACGTCGATCCGATGCCACTTCATTATCGTTGACGCACCAAGCAGTTACAACGCCATCTTCGGGCGGCCTCTTATCAATTACTTCAGGGCTGTTCCGTCGTCTTATCACCAGTGCCTAAAATACTGCCGCAGAGATGTGCAGATCAGGATCAGGGGAGATCTCAAGGCTTCCAGGGAGTGCTACTTGAATTCCGTCAGCACCATCAGCTGGATGGGTGACGCGGAGAAGCTGGAGGAGTTGCTGGAGAAGGAGAAAGGGTTATGTGCTGCTGAGGAGGTGGAGGAGATAGAGGTGATCTCTCGAGGGGGAGAACCGGGACTGTTGAAGGTGGGAGGATCCTTGCCGCTTGGGGGGAAGATGGAGATGGCTGCTTGCCTACAGGACAATGTTGATGTCTTTGCATGGAGCACCGCCGAGATGCCAGGGGTGGACGCCGATGTTGTTTGTCATCGACTCAACCTGGATCCCGCGGCAGCCCCAGTTCGACAAAAGCAGAGGAAGAGCGCCGCCATGCTGGCCGAGCCGATCAGGGAAAAGGTGGAGAAGTTGCTGAAGGCAGGGTTTGTCTCGGAGATCCAGTATCCAGGCTGGGTCTTCAATGTTGTAATGGTGAAAAAGCCTGGAGGGGGCAGGCGTTTATGTATCGATTTTTCAATGTTGAATAAAGCTTGCCCGAAGGATTGCTACCCCTTGCCTCAAATCGACGCGCTGGTTGATTCCGCCGTCGGGTTTCCTGTGATGAGTTTTCTTGATGATTTTTCAGGCTATCACCAGATCCGGATGCATCCCCCCGACTGTCGGGACGTCTCTTTCATAACCAGCGACGGCTGTTATAGCTATAAGATGATGCCCTTCGGGCTCAAGAATGCAGGCGCCACTTACCAGAGGATGATGGATCAAATCTTCAAGGGGCAGAAGGGGCGAAACTTGGAGGTTTACGTAGATGACCTCCTCGTCAAGAGCAAAAGCGTCGCAGAGCATATAACGGATTTGGTGGAGACCTTTACTACCCTGAGGAAGTACAAGATGCGACTCAATCCGGCCAAGTGCGTCTTCGGTGCAGGAAGAGGAAAATTTCTAGGTCACCTCCTTACTCCCAGGGGGGTGGAACCTAATCCAGACAAGGTGAAGGTCATTCTGGAAATGACGTCGCCAAGGGATCCTAAGGAAGTCCAAAAGCTGACTGGAAGGTTGGCAGGCCTCAGCCGTTTTTTGTCCAAGGCAGGGGAGAAGTGTTCTCCGTTCTTCAAGACCCTTCGGGGAAATCAGAAGTTCGAGTGGACGGCGGAGTGTGAGGAGGCTTTCGAAAAGCTCAAGCAACAGCTAACCCAAGCTCCTCTCCTCCAGGGGCCACGGGGAAATGAAGATCTCTTCCTCTACCTAGGAGTCGGGGCGGAAGCAGTTAGTTCGGTGCTGGTTCGGGAGGAAGGCAAGAGGCAGCTTCCTATATACTATGTTAGTAGAGTGCTGCGGCAGGCGGAGACGAGGTACCCTATTTTGGAGAAGCTGGTGTTCGCTTTGGTGGTTTCGGCTTGAAGGCTCCGCCCATATTTTCAAGCTCACTCCATCATGGTCGTCTCCGATCATCCTCTACGGAGTATCCTGGATGGAGTGGAGCACTCTGGCAGGCTGGCAAAGTGGGCGGTGGAGATTAGCGAGTTCGATATTTCTTACTCTTCAAGGGTAGCAATCAAGGCGCAGGCGGTGGCGGATTTCCTTGCCGACTTCTCGGCCGAGGTGGAGGGAGAGGAAGGCTCTTCTAGCACGGTGTCCTGGAAGATGTTTGTGGATGGGGCTTTGGGCAGATATTCCGTGGGAGCCGGAGTCGTGCTCGTAAGCCCTCAGGGGACCAGGATCGAGCAAGCGGTTGAGATCCTCTTCCCAGTTACCAATAATCAGGCGGAGTACAAAGCTATGGTGGCCGGCTTGCGTCTCGCCAGAGAGTTGGGGATTCGAGATATCAGGGCCTTCACCGACTCGATGGTGGTCGCGTCCCAGATCTGAGGCGAGTTCGAGGTGAATGATCCGATTTTACAGCGGTACTTGATCAAGGTGAAAGGTCTGATTGGGGGGTTTCAATCTTTCTTCGTTGAGCACGTGCCCCGAGAGGAGAATTCAGAAGCTGACTATCTTGCCAAATACGGTCCCCGGGCTGGGGGGATCGTGACTGAACTTTTCCGACCATCCATCGAGAAAGGGGAGATGATGGAGATCGAGCAGAGGGCATCTTGGAGGGATCCGTTCGTTTCTTTTCTAACAACGGGTCAGATACCTGTCAGCGAAGGAGACAAGAGAAAGTTTCGCTACAAAGCCGCCTACTATTTGCTTTAAAAAGAAGAACTCTACCGCAAGACCATCTCAGATCCTCTGGCTCGGTGCCTGTCAGAGATTGAAGTACCTCGTATCATGGAGGAGATTCACTCAGGAGAGTGCGGCAGTCACTCGGGGGCTCGGACTCTTGAACAAAGGATTCTAAGGCATGGGTACTTCTGGCCTACCATTAGGAAGGATGCGGAGGCCTTCTCCATGGCCTCCAGTGTCAGCTCTTCGCGTCTCTCCAACTACAGCCAGCTCAACACTTTCGCTCGATCACTGCTCCATGGCCCTTCACCATCTGGGGAATGGACTTGATCGGCCCCTTTCCTCAGGCCAGCGGGCAGAGGAAGTTCGTGTTTGTCATGATCGACTACTTCTCCAAATGGATCGAGGCAAAGGCCTTAGCCAAGACCACGTCGCAGATCGTGAAGAACTTCATTTGGGGGGAGATTGCATGCAGGTTCGGGATTCCTCTGGTCATCGTCACCGACAACGGGCCGCAGTTCGCCAGTTTGGAGTTAGAGGACTTCTGCAAGCAGCTAGGGACGGATCTTCGATTCACCTCTGTGCATCATCCTCGCAGCAACGGACAAGTGGAGGCAGCCAATAAGTTGATCATCAACCTTCTGAAGAAAAAAGTCACCAACTTGAAGGGCAATTGGGCGGAGCAACTCCCCTCGGTTCTCTGGGCTTTGAGAACAACTCCAAACTCGGCCACGGGGGAAACTCCTTTCAAGTTATCCCACGGGTCTGAGGCACTCATCCCAGTGAAATTCGAGGTTCGGAGCCCGAGAGTTATAGCAGCTGGAGATGGCGGCGAAGAATGGCGCTTGGAAAATGAGGACGCCCAAAGACTCTCGTTGAATTTCGTGGAAGAGCTTCGTGACTTGGCATCCATCCGCCAAGAGGAGATCAAGCGGCGCATGGCGAAGCACTTCGACAAAAATGCCCGCCAAAAGCATTTTCTCGCCGGAGATCTGGTTATGAAGAAGGTAGACGCCGCAGGAAGAGGAGCAACTGTGGGCAAGCTGTATCCAAATTGGGAAGGTCCCTTCATTGTCCAGGAAGCCTTGACCACCGGGGGCTATTATCTCCAGGATCATGTTGGAGAGCAGCTCGGAGGTACTTGGAGCGGGGACGACCTGAAAAGGTTCTATCCTTAGCGGCCAATGATGTATTTTGTTTATACATACTTTTACATATATGCAATGGCAACCATTCTTCTTCTGTTCATCCTGTTTTTTATCGCAAGTTTTCTGGGAACTCAAGGTTTTGCTTCAAGATCGATCCAAGAAGCTGGCCGTCCACTTGTTCCCCCTGGATAGCCCAGTTCGGACGATGGGACGATGCCTCGAGATATAAGCGTCCTTGTAAGACCGGAACCCTGCATTGACGGCCGAGATCAGCTCCCCCCTTGCATGTCGGCCTAGCTACCCCCGACTGCATCTCTCCTCCGACTGGAGGAACTAGCGGGAACAGGTCTGGATCCCAACCACTCGGATTTAAGGAAGGATCAATCTGGTCATGCTTTCCCTCCAGTAGCCAGGGAGCCATAATAGGCCCAAGAGAATATGTTAGTCGCGAGTGCGTCCTGTAGGACCCTCGGAAAGACATAACTCCTTGCTCTTGCATTTGCGCTCGTAGCCAGTTGTCAGAGCTGAGAGCGATCGCAACGTTTTGGATTGGGAAACGTGTCTTCGACTTGTTTCTCGTGGATAGCCCAGCTCGGACGATGGGACGATGCCTCGGGATATAAGCGTCCTTGTAAGACCGGACCCCTGCATTGACGGCCGAGATCAGCTCTCCCCTTGCATGTCGTCCTAGCTACCCCCGATTGCATCTCTCCTCCGACTGAAGGAACTATCAGGAACAGGGTTGGACGCCAACCTCCCAACTCGACGCGTCATTCGATTTTTGTTTACTTCTTCCTCAAAGATATTGATGCTGTTGAAGTTAGCGCTACTTTCTAACAGATGCGCTTAATCATTTTCAAATTCTTGGAGTAGCAGGAAAAAAGTTCAAGTCCTCGAGTGGTAGGTCCCCGTAAGTCCAAGTCCCTGCACGAGCTCCTCTCCTGCATATTGGCCACAGACCTCCTCGAGTGAGATCGAGTTCCTCGCTGGAGTGATGTCGTAGTCCGAGACCTCTGGACGAGCTCCTCTCCTGCAGACCGACTACTTGCCTCCCCGAGTCGACCTACACCACTCCAGTTGAGCAAGGCTCCTGAGAGCTGTCGATTCCAACAATGTTCAAGTCCTCGAGTGGTAGGTCCCCGTAAGTCCAAGTCCCTGCACGAGCTCCTCTCCTGCATATTGGCCACAGACCTCCTCGAGTGAGATCGAGTTACTCGCTGGAGTGATGTCGTAGTCCGAGACCTCTGTACGAGCTCCTCTCCTACATACCGACTACTTGCCTCCCCGAGTCGACCTACACCACTCTAGTTGAGCAAGGCTCCTGAGAGTTGTCGACTCCAACAATGTTCAAGTCCTCGAGTGGTAGGTCCTCGTAAGTCCAAGTCCCTGCACGAGCTCCTCTCCTGCATATTGGCCACAGACCTCCTCGAGTGAGATCGAGTTCCTCGCTGGAGTGATGTCGTAGTCCGAGACCTCTGTATGAGCTCCTCTCCTGCAGACTGACTACTTGCCTCCCAGAGTCGACCTACACCACTCCAGTTGAGCAAGGCTCCTGAGAGCTGTCGATTCCAACAATGTTCAAGTCCTCGAGTGGTAGGTCACCGTAAGTCCAAGTCCCTGCACGAGCTCCTCTCCTGCATATTGGCCACAGACCTCCTCGAGTGAGATCGAGTTACTCGTTGGAGTGATGTCGTAGTCCGAGACCTCTGTACGAGCTCCTCTCCTGCAGACCGACTACTTGCCTCCCCGAGTCGACCTACACCACTCCAGTTGAGCAAGGCTACTGAGAGTTGTCGATTCCAACAATGTTCAAGTCCTCGAGTGGTAGGTCTCCGTAAGTCCAAGTCCCTGCACGAGCTTCTCTCCTGCAAATTGGCCACAGACCTACTCGAGTGAGATCAAGTTCCTCGCTGGAGTGATGTCGTAGTCCGAGACCTCTGTACGAGCTCCTCTCATGCAGACTGACTACTTGCCTCCCCGATTCGACCTACACCACTCCAGTTGAGCAAGACTCCTGAGAGCTGTCGATTCCAACAATGTTCAAGTCCTCGAGTGGTAGGTCCCCGTAAGTCCAAGTCCCTGCACGAGCTCCACTCCTGCATATTGGCCACAGACCTCCTCGAGTGAGATCGAGTTCCTCGCTGGAGTGATGTCGTAGTCCGAGACCTCTGTACGAGCTCCTCTCCTGCAGACCGACTACTTGCCTCCCCGATTCGACCTACACCACTCCAGTTGAGCAAGGCTCCTGAGAGCTGTCGATTCCAACAATGTTCAAGTCCTCGAGTGGTAGGTCCCCGTAAGTCCAAGTCCTTGCACGAGCTCCTCTCCTGCATATTGGTCACAGACCTCCTCGAGTGAGATCGAGTTCCTCGCTGGAGTGATGTCGTAGTCTGAGACCTCTGTACGAGCTCCTCTCCTGCAGACCGACTACTTGCCTCCCCGAGTCGACCTACACCACTCCAGTTGAGCAAGGCTCCTGAGAGCTGTCGATTCCAACAATGTTCAAGTCCTCGAGTGGTAGGTCCTCGTAAGTCCAAGTCCCTGCACGAGCTCCTCTCCTGCATATTGGCCACAGACCTCCTCGAGTGAGATCGAGTTTCTCGCTGGAGTGATGTCGTAGTCCGAGACCTCTATACGAGCTTCTCTCCTGCAGACCGACTACTTGCCTCCCCGAGTCGACCTACACCACTCCAGTTGAGCAAGGCTCCTGAGAGCTGTCGACTCCAACAATGTTCAAGTCCTCGAGTGGTAGGTCCCCGTAAGTCCAAGTCCCTGCACGAGCTCCTCTCCTGCATATTGGCCACAGACCTCCTCGAGTGAGATCGATTTCCTCGCTGGAGTGATGTCGTAGTCCGAGACATCTGTACGAGCTCCTCTCCTGCAGACCGACTACTTGCCTCCCCGAGTCGACCTAAACCACTCCAGTTGAGCAAGGCTCCGGAGAGCTGTCGACTCCAACAATGTTCAAGTCCTCGAGTGGTAGGTCCCCATAAGTCCAAATCCCTGCACGAGCTCCTTTCCTGCATATTGGTCACAGACCTCCTCGAGTGAGATCGAGTTCCTCGCTGGAGTGATGTCGTAGTGCGAGACATCTGTATGAGCTCCTCTCCTGCAGACCGACTACTTGTCTCTCCGAGTCGACCTACACCACTCCAGTCGAGCAAGGCTCCTGAGAGCTGTCGACTCCAACAAATACTCAAGTCCTCGAGTGGCAGGTCCTATTAAGTCTGAATCATTGCACGAGCCCCTCTCCTGCGTATTGGCCAACGACCTCCTCGAGTTAGACTAAGTTTCTCGGCATAACGATGCGAGCAGCATTGAGGCGAGTATGCACGCAGGCATCGGCGAATGTGTGAGTTTGACATAGCAAAGCGCGAGTATGGTATGGTGAGTAGCTACGGGCGAGTGCCGGGGTGCGAGTTATGAAGAACGACTACCATCGTGCGAGTATCAACTACACGATTATCAACAATATCGGCGTGCGAGTAAACGTCGCGAGCACTCGTTCTCCCCGAGCCTATGAGCCTAGCGAGTATCATCAATCAACAAGCATGCGAGAAGAAAAAAGGGCGACAATGTGGTAATTCAAACTTGTATTAATGTTTCAAAAATTTTATAAGTGTTGGTTACAAAAATTCTCTGACGGCTATCATGCGAGTATGAGGAATATCAGCGAGCAACTAGGACTCATCGTCGCCAGTATCAGGCCGATATTCCTCATCTCCAATATCGACGTCCTCTTCCTCGCCGCTTTCATCACTTTCCTCCTCGCCACTGCCACTGCCGCTGCTGCTACCACTGCTGCCGCTGCTGCCAGAGCCTGACGATGGTGAAGGCAGGCAATCTGGCGAGACTGTCTCGGCGAGTAGCTCAGGGATGAGTTCGTTAATAGTGAACACCTTCTCCCCCTCGTCGAGCTTCCCGCTAATCCTCAGCCTCGCAAGGACGACGTTGCCTGCCGCGCGGGCTATCTCGCGGCGAACCGACGACCTCTCCTCCCACAAGATGCGAGATCGCTTGATAGCGTAGTGAGGATCGTCCTCCGGCCGCGACTGAGGAGCAGAGGAACTCGCGCCGACTTCTAAAATGGTCAGGCGAGATTCCATCTCTGCCGCACGGATTTGGGCTGCCTCCAGATCAGCCCGAGACTTGGCGAGTTCCGCCTCATACTCGGAGAGCTTTTTTGCGGTTTCCATCTCGGCAGCCTGCGACAAAGAACGGAATCAGCCAAAGAAGCACGCATGGCGACATCGACATCGCTCGTAGAGGCGACTTACCTCATAATCTCGCCAGCGAGTTGAGTCCATGCCGAGATCGATCGTCTTCTTACTGACGATCTTCAAGGCTTTTGTCCTCTCTAGCATCCTCCTCGCCGCGAAATGATTTAATTCGACGGCACGTGCGAGCGAGCAGGCCGCCTGCTGGGCGAGTTCCTCCTCGCTGAGATCCAGCATGGACTCGGCGTCGCCTCGCCCATACATTGCGTGGAGGACGGCGAAGGCCTCCCCCTTGTCCTCCACTTCCTCCGCCCAGGAGGGGAGTGTTGAAGTTGGTGACCGGGCGGTCTGGCGGTCTGCCTTGGCGGGTTGATGACCGCGCGGTTTTGCAGTTACCCTTCAGCAGTTTGGTTGCTGTGTGTTGCTGTCTGAGGTCCAAGCGGTCTAGCGGTTTGTCTCTGACGACTTGGAGACCGGGCGATCTAGCGGTCTCCCATGGCGATATCTCCCTCTCTGGTAGTAGCCGAGCGGTTAGCCCTTCTGTCTAACCGCGCGGCGTGTGCGGTTTGTGTCTGTATAGTCCGCTCGTGTCCTGTAAATTTTTAGTCACACATCTCTTATTTGTATTCTTTCTTCTCTCCTTCATCCTATATAAGGGAGGTCATACCTTTGTAATAGATAGCTTTTTGGAATAATAAAGTTTACATTACTCCACTTTTCGGTTTATATTTTTTTGTTCGCACATGGTATCAAAGGGAGGTTGGTCCTTTCCTCCTGATTGTGTGCGCGCTCTTTGCTCTCGCGGCTTGTTTCTTCAGCCCGCGACCTGTCTTCGCGGCCTGGATCCTGCTCTGACCTTTGCACTATTCGCGCGGCTTGTCCCTTTCCGTGCCCTGTTCTCACGGCTTGATTCTGCTTTCCGCTACCTGTTTTCGCGGTTTGTATCCTCTTCTAACCGTTGCCCTGTTCGCGCGGCTTGTTGCTCTCCTTCCCTAGCCGCTCATCTTCTTAGTCGCTGCGACCTGTTCTTAGTCGCCGCGCCCTTATTTCCTCGACTACTTCGGCGTTGAGACCTGTTTCCTTCTTGCCGCTCCTGCTTGCTAGTCGTCACGGCCTAATCTTTTGTCGTACAACTTGTTCCTCTCCTACCCGCGAGGCCTTCCTCGGGCCGCTCGACTTCCTTCCCTGCTTTGCTCTGCTTCTTGGTCGTGGCCGCTGGTGTGTTGTCACCGGGACCGCTGCAAATCTGTTCTCTGACCGTTGCAGCCTTCCTCGCTGCGCGCCTGCCTCTGTCCGCCCGGCTTGTGACTTGTGTTAACCGTCGCGGCTTGCTGTTCTCTCGTCGTCTCTCTTCAATGGATTCCACTTCCTCCGAGCCATCCGCCTCGGTGGTCCTCTCTTCAGGTCGTGCCCACACTATTACTCGCGGAAGATGGTTGATCGATTCTGGTGCTACAGCTCATATGACAGGCAATCCTCACTGTTTCTCTCATCTAGACACACATGATCGGTTGCCCCCTGTCATAGTTGTGGATGGTTCTTCCTCCCCGGTCAATGGGACGGGCATGGTTCAAGTCACTCCGTCTCTCTGCCTTGCCGATACCCTCTATGTGCCCCAGTTTCCTTGCAATTTATTATCGGTTGCCTCTTTATGCAAGCAACTACAGTGCTCCGTCACATTCACTCCTACCTCTTGTTCTTTTCAGGATCCGGCCTCCCAACGGACGATTGCTACTGGGACTGAGAGCGGCGGTCTCTACTTCCTCGACAACGTCTCTGCTCTATCTGCCTTCTCCTCCTCCTCTACAGATCTTCTCCAATGGCATCTTCGCCTTGGTCATGCCCCCCCTCACCTTCTTCGCCAACTTCTCCCCCACCTCCCTTCCCAACATCCTCCTCTTCATTGTGACGCATGTCAACTTGGCAAGCATCACCGTTCTTCCTTTCCACCCAAGCAAGATCGTGGATCTACCAGTCCGTTTGATCTTGTTCACTCTGACATCTTGGGACCTGCTCTTACCCTTACCGTTGGGCGTGGTAGTTCTTACTTTATTACGTTCATTGATGACTTTTCTCGCTGTACTTGGGTCTCTCTTACGAGACCGTTCTGAACTTTTTTGATGTATGGACATCCTTTTATCATTCAATTCAAACTCAGTTTGAAGTTTGCATTAAAATCTTACGCTCAGATAACGCAAAAGAATATCTTAGTCAGGCATTTTCCTCTCTCTGTACGCAACATGGGATTATTCATCAAACCAGTTGTGTTTACTCTTCCCAACAAAATGGAGTGGCGGAATGCAAAAACCGTCACCTCCTTGATGTCGCTCGCACTCTGCTTACGCAAATGCATGTCCCTCGCTCCTATTGGGGCTATGTTGTTCTCATCTCTTGCTATCTCATCAATCGCATTCCCTCCATCGTTCTCCATGGTCAAACTCCTTTCTTCATTCTCTATCCGGGCAAAGAACCCTTTCCTCTTCCTCTACGTATCTTTGGTTGCACAGCTTTTGTGCATGCTCCCTCTACCACCCGCGACAAACTCTCCCCTCGGTCCACCAAATGTATCTTTCTGGGGTACTCTCCCACTCAGAAGGGTTATTGTTGTTTTGACCCCGTCACCCGCAAACAATTTGTCTCTGCGGATGTTACCTTCTTTGAAAATGCATCTTACTTCTCTTCTGCTTCTTCCTCTACTCCTGCTAATCCTCCTTCTCTCATCAACCCCACTATTCCCTCCACTCCTGCTAATGTTCCGACACCTCCACCATCTTCACTATCTCCACCATCTTACCTCGCTCCTTCTCCTCCACCTTCCTCATCTTCGTTGTCGTCGCTCTCTTCTCCCGGACCAGCTTTCTCCACCACGGATGCTCCGGATACTGAGGTACCTGCTGACCTGGACCTTCTCATTGCCCTTCGCAAAGGGGTTCGGGCTTGTACCCAGCATCCTCTTGCTGCTGTTGTTTCCTATGATCATCTGACGCCTGCTCGCAGGGACTTTGCTCTGGCTATCTCTTCTACTTCCACCCCCCGTTCCTATCAGGAAGCTCTAACTCTTCCGCATTGGAAGGCTGCCATGGATAACGAGATTGCTACTCTCACTGAACGGGGTACCTGGACTCTTGTTCCTCCTCCTGTTGACACAGATGTTGTGGGCTGTCGCTGGGTTTTTGTGGTGAAATTCCTCCCCGATGGCCGTGTGGATCGCTACAAAGCCCGTCTGGTGGCTAAAGGATTCACTCAGACCTATGGTGTTGATTATTTCGATACATTCTCTCTCGTTGCTCGTCTCAGCACCATACGGGTCCTTCTCTCTGTGGCTGTCAACCGGGACTGGCCGATTTCCCAACTGGATGTAAAGAATGCCTTCCTTTATGGTGATCTTCAGGAGGCCGTCTCCATGGAGCAACCTCCTGGGTATGTTGCTTAGGGGGAGACACGAGTATGCCGGCTGAAGAAGGCAATCTATGGCCTCAAGCAGAGCCCTCGCGCTTGGTTTGACAAGTTCAGCGGTATCGTGGCGGGCGTTGGTTTTGCGCGCAGCTCTGCCGATCACTCGCTATTTATTCGCAAAACCTCCTCGGGACTGGTGGTTCTTGCTGTGTACGTCGATGATATTCTTCTCACTGGCGATGATCAGGAAGGGGTAGCCTTGACAAAGCGGCATTTTCGTCAACATCTGGTCACGAAAGATATGGGCTCTCCGAAGTACTTTTTGGGGATCAAAATCTCTCGAAAGCCCAACTCCTTAGTTCTCTCCCAGCGTAAGTATGCCCATGATCTATTAAAAGAAGCAGGATTGACTGGAGTCAAACCTACCCGATGCCCCATGGCAATTGGAGAAGACAAAACCTGGACAGATGATTCGCCTCTTCTTTCAGATACTACGCGGTACAAGCGTCTAGTTGGTAAGCTCATATATCTCACAGTGACCAGGCCCGACATTTCCTATGCTGTGGGCAAGGTGAGTCAATTCATGCAAGCACCTAGGGAGTGTCATCTACAGTCCGCCTTGCGGATCTTGGAGTATGTCAAAGCAGCGGCTGGGAAAGGATTACTCTTTCAGAAGAATGGTCATCTGAGGGTTGAAGCCTACTCAGATGCGAGTTACGCTGATGACAAAGGGGATCGCAAGTCTACCTCCGGTTTCTGCACTTTTGTTGGGGGAAATTTGGTAAGCTGGAAGAGCAAGAAGCAGTCTGTTGTTTCCAGGTCCAGTGCTGAAGCAGAGTATCGGAGTATGGCATCGACCACTTGCGAGTTAAAATGGCTACGGGCTCTCATGCTGGATTTAGGAGAGGTCTACAACCATCCTCTACCTATGTTCTATGATAACAAGGCTGCCATATACATCTCCAAAAATCCGGTCTTCCATGAAAGAACCAAGCACATTGAGGTCGACTGTCATTTCATTCGTGAAGAGATTTTGAAGGAACAAATTTGCACTCTCTTTGTCACTTCTGATAAAGAGCTGGCTGGCATCTTCACCAAGCCAGTATCCGCCTCGTTTCTTCATATTTGTGACAAGCTGGGCATGATCGATATATATGCTCCAGCTTGAGGGGGAGTGTTGAAGTTGGTGACCGGGCGGTCTGGCGGTCTGGCTTGGCGGGTTGATGACCGCGCGGTTTTGCAGTTACCCTTCAGCAGTTTGGTTGTTGTGTGTTGCTGTCTGAGGTCCAAGCGGTCTAGCAGTTTGTCTCTGACGACTTGGAGACCGGGCGATCTAGCGGTCTCTCATGGCGATCTCTCCCTCTCTGGTAGTAGCCGAGCGGTTAGCCCTTCTGTCTAACCGCGCGGCTTGTGCGGTTTGTGTCTGTATAGTCCGCTCGTGTCCTGTAAATTTTTAGTCTCACATCTCTTATTTGTATTCTCTCTTCTCTCCTCTATTCTATATAAGGGAGGTCATACCTTTGTAATAGATACCTTTTTGGAATAATAAAGTTTACATTACTCCACTTTCCGGTTTATATTTTTCTGTTCGCACAGGGAGGTTGGTGTTCAACGTCACCAGATGCTCGTCCGCCGCCCAGGTCACCAACGGGCGACCATAGGCGTCCACCGCGTCCAGCCCCAGGTTGAAATTGGGGTGGAAGTGGGAAAGCCGAGCATGGAGCGGCGAATCCTGGTCGTCAAGATGCGGCGACGACACCTTCTGTTTCTTGGTCGCGGGGCCCGGCGACCTGGCTTTGCCTTTGCCCTTGGCGAGTTTCTTCTTCTCACCGATATCAGCCGGCGAGTGGGGCTCAAAAAGCGAGGTGGCGACTTCTTTGGCTGGAGGAAGCGGCCTCGCCGGGAGCTCGTTTGGCTCTGCAAAATGCCGAGTAATGTAAACAAACGACTATCGCGACGAGTATGCAACAGACGTTCCTAGCTAAGATTTACCTTCATTATAATGAACCTCGAACAGCGTATTGACGTTTAGTCGCCAAAAGATAACATCGAACTGGCGACCTCGGAACGATTCGACGAGTTGCTCGCGCGCACCCTCCAGTATCGGTGGAAGGAAAGCGACATCAGCAGGCTGGTGCGGCCTTCCCTGGACGTCCCCAAAGTCGCCCTCGATGACGACCAACATCTCGCTCCACCGATGTACTTTGTTTGCCGTCCCCACCAGGGTGCAGACATGGCTGCTGAAATAGACCACGCCCTCGGCAGTCGCGGCAAAGGCGAATATTTTGCGGAAGATAGAAAGATCGAAGATGATCCTCTCTTCGCGCAAATAGCAAAGGAACCCCATGATGATGGCGATGCCGTTGGGGTTGATCTGCGCGGGGACTATGCCGAAGTATCGGAGAATGTCGCAATACTCCGGCCACAACGGAAGTCGCAGACCGGCGTCGAAGTGGCGGAGGGAAAGGACCAGCTCGCACTCGATGAAGGTGTTGAGTCGCTCGCTACGGCTCGGGAGCCTGGCCGAGTATCCCTCGGGGAGGAGCCTTTCCCTAAAGTTCTCTAAGTCGCGCTCGGTGGTGATCGACTTCTTGAAAGCCGCATCCGCAAAGTTGGCGGCATGGGCTTGGCGGCGAGCACTGGCGTCATCTCCAACCATCTTGCGAGTTCTGAAGTGGAGAAGAAGAAGGAATAGCGAGGAGCAAAGCAAAGTCGAAGCACGCGAGCAGGAAAAGATACTCGCGAGCTAGGGGGTCAAAAGCGCAACAGCGTACTTATGTCCTACCTACTCCCTCTATTTATAGGCGTCAGGGGGGTATATCATCCTTATGGCGAGTATCAAACCAAGTCGCGCACTAAGCGAGGAAGCCGACTTTGTTGCGTAGGTCGCACAGAACAGAGAAAGCATGATCGCAACCTGCAGAACAAACTCGGCACAATCCAGACAAGATATCGCACAAACATTGAAAACAGTGTAAACAAAATAAATAATGGTGCGAGATCGAAGCTCGCTTATTACAAAATCAGAAAACGTTCATCAAATCGCACTTGGCGAGTTCCAAAATAAAAGAAAGAAATAAAATTCTAAGGCCTAGGCCTCTCTGGGGGATGAGGATGTCGCCCGGCCCAACCCATCTCGCGCGCTCGCCGGAAATGCTCCGTCGCCATCGTCATTGCGTCATCGCCGAGCCGCAACTGCTCCTCCATCCTCGTCAACTGGCCGACAGAGCCCATACTCGCGCGAATGTCGGCAACCTCGTCAAGGACGAGCTGGAGGCGATGGTTGTTAATCGCCAGCTGACGATCATTCTCCTTTACCATGTGGAAGCGGTATTCGTAGCTCTCCAGCGTACTCTTGAGCTCTTCCATCTTCGTCATCCGGACTTCCAACGATGATATTCGGCGATGAGGCTCGCAGATCGCCAGCTGGTCAAACTTGTTCTCCAGCTCCAGGTAGGCGCGAGCAGCAGCACGGCGATATTCCATGCCCGGTAACCCCATGGCATCGATGAAGGCCGCCCCTGGAGTCGTCGGCCGATCTGACAACAAATGAAAATCGCCAGATTAGATAGATATTTAGTCGCCCTATACGACATCAATAGCGATACATACCGCTGCGAGGAGACCTAGATCGGCAAGGAGATCTAGATCGGCGAGGAGAGGATCCGCGAGTTGGCTCATCTCGCCGGCTTGAAGAAGGCCCCCCAGCGTGCTCGGCCGCCTTGCCTTGCCCGCGTCCCCCATGTCCAGGATCCGCAACTCTTGACGGAAAGTAGCTCTGTCGCGGCTTGACCGGCTTACTACCCGCGGGATGCGATGCAGGAGGAGGAGGAAGTCGCGTCGTGGAGACCTGAGAAGGCGCGACCAGAGGCGACGTTTGTAAGCGGCGGCGGCGGGGGTAGCGAGGAGTTCGCCTCAGGCAGAGTAGACCTCGCCGGAAGCAGTGCAGAACTCACGGCGGGCGGAGCAGAACTCCTCGCAGGCAGCCCAGAACTCGCCGGGAGACCCTTGCTCACCGGCGGATCCTTCTTGGACTGAGGGTCCTTCGGCAAAGGATCCCTACTCGCCAGGGTCGTCTTCCTCGGCGGAGGATTCTTCGACGACGGTTCCTTGCTCGCCGAAGGAACCGAGGCCTCAACTGTCCTTTTTGCGCCGATATTGATCCGCACCGTGTGCGCGGTCTTTACTGATCTCCCGGCAGGAAGGGCGACCAGCGGTGCCGAACTCAACGGGGCGACATTCAGAACCGCGCCCGCGCCCCCCGAGGGAGAATCTGCGAGTATTATGGTCAAGTTAGCAAGCAATAGAAACGACCATCAAAACAAGAAAGCATCTCGGCAGAAATGGCAACCTAGCAGGTCGACGACTTCAACCTGCTGCGGCACCGGAGTGGAGGCGAGTTCCGGGGCCAGAGTCGTGGCGAGCTCTGGGATGTCGAGCGAGTGGAGAAAACTCGCATCAGAGACGGCGACATTGGGGATGTCGTCGAGACCCAGGTCGCTGAGCAATTGTTGCGTGCAGGCAGAGCGCACGGGGTTGCTGGTAGAAGCCGCGGTTTGGGAAAGAGGTGGCGGCGAGCTACCGTCACCAGAGACGTGTTTCTTCTTGGACTTTTTAATCTTTTTCTTCTTGAGGGGGGGTAAGTCGGCAACGGCGTCCACCTCACGCGACCGTTTTGGCTTAGCGACGCCGATAGCACCAGTCAGCGCGGCGAGACTATCATGAAGAAACTTCACAGCGTCCGACATTATGCGCGAGTTTTGAAGATCCGGCTAAAGAACTAGCCCCCCCCCCTATTTATAGAGATCGGCAGGCAGTCACAAGAGGTGAGCAGCCCAGATACTCGGCAGCGCAGCTCACCGAATAAGTGTTGGATGTTTCTTTCCGAACTCCGATGTCGCTCAGAAAGAGCGGGGATTGTGTACAACCCGTATTCGTCGAGAGTGGGCCCTACCACAGCCAAGTCAGCAGAAGTCAAGGTCAACAAGTCAAAGCAGGAGTCAAAGTCAGCACGCAAGATCGCGGAAGGGCTGGGCGAGTATATGCGAGCTCCCCTCGCATACTCGTCAGGTAGGCGACTAGGCGAGATACTCGCCCAGCCCGTGCGAGTTCCTCTGGAAGTCGCCTAGTCCCCAGGGGGTGGGGTATAAATATGACCCCCCCTCCCTTTGCATTTGCCTATAAATAGGACCCCAGGGGTACGAGGTGGGGCACTCGAAATCCTCGGCAGGATACTCGCGCGCTTCAGTTTCGCGATACTAGCTAAATCTTTGGAACCCTTTTCCTTGGAGAGCAAGTTGCGATCTTGCGACCTCGCCAGCTAGCTTCCCTCGTACCCAGTTCAGCCATCTTTGGTTGAGAAGGGGCTGCTCCTTTCGAGCATCCGGGTACGTGGTGGGTCCTTCCTGCCGCAACATCTGGGGTCCTGTTTGACCTGTTACTCCGTTCTAGTCATCTTAGCCGTCTGATCTAGCTTCTGAGTCAGTAACCTTAGGCGGCTTTGGTCCGAATTCTGGGGTTGGGATTTTCCTGGCTTCAACAGGGTCAGATGTCTGTCACACGTATATATGCACAAACACACTCCAACAGAAAGACATGGTTAAACACATAGACGAGAGATTACTGCATAGAAGACAAGTGCACGTAAATAAGGCTGGGCAGAGACACGTAAATATGGCTTTTAATGCAGCCAGTATGTCAGTATCTCAAACTCTATAGACATGAGACAATCTAAAAATTATTTTCGAAAAAGGAGACAAGCTTTTCAAACCTGTTCAGAACATAGTTTTACTACATCCTGCAAAATTTGATCAGAGAGTCTTCTTGAGCTAGCAGTTGCAGGTACGGCCTCAGATAATTGCTCAATTGCTACAGCTCCACCTTTTTGTAGTATATCTCTTTTACTTTCCCATGCTTCTTTCACCTTCCTACAACAAATTAGCGATGTGTAAGGGAACTTAATATCAATAGCGTCACTTAAGAATAAAAATTTATTTCTCACCCAAGGACTGTTTTAAATCCAGGCCGTCCATAATTGTCATCAGGGGGAAAGTATGTGCCGCCCATGAAGGGCTTTAGATCTGGGGAGAGAAACACGCTTAGCGGCCAACCACCAACTCCATAGAGTGCTTGAACATACGACATATACACCTGGTTGCGCAAGTACAATAGAGAACTAGATCTTCAAAAGATATAGCTTAAGGACAGTGTAAGCATCCTAATAAATGTATTCAAAATTTTCAATTTGTTCAGTGTTGATTAAACTATTCGTGCAGCATTGGTTATTGGCATTTATGATTCATCTTATAATATACGTGTACAACTTCATGTTCACCGATTGGATCAGTCAGGGAAAGACCTAGTCAAATAAGGCAGCTTTAGAACTAGGCGAGCCGGATGGACGACTGGGAACGGAAGGCCTCAGATTGCGGAAGATCAACCCGTCAGTGGTATGGGGGGGGGGAGGGGGGAGCGAGTAGGAAACCTATGCTAACACTCGCCACAGGACCAGACTAGGAGAAAGGCGAGTGGGGTAAAAAATCTTGCACTCGACCTCGATCCTGGTCAAGGCGGCGAGTGTTGGCCCCTTTCGGGCACACGCTGCCCCAGGCGAGTAGTGGCAGCAGGAACCACTTGCCCAGTAGTGGATTTACCAGAATGCCCCCGCTGGCCTGCTAATAGCCCCTCCAAAAAGCGGAGTTTGCCTATTGACAGACCCATTTGGGTTGCGTATAACATTCCCAAAAGGCAGGATTGTGTTATTTGCAGGTCAAGTCAAAAACCTATGTATAGACCTTGTGGGCATCTTTGGAGGGGAAGGAGTCTTTTTGACCTCCTCTTCCTCAGGTCGTTTCTGGTTGGCTTTGAGTGCCCTCCAAGATGCCCAGTTCAACTTTTGGCTTAGAAGGGGAAGCACTCAAAGGCCTTCCGAGTGTGTGGTGGGACCTTCACGCTGTAGCCCAGGGTTAGTTCCTAAGTGTCCAGTCAGGTGTGTTGGTTAGGGAGAAGTAAGTCCAAGCTATACCTCTTGGGTTCAAACTCTTCTTAAGACCGAGTTTCGGTTTCAACATTTTTGGTGCGGTGAGCGTGGAGGTAGCCTGCACAAGAAAATTTTGGGCTAAGCTTCATGGTTGGAGGTGTAGGAGAAGGAGCCGGCTCGGGCAGCCCGCCGCCTCCGGCGAGTGGTGTCACAGTGGGAATGTTGGAAGAGTTCAAGAGGGTGGTTCTGCAGACCATACATCTAGCATTCGCCGCGAGAAAAGAGTGGGCTACACCTTCTGTCCCGGTGGTCGCAGTCTCATCTTTAGGATAGAACGCCTCGTGTCAGCGACCCGAGAAAAAAGTGTTGGGGAAGAGCGGCGAAAGGGATCTTGCCGGGCGAGAGCTGTTCCCCGGTCAGGCGAGTGCTGACAGAATCAGTGTGCTAGTGGTGCGAGATGAGTCGACTCGCCCGGTAGGGGGAGGAAGCCCTTTTAGCGAGTGGATCGTCTCGACCCTAGTTTCAGAGGGGTTCAGGGAACCAGAGATGTCTTACTACATAGGCAGAGCTGATCTGGTGTAGCATGTCAGTGGTTTGAGGATGTCGTTTCAATCCGGCAGATGTCGGACGCTTTCAAGTGCCGACTTTTTGTCATCACCCTAAAGGAGAAGGCTAAAGACTGGTTCCACCAGCTTCCCACAAGCTCGATCTATTGCTTTGAGGACTTGCGTCGTGGGTTCCTCTTGAGGTTCTCGACATCGAAGAAAAGAAAGAAGGGAGCAGAGTTTCTGTTCGCGATCAAGCAGGGTCCGGAGAAAATGTTGGGGAGTTAGGTAGATAGGTTCCAAGAGGAGATCTGTTTGGTCCGAGAGGTACCAGGGTACACCTTGATGCTCGCCTTTACGTTGGGTTTGTGACAAGGATTCTTTAGTATGGAGCGGAAGAGAGAACCTCTTATATCCTTCAAAGAGCTGATGGAAAGGGCGGCAAAGGAGATAGAGGAAGAGTCGACGAATCCAGCATTCGTCAAGAAGCTGGCCAAGTTCGCGGAGGATGAGATAAAGGAGCAGGGAGCAAGCAGGCAGCAAGAAGCCAAAAGGAGAGAAGAGCCCAGGGGTTAAGGGTTCCAGGGGCAGCAGCAAGGTTGGGGGTATCAGGAGCCAAACAACCGGCTAGTTTGGAGACCCCAGGAGTGATCTGCTCAGGGGCAAGGGAGAGGATTTCATGGCGGGGAGAATTACTGCGGTGGTCAGGGGCGGTTCAACCCACCGGGGTGGAGACAGGGCCAGAGGCTACCCCTGCCGCCACAACAGCAAGCGATGATGATCTCCCTTGGAAGGGGAAGGAGAAGAGAGAATGGAGGGGGAGGAAGAGGAGGGGGAGGGGTGGTGTTGCCATATTGTGACTTCCACCAGGAGGAAGGTCACGCGACAGCCGCCTGCCCAGAGTTTCTGAAATTGAGGGGAGCGAGGGGTCAGGTGCAGCAGCAGCAGCCGGTGTGGATCGAGGAAGTTCTGCCAGGAGTAGGAGAGGGGGATAGCTACGAGCATCGGGCTGATATAGGCGTCGCGGGGGGATCAGGGCGATCCATTGGGGAGTGGTAATCGAAGCCACCCGCAAGGGGAGCTTCCAGACAATGTTCAGGAGGGGCGTCGCCCCGACCTCCCAAACCCCACCCCCGGAGGAAAAGATTACATTTTCATCAAAGGACATGTCCGACTACGAGGACCCGTTCTGCGACGCTCGGTGATTCAGACGGCAATCGAAAACTTCACGGTCTCTAGGATTCTGGTTGACAATGGGAGCTCCGTGAATGTTATCTTCAAGAAAGCCTTCGAGGTGATGAAGGTGGAGGCAAGGAGGGTATTGGCTTCGGACGGATCGTTGTTTGGATTATCGGGAGCGAGGAAGTCGAAGGTGGAGTTGGACCCCATGTAATGCTGGGGGTGTCGAGTAACTGTCGGTTCGTCATCGTTGACGTTCCGAGCAGCTACAGCGCCATTTTTGGACGCCCTCACATCAACGTTTTCTGCTGCGTCCCATCGTTGTTTCATCAGTGTCTCAAGTTCAACAGCGGAGGAGTTCAGATCCGGATCAGGGGGGATCCGAAGGTGGAAAGGCAGTGTTATGTGACGGACGTTAACATCGCTTCTTGGTTGGCAGAGGCCGAGGAGATGGGGAGGGAGATGGAAGTACAAGCGAGGCCAGGAGGCGATGCTGAAATGGTTGAGGAAGCGGTGAAGGAGTCGGCGGCACAGGAAGAAGTGGTGGTGATGGCGGAGGAAGTAGATGAAGGGGAGGTCCGCGCTCAGGAGGAGAGGGCAGAGAGGTTGTTATAGAATAAGACCAGGGTAATGGAAGTGGAAGAGGAGGAGAAGGATGAGGTACTCTCCCGGGGGGAGACCGGGAAGTGAGTGGGAGGAGCAGTCCAGGCTGGAAGCAGTAGAAGAGGTGGTAGAGATGGAGGTCCTCACCAGGGTAGTGAAGACAGAAGGTGCGGGTCAGCGGTGGGCTGAGCCCGGGAGATCAGGAGAGGTTACTGGAGTGCATCCAGAGGAGCGTCGACATCTTCGCATGAAGCGCAGCTGACATGTCAGGCATCTACGCAGATGTGGCGTGTCACCGTCTAAGTCTCATCCGTCAGAAGCGGGGGACCGTCGCTGCCAAGCTAAAGGAGCCCATCCGGAAGGAGGTGGAGAAGCTTCTTAAGGCAAGTTTTGTATCGGAGATCCAGTATCTGGGCTGGGTCTCCAATGTGGTAATAGTTAAAAAAGGTGACGGACGGTGGAGGATGTGTGTCGACTTCTCTCTTTTGAATAAATCATGCCCTAAGAATTGTTATTCTTTATCTCGAATAGACGCGCTGGTTGACTCAGTCGTCGGTTTTTCTGTGATGAGTTTTGTTGATGGTTTTTCAGGTTATCACCAAATTAGGATGCCCTCACCCGATGTCAAGGAGGTCTCCTTCATCACAAGAGAAGGATGTTACAGTTACAAGTTGATGCCCTTCGGGCTGAAGAATGTAGGAGCGACGTACCAGCGGATGATAGACCGGATTTTTAGAGAGCAGAGGAGGAGAAACCTGGAGGTTTATGTGGATGACCTCATGGTAAAGAGTAAAGATGTGAGCTCCCATATTCAGAACTTGGAGGAAACGTTTGCCACCCTGTGGAAGTTCAAGATACGGTTAAACCCCTTGAAGTGTGTATTCGGGGCGAGCAGAGGGAAGTTCATGGGTTATCTACTCACCCCAGCAGGGGTGGAGCCCAACCCTGACAAGGTGAAAGCCATAATGGAGTTGGAATCGCCGCGAAACACCAAGAAAGT
Organism: Platanthera guangdongensis; assembly: GCA_039583875.1. NCBI lineage: Eukaryota > Viridiplantae > Streptophyta > Magnoliopsida > Asparagales > Orchidaceae > Platanthera > Platanthera guangdongensis. The sequence continues at coordinate 15,765,922 of CM077156.1, forward strand.
TCAGCGCTTGACAGGAAAGCTCGCCGGGTTGAGTAAGTTCCTCTCCCGGGCAGAAGAGAAGTACTCACCCTTCTTCAAAGTACTGCGTTGGAATCAAAAGTTCGAATGGTTGAAAGAGTGTGAGGAGCCTTTCCAATCCTTGAAGAGTAAGCTCACTCAAATCCCACTCTCCAGGGACCCAGGGAGGGGGAGGGATCTGGCTTTGTACCTCGGAGTAGGAGCGGAGGCCGTAAGTTCCGTCCTGGTCCGGGAGGAGGGTAAGAAACAGTCACTCATCTATTATGTCAGCAGGGTACTAAAGAAGGCAGAGCTCCGATACCTGATCCTGAGCTAGAAAAGTTGTCATTTGTCTTAGTTATCTCAACCAGGAAGCTCAGGTCATATTTTCAAGCACATTCGATCAAAGTGGTGACCGACCACCCTCTTCGCAGGATCTTTGAACGAGTGGAGCACTCAGGAAGGTTAGCTAAGTAGTCTGTGGATCTAAGCGAGTTTGATATCTCTTGTGTACCCTGACTATCGATTAAGGCACAGGCGGTAGCTGATTTCTTGGTCGACTAGGCTGTCGAAGTGGAAGGCGAAAGATCCCCGCGACATGTCGCTTGGAAGGTGCTGGTTGACGGAGCCTCAGGGAAACATTATTCGGGAGGCGGGGTGGTATTAGTAAGCCCTCGGGGGACTCTGATAGAGCAGGTCGTGACACTACATTTCTCTGTCACTAACAACCAGCCGGAGTATGAGATCGCGATAGCCGGGCTACGTCTGGCCAAAGAGCTGGGTATACAGGATGTGGAGGTGTTTACGAACTCAATGGTGGTGGCGTCACAGGTCAAGTGAGAATTCGAGGCGAGGGAGTCCACTGTCATGAAGTACATGACTAAGGTAAAGGGTCTCATCGGAGGTTTCCGAACGTTTTCCATTCAACACATACCGCAGGAGGAAAATGTCATAGCTGATCGGTTGGCCAAGTTTGGACCCCGGGCCGGCGGGACCCTGACGGATTTGTTTTGCCCATCCATCGAGGAGGGTGAGTTGATGGAGGTAGACCAGTGCCCCTCATGGGTGAATCCCTTCGTGACTTTCTTGACCACAGGTAAACTTCCAGAGGAGGTCCGGGACAAAAAACGCTTCAGGCATAAGTCTGCGTACTATCTAATACATGAAGGAGGATTGTACCGGAAAACCCTTTCGGGACTCCTGTCCCGGTGCGTGGTGGAGGAGGAAGTTCCGAAGATCTTGGAGTAAGTTCATTCTGGTGAATGCGGCAGTCACTCCGGAAGAAGGACCTTGGAGTCGAGGGTGGTCCGACAAGGGTATTTCTGGCCGACCCTGAGTAAGGACACAACAGAGTTCGCAAGGAGATGTCAGAAGTGTCAGTTGTTTGCTTCATTCCAACTTTTACCGGCCCAAAGACTTAGGAGCATCAGGGCGCCTTGACCCTTCGCCATTTGGGGGATGTATTTTGTAGGACATTTCCCTCAGGCAAGTGAGCAAAAGAGGTTCCTTCTGTTCATGATCGATTATTTCTCGAAGTGGTTGGAAGTCAAGGCACTAGCCAAGGTCACCTCCTAAGTAGTCTGTACTTCGTATAGGGAGGAGATCATCTGTCGACATGTACTCCCTCAAGCCATAGTCACTGATAATGGGCCACAATTTGTCAGTGAAGAGTTTGTCAGCTTCTGCACTCAGCTGGGGATAGACCTCGGGTTTGTGTCTGTCCACCACCCTAGGAGCAACGGGAAGGTGGCGGCAGCAAAGAAGATCATTGTGTACTTGCTAAGGAAGAAGGTGGATAACCCGAAGGGAAACTGGGTAGAACAGCTTCCTTCGGTCCTGTGGGCCTTGAGGACTACCCCCAACACAGCCACGGGGGAGACCACTTTCAAACTTTCTCACGGCTGCGAGACCGTTCTACCGGTGGAGTTTGAGGTCAAGTCGCCACGGGTAGTAGTTGTCGGGGAAGGAGATGAGGAATGGAGGATAGAGAACGAAGGTGAGCTACGGCTCTCACTGGACCTAGTAGAGGAACTCCGTGAAGTGGTCGTCATTAGGCAAGAAAGAGGAGGTCAAGCGACGGATGGCCCGGTACTTCGACAAGCATGTCAGAGCCAGGCAGTTCGCATAAGGGGATCTAGTGTTAAAGAAAGTAGACGCAGCAGGGAGATCAGCAGCTGTGGGAAAGCTCAATCTGAATTGGGAGGGTCCCTACATTGTTGAGGAAGCACTGAAGTTGGGAGGATACCGCCTCCAGAATGTGGAATGGGAGTTCCTAAGTAACACATGCAGTGGTGATTATTTGAAATGTTTCTAACACTGAACTTTTGTAAATAAAAGAGAAATTCTTGGCTTATTGATTGTCTTTTTTACAAAGTGTTTTTTTAACTGTTGAGCAAGGTATGCAGCTTAGGAAAGTTTAGCCCCGAGAAGATCCCGCTGACCAGGCTCTCATTAGCTGGCAGGGCCGGAAGTCACTCGGTGGTAAATTGAAGTTTAGCCCCGAGAAAATCCCGCTGACCCTGCTCCCACTAGCTGGCAGGGCCGGAAGTCACTCGGTTGCAGATGGTTAAATTTTAGCCCCGAGAAGATTCCGCTGACCAGGCTCTCACTAGCTGGTATGGTCGGAAGTCACTCGGTGGCAGATGGTTGAAATGAGATCCCCGGGAAGATTTCGCTGACCAGGCTCCCATTAGCTGGCAGGGCCGGAAGTCACTCGGCGGTAAATTGAAGTTTAGCCCCGAGAAGAACCCGCTGACCAGGCTCCCACTAGCCGACATGGCCGGAAGTCACTCGGTGGCAGATGGTTGAAATGAGATCCCCGGGAAGATCTCGCTGACCAGGCTCCCATTAGCTGGCAGGGCCGGAAGTCACTCAGTGGCAGATGGTTGAAATGAGAGCCCCGAGAAGATCCCACTGACCAGGCTCCCACTAGCTGGCAGGGTCGGAAGTCACTCAGTGGCAGATGGTTAAAATGAGAGCCCCGAGAAGATCCAGTTGACTAGGCTCCCACTAGCTGGTAGGGCCGGAAGTAACTCGGTGGCAGATGGTTGGAATGAAAGCTCCGAGAAGATCCCGCTAACCAGGCTCTCACTAGCTGGCAGAGTCGGAAGTCACTCGGTTGCAGATGGTTGAAATGATAGCCCCGAGAATATCCCGTTGTCCAAACTCCCACTAGCTATCAGGGCCGGAAGTCACTCGGTAGTAGATGGTAGTAGTGTTAGCCCCGAGCAGACCCACTGACCAGACTCTCACTAGCTGGCAAGCCTGAAGGCTCACCCAGGGGCAGGTTGCGGAAAGAGAAAGGCATTGAGACATACGCGAGTGGGGCTGGGAGACCGGAAAGTAGTAGGCGAGTGGGTTTACTCCGGGATGGATCTCGCCAACCGAGCACTCTCTTATTACTCGAGGAGCCATCATCGAACAACGTCAAGTCGAGAGGCGATTGGTTTCTAATTTCTTACTTGATCCGAACCACCAAAAGGACGAGAACGTGAGGTCCTTATATAGTGCGTGCTCATAGGAAGCAAGCCGACCTAACTCTTATCGATTCTAGCGTAGCGTGTTATACCTTAAAATAATTATGCCTCGAATATGGTATGTACGCGCGAGTGCAACGTGGGGTTCTCCTAAAGGGTAACCGCGATTACGGATTAACGAATCTAGATCACGGAGAGCGAACCCAGAATCTGAAAGTGTTAAGAGTAAAACACTTGACGAGGAAGCATACAGGAAAAATGATAAGTCGGGAAAGAAAAGTGTTTTTCATTAAATAATAACAGATTACAAAAAGGTCACCTCGCGGGCGAGCGTACAAGAAAGGAGCAGAAAAAGAAAAATTACTAAGCAAAAAGGTACATATATATATATACAGTGAGTCCCTCCCTAGTCGGCTCCTCCCCATCCTGGCCGTCGTCCACCTCGTCAAAGAGCGAGTCGAACTCGTCCTCCTCCTCGTCTGGTACAGGGAAGGGAACGAACAGCTCAGGGACCAGCTCTTTGGCGATGATCTTCTCGCAGTCGGATGTCAGCACTCGGAGATCTTGCATCATCTGGAGCGTGTGATCTGCGGCCTTGATAGAGGTGACCCTCATCATCTCGTTGACCTCCGCCTCATCATACATCCGCGGCTTTCTTCCTTAACTGTTCGACTCGCCGCGAGCCGGTGGAAGGACGGTCTCAACCAGGCGGGTGATCTCGGCCTTGAGTTGTTTGTTCTGTCCATCCAGCAGTTGGTTCCGTTCCTCCAGATCGGCGACGCGCGTGCGCATGCGACCGGCGATCTGAGCGTCCTACAAGAATCAGGAGATTAGAAGAATGAGAGTGATGATGAGGGGGCCTGGCAGAGTCGGCGCTTACCACCCCGTCAGAGTTCTTCTCAAGAATGCCTTCGGCAATCTCGAGCTTTCGCTTCAAATCCTACGCCGCGTCCTCTGCGAGAGCTCGCGCTTCCCCAGCATCGGTCCACTTGCGGCTGAGAGTAAAGTCGTGGCGGATAGCCATATGTACGAGCTCCAGAGAGCGCATTTGAGCTCGCGTGCTCTTGTGGGCGAGCATCTGCATCGTCATGTCGTTGTAGACCTTCGCGTCCTCGCGCCCAAATAGCCTGAAGCCGAGGGCGAAGGCATGTCCGCTTGGAGGTCGGCGCTCGGACCAGGAGGGGAGGAGCGAGGAGATCGAGATTCGGTTGGCCTTCTCGTCCCACAGCACAATTGGTTCGCCTGCGTGATCCCTCACCTTCCCGCCAAGACCAAAATTGTGGTGCGCATTTGAAGGCTCCTCCTCACGAGCCTCGGGCTCCTCCCCGACAGGAGATTCGGGAAGATCACCCTCACCATGCTCCTCCTCCTACGGGTCCCTCGGGACTTGTTTGCCTTTGGACGTCGCCATCTTTTTTAGTTTCCTCCCCGACGGCAGGGTGCGAGGCGAGTCGGGGTCGGTGGGGGGAATTCACTTCCTGCTGCTGGAGGGAGCGGGTGTCTCCAACTCTCTCATACACGCCGTCGCGGCTTCCCTCTCCTGGGCGAGTGGATCGGCGCCTAACCCGGCATCCGCAAAGGGCGGGTGCTCCGGGATCAATCTCATTCCTACAGAAAATTACTCAGCATTATCGAAAGAACATTCGTCACCAGCGAGATTAGAATGGGGTGAGAAGGAAGCGTACCTTCGCCCTGGAGAACTAGAGGGAGCAGGTCGAGGCCCCTTCTCAGGAATGCGACCTCGAAGTCCTTGTGGAGGAAGAATTGGTGGAGGCAAGGAACGTATTTATCTTCTCGCCCCTTTTCGTTCGGCGAGCGACGAACCCAGGAGTGACATAATCAGCCCCGAAGGCGAGGTGTTCCTCCTCTAACAGGTTCCCGTCGAAGAAAGGGTACTCGGCAAACTGCCTCGCACATTTCGACCTTCCGTCCGAATCAACTCTCGCCTTACCCATCTCCGTGAAACCTAATGAGCGGGTGCTGAGGGCGAGAAGTTAGGGGCCAAGGGGGTACAAGGACAATAAATGCGACGGGAAAGAGTAGCTGAGGGGTCATATTTATAGAAAAAAAATATAAAAAGAGGGAGCCAGGGTGACGCGGGTCATCCACTAATCACCACCCGCTAACCCTGTCATCGACCCTCCGAGACCTATCCTACAATCGAGCGAGCTAAGCGAGAATTCGAATCACAAAACAGCGACCCAGTGAATTAAGACCCTGCACTCGCACGAAACGGACAAATGTCAATTATTACATCAACTACCACATTAATTATTACATGAACAAGTTATGGGAATGTTCCCAAGCGCAGAAAAGTAGAAAATCAACAGTGACAAAGGAAAGACCGTGGGGGACTAGAGGGCAAGCACCGGTAGGCTCAGAATGGGAGTCATTTTCAACTTCCCCAGACTCGCTCCCCCGTCCCCGACGGTCGGCAAAGGCGGAATACTGAGTGGGGGCTCGCTGGCCGTCAAGTCTGGCTTAGCCTTTTTCGCTGACTTGCGCTTCAGCAGCTTGCTGGGGGATCGGTGAGCGAGCCAAGGCATGAGTTCAGCAGTATTAGATGAATGTAGCTCCCTCACCTTGGCGAGACGATCTTGAAATTCCTTAGAGAGAGGCATGACGTGATAAAGTTCGGGAAAAGGAGAGGGGAGGGTAATGGTATTCCCTACTCACCCTAGGTTGGCATGTATATATAGCATATTGTGGAGTCCACCATTAGATTCCCTCGGGATTAGCCACCACTCGTCGAACACCTGGGGTTGAACGTTTCTTTCCGAGCTTGGGACAATCTCGCAAAGAGCGGGGATTGTGTACAACCCCGTGTTCACTGAATGGGTCCGTCATGGAAAGACCTAGTCAAATAAGGCAGCTTTAGGACTAGGCGAGTTGGGTGGGCGAGTGGGAACGGATGGCCTCAGCTCGCGGAAGATCAAGCCGTCAGTGGTATGGGGGGTGAGTAGGAAACCTAGGCTAACACTCGCCACAGGACCAAACTAGGAGAAAGGCAAGTAGAGTAAAAAGTCTTGCACTCGCCCTCGATCCTGGTCGAGGCGGCAAGTGTTGGCCTCTTTCGAGCACTCACCGCCCCAGGAGAGTGGTGGCAGCAGGAACCACTCACCTAGTAGTGGATTTACAAGAATGCCCCCGCTGGCCTGCTAATAGCCCCTTCAAACAGCGGAGTTTTGCTGTTGGCAGACCCATTTGGGTTGCGTATCGGCGTATAGCATTCCCAAAAGGCGGGGTTGCGCTATTTGTAGGCCAAGTCAGAAAACTATATATAGACTCTGTGGGCATCTTTGGAGGGGATGGAGTCTTTTTGACTTCCTCTTCCTCAGGTGGTTTCTGGTTGGCTTCGAGTGCCCTCCAAGGTTCCCAGTTTAGCTTTTAGCTTGAGAGGGGAAACGCTCTAAGGCATTTTGGGTGTGTGGTGGGACCTTCATGCTGTAGCCCAGGGTCAGTTCCTAGTTCCTGTTGGAAGCGATTAAATGGACGTAACACAACGTAAGAACAAACAACTTTTATATTATATCAACTAAAGGATTAAAAAGAAAATATAAAGCTTGATTCACAAGTTACAACTCCACGCCACGACAAACTACCCAACAATATTATAATTTGACACTTCTTAAGCTCTTATCTCCTGTTAAAGGACGCCAAGGAGTAGTTCGCAAGAGGCTTGCTGTCCACAAGAAACAGTTGTCCGCAAAACAATCCGCGAGAAACTATTATTTTAAAGGTTGTCTGCAGTTCGCAAAGTGTTTTTATTCTTCTATCCGCAAAACACTGTTCACAAATGGCTATGCGTAACCGTGGCACAAGGAGCTGCTGCTCTGCTGTCAAATTTCTGTCCGCAGAAAAAAGAAATGCGCGCTGCTAAACCTTGCAAGACTTCCTCCTCTCTTTTTTTTAAGCTACGCCAGGATCCTATTTATAGATACTCCCAAGCAATGAAAAGTTGTCACGTGTCCCTCATTTATGATATGCATGAAATTGACGCCATAATCAATTCCGCCTGGTGATATTCAGTAACTGTCATCAATATATGTATATACATTATTTTGATTATTTTTGACTCAGTCAACCCCCACAAATAAAACCAACAATATTTTTGTCACTTAGCATTCCTTAATTTTATAATATTATATATATTTTTTATATTTATATATAATATCATAATTTCTGCCAACAATCTCCCCCTCAAACACGGCAGCACATGCCGAGTTTGCTCTTGCATTTTAGGAACGTCTCTATCTTCAACGCCTTTGTGAAGATGTCTGCGATCTGATCTCCCGTGGGGCAATAAACCAACTCCACCACATTCTGCTGCACTTGCTCTCGAAGAAAGTGGTACTTTGTCTCGATATGTTTGTTGCGCCCATGCAGCACTGGATTCTTTGCTAGCTGAATTGCGGACATGTTATCCACATACACCATCACAGGACCATCTTGTGCATGGTGCAACTCCTGCAGGAGATTTCTCTACCAAATTACTTGACACGTACAGGCTGCCGTTGCGATGTACTCAGCTTCGCAGGTAGACAAGGCGGTCGTTGCCTGTTTCTTTGAACACCATGAGAACACAGCTGTTCCCATATGAAAAGCGTATCCATAAGTGCTCTTCCGGTCATTCACATCTCCGTAATCACTATCGGAGTACCCGACCATCTTCAACTCCTCTGCAGTTGAGTACATCAAACCATGATCTCTCGTCTCATTCACATACCTCAAGATTCTCTTTGCTGCTGTGAAGTGATCTTGCTTCGGCTCCTCCATATATCTGCTAACAACTCCAACCACATACATGATATCGGGTCTAGTGAAAGTCAGGTAGCGTAGACTTCCAACTAGACTCTTGAACAACGTTGAGTCAACTGCTTCTTCCTTTGAATCCTTCCTCAGCTTCACTCCCGGATCTGCAGGAGCAGAGATAGTCTTACTGTTCTCCATCTGGAACTTCTTCAGAATCTCATCCGCATACTTCTTCTGAGAGATGAATATCCCTTCTTCACTCTGTTGCACTTCTATACCCAAGAAGTAAGTGAGTTCACCCAAATCTGTCATCTCAAACTTCTTCATTGTCTTCCTAAACTCTTCGAACATGAGAGGGTTGTTGCCTGTGAATATCATGTCGTCAACATACAAGCATACGACCATGATATCACCGTTCTTCTCCACCTTCGTATAGAGTGCATACTCATACGGGCTCTTCATGTACCCGTTTTTCTGAAAGTATGCATCTATTCTTTTATTCCAAACACGAGGCGCTTGCTTCAACCCGTACAACGCCTTCTTCAATTTGTAGACCTTCCTCTATTGGCCTTTCACTTCATATCCAGGAGGCTGCTGGACGTATACATCTTCCAGATAACCATTGAGAAATGCGGACTTGACGTCCATCTGATAGATCTTCCACTTATATTGAGCAGCTAGTGCAATGATCAGTCTGATAGTGTCTATCCGCGCCACTGGAGCAAACGCCTCATCGTAGTCCACACCTTGGACTTGTCGGTAGCGTTTAGCGACGAGTCTTGCCTTGTGCTTCTCCACTTCTCCATCCTTGTTCTTCTTCACTCTATATACCCATTTTACACCAATGGGCTTATGACCTGCCGGCAGATTGACCAACTCCCAAGTATCATTCCTTTTGATGGATGTCATCTCTTCATCCATTGCTTTCCTCCAAGTCTTCTCTTGAGCAGCTTCATCATACGAGTATGGCTCACAATCTGCTAAAAGACAATATAAAGAAAAATTAGCATGAATTGGCTCTGTCTCCTCGTAGATCTCCTCCAACCTTCTCATCCTAGGTTGAGAACCATCAGAGATGCTCCTGCTGGTGCTTGCTCTGTCAGAACTGCTTCTGTTGGTGCTTACACTGTCAGAACTGCTTCTGTTGGTGCTTACTCCACTAGAGCAGGGAGTCGAAGCTCCCCCTGAATCTCTGCTCGGTGGTGATTGTGGTTCAGCTCCACCATCCTCAACTTCAGCTTCGTGACCACCTTCTTCATCATCATCGTCATAGAACATTCCTTTGACGCTTCTTTCCTTCTCATCCCAGCTCCAGAAGCTATCTTCTTCAAACAACACATCTCTAGAGATGATTGCCTTCTTCGTCACTGGGTTGTATAACTTATAAGCTTTACTCATCGGAGTGTAGCCTACAAATATGCACTTCTCACTCTTATCATCCAACTTCTTCCTCTTCTGCTCAGGGATGTGAGCATAAGCTACACACCCAAACACTCTCAAGTGTTGCACACTTGGCTTCCATCCACTCCATACCTCATATGGAGTCTTGAACTTCACACTCTTCGTTGGACATCTGTTCAACAAGTACACAGCACATTGTACTGCTTCAGCCCAGAACATCTTCGGCAACTTCTTGCCCTTTATCACACTCCTTGCCATGTTCTGAATCGTCAAGTTCTTTCTCTCAGCAACTCCGTTCTGCTGAGGTGAGTATGCTGCAGTCAACTGATGAGCAATCTCATGCTCTTTGCAGAAAGCATCAAATAACTTAGAGGTGTACTCTCCACTTCTATCAGTCCTGAGCACCTTCAGTGGTTGTCCACTCTCCTTTTCTGTCATCGCCTTGAACTCCTTGAACTTGTCAAGGGCCTCAGACTTCTCCTTCAAGAAGTAAACCCAACACTTCCTACTAAAGTCATCAGTGAAGGTAATATAGTATTTGCTTCCTCCAACTGAGGCAATATCAAACGGACCAGCAATGTCCGAATGAACCAGTTCAAGTTGTCTCCTTGCTCTACGAGACTTTCCTCCTTCAAAACTCTGTCGCTTCTGCTTTCCCTTTGTACAAGCTTCACAAATCTTCTGTGTTGGTAAGATTTTAGGCAAACCTTACACCATCTTTGCATATGACAAAATCTTCAGACCACTGAAGCCTAAGTGACCCATTTTATGGTGCCACAACCAAACTTCTTCATCTTCTTCAGTTCTTGCTAGGCATGTCGTCTCCTTGGCATCCATCTTCAATGTAAAGAGACGATTCGTCGTCATCTTTACTTTCACCACCTCTTTTCTTTGATGGTTCTTCATAGCCAACGAACCATCCTTCAACTGAATGCAGTAGCCTTTCTCCATCAACTGTCCAAGGCTTAAGATGTTACTCTTCAAACCAGGAACATAAAACACATCATTGAGATGCACCTTCTCACCATTTAAGGTGACCACTATCAACCTTTTGCCTTCGACCGAGATCTTTGAAGCATCACCAAAACTAACCTCACCAACACTTGGTTCAAGATTACTGAATATCTCCTTCTCACCACACATGTGATTGCTGGCTCCTGTGTCCAAGTACCAGACTTCATTTCTTCCTCCTTCAGTTCCTCTGTAAGTCAAGAACATCATTGGATCACCATCAGTGTTTCTGCTTCAGCATAGTGGTTGGTCACCTCATTCCTCCTCGGAAGTCTGCAGTCATAACTCATGTGCCCAAACCTGTTACAATTGTAACATTGGACTTGGGCCATTCCACCACGGCCTCTACCTCGGCCTCTTCCACGACCTCTTCCTCTTCCTTCTTGCTCTCTACCTTGAGGTTGCTCCGCCTCTTTCTGAAAGTTCTGATGTCTTCCTCCTCTTCTTCCTCTGTCTCTGCCTTGGTAGCCTCTGCCTCGCTGACCACCTCCTCTTCCTGAACTCTCTCCAAAATTCAGCTGAGTCTGAAGTGCTTTTTCTAAGCCACTTGACTCTTCATCTTGTAACATGCGGTATTCATGGGCTTGCAGAGAGCCTATGAGTTCATCAATAGATATCTGAGTGAGATCCTTCGACTCTTCTATCGCCACTACTATACAGTTGAACTTCTTTGACATCGATCGCAGAAGTTTCTCCATGAAACTCACATCATCAATTGTCTCTCTGTTGCGCTTCATTTCGTTTGCAAGCGTCCGCAGACGAGTCACATAGTCACCAACTTTCTCAGAGTTCTGCATCTTGATAACTTCATACTCTGCTCGGAGAGATTGTAGCTTCACCTTCTTTGCCTTGTCAACTCCTTGCAAAGAGCGTTGCAAGATTTCTCATGCTTCTTTAGAAGTTCTAGCATCCGAGATCTTCTCAAAGGTTGCTTCATCAACCCATTGATATAACAAGAACAATGCTTTTTTGTCTCTCTTTCTTGCCTCTCTCAGTGTCGTCCTCTGTGCGTTAGTCAATGCCGCCTCTTGCTCAGTAGTCTGCTCTTCATACCCATCATCAACTATCTCTCAAAGCTCCTTTGATGCTAGCAGCACTCTCATCTGAATGCTCCAGTTCCCATAGTTTGTCTTCGTCAACTTGGGAACTTGGCCCGGCATAGCATTTACCATCTCCATTGTTGCGATCTCTTCGACTCTTCTGAGTTACTACCAAGGATCTGAACCTGGCTCTGATACCACTGTTGGAAGCGATTAAATGGACGTAACACAACGTAAGAGCAAACAACTTTTATATTATATCAACTAAAGGATTACAAAGAAAATATAAAGCTTGATTCACAAGTTACAACTCCACACCACGACAAACTACCCAACAATATTATAATTTGACACTTCTTAAGCTCTTATCTCCTGCTAAAGGACGCCAAGGAGTAGTTCGCAAGAGGTTTGCTGTCCACAAGAAACAGTTGTCCGCAAAACAATCCGCGAGAAACTATTATTTTAAAGGCTGTCCGCCAAGCTTGCTGTCTGCAGTTCGCAAAGTGTTTTTATTCTTCTATCCGCAAAACACTGTTCACAAATGGCTATCCGTAACCGTGGCACAAGGAGCTGCTGCTCTGCTGTCAAATTTCTGTCCGCAGAAAAAAGAAATGTGCGTTGCTAAACCTTGCAAGACTTCCTCCTCTCTTTTTTTTTAAGCTACGCCAGGATCCTATTTATAGATACTCCCAAGCAATGAAAAGTTGTCACGTGTCCCTCATTTATGATATGCATGAAATTGACGCCATAATCAATTCCGCCTGGTGATATTCAGTAACTGCCATCAATATATGTATATACATTATTTTGATTATTTTTGACTCAGTCAACCCCCACAAATAAAACCAACAATATTTATGTCACTTAGCATTCCTTAATTTTATAATATTATATATATATTTTATATTTATATATAATATCATAATTTCTGCCAACAGTTCCTAAGTGTCCGGTCAGGTGTGCTGGTTCGGTAAAAGTAAGTGCAAGCTACACCTCTTGGATTCGAACTCTTCTTGAGACCGAGTTTCGATTTCAACAATACGCCTTGTAAATTATATACAAATATAATACAAGAAGGGATTATACCATTCTACATTCACAGCACCAGCAAATCTGTAAGAATCTCCACCCCCGAAAGGAAATGATATGCTGAGTAGGCAGATGAATTTTTTTCTCAATGAGATGCACGAAATCGCAAGGCTTAAGCCCACGAGAAAGCCATCCTAAACCATATATACCCTCTATGCTGCGGAGAAATAAGCATTTTCTACAAGATAATATTCCAAGAGCAAACTACTGCTAATTGCTGACTTAACCACAAATACAGCATGACGATAATAGATGTTTCGAGTATTGGAGCATGTTAAAATAAAAAACAAACTTAAATCTTGATTTGTTTTTCATTAGTAAATCTGATAGTAGCAAGGTAGTCTTAAGTTTACTGACGTGTCTTGTCAACATCACAAAAGCTTAAGATCCATTTGGCACGGCGGTGGCGGTCGGTCGTGAACACGGTGGTTATAAACCGTCATTTGTGAACACCGACCTCACCTAAGAAATTTTATCCACTTTTTTGTTCAAAAGTATTCTGTTTTCTTGATGGTAGTCATAATCATTGTCATGTCAAGCATACATTCTAGCATACATTCTATGAGGTTGGCATTTTTGTCCAAACTCACCGGAGCAAAACACCATGCCAAACAGAGCCTATATCTGTAGTTTTCTCAGGAAGATGATGGATCTTTTTTAAATGTAAATCGAGAAAGCAGGGGATTTGAGCGCCAAGAAATCATGCAAAATCTTGTATCCCTTGTGTATTCAAGGAGGCAAACATTAACCACTATCCTAATAACAAACACTCCTACTTTAACATAACATAGAAAATCCTTGCATGTAATGGGAAGATGATGAGATCATAGAAAAACTTAATTCCTTCTCATTTTTTTAATTACAAAAATTGATAGATGCAACATAACCATAGTAGCAGTAGCTTTACTATTGTACCTTGTCAACATCCGGCCGCTCCTCGCGATCAACCTGTCACATTTAAAATGAGATAGACCCATTTTTTGATAAATTTCATAGGTGATGCATGAGAAGAAATGGTGATTTTAAATCTAGCTGAATAGGAATACCAACAAAAAGCCATCATAACTAAGGATTAAGAATAAAAGAAATGTCTACCTTGATGCTAACAAACCACTCATTTAGCATCCTTGAAATTTCTTCATTCTCAAATGACTCCACCTCCATAACATGGCACCTAAAGTATACCAATGAGGAAATCAACATCTAAACATGAGAATACCTACTTAGAATTTTGTGAGAGTTGCAGTCAAATTTAGGAAGTATATGAAATTTTTGGAAACAAAGCAAGCAATTAATATTTGTCCTTCAAGAGTTTTAAAATTTGAACTTAAAAATAAAACATTTAATTCTGTAGTATGTATATAAGCAAGTAGATGAACTTAAAACAGAGCAAGTGTCACCAGAATGAACATCAGCACATAAATATCACACTGACAGTTCACTAATAAAAGCTATATTTCAGGGCTAGGTCACAAAACAGCATATGATTCAAAATCCACTATCAATATACTGTATAATCTTAAGCGAAATTACAAGGTTGATAGAACTCACCAGTGACATGTGCTATATCCGACTTTATTAACATTTGTCATTTGTTTTGCAGGAAGCGGAACAAGAAGAAAACATCAAATCACAAAGGTATAAAAGAAACTATTGCAAAAAGGATAACAGATAGGGTAAGCAAAATATCAACTACGAGTTGGAGTATTAAAGATAGTAAACACGCATACTAGATAGAAAAATAGGAACATCTCTTTTTCGAGCTTTCTCAAAAGCTTCAGTCCCCCATGGGTACCAGTCAACCTTCATAGAGAAAAATATTATAAGATGATAATAAGAATGGTATATATGCTCAAAGGAACAAGCCGACATAAACTTAACTTCTCTATCTAATAGCATAACTCAGAATAATCAATTATTGATTCAAGTTAATGTACAAGTAAGAGAATGCAAACATGTTAACACGAAAATAAATATATTTTTTTAAGAATTGTTAGATTATGTTCCAGAACATGGTGAGGTGGTAACACAGAAAAACCATCAGGATAGTGCAGAAAAAAAAATAGAGGAAAGCCTACATTCATAGAAAATGGTTAAACTAGTTTCACATTTGGTTCATTCTGAAAATTTATTGTCAACTCATCCTATTAAGAGCTGCAGTATTACAAGGTTTAAACAGAATTTTCCTAAATATTTCCCTTGGTTATTTTTGGCCTCTTCAATTTTCTCCCTGCCCCTTACTCTTTGTTAGAAAAGCCCTTGTAAAGGCCCATTTAAGAGGCCCTTTTGTTTCTTGTATTTGTCCCACATCTTGGATTGGGATCTTCTCTTCTCCCTCTCTTCCTATATAAATGTATTCATACTTGTAATCATCAATTCAAGAAGTATATACAAGGTTGGAGGTCTCTCTATTCTTACATGGTATCAGAGTCACCGGTCTCCCTCTAGCCGGCTTCTCTGTGTGCAAACCGCCGGGTCACCCGACTGACCGCGCGGCCTGTTCTTCTCCTGCTTAGCCGCGGTATCGGGCGACTAGTTTTTCTACCCGTTGTTCCTCTTCCTTCCCTTATATTGTGACCTCCTCCTTCTCTTCTTCAAATCTCTCCCTCCTTTATAACCTTCTCTCATGTGGGGTCCACCTTCTCTACCTTGTTTTTTCTTCTTTTTTTCTCTCTCTCCTGCCCGGCCTTCTTCCCTGACCGCGCGGCCTCTTTTCCGTGCGGCCTCTCCCTTCCCGCTTCTCGTGGTTTCTCTCTAGCCATTGCGGGTTCCTCCCCTTTCATCGCAGCGACCTGTCAAGTCGCTTGCGGCCTCTCCTTCTCCCTTCGCCGCATCTTGGTCGCGACCTTCCTGGTCGCTGGTTGAATTCTCTTGACCGTGCGGCCTTCCCTCCCTGCTAGTCGCTGCGCCTTCTTGCCCGCGGTCTTCCCTCCCTGCTAGCCGCTGCGCCATCTAGCCTGCGGCCTCTCTCCTTCTCCCTTAGCCGCATTGTGGTTGCGACTTTCTTTGTCGCTGGTCGTTCTCCCTTGCCGTGTGGCCTTCCTCTCTACTCGTCGGCTGCTACTCGCTGCGACTTGTCTTGTCTCTAGTGGTTTCTCCTCTCCTCTTCGTTGCCTCCGGTCGCGTCTTGCTTGGCCGCCTTCTCTTCCCAGTCGCTCGGCCTTCCTTGCCAAGCCGCCCGGCCTCTCTTGCCAAGCCGCCCGGCCTTAATTGCCAAGCCGCCCGGCTTCTTCCTTCTGCTAGCCGCGCGATTTTTCCTCTTGCCAACCGGCCTCCTCTATTAGTCTCATGGCTTCCGACGCGTCTGCTGCTACTTCTGCTCCGCCAGCCCGTGAGGCCACTTCGGCTTCTGACCTCCGTGATGAACTGCGGATTACTACCATCTCTCTGACTGGCAAACGAAATTTTGTCGAATGGGTTCACTCTGTTCGTCGCGTTCTGCAGACGAAGGGTCTTCTCCACCACCTGACTCGGGCTACTCCTGTTGCTCCCTCTGATGATTGGCTTCGTGATGACGGTCGGGTCCAGTCTTGGCTCCTCAACTCTATGGACACCGAACCCTACCGGATGGCCATGTATCATGATACGGCCAAGGCAATGTGGGAGGAGCTCCACTCTTTTTACTCTGGGCAAAACAGTCTTCAGCACCTCTATGATATTATCTCCAACCTTCAGAATCTTGCTCCAGGTGCTCCCGACGACATGATTTCTTTTGTTGCCCAGGACAAGACCCTAGCCGAGGTTTGGATTCAACATCAGCCTCCTACGATGGATCTTGCTACTCAACGGGCCCAGAAAGAGGCGGTTACCATAGCGATGATGATGTCTCGCGTTCCGCCCCACCTGCATAGTGTTCGGGCTCAGATCCTCTCTTCCACAACGACTCCGTCACTGTCTGACGTCTGCTCCATGCTACTTCGGGTTACGCCTCCTACGGAGGCTCCTCCCAGCTTTGCCCCAGCTCTTCTTCAACAGCCTTTCCTTCCAACCCCCCTCCTGCTCGTAGCTCTTCCACTCGGGGGGGCAGACCTCCGTCTCGGGGACGCGGACGTGGTGGACGCTCGTCTCTTATATGCACCTATTGTGGTCGGGGTGGCCATCTTGAGGCCACCTGTTACCGCAAGCATGGGTTCCCTCCCCACCTCGCTGCCACTTCCTCTACTGCTCCTGCTTCCCCTGGGGCTCCCTCCCAGGATCTGGCCTCCACTACCCGACACGATATTGATGAGCTCCGCACCCAACTCCATCAGCTACAGGGTGTCCTCAGCCGCTCCTCCGGCTCGGTTGCGACCTTTTCTGCGGAAGGTATAACATGTCTTTCTCCAAGCCCTCACTGGATCGTTGATTCCGGTGCTACTCACCATATTACTTCCCAGAAGCCCTCCAAATATCTCCAGATGGCTCATCCCCTGTGTATCACTGTGGCCAATGGTGACACTCTACCGGTCTCTGGCGCCACTGCCCTCCAACTTACACCGACTCTTTCTCTTTCCTCGATTCTTCATGTTCCGGGATCTCCCTTCAATTTACTTTTCGTTAGTTGCCTGACAAACGACCTTGATTGTTCAATAACCTTCTTTCCCTCTTCCTTTCTTATGCAGGATCGTCGCACCCGGAGTATCATTGGTAGGGGGCAGCTGGTGAATGGGCTTTACCTCTTGGATACCCAACTCACTCTTCTATCCGCCGTCTCTACTGTTGATTGGCATCGTCGCCTTGGGCATGCTCCTCTTCTGATTCTCAAGCGGGCTCTTCCTGATGTTCCATTACGGGAGTTCTCTTGTGAATCTTGTATCTACGACAAACATCATCGTTCTGTCTTTCCCTCTGCATGTACCCGGAGTAGTACTCCATTATCCTTAGTTCATTCTGATGTATGGGGCCCTTATAAGGTCCTTAGTATTTATGATTTTCGCTATTTTGTCACTTTTATCGATGACTACTCGCATACTACATAGCTATATTTAATGCATGATCGTACTGAGCTTACATCTGTCTTTTGTGCCTTCGTAACTGAGATCCATACGCAGTTCGCCACCCCCCTCAAAATCCTCCGCACTGATAATGCTCGCGAATATACAGGTCGCACCTTCTCCACCATCTGCACCGAGTTTGGCATTATTCATCAAACTTCGTGTGCCTATACCCCTCAACAAAACGGGGTGGTCGAACGGAAGAATCGTCATTTACTTGATGTTGCTCGCTCCCACATGTTTCAAATGCAGGTTCCAATCGAATATTGGAATTTCGCAGTCTCCACAGCCTGTCATCTCATTACCCGTCTCCCTTCTTCTGTTCTTGATTCTGACATTCCTATCCAACTCCTCTACCCTACTACCAACCCAACCTCTCTCCCCCCACGTGTCTTTGGGTTCGTTTGTTATGTTCATCTTCTTGGACCTCCCTCCGACAAACTCGCTCCTCGTGCGGCAAATATATGTTTGTTGCCTACTCCCGGACTCAAAAGGGGTATGTTTGCTACTCTCCTTCCGATGGCAAGATGGTTGTCTCCGCGGATGTCACCTTCTGCGAAGATCAGCCCTTTCACTTACCTTCCTCCTCCTCGATTTCCTCTCCTACTTTGCCCCTACCTGTCGTTCCTACAACACCCTCCTTTTTGCCCTCTCCCTCCACCTCTATTCCTACTCCCAAAGTCCCTCCACCCGTTATCCGTGTCTATTCTCGTCGCGGCTCCAAGGATGGTTACCTGCCCCAGCTCCCTGCTCCCAGTGACACTCCGGCACCGGCGGATCCGGCTCCTACTTCTACGGCCCATCCCCTGGCCAACTACGTTTCTCTCCACCGGCTCGCTCCACCTCTCTACGCCTTTGCCACTTCACTTTCCTCGATTTCTATTCCTAATACTGTGCAGGAGGCGCTTCAACACCAGGGGTGGCGGGCGGCCATGGAGGATGAAATGAGGGCTCTTTGGGCAAACCAGACTTGGGATCTGGTTCCCCTTCCTGCAGGCCAACACTGTGTCAGCTGCAAGTGGGTCTTTGTTGTTAAACATACCGCGGATGAGATTGTTGAGCGTCTGAAGGCCCGCCTCGTGGCCCGGGATTTTACTCAGCAACATGGCCTCGATTATGAGGAAACTTTCTCTCCAGTGGCCAAATTGAACACGCTCCGAGTTCTTCTTTCCTTGGTTGTTCACCGTCATTGGCATCTTTATCAGTTGGATGTTAAGAACGTCTTTCTCAATGGTGATCTACAGGAGACTGTATATATGCATCAACCTCCCGGGTTTGAGACCACGGGAGAGTCTCAGGTTTGTTATCTTCGGAAATCTATTTATGGTCTCAAACAGTCCTTGCGCGCTTGGTTTGAAAAATTCAGCAAGGTAGTCCGTGATATTGGCTTTACTAGGAGCTCGGCTGACTTCTCTCTCTTCACTCGGCACCGGCCAACCGGAACTGTGATTCTACTTGTCTATGTTGACGATATCCTCATTACTGGCGATGATACTATAGGGATACAACATACCAAGCAACAGTTGAACTCCGTCTTTCAGACCAAAGATCTTGGTAACCTGCGGTATTTTCTCGGGCTTGAGGTTGGTACGACGACCTGATGGTCTTGTATTATCCCAAAGGAAATATTGTATGGACCTCCTTCATGATGTTGGTTATTCGGGATGCAAACCTACAAATACTCCAATGGACGCTAATCACAGGCTCTCGGCTCATAGCTCTGACTCCGATAAGCTGCTTACGAATCCGGAATACTATACACGCCTGGTTGGGAAACTGATCTACCTTACAGTTACTCGACCAGACATCTCCTTTGCCGTATGAGTCGTGAGTCGATTTATGCATGCTCCTCGGACATCTCATCTTCAAGCTGTCGAGCGCATTCTCTGGTATCTCAAGAACGCTCCAGGACAAGGGCTTGTGTACAAGCCATCCACATCACTATCTCTTGTTGCATACTCGGATGCTGACTATGCAGGATCCGTTGATGATAGGAGCTCTACATCTGGTTTCTGTACCTACTTCGGTGGTCATCTCATAACCTAGCGTAGCAAGAAACAGAATGTGGTTGCTCGCTCATCTGCTGAAGCTGAGTACCGGGCCATGGTTGTTGTAGTGTCCGAGTTAACATGGCTTGAGAGCCTTCTGGGAGACTTGGGTGTTTGTCTCTCATCACCGGCGACTCTATTTTGTGATAGTCAAGCAGCAATACATATTGTCAAGAACCCGGTATTTCACGAACGCACAAAGCATATTGAAGTTGACTGTCACTTTATTCGGGAGAAAGTACAGTCAAAGAAGGTAGATTTGGAGCATGTTTCTGCTACAAATCAAGTTGCTGATATCCTGACCAAAGCTCTCTCCCGACCGTTATACTACCAATTTTTATTCAAGCTTGGCGCCTACGACTTGTACGCTCCAGCTTGCAGGGGAGTGTTAGAAAAGCCCTTGTAAAGGCCCATTTAAGAGGCCATTTTGTTTCTTGTATTTGTCCCACATCTTGGATTGGGATCTTCTCTTCTCCCTCTTTTCCTATATAAATGTATTCATACTTGTAATTATCAATTCAAGAAGTATATACAAGGTTGGAGGTCTCTCTATTCTTACACTCTTTATTGCTTTGACCTTCTCTTCACTCTACATGTCCACCTTATCTAAGTCCTTTTTGTAACATAACCAACATGCATCTGTATCACACACCTTATCTTCATATTCTAATCACATTTTCTCCTTTCATGCAAGTGAACATGGTAAAATCTGATTTAAAGCAAGATAGGAACCGTCCTTGAGTGTTGGAAGCTATAATGACATTGACACATATAGAATGCCAACTAGCGTAATACAAAGTAGGTTAATTGTTATATGACACTTCCAAGTTACCACAAACTTGACATTATTCAAACAACTTTCTATGTACACCAAACGTAATATGTTCAGCACATAACACTTTAATGCATTGTGTAATGTACATCGAGTAATTAAGTCACTTCAATGTACTGGTGAGAATTGAAAGCTGCGCCTTAAAGGAGTCTCAACCTAGACTTAACTCACCTCTAAACACTTCAATCTCCCAAGTGCCACGCGATCAATAAATAGCTGATTTATTTGAAATACTCATTTCAAATGATATCCAAAATATGCACAAATCTTCATCTTACATTTTCATTATAATTTGATGCATAATAATTCTCACATTGAATCCATAAAAATTTTTCATCAGAATTTATACTAAAATCACTAGATCTTCCATGTCATCATTATACAATTTCTCCACAGTCCAATTGCTTACCACCAAAATCGGTCCCTGGCTCCTTCCTGCCCTAGAAGTTTACTTTAGATTAGAAGGAATAAATCATGCTTAGCGCCCTCTGCCCATAATTAGTATTTCAATACATAGTTACTACCGATTTACAACCCTATTTAAGAGGTTGTAGTAATAACAACATTCGCGTCCCTCTCATCAGATTAGGATTTGTTCTGTTGACACTTTTTAAATAGTGAGATTCCTTTGAGTTTCAAGTCAGTGGGTCAAACAGAGTTGATGCTAAACACATTTCTCATGCAAGCCTAAAATAGATATTTCTCTTCTTTTTTATTACATACTAAGTTCCATAGCTTGGGGCTCTACCTTGCCGTTTGGATAGAACATTGGAAAGTTTGGATAGAAAGAGAGACGGTAGACCTTTATCCTCAAGTGCCTCAAGGAAAAATTAATAGAAAACCCTAATATCTTTTGAATAGCAAGAAGCAAGGGAAGACAATGGATAATTTTAGAAGATAAACAGCTAATAACATCATTTTAAAAAGGTGTTTGAACAAGTTATTTGATACCACCTAGGGTATTGGGGAGAGAGGAGGAGACCGAATAGAGATAATTCAAAGAGGGAATCCTCTTAGTCATCCCTAGGCTCTTTTCCTTTCCAAACATAAGTCCTAGAAAATGACATAATACAAGGGATGGAGATATTTATATATCCCTCCATAATATCTTTTGGTCGGCGTACTTGCCGAGCAGCCACGTGAGATGGATATCCAGTTTGACGTAATCCCGAATGAAGCGGCGGTAGTAACCTGTCAGGCTGAGGAAGCCACGGAAGTCCCGCACAGCCCGTGATAGTGGCCACTTTAGAGACTGTCGTGACCTTGTCCGGGTTCATGGACACCCCCTTGGATGACACTCTATGTTTGTATGACCAAGATAAGAGATCTCATGCTGTCAAAAAGCGTGCTACTTCAGGTTGGCAACAAAGGAATGTGTTACATGTGCGCGAGCCTTCGTGTCTTTGCGATCGTCTTGCGCCGATAGTTGTCTGCCCCAAATATGGATCCTGCTCATTGATCGGTATTGGTTCTGCAGCATCTTTTTCCTCGCCGGAAGACAGCTTGTCCTCAAGTAGAGAGGGAAAGGCGACGATTGGTGCGTCTGGGGGCTCGCCAATGAATCGTTTGAGCTAGGAGACATGTAAGTCGTGGATGCTTATCGCCGGTGGGAGTCAAAGCGAATAGGTGGCATCGCCAATGCGCTTGAGAATCTGGAATGGGCCGTAGAAGCGAGGGCAGGGCCAATGCGCCAGATTCGGGTCTCACGGGCAGGGCCACCGCCAGCGGTGGCCCTGCCCGCTGGAAGACTCTCGGCGGTTTGTCGGGGTCCGGCGAACCCGCCGGTGGGGGCGGACAGGAGCCGCCGCCGGCAATGAAAATGCGCACTGTAGAAGGGGTAAATATCTTTATATATGTATAGATATCCCCCCTCCCCCCATAATGGCAAACTAGTAAATATGATAACTATCCTTCAAAACATAGCAATATAAAGAAGTGTCTTGTCGCTGATCGTCTCAAGCTCCGACCGGCTTCCTTCGTGAGTAGACTCTCCAAGTTGTGTCGGCACCTTCGCAATCCGCGCCATCACTTTCCATAACATTATTTCAGCTCTATTCTCGTCATCCAACATTCCAAACGACAAGCTCCTCAATAAACTAAATACAAGCGACCTTGGCATATATAAAGAGGTGTGGCAATGTGATGGAGATCGCAGGCCCACATATATGTATTCCCACAGAAGGCGGTGATCCGCTACCCGTTCGGGAAATCTGAGGACATGGATGGTCGTTCTGAGTGGTTTTCATGTATTTATTTTTATTTTTCAAGTTGTATTTCACATCTGATTGGTTCGGACATTTGAGACATCTAATCTAGGCATCGTTTTCAGTTATATGGTGCTTATATAATATATATATATATGCAGGTTGGCCACGTTTAGGAGGATCGATGGTTTTGCATCCATTTGCGGAACCGCCAGTCCCCTACCTCTCGGTGCAACATTGAGAGGTCTTCTTTTAGTGCAACTCCAAGTCTATAACGCCCTCAGCCGTTTCTTTCCACTGGTCGACATTTTCCTCGCATATTTCCTCAAGCACCATCCACGCTAGCCACTACAGTCGACACTCATCCTCCCGTAACCACAACCACTCCTTTCCCTCAAACCTGCAAGCTTCACTTTCACTCTATGTCGTGAATCACCACAACCGCCCATCTCCATTTTTCCTCCTCCGCCCCTAGTCGGACACCAGCCCAACATTACCCACTCCAACCGGTCAGTTCATACTCCAGTCCAGTCAGAGACCCAACTTCACCCCACTGCAGACACTGCTTACTCTGGATATAACTGCAACGGTTCCAATTGTCCTCACTAATCCACTTCCCGTCTCTTATCCGACCACCTGCCACCCTCCACCCCTGATTCATAGTCTCATCTCAATTGTTCACCACACTCGTACCCTTCCTTTGGCTTTTATTCGACAGTACTAAGTTCAGGAGGGCCCAGCAGTTCTCAGATATCCACAAAGTCGTATTTTGTACCTGCACGTGCAAGTCATAGTTTGGTGATCTTGTCTTCTATTATTGTATATTTGGAATATATTTTGCGGGATATGATATTAGATTTGTTTTTACATAAAATCATTTGATTTGCTAAACTTATTCGGTGTGCGTTCACAAATATTTGCGTCATAATTGTTTGTGGATTCAAGTTTATTTTTCAATTAAATTTTTTGTGAACAATTGTGCACTTGATTCAATTTTATTTAAATCAATTGTTTATTGTCAATTTAAATTAGATTGTTTATTGCATTTTCACCCACATTAGTTTTGTCAATAGGCACACCGCATTTCACTTGGTGTTGCATTTTTAGGGCATCCATTCATCTTCAACCTACCTCTGCATCAAATTGGTATCATAGCCTCAGGTTGTGCTACAATATATGCTATGTAATTGAAGGCTGTTTCGTCCATCCATGTCTGACCAGAACCCTACCGATGATCGGGTTGCCAGTTCAAATTCGAACATGATGTCTTTCGAGTTCCAAAGACTTGTACTTGATCAATTAAAGCGGATAGGAGCCCAGTTTGGCATCATAAGGGATGGCATTGCTAGGGTTAGCATTAGAATCGATTAGTTAGACATCCTTATAGGTCAGGCCCCGCCACCACGTTATGATGATCTTAAGGACGATCATTAGGATGCTCCCCTACACCTAAGAGAGGTGTTAGAGACCTTCTTCGCCGAGATTCCGCTCTTCCTACGAGAGGAATCCCAAGAAGGCTGATAAGTATCGACAGGGTCCAACCCCTATGAGACACCACATCCCTCTCGACTAACCTCGTCTTCCCCGTCCACCTGGTCGCAGAGGTTGTGCTCCACCAGCATGATACGATTACGCTCATGATGATCATTATGATGAATACTTAGAGCCACGTCGTGGAACAACCACACATGAGGATGACATTACCCGGCGCATTCGCATTGACGCATCATCCTTCAACGGTCATCTGAACCTGAAGGCATTTAGTGATTGGCTCCAGAACATTGGACCACTACTTTGAGTGGTACGAGATGAGCGATGAGAGTCGGGTATAGTTTACCAAAATGAAGATACATGGGCAGGCTAAGATCTACTGGGTGAGTTTAGAGCAGTCTCTTAAGTGAGACGGATACTACCCCATCAGATGGACTGAGATGAAACATTGGCTGAAGGACAAATATCTTCCCGCTTCATATTATGATCAGTTGTCAGACAAACTTTACGCTCTTTGACATGGGACCCTTTTCGTTGACGAGTATGTCGCATTTTGATGAATTAGTGACGATGAGCGAAATTCTATATGAGCACATCACGACTGCACCAGGTAACAAGGTGTCCACCAAAGTACGTACAAAATCCACTTGTGGAACGCCGATCATCCGGTGAGTCAGCATAATCAGCATCTGAATAAGCAACCAACGCCGGAGTGGAAGAAGAAAAGGTTTTGTATATCAGCCCTTGTCCAGGGGCCGTCTTCAAATATCTTAGGATGCGTTCGACAGCCTAAAGGTGAGACATCTGTGGAGAATGCATGAATCGGCTGACAACCCCAACAGTAAATGAGATGTCAGGCCTTGTAACAATTAGATAAATCAATTTTCCAACAAGACGTTGATAATACTATGGATTTCGAATAAGAAGATCAGAGGCATGAGCACAAAGTTTGTGATTGACATTCATGGGAGTGTCAATTGGTTTGCATCCAGAGTAGCCAACATCATGAAGAAGGTCAAGATAGTACTTATGTTGGGGTAGAATAAGTCCATCAGGATGTCTTGCGACCTCTAGGCCAACGAAGTATCAAAGATTCCCCAAATCTTTTGTTTGAAAAACCAAGTTCAGGTGTTGCTTGATCATTTGCATTCCTTTTGAATCATCTCTCGTGATTAGGATGTTATTGACATAAACTAAGAAGAGTATTGTTTGTTGTTTGATGACGAGTAAAAATAGAGAAGTCCGCCGAACTTCGAGTAAATCCAACATCATGAACAACTCTACTGAACTTGTCAAACCATGCACGAGGAGATTGTTTGAGATCATAAATTGACTTTTTAAGGTGACAAACTTGTGACTCCCCCGTGGTCTCAAACCCGGGAGGTTTTTGCATGTAGACAGTTTCTTGTAAATTGTCATTAAGAAAGGCATTCTTGATATCTAATTGATGTAAGGGCCACTGGCGATGTACAATCAAGGAGATTAGGACACGAATTGTGTTTTGCTTGGCCACGGGTAAAAAAATCTCCTCATAATCGAGGCCTTGTTGCTGAGTAAACCCACGAGCCACAAGACGGGCTTTGAGACGGTCAATAGTCTCATCAGGAGCATGTTTGATCGCGAAAACTCATTTACATCCAACGCAAGTCTGCCCTGGAGGAAGAAAAACCATATTCCAGGTCCGATTAACCTAGAGGCCAGTCATTTCCTCGTCCATGGTCGCACGCCACCCTGGATATTAGAGAGTCTTATGTACATTGTTAGGTATAGAGATGAAGGATAAAGAAGTAGCAAATTTGAGAAACGTCAGAGAGAGGCGATTTGCCGAGGGGTGTCTGAAGGATACATATTTCGTCAGTGGATGAGTCTTGGAGACAGGAGTCGGATCAGCGGGTCGTGAGGTACCAGAGGTTGAACCGTTGAAGGCGACTTGCCGAGGGGCGTCTGAGAGAGGAGGACGACGAGTGTAGACATGAAGAAGAGGTGGTTTGTGTGCAGCTCAATTGGTGATGAAGAGTGGTTTGAAGGCTCTTCATCAAGGAAGTTGCGGTTTCGAGACCCGGCCTCAACAATGCGTCGTGGCCGAGAAACAGGCGCGGAGAGGCTTTGGGGTGCTCGGGCTGCAGCTCAGTAACTGAACATGGTCGTTACCTTGTATATGAAAATGGATGTTACAGTTTGTTTGAACCGGGAGCCGGGGTGGGAAGGAGTGGTGGCAGAGGAGAAGTGATAGGAATGGCAGGGCATGATAATAACGGCGGTGAAGGAGGAGAAGATGGAGGAGAGGAAAATGGGTGATCTTCCAGGAAGGTAACATCAGCAGACACAACAACCTTGTGATCGGTGGGAGAGTAGCACACATACCCTTTCTGAGTACGAGAGTAACCAACAAACATATGTTTGGTTGCCCTAGTAGCAAGCTTGTCAGTGGAAGGACCATGATTATGGACAAAGCAGGTAGCCAGGTACAACCAAATATTTGAGGTGTGAGAGGGAAGGGCAATATGGAGGGAAAGAGAAGACTGAATGGAGTGGCATAGCTGAGGACGGACGAGGGCAGACAATTGATGAGATAACATGTCGTGGAGACTGCAAAATGTCAATAAGCCTTGGGAACATGTATTTGAAACATGATAGAGCGAGCAACATCAAAAAGATGTCTATTTTTGTGTTCAACCACACAATTCTGTTGGGTAGTATACGCACAAGAGGTATGATGGATGATCTCAAACTCTGTGCAGAGATCATCAAACGCATGACTGGTGTATTCACGAGCATTATCTGTACGAATTGTATTAATGGTGCGGGAAAATTGAGTGCGAGTCTCAATAATAAAGGCTCGGAACATACTAGTAAGATTAGAGCAATCACGAAGTAAACATAACAACGTCAAACGAGAATAATCATCAATAAAAGTAATGAAATAGTGATAACTAGAAATACTAACTATTTATACGGGCCCCTAACATCTGAATGTACTAAATCAAAAGGAGCAGCACTGCGAGTACAATGAGGAGGAAAAGATAAACGATGTTGTTTTCCAAAAATACAGGACTCGCGAGTAAATAGTGGAAGAGGTAGATCAGGAAGAGCCTTCTTGAGAATCTGAAGAGGAGCATGGGCAAGACGTCGATGTCACTCTGCAGCGAAGACGGGGGAGAGAATGGAGGGAGAAACATCGAGAAGGTAGAGCCTATTGCACAGTCATCTTTTATCAATGATATTTTGCGTTCGTCGATCCTGCATCAGAAAAGAAGAAGATGTGAAGGTGACAGAGCAATCAAGTACTTCAGTGAGGCGACTAACAGAAAGTAGATTGAAAGAAGATACTGAGGCATGAAGAACCGAGCGAAGAGAGATAGAAGGGGTTAGGGGCATATCAGCAGAGTCGGAGACAGGAGCGGTGTTACCATTGGCTATGGTGATAAACTTGGGATGCGGAGATGCCAAGTACTGAGGTGGTTTCAGTGAAGTTATATGGTGAGTAGCACCAGAGTCCACAATCCATCGTGGACTATTGAAGAGACAAGTGATACCTTCATTGGAGATTGAGGCGATAGAGCCAGGCAGACGGATGAGTAACAATTGAAGATGTTGTAGCTGGAGGTGCATTGCTTCAATATCGGCACGAGTAGCCGAAGATGTATCGGCAGCAACAGAGGCATTAGGCGGAGGAGGCGGATCATGTTTACGATAACAAGTTACCTCAAGATTTCCATCCTTACCACAGTAAGTACACTTGAACTTAGTTCGGCTGCTGCGACCCCTCCCTCGGGAGCCAGAGTGACCTCCTTGGGTAAAGGGAGAAGGGGGTTGAGGGACAACTGAGTGATGGGGAAGAGACGGAGAGGGAGGTCTGGGAGCATCTGGAGGTGATGTCACCTGCAAGCATTAAGCAAACATCTGAGAGAGAGGGAACAGTACAGGAAGAGAGAATCTGGGCCCGAACACTGTGAAGATGAGGCGGAACACGATCCATCATCATGGCAATACCAATAGCTTCTTTTTGAGCTCGTTGTATAACAAGATCAGTAGGAGGAGGTTGATGCTGAATCCATGCCTCAACCAAAGTCTTGGATCGCGCAACAAATGAGGTCAAGTCGGCAGCACCTCCTGAATTGAGAGACTGAAGATCCATGAAGATGTCAAACAAATGCTGAAGACTATCCTTGCCGGAGTAAAGGGAATAAAACTCATCACACATTGTCTTGGCCGTCTCATGATATATGGTCATACGGTAGAGTTCGTCATCCAGGGAGTTGAGGAGTCAAGTCTGGACACGACCATCATCGCGAAGTCAGTCGTTAGTGAGAGCAAAGGAGGCTAGAAGGAAGCACTGTGGTTAGAAGAGGCATCCTGATGAAGGAACCTGCAAGGAGCAGCGGCAACAATCTGAGCAGTGGCGGTCAGAAGGAGTGGTCTGAGCGGCTAGACTGGCGGCTAAACAGGAACTGCGGCAGGAAGCCAACAGCACGGAGGAAAACTGAGAGGAGGAAACAGTACAGCCAGTAAACGCAAGGCAAGGGTTGCGACTAGTAGAGAAGAGCGACAAGAAGCGCGGCTAAGAAAGTAGCACGCGGCTAGCAGGTATGACTAACAGGCAACCTGAGATGCGCGACCTGAGAGGCGCGGCGACCGGAGACGCGGCCTGAGGTGCGACCTGAGACACGACCGGAGGCATGACCTAAAACGAGGATTCAGCGACTTGAGAGGCTGCGGAAGAAGAACTGCGACCAGAGGAACTTGTGGTTAACAGATGCCTATCAGCGCAGAGAGCAAGGGAGAGGAAACCACGGGCTGGAGAAGTTGCGGACAGGAGAAGAGGTGCGGCCAAGAAACTGGCAAAAAAGGCAAGCAAACAAGACCACACAAATCGTAGCAAGGGAAGCAAAGATAGAAGCCGCACAAACCGCGGCAAGGGGAACAAGTCACGGAAAATGGCAGAGGTGGGACCCAGCAGTGACAGGGGGCAAAATCTATAAAAGTGAGGAAGAAGAGACGGGTGGGAGGGTGGAAGCAAAACAACCAGAAGGCCTGCGGTTTGATAAAGCCAACCAGCAAAAAAAATCTAGAGGTTCGTTTAGAAAATTCTAACCGCCCGGGGAGCAAGGGAGCACAATGTACGTTAATATAGGAA
Organism: Platanthera guangdongensis; assembly: GCA_039583875.1. Lineage (NCBI taxonomy): Eukaryota > Viridiplantae > Streptophyta > Magnoliopsida > Asparagales > Orchidaceae > Platanthera > Platanthera guangdongensis. The sequence goes on from CM077156.1 coordinate 15,795,373, forward strand.
GAGAAAGAGTGAGAGAAATCTCATTCAAGATGTGGGACTAAAACAAAAGGAGGAAGAGGGCCCTAGATGTGTCTTTCTTTGGGCCTTTACAGAATTTCCTTCTAACAGATTGCAATGTGTGAAGATTATTATAAGGCTCAAGCAAATCAGCACAGGAGGGATTAGACTTTTGAAACTAGAGAGCAAGTGATGATTTGCATACAATTTGAGAGGTTCTCATAAGGAACAAAGAAAAAATTAAGTGTTCAGCTACTGAGTCCTTATACAGTCATACTACGGATCGGTACTAACACATATGATATTGACATCCCTCAAAATATGGAGATAAACCAAATATTCAATATAGAGGATCTGACTTCTTACTATGAGGAGCGAGTGAATATGGACCCCTTCCTTATTCCCACACTTAAGTCACAGCATCCCTCACATCCTTCCACTTCACCCATGTCTTAGCCTGATGAGTCCCACCACGAAAGCCACCTCACACCACCAACAGTTCCACCAGTTCAGTTTTTAGACGGACATACATCTTACTCGGAGCTACCAGTGACTGTCGGAGACATACTTCAGATTGTTTCCCAGGATTTCATAGTCGAAGGCAGGCAAGATACATTGTGATGTCTTGTCTGTCAGAGCAAATGCTCGTTCTCAGATGATATTTGGATTTTACTATAGGATCTAGAGCGACTCTCCCCTATTCTACACCGAGAGTACAATCATCTTCACATATCAAAGATGAGTACTTTCAAATCGGGGGAGTTGACGGAGATTGCTTGCTCACATACGTGTATTCCCACAGGAAGCAGTGATCTGCTACCCATTCGGGCGATCAGAGTACATGAATGTGTCTGGATGGTTGTTCTGAATAGTATTCATGTATTTAGTTTAATTTTTCAAATTAAATTTGACACTCGATCGGTTCGGACATATGAGTCGTCCGATCTGAGTGCCCTTTTCTGTCATGTAATGCTTATATATACACAGGGTGGCCACGATTAGGGGGATCGATGGTTTTGCTTCCGATTACGGAATCATCGGTCCCCTTCCTCTATATGTGACTTTGAGTGGTCCTCCCTTAGTGTGACTCCAAGGCTCTGACGCTCTCAGCCCTTTTTTCCACTGATCGACCTTTCCCCAGCCTATTTTTGCAAGCACCATCCACGTGCACTACTACAATATACTTCATCTTCCCATAACCGCAACCTCTACTTTATCTCGATCCTGCAAGCCTCACTTTCACTCTCTATTGTGAACCATCAGCCGCTCATCGCAATTTTTTCTCCTCTGCCCCCAGTCGGACGACAGACCATCATTTTCCACTTTAGCAGCCCAGTTCACGCTCCAGTTCAGTCATAGGCCCAACTTCACGCTCTGTCAACACTCCCTTCCCTGGATTTCAATGTTCTCATCGTCGGATATACCAGCAGCAGTTCCAATTGTCCTCACTAATCCACTTCCCTCCTCTTATTCGACCACCTGCAACCCTCCACCCCGGATTATTAGTCTCATCCAAGTTGTTCACCACACCCGAGCGCATCCCCTGGCTTTTATTCTATAGTGTCTGCTTCTAGGAGGGACCAACAATTCTCGAATATCCACAAAGCTGCATTTGGATGTTGCATTATAACCTGCACGTGTAAGTCATAGTTCTGTGCTCTTGTTTTTTATTATTGAATATTTGGACTATATTTTGTCGGATGCAATATTATATATCTTTGTTTCCGTGAAATCAATTGATTTGCATGACTCAATCTCCGCGCGTTTATAAATATTTGCACCTCAATTATTTGTGGATTTATGTTTGTTTTTCAATTAAATCTTCAGTGAACAATTGTGCATCTGATTAAATTTTATTTTAATCAATTGTCTATTGTTAATTAAATCAAACTATTTATTGCATTTGCATTCATATTAGATTTGTCAGTAGGTGCATCGTTTTTCACTTAGGGTCGCGTTTTAGGGCATCCATTCATTTTCAATCTAACCCAACATCACAATGTGTTGCAAAGGTGTATAGAAAAATTTTAAAAAAAATAGTTTGTAGGAACAGAAACCTCTAACAAGTACTTGAAAATCTTATAATTTATAGTTTACTTCTTCTAAACTACAAAATATAATTAATTAATAAGATCAACGTAGAGCTTTTAAAGTTGGTGAAGCTAAACTGTCGGGATATCTGATAAAATATGCGTCCTCTTCTTCTTCTTTTTGTTTAACATGGGACCAACTCCAGCTCAGTGTCCAAAGAGAAGCATTTTAAGCCAAAATCATAGCAAGTTGATGATTTAAATAGGAGGAATTCTTACTAGTTGACTATCAAACACTAGAGACAACTGTTTATATAAGATATAAACATATAACATTTATAGTATACCCTACCATTTTAAAAAAAAAACTCTTCTATATATGAGAACACTTCATAATACTTGCAGAACAGTATCTCTAAATTAACAATTAACATGGTATTGAAGAAGATAAGATGCAATGCAATATGCTCACACCACCCAAAAATATTATAAAACAACAATTTAGTAAGATAATATATGAGAGAAAGAAGTCAATGATCCAAATGGAAACAGTCTGAATTAGAATATTAAGGCTACGTTTGGCGCGGATTATTTACTCCGGTGAGTTCTGCCAAAAACACCATTATCATAGGATGTATGTTTCGCAAGACAAAGTTATGGCCGCTACCAAGAAAATAAACAAGTTTTGAGCATAAAAACATGAATTTTTCAGGTGAGATCAGGCGTTCACGAAAAACGGATCATGACCACTGCGTTCACGAACGCGACCACCGTTCCAAACAAAGCCTAAGGCTCCATTTGGCACGGTGGTAGCGATTGTGAATGTGGTGGTTATGAACCGTCATTCATGAACACCCAACCTCACCTAAAGAACTTCATTCACTTTTTATGTTCAAAACAAGTTTTCTTTCCTTCATAGTGGTCATAACTGTCGTCATGCCATGCCACACATACATTCTATGATGGTGACATTTTTGTCCAAACTGAGCCTGAGATGGAAGAAAAATGATGTTGAAAAGATATATTGAGAAATGATTATAAGAAAGAGGAGGAAGTAGAATCTATTGAAGAAGAAAATGGAAATAGATTCAGCTGATTTGAAGAAGATAATGGAAATTAGGCCTCAGAGGAACAAATTGGGAATGAGGATTCACATGGAATGAGGCTTACACCAACGAGGATGATGATGATTTACTGCAAGCAGACGGCAATCCAAATCCTTTCAATACACAGCATGTCTATAACAAATTAACGTTATCTGCTCTATGATGGCAGCAACTGGATTGACGAATAGTCTAACAAAAGAACAAAACAATGGTGATTGTTGAGTCTACCGGATTATGTGCGTGCTGAAGAAGATAAGGGCTGTGCTCAGCTGCAAGTCGATTTGTGTACGGGTGGGCCGTTTTACTCGATTCCTCCATGGAGAAGATCCTGAGGGGGCGGAGGGCTCGCCGACGAGATGCGGAGGGGAAAGAGAAGCGGCGGGGGAGGGTCGAGGCTCCGGCGAAGGCAGAGTGGGCGAGTTTGCCTAACAGAAGTGCCATCAAGAGACTGGGTTCGAGGGAGTTATAAATTAGCTTGACAGCGGTGGGTGCGTGAAGGCGGAGTGGCGGATTAGAAAATTAATATTTCTGTTGCATATAATTTTTTTTTTTGAAGGTATGATTGTGCTTTAAAAAATTTAATATGAGGGCAGATATCAACGTAATTCAAAAAATAAATTTGAACGTTTCAATCTTATTGAAGATATATTTTCCTAATCTGTCCATCATTTTGACGTATAAATAGGCAAAATCCATTGCCTCGACGGGAGAAATTCAAATACACTGACCATTTTGAAAAATAATAGAGGTGTCAGTGTCCCTCGTGCCCCCCTCTGTATTCGCCCCTGCGTGCCGGTGAGTCATCGCTCGACGAGCAGCACACTATTACTGCTGTATGTTTAACAAATATATTAATACATGCATATACAAGTATATATAGCTTCTGATCTCCTCTTTTATTTTGTTGGGCCGGCATCCTTTATTTTAAAAGGCTACGTTTCATTTTTCCTGCTCCGGCAACCAAGCATTCCGACGGATTTGACACCCTAGCATTCCGATGATAACGTCGGCGAACTCGAGCGCCGTCGGAGATCTTTCTCAGCCGTGTAAAGTGAAGGTAAACTTTCGGTGAAGCATTATTCCATCTATTTCCGGCTGGATGCAGTACGTATACTGCCGTTTTAACAATTTTCAGTTTTTTTTCTCCTCTACCTTCTTAATTTTAGCATTTTTTAGGTTTTAAACTTATATCGTTCTCGGATATACTCGTAGTGAAGTGTTGTGAACTATAGATACATATCAAATATGGTTGTAAAAGGGTGGTAGACTAGACTCACTTTTTTCTAGCTGGAGTAAGGATACGGCTATATCTACGCTTTATGTTGTTTAGTTTTTTTTAAAAAAAGATACCGTCATATTTCTAAACATTGGTAAAGATACAGCGGTATTAATTTTTGCATTACATTATTGTTTTGTTAATATTGTGATTGGATTAATAATGTACACTTAGATTGCTACATCATTGTACTAACAGTCCAGAAATCGATGAATCCTAGAAAGTTTAAACAATTCTTATATATTTTCCTGAATCATGATGTTAGTATTTGGCGGAATCTAATTAACAGCAAAATGAGCGTCAAATCTCTAGTTAGCCACATCAACCAAGTTGCATTAATTTTGGTTTATTCAATACAGGTCTTCCATTCAACCATAATCGGACTAATCTAGCTAAATATGAGCAAAAAAACTTGACACTTGAGCTTCTATATCTTTCTGAAGCACAATCCTCTGAAGACAGAGATTCAAAGAGTTAATATCCTTGTTAAATATGTTTTGTTCAAACTGTTTTTTTCTTTGAAGATTTTGAAGATACTAACTTATCAATATAACTTCAGAGGTGTTGCAGGATGGAGGTCGGGCGGTCTGTTGTTGTTCGGAGACCGGGCGGTCTGGCGGTTTCTCCTATCCGGTCTGTGTGCCGGGCTGTTGTTGTTTGGTATCCAAGCGGACAGGCGGCTTGTCTCAGATGACTTGGAGACCGGGCGGTCTAGCGGTCTCCTGTGACGGCTTGCTCTATGTGTGCTTGTTCTCTCCTCCTGTTGGTGGTCGGGCGGTTAGCCGGTTTGTATAACCGCACGGCTTGTCCGGTTTGTCTTTTTGTAAAGCCGCATATACTTGAAAATTTTTAGTCTCACATTCCTTAATTGTAATCTCTCTCATCTCCTCCATTCTATAAAAGGGAGGTTATACCATTGTAATTGATACCTTTTTTGGATAATAAAGTTTACATTACTCTAATTTTTCGGTCTGTTATTTTCTGTTCGCACATGGTATCAGAGGATGAAAGAAAACTGTTGTCGACCTAAATCACCTAGAGGGGGGGTGAATAGGTGGTTTGTGCGTCTTTTGCGGAATAAAAAATAATTAGAGCACTGCACAGAAATATCTACCAATATCACAGACGACACAAGATGTATAGTGGTTCCCCAACCTTGGGTACATCCACTTTCCCTCACCGATCTAGCAATCAACTAGACTCGGCTACTCCACTATCTCGGATCAAAAACCGATCCTACCCTCGGAACAAAGTTCCTACAAACTCGATCCAAACAAAAGGATCTACACCTCGGAAGATAACACTTCCTACAAACTCGGAGTGAAAAACTCCTACACTCGGAGAAGATTTCTCCTACAAGATTAATAAAGAGTTTACAAGAATACAAACAGTAAATCACTCAGATCTGAAGGAAACGGCCAGGATCTTCTTCTTTTCAACTTTGTAGCACTTTCAGAAATCGGTGAAGAAGTTCTCGGCGTCGATCTGGATCTACTCGCTTTTACAGAAATCGAGAGAAAATATGATCAGTGAAGTCGATCTCGATCTGTAACTTTTCTTCAGAATAAACCTCTGAAAGTAGAAGCTTTGGCCGGAGAAGAAGGCGGCGGCGGCGGCTTCCGTTTCGCGAGAGTCAGAGAGGAGGCGGCTGAAGAAATATTTCTCGAAAAAGAAATTACAAGAAAGCTTTGAGAATACTTAGGGTTTGTCATTTTCTGATAAGACCTTATATAGGAGAGACTAACTGTCATAATCAGTCATAATGATCTACACGTGAATCAATCATGTCGCGTGATTTGAAAAATCCCGTCAGAGAAATGACTTAGAAAAATTTTGGAAAGATTTGGCCACCTACACGAGTAAGTCAATAACTACTCGAGTAGTTGAATAACTACTCGAGTATATGTTGGGAAACATACTCGGGTAAGTATAAAAAGACTACTTGAGTATATAGAGATCAACTACTCGAGTAGGCAGACAGAACTATTCGAGTATGTGAAGGGACCTACTCGAGTATATAGAGGATCTACTCGAGTACTGGAAGAGCTACTCGAGTATATTACATAACCTACTCGAGTACAAGAAGTACTACTCGAGTGGAATACTTAGAAAAATTCTGAAGGGGTCTGTTGGCAACTACTCGAGTAGTTGAACTAAACTACTCGAGAGAAAGTAATCTACTCGAGTAGGTGAAAGTTCTACTCGAGTAAAAGACTTGGAAAAAAATCTGGAGTAGGGAAATAGCAAGGTACACGGGTGACACATGAACTACTCGAGTAGGTAAAATGAACTACTCGAGTATGTTTCTATCTACTCGAGTATGTGAGTATACTTACTCGAGTCCGTGACTTAGAAAATTTTGAAGAGGAATCCCTTTAATACTCGGGTATAGAGTGATCTACTTGAGTATATAAGCATGTTACTCGAGTATATGACTTGGTCTACTCGAGTAGGTGACTTAGCTACTCGAGTATATGACTATGTCTACTCGAGTACAAGATTCCTTTACTCGAGTAACTTATACCCAGACTACTCGAGTAGGTGAAAGCTCTACTCGAGTAAAACACTTAGAAATTTTCTGATGTTGGAAACACTGATTCTTCTAGAGTAGCCAACTTCTAATGCCTTTCTCATAGTTCAATAGCTTGAATATGAAGTGTATCCCAATAGAGAGACCACACATGAGTCAACACCTTGGAATATGCAATGAGGGATTACATTGCACAGTTCCTATGTTTGGTGACCCACTGTAGGCTGACATTGGCCTACACTTCCCAGTGAAACTCCTGCAAACATATAGCTCAAACCAAGCATCAAATACAACTTAATTCATCTTAGTTCCAGGGTGACTTCATCAAATCTGGGTTCATGTGAATGAAATACCCAACAATCTCCCCCTATTTGTTGAAGTCAGAACCCTTTACACTGAGGTGAATTATGGACATAAAAGAAACTAAGTAGAAAAATATGAGCAGGTAAGCAAAGGATAATGAAAAGGATAATTAGACAGTAATGAAGAATTGTATATATATGTAAGTTTCCAAAAACATCAAGTCTACAATTCGTCATTTCAATTTCTCATCATCTTTTAGGTTTGGGCTTGGGATTGCTGCTTATCCATCTTCTCTTGTTGTCTTCTTAGGTAGCTGAATGGCTTTGGGAAGTACTTAGGAGGCCTTGGAGGAGCAGCAAGGTTATTTCTCCCAAACTCTCTGTCATGGATCCTTCTTTTTAGCATGGATTTCTCATATAACTCCCATTCCTGGGAACTGTAGTGAAGGCTTCTGTTCTCACTGTGATCCATGACTAGCCTGAGTGTGTCCAAAATGAGAGACTTTGAAGTTGGAGACCAGGCTTCAGCATGTTCAGGGGCCTTAGAAGGAGCTGTCCTGCTGGCAGAGGGACCTTCACCATATTTCCTTTTCTTCTTGGTTCTGATCTCTGGAGGAGCGTGAAGGAATATATTAGGAGGATCTTCTTCCCAGCCTGGAACATAAGTATATGGTGGAGCAACTGAGTCTCCAGGCCTGGGAGAGAAGGTGGGTTGCAGAGGAATAGCTGGAGCAGTGACATCTGTGGCTAGAGGGTTGAGATGATGGGGAATGAGGTTTGGGTCAACTACAAGATCTGGAAAGATCTGATTGTGCATCCAGACAGTAGTGTCATAGGTGTGAAATTTGACACTCTGTATTTGGGCAAGCACATCATCATGAATGGTCTTTACATGAGCTTACCATTCAACTGTCTTCTGAGCAGTAGATTTTTCTACCTGGTCTTTGAGGTCTTTTAACAAAACCTCCCCCTTTCTGATTTCAACAGATACTTTCTCTATGGTGTCATCTTTGAAGGTCCCAACTTCTTCACAAATTGTCATCTTGTTGGCTTCATTCCTCTTGTCTAGCTCAATCTGATTGTTGGCCAGGGTTACACCTTGTTCCATGACATTGCCAATACTAGTGATAGTATGGTCAAGAGCTTTGCCACCAAGTTGGAACAGGTACTTTAGCTTGTCAGTGTTATGCTGAATTTCAGCAAAACCTCTACTTATCTCAGTCTCAAAAGCAGTGACCTTGTCAGTGACCACCTTTAGAGAGGTGTCAAAATGATGTCTTTGTTCTTGAAGAAGAATGACAATACTTTGCAGCAGATCTGAGGAGGAAACTGTAGCAGCAGCAGTAGAGGGAGCAGCAGTAAGGATAGGAGGAGTTACCCAAGGAGCTATTTCTGCAATAAGCACTGAGCTGAGAGCTCTGGTGGTAGGAATGACATCATCCAATTCTTCTGTATCATGGGGAATGGAGAAATCAAGGTTTCTGAGAGGGGCCTCAGCTGGCTCAGGAGAAGGCTCATCAGAAATAAAAATGGTGTCTGGCTTATCTGCTGGAGGAGGAGGAGAAGGTGTTGGAGTTCTGGCTGGAGAATGGGCAGAAGACTGTGTTGGAGACAAGTCCTTGTGATGTTCAGTGGTTGGAGCTGGAGGAGATAGAGGAAGAGGGGGAAGCACATCTTCAGTAAGCTCTGCAATCATGACATCTATGGCAGCAGCTGTGGACAGAAGAGTGTCTTGAGGTACTTGATCTGAGGAAGTGGTTGGACTCTTTGGAGTATGAGGTAGGGATGGAATCTCTGGCTGAGGAGAGGGTTGCCTGACTGGGCTATAAGGAGCAGACTCCCCCTCACTTGGTGCACCAGAGGAGCTGGTCACATGATGAGGAGAGGGAGATGGAGTCCTGTCCTCTACAGCTGGAACTACTGGGATTGCTGAGACCTTTGCAGCTTGGGCAGAGTTCTTGAGCTTGAGGTCCCATCTCTGAATTGAAGAGATGGAGACCTTCTTCATGTGGTGAAGTGAAGTCCCTTTTGAGAAGTTGAATACTTCAGGATTTGTTTCATGAAGGAGCAGAGATATAATTCTTGCATAGTTGGGGGATTTCATGTTGTCCTTTATCTTGTCCAAAATCAGCATACCAAATTGAAATTTCTTGCGGCAGACAATTGCTTGCATTATGTCGAAGAAGTATGAGGGAATGTCTTTGATGGAGTGAGTTGCACAGTAAAATTTTGCCAATGATGTCTACCAAAAATTTTCCTTCAGCATTCATGTCAGACCTCTTGAAGTATTGAGCATCAGTGGAAAAGCCACAGAAAAGGGCTGTCCTATCGGAATCCTCAGCAACTAGGTGATCTTCTTCATCAACAATCGGTAAACGGAGAAGTTGAGAGACAGAGGTTTTGGTGAACTTTAGTTTCAAACTCTTGACTGTAGATTTTAGGACTTTGCCATTGCGTCGAACTTTGAGATTTGAGAAGAATTCTGCAACTTCGGGGAAGAGAACGCGACAGGGTTCTTGGAGGATGAAGGAGAGGCCGGCGGTGTCGAGAAGAATGAGGAGGTTGTGGAAATCGTTGGAAAGCTCTGCAATACCGTCAGTGACGAGTTCGGAGCCGACGCCGATCTTGTGAGAAGTCGCCATGGAAGCGAATGCTTGGAGGAAATTAGAGAGAGAGAACTCTGCAACTTCGGCGGAGGCGAGTCGGCACGGTAGGCGAAGAGACAGGGTACTCGAGAGATAGAAAGGATGTCGAGTAGGTTTGATGTTTCGGAATTTCATATATATATATATAACTCTTCAATTTCCGCTAATTAATTTAAAGAAAGAGGCGGCATGTAGCCTTGGGTGGCTAATAGAACAGTTTTGAAAATCTGGGAATCAGGACATGAGAGAGAGATATAGGCTACTCGAGTAGGTAACGGGACTACTCGAGTAGGTCGACTGGAGTTACTCGAGTATGCGGAGAAAACTACTCGAGTAGATAAGGACTTACTCGAGTAGGTGAGAGACTTACTCGAGTAGGTATTGACTTACTCGAGTATGTGAGAAACTTACTCGAGTAGGTCTTTAGATACTCGAGTAGGACAGTACACATACTCGAGTAGGTTCATTCATATACTCGAGTAGGTCTTTAGATACTCTAGTATGTCTCATGCTTCTCGAGTTGAATTATGAAAAAGTTGAGAAAGAGTAGATTTTTACTAACCCTTTGCAATTACTTGCTTCTTAGTCATTCAGCCTTCTTTAGTCCTCTTTGTTGAGCATCCCAAGCTCTGTCTTGAAGAACGAGAACTTGGTCTCGTCCAGCGGCTTTGTGAAGATATCTGTAACTTGCCTATCTGTAGGCACATATTGGAGATCTATGTCTCCATGCTCCACATGTTCCCGGATGAAGTGGTACCTTAGCTCGATATGCTTTGTCCGGCAGTGGGAGACTGGATTGTTGGCTATTGCAATTGCGCTGGAGGAGTCACAGTACAAGGGAATATCCTTAAACTGCATGTTGTAGTCCTCGAACTGATTCTTTATCCATAGCAACTGTGCGCAATAACTGCCTGCAGAGATATACTCTGACTCGGCCGTTGAGATTGTGACACAGTTCTGCTTCTTGCTGCTCCAGGAAATTAGCCTTCTTCCGAAGAATTGGCAAGTCCCTGAGGTGCTTTTCCGGTCGTCTTTGCTACCTGCAAAATCTGCATCTGAAAATCCAATTAGTTCGCTGTCATTACTTCTTGGGTACCATAAGCCAAGATTTGGTGTGCCTTTAAGGTATCTCAGGATCCTCTTTGCAGCAACATAATGAGATTCTTTAGAGTTCACCTGAAATCTAGCACAGACACATGTTGAGAACATTATGTCAGGCTTACTGGCAGTAAGGTAGAGCAAGGATCCAATTATGCTTCTGTACTTAGTTTCATCAAAAGGTTTCCCTTTTTCATCCTTGTCCAGAGACATAGTTGAGCCCATTGGAGTCCCCATAGAGGTTGCGTTCTCCATTCCGAATTTCTTAATTAGCTCTTTGGTGAATTTGGTCTGTGAGATGAAAATTCCATCTTCAGATTGTTTCACTTGAAGCCCTAAGAAATACTTCAGCTCGCCCATACTGCTCATTTCAAACTTCCCTTGCATAAGTTTTGAGAACTTTTTGCAGAGATTGTTATCTGTAGAGCCAAAGATAATGTCGTCAACATAGATTTGCACTAGCAAAATCTTGCCTTTTATTTCCCTAAGAAATAATGTCTTGTCTATCTTTCCCCTTGTGAACTTGTTCTCAAGTAGAAAGGTAGACAGCGTTTCATACCAAGCTCGAGGAGCTTGTTTCAGACCATATAGGGCCTTGTGCAGAAAATAGACATGATCGGGAAAGTTAGGATCAACGAAACCTGGAGGTTGTTCCACATACACTTCCTCCTTTAAGTTACCATTCAGGAAGGCCGACTTCACGTCCATCTGATAGACGGTGAAGCCTTTGAAGGCAACATATGCTAGGAACAACCTTATTGCCTACAGTCTGGCCATTGGAGCATATGTCTGGTCGAAGTCGATTCCTTCTTCTTGATGATAGCCTTTAGCGATGAGTCTGGCCTTGTTCTTTATGATAGTCCCGTATTCATCCATCTTGTTCCTGAAGACCCATTTTGTTCCAATGATATTCTTTCCCTTGGGTCTTGGAACCAGCATCCACACATTGCAGCGCTTGAACTGATTTAGCTCTTCTTCCATTGTCATTATCCATGATGCGCCTGAGTTTGCTTCCTCAAATTTCTTTGGCTCAACCTATGAGAGAAAACTCAAATGAAGATTCTCATTAGTTGTACCTCTCCGAGTTCTGACACCATCCCGGGGATCTCCTATGATCTGGTCTATGGGGTGATCTTTCAGATGTCTGAGCTCTAGAGTCTTTGTATCTGGATTATCTTCAAGCATCGGAGTGATTTCTTCATCTTGGATGACTTCTTCATTTTGATCATCAGCCTCTCCAATAGGAGTGGGAGTGGTGATCTTAATGAACTTCTCGCCTTCTTTTTCGGACGGATCATCCAAGCTAGTTTCTTTCAGCTTTTCACCTGCATCTTCAATGAGCACACTAGACGGATTGCTTTGCAGCAAGCTCGTCTCATCAAATACAACATGTATCGATTCTTCCACCACCAGGGTTTTTCTATTAAATATCCTATATGCCTTACTATGACTACTATATCCTACAAAAATACCTTCAAAGCTCTTTTCGCAGAACTTGGTGGTATAATACTTGTCATTGTTAAGTACGAAGCATTTGCAGCCAAAGATTCTAAAGTAAGAGACCGTTGGTTTTCTGCCTTTCAGAAGTTCGTAAGGAGTCTTATTGTGGTCTTTGTTTATGAGTGCTCGATTTTGCACGTGGCATGCAGTGTTGACGGCCTCAGCCCAGAAGTACTCCGGTAGTGAAGCATCACTCAACATGGTCCTGCAGGCCTCTATGAGTGTTTCGTTCCTTCTCTCAGCCACTCCATTTTGTTGTGGAGTACAAGGAGAGGAAAACTCATGAAAGATACCTAAGCTTTCACAGAATTCTGTCATGGCCTCAGATTTGAACTCTGTTCCGTTGTCACTTCTGATTTTGACTATGGAGCAGTTGTATTCATTCTGGACTTGCCTGACAAAATTGGTAAAGATATCGAAGGTATCTGACTTGTGTTTCAGAAAGAACACCCACGCAAACCGCGAGTAGTCATCAATAATTACCAATGTATATTTCTTGCCTCCCAAACTTCTAATCTGCAGTGGACCAAATAAGTCCATGTGCAATAGATGGAGACATCTGTTAGAGTCTTTGCCAACAGTGCTTTTAAAGGTAGCCCTTGTTTGCTTGCCTTTTACGCATGCATGACAAGGTCTGTCTTTGACGCATTTGACATTTGGGGCATCACGTACCAAGTTCATTGAAAATAGTTTATTAATGGTTTTGAAATTAATATATGTTAGTCTCTTGTGTCATTGGTCACCAAGAGACGCACTATCTTTTGCCAAAAGACACACTGGTGTGGAGGAATCTATACATATGAAATTTAAACAGAAAATATTCCTGCTTCGAGTGCCGGATAGAATCGTTTCCATATTGTCAACGGATTTTATCAAGCACTTATCAACATGCAACTCAACTATGTATCCTTTATCGCAGAGTTGGCTTATGCTAATGAGATTGTGTTCCAATCCTTCAGCGTAGGCCACATCCGAGAAGGATACATTGCCGTTAGTAATCATACCATAGCCTCTAGTAATTCCACGGTCTGAACCTCCAAAGATGACCTTTGGTCCGTTTACGACTGGAGTAAAGTTCTGAATGAGGCTTCTCTTCCCGGTCATATGACGAGAGCATCTGTTGTCCAAGTACCAGATAGGCATTTTGTTGGCCTTTGGACTTCCCAGCAATCACAATTAATTCGCCTTATGAACCCAAACACGTTTGGGTCCTTGGTCTCGGGTTAGAGTGCTCTCCCTACGAGTGTTGGCATTATGAGCGGTCTTTCTCATATTGCTGACATGAGGGGTTGCAGCGTTTCTGGAATTGAACCAACAATCTATGGCGAAGTGACCAACCTTGCCACAGCACCAACAGTCAAATCTGTTGTACCTTTGCCTCAAGATCTCCTGCTTGACCTTTTGGAACTTTGGTCTAACAGGGGTAGTACTCTTAGAGGAAGATGTCTCATGATGATGGCAATCACATGGCTTCTTCTCCTTTATGGGCTTCTCTACAACAGGCTTTGTCTTTGGTGCGTTCTTGAAGTTATGCCCATGATTGAAAGGGTCATAGCTCTGAAGAACAACTTCTTCATAAGGTGTCTTAAAAACACTTTCGCCAAAGTTTCGGGGTCGAGCTCATCCTTGATAGCGGAACTTTGGCTCTACATAAGTAGGCCTATCAAAGTGCCCGTATGATGAGTCAAAGTCTAACTCATTTGTTGGAAAGATAACCTTTCTGAATGTGGTTTGATTTTGAGGGGCTTTTCCCTTTTCTTCGGCTGAGGCCTTTTTGGCGGCCTTATTTTTCCGTTGATTCTTGTTTCTCCTAGAGGATTTACTAGGAGCTTCTTCATGGCCTAGTCCAGCTCCCTTGGCCTTTGTTGAGAATTCAGCAACGAATGGAAGAACTGTCTTGGGCTTAGAGAAACTCTCAACAAGTTTCCTTTCAGCCGCAAGTTCGGCTTCCAACCCTTTGATGATCTTCTCCTTCAGGTCAAGGTGCTCAAGAGCCTTGTTATATTCTTCAATAATATTATTGAAGTTTTCCTCGAGGGAGTCAGTCTTTGCGACTTTCTCTCTCAAGTTGCTCTCTTCGTCTTTTAGAGATTTGATCTCTTTAGCCTGAGTCTTCACGACTCGACGACATTTGTCATAAGCCATGATTAACTCCTTATACTGGGCCATCAATTCTGACTCATCGTCAGAGGAGCTACTCTCGCAATCATGTTCAGAGACTTCAGACTCTGAGAGAGGGGTGTGAGAGTTTACCTTCCCAGTGAACTGGGGCTCTTGTTCATCATTTGTTTGAGTCATTAGCCCAAAGTAAGCTTCTTCTTCTTCGCTTGACTCTGAGGAGTCTGAGTCGCTAAGAGTTTTGCTCCTTTTGGCTATAAGGCTCTTCTCTTTCCTCTTCCTATTGTGTGAGGATTTCTTGTCTTCCCTTCTGCCACTCTCCTTCTTCTTGTGAGAGCAGTCAGCAATGACGTGACCTGGCTTATTGCAACAGTAGCAAATGATGTCAGTTGAAACGTATTTGTTCTGTTTAGTGTTATACATGTTGTGGCTGCTTGAGCCTTTTCTTTGTCGATCGTCATCGCGCTGCGATCTTCTGTGTGAGGCATCCTTGCCTTTCCATTGTTTCTTTTTATTAAGAAACATCTTGAATTGCCTTGAGAGCAAGGAGAACTCTCCTTCAGATAGTTCAGAGCCTGAGGTGCTGGGCTCTGATGTTTCTTCTTCTTCATCAACTTCTGGAGCTGGAGCGGGGGAGGTAGCCTTAGTCTTTCTGGAGGTGTCTGCCTTTAGAGCGACAGATTTCTCCTTTAGAGCAGACCTGCCCTTCTCTTCTTCAGCTTTTCTTGTATTGATTTGGAGTTCATAGGACATAAGCTTTCCAAAGAGATTTTGCGGGTCCGTTTCAGCTAGCTTCCCGAACTCCCTGATGGCACATACCTTGTTATCCCATTCCTTGGTTAGGGATCTCAAGAATTTGTCGTTCAGTTCTCCGTTTGTGAAGACACGGCCATACACCCTTAGGCCATTTACAATCTTGAAGAAGTTCTCAAAGGTGTCGGTAATTGTTTCCTTGTTCCCTTGTCGGAACGCTTCATATTTTTGATTGAGAAGGGATCTCCGATCATCCCTTACTTCTTCAGTCCCTTCCATCAAAGTGACTAAGGAGTGTCACATCTCCTTGGCTGATTGACAGTGAATCAAATTCTGCAGCATCGAGTCATCGACTGCACTTGCTATTATGTTCTTAGCTTTCTTGTCGAGAGAGACAAGTGCAATCTCGTCTTTGTCGAGATCCATTAGCTTTTTGGGAACTTTCTTGGTGGGGTCGATAGTGGACATAGTCATGGGAACGTAAGGACCTTCTTCAACGATCATGAAGATCCTTGGATCCACATCTTCCATGAAAAATTTTATCCTTTCTTTCCACATGGGAAAGTTGTTTTTGTTGCACAGAGGAAGCTTGGCGAAATCTTTGCCCTTGTCCATTTTATGGTAGAATCTTTCAGACAACAGATCTGGATCTGATCAAGGTGTTAACCTTTTAATGATCAACCTCCCTCTGATACCAATTGAAAGAAAACTGTTGTCTACCTAAATCACCTAGAGGGGGGTGAATAGGTGGTTTGTGCGTCTTTTACGGAATAAAAAGTAATTAGAGCATTGCACAGAAATATCTACCAATATCACAGACGACACAAGATGTATAGTGGTTCCCCAACTTTGGGTACATCCACTTTCCCTTACTGATCTAGCAATCAACTAGACTCGGCTATTCCACTATCTCGGATCAAAAACCGATCCTACCCTCGGAACAAAGTTCCTACAAACTCGAT
Organism: Platanthera guangdongensis; assembly: GCA_039583875.1. Classification (NCBI taxonomy): domain Eukaryota; kingdom Viridiplantae; phylum Streptophyta; class Magnoliopsida; order Asparagales; family Orchidaceae; genus Platanthera; species Platanthera guangdongensis. The sequence continues at coordinate 15,811,690 of CM077156.1, forward strand.
CCAAACAAAAGGATCTACACCTTGGAAGATAACACTTCCTACAAACTCGGAGTGAAAAACTCCTACACTCGGAGAAGATTTCTCCTACAAGATTAATAAAGAGTTTACAAGAATACAAACAGTAAATCACTCAGATCTGAAGGAAACGGCCAAGATCTTCTTCTTTTCAACTTTGTAGCACTTTCAGAAATCGGTGAAGAAGTTCTCGGCGTCGATCTGGATCTACTCGCTTTTACAGAAATCGAGAGAAAATATGATCAGTGAAGTCGATCTCGATCTGTAACTTTTCTTCAGAATAAACCTCTGAAAGTAGAAGCTTTGGCCGGAGAAGAAGGCGGTGGCGGCGGCTTCCGTTTCGCGAGAGTCAGAGAGGAGTCGGCTGAAGAAATATTTCTCGAAAAAGAAATTACAAGAAAGCTTTGAGAATACTTAGGGTTTGTCATTTTCTGATAAGACCTTATATATGAGAGACTAACTGTCATAATCGGTCATAATGATGTACACGTGGACCAATCATGTCGCGTGATTTGAAAAATCCCGTCAGAGGAATGACTTAGAAAAATTTCGGAAAGATTTGGCCACCTACACGAGTAAGTCAATAACTACTCGAGTAGTTGAATAACTACTCGAGTATATGTTGGGAAACATACTCGGGTAAGTATAAAAAGACTACTCGAGTATATAAAGATCAACTACTCGAGTAGGCAGACAGAACTACTCGAGTATGTGAAGGGACCTACTCGAGTATATAGAGGATCTACTCGAGTACTGGAAGAGCTACTCGAGTATATTACATAACCTACTCGAGTACAAGAAGTACTACTCGAGTGGAATACTTAGAAAAATTCTGAAGGGGTCTGCTGACAACTACTCGAGTAGTTGAACTAAACTACTCGAGAGAAAGTAATCTACTCGAGTAGGTGAAAGTTCTACTCGAGTAAAAGACTTGGAAAAAAAATCTAGAGTAGGGAAATAGCAAGGTACACAGGTGACACATGAACTACTCGAGTAGGTAAAATGAACTACTCGAGTATGTTTCTATCTACTCGAGTATGTGAGTATACTTACTCGAGTCCGTGACTTAGAAAATTTTGAAGAGGAATCCCTTTAATACTCGGGTATAGAGTGATCTACTTGAGTATATAAGCATGCTACTCGAGTATATGACTTGGTCTACTCGAGTAGGTGACTTAGCTACTCGAGTATATGACTACGTCTACTCGAGTACAAGATTCCTTTACTCGAGTAACTTATACCCAGACTACTCGAGTAGGTGAAAGCTCTACTCGAGTAAAACACTTAGAAATTTTCTGATGTTGGAAACACTGATTCTTCTAGAGTAGCCAACTTCCAATGCCTTTCCCATAGTTCAATAGCTTAAATATGAAGTGTATCCCAATAGAGAGACCACACATGAGTCAACACCTTGGAATATGCAATGAGGGATTACATTGCACAGTTCATGTGTTTGGTGACCCACTGTGGGCTGACATTGGCCTACACTTCCCAGTGAAACTCCTGCAAACATATAGCTCAAACCAAGCATCAAATACAACTTAATTCATCTTAGTTCCAGGGTGACTTCATCAAATCTGGGTTCATGTGGATGAAATACCCAACAGAGGACTCGATCCTTTCCTCCTGATTGTGTGCGCTCTCTCTGTTCGTGCGGCATGTTCCTTCCCGCGACCTGTTCTCGCGGCTTGTTTCTGCTTTCCGCGACCTGTCTTCGCGACTTGTTTCCTTGCTTCCCTTCTCTAGCCGCTCCTATTCTTTATTGTTGCGACCTGTCCTTTAAGTCACTGCGACATGTCCTTTAAGTCACTGCGACCTGTCCTTTAAGTCACTGCGACATGTCCTTTAAGTCACTGCGACCTGCCCTCTTCTTTGTTGCCGCGACCTGTTCTAGCCGCTCTCATCTTCTTAGTCGACGCGACCTGTTTCTTTTCGCTGCGACCTTGTTAGCCGCCCTTCTTCTAGCTGCGACTTGTTTCTTCTGCTGTTTTCTTCTATGGCCCACTCTGATATCTCCACCACCAATACTCCCATTGCCGCTCTTCCTCCTACTCCTCTCACTCCTTCTGGTAATCTGGGCACCGCTTCCAAGCTTATTGGTCCCAACTATCTAGATTGGAGTGTCTCCTTCACCTTCCTCCTCCGCTCTTAATGCAAACGTCATCATCTCACCGATGACCCTCCTCCACTTGATTCCCCTCTCTTTGATGACTGGGATGCCAGCGATGCTCTTGTCCGCACATGGCTGGCTAACAGCCGTTCTGATGAATGTCTTCCTGTCATCCTTCACGATGAAGCCGTCAAGGCCGCTTGGCTACATCTTGCCGCTCTCTACTCCAAAGGGGCCCAGACGTCTCGCATCTATACTTTATATACGGACCTCTTTGTCCGTCCCTCCATGTCTCCCGCAGCCGCTTACCAATAAGTTCATGCTCTCGGAGCCGAAATTCTTCAAAACTGCCCCTTCTCTGCTGACATCGCTGAGCAACACAAACACTTCCAGGAGCTTCCGTTTGTGTGTTATCTTCTCCACCTTCCAGAGTCCTATGACATGATCCGTCAACAAATCCTTGGTGAGGCAGAGTCTCCCACCTTGGATGCCACTGATGCTTGCATTGCCGCTGTCACTTCTTTTCTCCAACGTCTGTTGTTATCCTCCCCTCCTTAATCGGACAACTCCGCTCACCATACTCAGCGTAGTGGCTCTGGTGGCCACCATCTCCCCTCCAGCAAACGTGGTGCTGCTCGCTTCATGTGCTCTCATTGTGGTCGCACTGGCCATACAGTTGATCGTTGTTGGAAGAAACATCCTCACCTCCGCCCGTCTGGCGACGCTTCCTCTTACTCTACGAGGCCTTCCACCTCTGTGGTCACATCTTCAGGTAGTGCCCACGTCGCTACTCAAGGTAATTGGCTGATCGATTCTGGTGCTACCAATCATATGACCGGCAATCCACACTATTTTTCTCTCCTACAACAGCATGATCGGTTACCCCCGGTCCTTGTTGCGGACGGCTCTCCCTCACCGGTCAATGGAACAGGGGTTGTTCAAGTTACTCTGTCTCTTCGATTGGCGGATACCCTCTATGTGCCCAAGTTCTCATGCAACTTGTTATCTATTACTTCTCTTTGCAAATAACTACAATGCTATGTTACATTCACGTCTACTTCTTGTTCTTTTCAGGATCCGGACAACAAGCGGACGATTGCTACTGGGACTGAGAGCGGCGGCCTCTACTTCCTCGACAACATTTCTACATTCTCCGCCTTCTCTACATCTTCTACTGATCTTCTCCAGTGGCACCTTCGCCTTGGTCATGCTCCTCCCCATCTTCTTCGTCAGCTTCTACCACATCTCCCTCTGCAAGGCCCACCGCTCAACTGTGAAGCATGTCAACTCGGCAAGCATCACCGCTCTTCCTTCCCACCGAAGCAAGGTCGTGGATCTTCCCGGCCATTTGAACTTATTCACTCTGACATTTGGGGTCCGGCTCCTACCATCACCGTTGGTCGAGGTAGTTCTTATTTTGTAACATTTATCGATGATTTTTCTAGATGTACATGGGTGTATCTTTTAACAGATTGCTCAGAACTTTTTTCTGTATGGACAACTTTCTATCATATGGTTATAACTCAATTTGATGCGTCTATTAAAATTTTTCGTTCTAACAACGCTAAAGAATATCTTAGTCATGCTTTCACTTCCTTTTGTGTGCAACATGATATTATTCATCAAACTACCTGTGTAGATACCTTGCAACAAAATGGGGTGGCGGAACGCAAGAACCGTCGCCTTCTTGATGTCGCCTGCACTTTGATGACACAAATGCACGTTCCTCGCTCATATTGGGGATACGCTGTCCTCCTCGCCTATTACCTAATTAATCGCATTCCGTCCACAGTTCTCCACGACCAAACTCCATTCTCTCTTCTCTATCCTGGCAAGGATGTGTTTCCTCTTCCTCTGCGTATCTTTGGATGCACGGCCTTTGTGCACATTCCTTTCGCAACCTGTGACAAACTTGACTCCCGTGCCACCAAATGTATCTTTTTTGGGTTACTCAACTACCCAAAAAGGCTACTGTTGTTTTGATCCCGTTCAGCGGAAACAATTCGTCTCCGCGGATGTCACCTTCTTAGAGAATGTTTCTTATTTCTCCTCCAACCCCACTCCACCTCCACCTCCTTCTCTCACCGTCCCCTCCACCCCGTCTACTCTCGTCGATCTTTTCCCACCATCACCTCCACCGTATCCTCCTTTCCTCCCTTCCTCATCACCACCCCCATCTCCTTCTTCTTCGCGGCCATCTCTCTCCTCTCCCGGGCCAGCTCTCTCCGCCATGGATGCTCCGGTTGCTGAGGAACATGCCGACCTGGATATACCCATTGCTCTTTGCAAAGGGGTGCAGACGTGTACCCAACACCCGCTGGCTGCTGTTGTTTCATATGATCGTCTGACTCCTTCTCGCAGAGCGTTTGCATTGGATATCTCTGAGACTGCCACTCCCCGCACCTACCAGGAGGCTTTCACTATTCCTCATTGGAAGACTATCATGGATGAGGAAATTGCTACCCTCACTGAACGAGGGACTTGGACCCTGGTTCCCCCACCGTTGGGCACGGATGTTGTTGGCTGCCGTTGGGTCTTTGTTGTAAAATTTCGTGCAATGGCAGCATGGATCGCTACAAGGCCTGCCTGGTGGCCAAAGGTTTCACTCAGACCTATGGTGTTGATTACTTCGATACCTTCTCTCATGTAACTCGTCTCAGCACCATTCGGGTCCTTCATTCTGTCGCTGTCAACAGGGATTGGCTCATTTCGCAGCTGGATGTTAAGAATGATTTCCTCTATGGTGATCTACAGGAAGATGTTTATATGGAGCAACCTCCTGGGTATATTGCTCATGGGGAGACACGAGTATGCCGGCTAAATAAGGCTATCTATGGCCTCAAGCAGAGTCCTTGTGCCTAGTTTGACAAGTTTAGTGGCATTGTTGCGGCCACTGGTTTTACAAGAAGCTCAGCAGATCACTCCTTGTTTGTTCGGAAAACGTCCTCTAGTCTGGTTGTTCTTGCAGTTTATGTTGATGACATTCTTCTTACTGGCAATGACCAGGATGGGGTATTGTTGACAAAGAAACATCTTCGTCAACAATTGGTCACAAAGGATATGAGCTCCACGAAATACTTTCTGGGGATTGAAATCTCTAGGAAGCCCAACTCCTTGGTCTTTTCCCAACGAAAGTATGCTCTTGATCTTTTAAAGGAGGCAGGATTGACTGGTGCTAAACCTGCACGTTGTCCTATGGCTGCTGGAGAAGACAAAACTTGGACAGATGACTCGCCTCTTCTATCCGATCTTACGAGATACCGACGTCTGGTGGGCAAGCTCATTTATCTCACGGTAACGAGACCCGACATCTCTTATGTTGTTGGCAAGGTGAGTCAGTTCATGCAAGCTCCTAGGGAGTGTCAACTACAATCTACCCTGAGGATATTATAGTATATTAAAGCAGCACCAAGGAAAAGACTTCTCTTTCAGAAGAATGGTCACCTAAGGTTTGAAGCGTACTCTTATTCAAGTTATGCTGATGACAAAGAGGACCGCAAATCGACATCAGGTTTTTGCACGTTTGTTGGAAGCAATCTTGTGAGTTGCAAGAGCAAGAAATAGTCTGTGGTTTCCAGGTCTAGTGCAGAGGCAGAATATCGCAGCATGGCGTCGACTACATGTGAGTTGAAATGGTTGCGGGCTCTCATGCTTGATTTAGGAGAGATTTACAACTATCCTCTTCCTATGTTCTGTGACAACAAGGCCGCGATATACATTTCCAAAAATCCGGTCTTTCATGAGAGAACAAAACACATAGAAGTCGACTGTCATTTTATTCGGGAAGAGATATTGAAGAAACATATTTGCACTCTGTTCGTCACTTCCGACAACGAGTTGGCAGACGTCTTCACCAAGCCGGTGTCCGCTTTCTTTTTCCATATCTGCGACAAGCTGGGCATGATTGATATCTATGCTCCAGCTTGAGGGGGAGTGTTGTAGGATGGAGGCCGGCGGTCTGTTGCTGTTCGGAGACCGGGCGGTCTGGCGGTTTCTCCTAGCCAGTCTGTGTGCCGGGTTGTTGCTGCTTGGTATCCCAGCGGACAGGCGGCTTGTCTCAGATGACTTGGAGACCGGGCGGTCTAGCGGTCTCCTGTGACATCTTGCTCTCTGTGTGCTTATTCTCTCCTCCTGTTGGTGGTTGGGCGGTTAGCCGGTTTGTATAACCGCAGGGCTTGTCCGGTTTGACTTTTTGTAAAGCCACATATACTTGTAAATTTTTAGTCTCACATTGCTTAATTGTAATCTCTCTCATCTCCTCCATTCTATAAAAGGGAGACTATACCATTGTAATTGATACCTTTTTTGGATAATAAAGTTTGCATTACTCCAATTTTTTGGTCTGTTATTTTCTGTTCGCACAAGAGGGTTGGAAGAGTTCTGAAAGTTCAATTGGCCCGAATTTGTGCATAAATTTTTTGCATTCAGAATTCCAAGCACTCAGTACTACAGCTTGCAAAAAGAAATCAAATGAGAGTTTGGGTTATCTTGGGGTTGCTCAAAGCTATTAATGGTAAGAAACAAAGTATTTTTATCGTTACTTATTTGATTGCCTTTTTTATTTTTAATTTATGTGTCGTAATTATAGGTGTGGTTTTATGAGTTGATAAACTTCCAACCGTCTATTAACGACTTGGCGAGACCTCGACTTTGTCGGCGGTCTGCTAAATTCAGTGTTAATGCAAAATTTTGCTCAGATTTGAATTCTCAGTTACGCACCTGTGGGAGATTATGATATAATTTCTAATATATTTGAATAGTTTGATTACATTACATACTCTTTGATCATATTACCTGACCTTTAAAAAAATGTACATGTGAAGCCATCTTTCAAGTCTATTTTGCCAACTAAATAGAGGTTATTAGAAATTTAAGAGCAAGAAGATGGTGATTTTGAAGAATTGTGTCCTAAAAAAGAAGAGGAAACAGAGGATTAAAGATCAAAAGAAGATAAAAAATCAAAGAAGGCGGAAGAAAATCGGGAAGAATTTAGGAAATACATGAAGAGAAAGTTTGAATCATTTGTGAAAAAAAAATGAAAGAAACATAAGAAAGAGGACGGAGAACGAGATTAGGAGGCTGATAAGGATGTAAATGTGAAAAAAAAACCTTGTAAAAAAGAGGGGAACGTGGAAGGGAAGAGTTCTGGGGAGGAATATGAAAAGACAGAGAAGGCCAATGTGAGAATAATGGTGTACCAACTAGCTTTAGAGCTAGTTGTGCAGCCGTAAAAAACTAAGGATTTTATTTTACAAGTGATGAGTAAATTACGTACTCATATTGATAGCATAATAGATTCATTAGCCGCCACAATTTTAGAAAGATTGAATCGCCCCTCATCACTTATATTATCACCTATAATTGAGGAACTACCTCGCTCTCATCCTTCTACACTTAGAGTACCATCAAATGGTTGTTGTTCCTTCCACCAAGGTGGAGAGCAATATTAAATCTATTAAAGGTCGTCGTGATCAGAAGGAAAAAGTAAAATATGACTCTCAATTAGATTATCCTGAGAGAAAAAAAACATAGCAAAAAAGCAAGTAGCTGATATTAGACCATATTTTCACGGAGTTCCCAAACAGTTTTTACTATTTTATACTTTTATTTATATTTGATAGCTTTAATTTATAATGAAAGATTGTTTAACTATATAATTATTTAATATAAAAATAGTATAATAATTTAACTGGAAAATATCTGTTTGTATCGATCATATTTTGATGACCTTTTGGGAAATAGTTGGATTATTAATGTACACTTAGATTGCAACATTATTGTACTAACGCTCGAGAAATCGATGAATCCTAGAAAGTTTAAACAATTTCTATATGTTTTCCTGAATCATGATGTTGGTGTATGTTTTCAAATGGATTTTAAACATACTTAAATTTTTTTATGGCTAAGCTCAATGTACTAACTAAAGATATTTGACAGAATCTAATTAACAACAAAATGAGCCTCAAAGCACTAGTTAGCCACATCACCTCAAATTTGGTGATGTATGCTGACTTTCTATTTATTCCCGTACATCTGGTTAGTTATTGGGTCTTACTTATTGTGAATATAAAAGAAGAGTGCGGACAATATTATGATTCACTCTACAAGCTCTCAAATTACAACAAAGTTTCAAAAGTGGTATGTATTTTGTCTCAATGTAACTCAAAGCAAATGATTGTTATACATTAATTTTCTCTTTTCACAGATTAACTTCTTCGAAAAAGATGCTAGTGATATGTAGATGCTGGTGATATGTTGCCTGAAACATACACGAATGACCAATTTTATATGATGAAAATTGTACATCTCAATTAATTGGAAATGACCGTGAAGCCTTTGTTATGATGTATATGAAAACTATACTAGGAAATGGTGAATTATCTTGGAAAAAACATACAAAATCAGGGGAATCAATGCCCAAGATTCGGAAAGAACTTGTTGTAGAGTTTTTTAAAAACATTCCCGGAAAAGATAATATGTAAGTTTAAATGCTTATTTCTTTATGTTGTTCGGACAGCATTTGTTGTGTTTTTCTGTAGCTTGTGTTCCATATTTGCAGCAAAAATTATACAGAGAGATTTGTCAAAAAATAGGGTTGTTGCGCTTGTATACGGTCGTAATGTGATTGTATACGACCCAATTTATCCGATTACAACCATAGTATACGGTCGTAATGTGATCTGTTAAAAATATGTTATATGCAATTTATATGATCACATGGTAAATATATACTTTTTGATTTATGTCAATACGCTTGTAGTAAGTTTCATAGTGTTATGGTGAAAATTCTATTACATATAAACTATACAATGCCACAAATTGTTTTTGTTTATAAGGTTTACAAGTTTTTATTTGTTGTGCATTATGTATTCTATGTATTTTGTTCAAGTTGTCAATGAATCAAAGCTAGATTTTAAAAATACTATTTTGACAACCTTTATTAGGATCATATTCGATTATAATAAGACTGTAGTGAAACCAATACGACATGTACTCACATAATTAGAAACGTGTTAAATTTTGCACATGTTATCCTGCTAATTTACGATGTTGATGATATTATGTTTGATATTTTGATATTATTGTTTAACGCTCCTACTAATTTTCTAATCCACGTTTTTTTATGTTGTTTCATTTTATTTGATTACTAAGTCGTATTCACTGCAGTTACGATCGTAAATATATTAATTCTATGTATCAAAATAGCTTTTATTAGTCATAGTTGCGATGTAAACCATATATGCTTGTAGTGGATTTGAAGGTTGCAAGAGGTAGCCTAAACACAAAAATACAATTAACTAAAAAATTGACTTGTGAAATAAATCATTTTTACATGTTGAAAGATCCTCACCGGCATGCACACACTTATTATGAACTTCATATTTCTAAACTACTTAGCTCATATTTTCACATACTATGTAGTGCAAGCTGCATGAAAGCAAAATATCATTTACAATTACATAGAATTCACCATTTGAATACATCGGGAATAAACAAAGAATTGAATTAGGAGGTATATTAATAGATAAATCATCATTCATAGAGAATTCATTATTCAAATGAACATTTGGTGGTGTGAGGTTTGAATTTGAATCAGCCTCGCAAAAAAGTCCATGAAATTATGCACATTTGGTTGCACTAGCACATCAATAGTACTCAGGCCCTTCGTTTTAGCACCATCATCTCTGTTTGAAGAAATTTGAATTTAGAAATACATAAAACAGTGAGTGAATAGAAATTTAGTGCAAAAAATAATTAAAAAATAATGTTACTTGGTTTCTTGGAGTTGGACTCCTAATAATTCTTCAAACGTGCATTTGATACTCCTTTTGGTCAGAATGAAGATGGATATTTCACAACACCTTTGTCTGTCAATTTGGTCAACAAGCTCTTTTATCAACCATATCTTTTATTCACACACTGACCTCATTCAATACATTCACAAGGTAATCTTTTGTTTTTTAATAGTTTTCAATCCGTTGGCACAAATCATAGGTGTACTGCATCTTGTGAATTCTGGAAATTAAATTGCACTCGTAGTTGTTTGAGGTTGTAGGCATTGAAAAATTATTTATCTTCTTAGCTTGCATTGTAAATCTCCTCAAAATATAATCAGGTTTAATATTCTTTACATTGTAAATATTGTATATCTTCAATGCATGTTTGCACTGTAAAAAATTTATTTGGAAACCACTACAAGATCACTTTATATCATTGTTCTTAGTGTTTATTGTCATAATCTACTGCTTTTCAACACCACCTCCAAGGCAAGGACGTGTGTTGTGTAACACCAAATCCTAGTTTAACAACAAATCAACCATCCGACTGGGTCAGCGATATGAAAAAAAAACCAAGAAACAGATTAAAAATTAGTACGTAGCGAGTATAAAAGAAAAGGGCTAAATAGTAAACTTACAGTGGAAATAGAACATGTATCCAAGGTTAAAAGTATACCTCATACTAATGATTTCACAGAGGCACTAAAAATGAAAAGGAAACAAAAAACTCTATATCTGAAATATTATAACAAGTTTGGTACAAAGAAAATCTTAAACATTAATATATCATCAAGCCCATGAACTAAATAATAAAGTACTGAAAGGAAACCAACTACATGATGGACTCCACAATAAATGCTCAACATATGTGCAACTTCCCACTTGGGTCCCCTGTAAAAATATGCCCAAAAATGGGTCAGCCTAATGAGAGAGTAAGAAAAACCATTCCTTCTAGTGACACTAAAATTATTTAAAAATAAATAGATAAATGCATACTTTTAAAAATCAATTTTATACTACAAAAAAAAACTTTATGCTAGTATGATATGCATGCTCTGGCAAGGTATCATTAGCACGAAAATTTTTTTGTTCTATGCTTACGTACTTTCGTACGTTTGCTCAAGTTCTGACGTTGGTCATCTATGTACTTTCTAATGTGCGGTCTATTCTTGAGCTCTTGGTGATTCTTGCTTTTCTTCTTTTAAAGCTCTAGACAGAGTAGTTCCTAACGTGCAACTGTAATCTAACGTTCTGAGTCCAACTAATGAACTCAGGTGTTCTAGTGTCACGCTGATACAAACTCTAATCTACTAATTGTTTAAAAGGGAAAACATCTCCCAAAACTCAGAGGCCCATAAGGTACACTACATCGTATGAGAAAGATAGTGCGCATCTATCAAGCACAAGCGGAGAACGAGAACTATGATTTGTTTTCTAATCATCTTGAGTAGTACTACTCTGTTTGTGACATTTCTTTTTGTGTACTAAAGACCGTTCATCGAATTGATATTATTGTCTAGAAGTTATATTTGAGCCCCTAATATTTCATATTCATATTTATATGTATATACGTGTAGAAGTTCAGTATCATGCACTAACTTGTGATCTAACTGTTTGAGAAATTTAGAATTGGTTGTTATCATGCAACTAGTTAACTAAATGATTATTAATTTACCATTTCCGAAATGATACTAATCATTTTTGTACAACTATAATATCTTATACGGAATTACCCAAATATTTATAATGCAAACTATTTGATATGTCTAGACAGAAAAAATTAGAGTCTCTTACCGCGGTGTTGCGGCGTTCATGCACCTGACGCGACAACATGACTTTGTTAGAGAAAAATATTTTGAATCACTGATTTGATCTCTGATTGTCAAAGAGGTTTTTACCTCTTCAATTCCTCCAAACTTAACATGAGTGCATTCAACATAAAACTTTCTAAATTATTAAATCACCAATTTTATTACGAAGGGAAGAAAGGAGGTAATCACTACTCCACTAAAGATGGAATCTGCTCTATAAAGTGCCAAATGCCTCCTCTAAATTATGAGTTGTCTACCTAATGACAGAATAAAAAAACAGAACCCCAAACCCTTGATACAATTTCCATAGGGTTTAGTTGGAGGTCATACAAACATTGGATGAGAAAAGAATCATACAATATCTGACTAAGACAGAAAGGGAGGGATCTAGAACCATAAGTCTCTACTACGGAGTCCCAATTAGGGTTCCTGAAATTTAAAATAGAAACATCATGGTTTAAAAAAATCTCTAAAATCTGGAGAGAAAGAGGATCCGGCTACTACAAGGAAGGCTCGATTAACTACTATGGAAAACCAAGAAAGAAGACCCCTTACCTTGTTGTAACGATAAGAGGAGAGTGCGCTCCAATAGACAATCTCAGGTAATGGAAGAAAACAGACAGACGGCCTAGAGCCGGCATCTTCAACCAGAGGAGAAGCTGGCGTCAAGGGCGTGCCTGAAAGGGAGAGGAAGAACATTGAGACTTATAGCAGCATCGACGAGAGACACGAGTAGCGCTCAACTGCATAAAACATGCACCGTGCGAGGGGAAGACGTCGGCTGCGGGAGACGGAGAGGAAAGCGCGACTCGACGGGAACAGAAATAGGGCTCACGGGAAGAAATAGGGTTGTGGGTTTAATATCGACTGGCTGGAGCGGGTTTGGTAACCGTCGGGTGAGAGGGGGTTAAACCGGCACCCTATTTTTGAGATTTCACTTCAATTACAAAAATGTGATTTTCTTTCAACTCTTAAAGGAAATTTAAATGATCTGCTCTCGCTCTACCAAATAAAACTGCGTCGAACACAAACTCTGGCATCGTCCGGGCTGCAGCCCAAGCACCCCAACCTCTCCAGCCCACCAGCGGGTTGTTGGTGGCCACATCCTCCCTTTGATAAGCGAAACTCGATAGTCAAGCGGGCACAACGGGGACTTCCTAGGAGGTCAACCATCACAGTACTACTCCAGCCCGAGAACGCTTAACTATGGATTTTTCCAACTCCTCATCACCAATTGGTGCGTGCTTGACTCCATAGTTAATTGGTGATGAGGAGTTGGAAAACTCCACAGCTAAGCGTGCCCGGGCTGGAGTAGTATTGGGATGGGTGACCTCCTGGGAAGTCCCCATGGTGCGCGCTTGACTATCGAGTTTCGCTCATCAAAGGGAGGTTGTGGCCACCAACAACCCGTCGGTGGGCTAGAGAGGGGTTGGAGTGCTTGGGTTACAGCCCAGGCGATGCCAACTAGGTCCTAATGGGTCTCCCTCAGTGTACGTGGTCCCGAAAGGAGCCGAGCCTGGGATGTCACAAGTTGTAACACCCCAGTTTTTCCAGATCTTGAGCCTTTAGAAGCTACTGCACTACGATAGGTAGCTATCACCCGACGATAGCCTCGTTTCGTCGAATCCAAGCATTGAAAGCAATGAGTAGCTGGGCGTTGAGTGGTACCGCGCAGCGGTAGGATGCTACCGCGCGGCGGTAGCCCGTGAAGCATTGAGTGAAAAGCGTTGAGTAGCTATCGCACGACGGTAAGGATAACGCTGACGGTAGCATTTTCTTCCCAACGAGACCGACACATCGGGAAGCTACCGCGAAGTGATAGGTGGTTACCGCTCGGCGGTAGCAGACGGGAGGAGTTCCGTCGTTTGGCATTTTGGTCGTCGGTTTTCTCTTAGGATTTGATCCTATGGCTCAGGATGCTCCGCCCAAAGGGCATATAAGGGCTAAAAACTTCTAAATCCTGAGTGGATTTCATTTTGAGAAAGACTTAGGATTTGGGAGAGAGATTGGAGGAGGAAGAAGAAGGCCTTTCTCCGTCATTGACGAAGCTTCGGGGATCTAATCGTTAATCTGAGGCCAGATTCGTGGAGAGGACTTGAAGGCGCACATTTTCATCCGTACAAGTCGAGTTTTCCATGGCAAGGAAGAGGATTCGTAAGGTTACGACACTTCTCCTCTCGGTCTTTAGGATACGTGCATGGCATCCATGTTGTTCTTGCATTATTTCAAGCATTTAGGCACTGGGTCTCTCAAATGAGAGGGTTCGGGTTGCCATGGTTCAAGAGGAGCCACCGAGTCGATTGTGTCCATCCCCGGCATGCTGTTGCATTAGAAATCCACTCCGTTAGTAGATTAGGCATTGTGGGTGAAGCCGTAGTCGCTACCGTTACTCCGACTCAGTGATGTTGCATAACGAGCCTCAAGGATTTTGCTAGAAATCCGTTTATAGCAAGATGATGTTTGTGATGTTTGTTACCCCATTATTTTCATGTGAGTACGAATGGTGAATTAGGGCGGGAAAGACTGTTGTTTGTAATGTGCTAAGACGCGGCTTTGTCTTTGTGGTCGGCTGGCTAGCTCGTGACGTGCAAGTCATATTTGGAGAGTGTCCCGGTGAGACAAGTCCCCTTCTGTGAAACTGATAAGAACGCCAAGCTTTGGACAAGCAAGGATTCTTAGCATTGGTTTGTTGTTTGTGAGACAGAATCCTTACATGAGAAGTCAGAGCTTGTAAGAAAGCCCAGGTTTTGAGACCCACAAGCGGGTGGGGCCTTGGCAAGAGTTCTGTGTGGCGACTTGTATGCCATTAGGGGAAAATGGAAGTACCCATGTGTTTGCAGCTTGTACGTTGATGGGGAAATTGGAATTACCCGTTTGATTGCGGCTGAACATTGATGGGGAAATAAGAAGTACTTGTTTGATGATGCGCGGTGATGTGTTAGATTCATGCGCTATAGGGTGACTTGAGTGAAACTCAAGATTGTATACATGTTGTATTGTAGGCCCCTTTATTTTACCTACTCAACATAGAAACATGTTTGTTGTTTTAGACATCCAAACCTGTCTATTTGCTTTCTATGTTCATGTATATTTGCATACGAAGTGCTGACCTGCAGGGTGATGGGGGTTCCCTGGGGTTCGATAGGGATGACCGGGAAAAGATGTGTTGGTTATATAGTTGAGGTCAACCTTTGCTGACCCACATTACAACAAATTTTTACAGGGTAAGGATCGCAAGCAGGAGCAAGCTTGTCGGTCAAAAAGGCCTAAGCCTCATAAAGTGAACTATTTGTTTAGCAGCTTTGTTTGTTTAGTGATATGCTTAGTGTATTATGTTTTCCTGCTTACATGTCGAGGTAGCCTAGGAGTTCCAAGGCACGTTGCTCTGTTTGTGGTTGTTGTTTCAATTTTTGGACAATTGGATATTGTAAGCCCTTAAGGCCACTCTGATGCTCTCGTGGTAGTGGATAAATTCTGGTTTGTTGGTTGTTTCCGCTATTTTAATTCTGAGTTTTGAGTTGGGTAGTTTTTATACCATCTTATAATACATAAGTTGTGGAGGCTATATGTTGTGGGGCCCCGGCCGGACCCATATTATACAGTCATTATAGGGGATGCGTTACAATTGTAACGTCCTGTTCTACCTTTCGTGGATCACAACACCACTAGGCCTTACACGGACCATTCCCGGGCTGAAGCCCAAGCACCCCAACCCCTCTCCAGCCCACAGGAGGGTTGTTGGTGGTCACATCCTCCCTTTGATGAGCGAACTCGATAGTTAAGTTGGGCTGTACGGGGACTTCCCAGGAGGTCATCCATCCTGGTACCACTCCTGCTCGAGCATGCTTAACCCTTCTCCATCAAAGGGAGGTTGTGGCCACCAATAACCTGCCTGTGGGCTGGAGAGGGGTTGGGGTGTGCTTGGGCTGCAACCCGATAACGGTCCGCGTAAGGCCTAGTGGTGTTGTGCACGAAAGGTGGAATGAGACATTACAATCAATACCATGAATTTGCTTGAAACTCTTAGCCACCAGTCGTCATTTGAATGTTTGTACATTCTCATCCATGTCGGTCTTCTTCATGAAGACCCACTTGCACCCTCGCAAAACTGAACTGAACCAAACCAAACCATATGGTTTGCTTTGCTTTCAGTAAGCTGCGGTTTAGTTATGATTTTGATTTTAGAAAAACAATACGGTTCGATTCGGTTTATGGTTTTGTGTGACAAACCAAACCGAGTCGAACCAAATTGAACCGTTGTGTATAAAACATTTAATTTATTAATTAAATTTCATTAAATCATACGATTAATCATAAAACAGTTAATTACATTTCATATTTTCATTAAACCATATGTTAAAATGTTAAACCATACGCTTCATGGTTTTGACTTTTGCGGCAAACAGTTAATTATATTTCATTAATGATTAAACCCATGGACGAACCCAACACACCCGGGCATGATTTTTCGCGGATTTCACCCGGCGATATAGAACTCATTTTTATTGGCTGCTTCTCCCTCGTGAGTCGCGATTTTTATATTTTTTAAGTTTTCTGTATTTTGTTTTGACTAAGCATTTAAGTTGTCGTTGATCTCTAGTCTAGATATTTCTCTAATCTATATTTTTCTCCAAACAAATAATGTTGATGAATATTTCATTTTCCATTCATTTGATTTTGGAATCCTGAAATGGTTAGGTGATAGGAATTGTGTTCATTGCACCATCCCTGATCACTATATGTAAATCTTTAGGCTTTATCACATTATTTAAACCACGAAAGCCAAACCAATCCGGTTTGGTTCGGTTTGGTTTCAATGTTTGAGCGGTTCAGTTCGGTTCCAAATTTTTGGAACCAGATAGGGGTGGTTCGGTTTGCGGTTTTGCTTACAAACCGAACCGTTACAACCCTACTCGCGATAAACATTTATCTAACTTGGGTTCCAGCTTGTCAAGCATTTGACATCATATGTATGCCTCACAACCCCAAATCTTAATAAAAGACATACTATGACGTTTCCAAGTCCATATCTCATATGGTGTCTTTAGAACCGTTTTCGTTGGAGCACGATTTACTGTAAAAGCAGCAGTTTCTAGAGCAAAATCCCAAAAGGAAACAGGCAGATATGCTTGACTCATCATCAACCGTATCATGTCTAATAGAGTACGATTCCTCTGCTCAGACACACAATTATGTTGCAGTGTTTTGGGTGGAGTGAGATGTAATACAATACCACACTCTTTCAGATGATCATGAAACAACACATGACTCAGGTATTCGCCACCTCGAACAGATCAGAGTGTTTTAACCCTCTTACCCTGTAACGTCCCTGATTTTTCGGTATTTTTTTTTATTCTCGTAGTGACGTAATTTTGACGTCAGGGCGTTACATGGACGGGTGTTTGACATGTGTCGCAGTTAAAGCGTGGTTTTTGCTCTTTAGGTTTTCAGTGTGATTGTGTTTAACCTGTTTGCAAGATTCCATTGTGAGTCGGGCATGTTTTGGTGACTCGATAGAGCCTTTTTGGGAATGCTCGTGTTTTGGCTTTAGGTGGTGTTTGCCCGAGTTTGGTTTGTCAGATCTCGATTCTGACTTCTTCGTTGGATTTGAAGCATCAGTATTTAGCTACGGAGCAAATTTCATATAATTCCAAGTTGTTTTGGATTTTGAGTCGTTTTGGCGTTATTTAAGTAGATTAATAATATTAAATTGTATTTATAAGTATAAATATGCGTCAAATCGAACCCTACCCGCACTATTCATCATCTTCCCCAACCCGACGACGCCTTTTTCGCGGAAGACGAGTGGCGGACACGGCTTGTTTCGGTCGACGATTTCCGGTGATCCGGCAGTCGGATCCATCATTTGAGTAGAGATTTGGAAAGCTCTCGGCGAGGGCTTCACGATCGTGGTAAGATCTTCCTGTTTCCCCAATTTTTTTAAGTCAGGGTTTGAGGTTTTGACCTCCTTTCACCTCCAAAAGTTTCAGGAAACGTTGTCGGGGCCTTTCTACGGCCAATCCGTGTCGTGGTGCGGGCGGGCAGCGCTTCTTTCGGAGATTTAGAGGCAAGTGGATCTCTCCTCTTGCTTGTCTATTTTTAGTACTTATCTACCTCTCTTTCCTCCTCCCTTAGAGATTAGGAGTAGTGTAGAATGAGTATGGAAGAACCTCTAAGTTAGATCTTGATTTCGACCAAAATCACGGAAACCAGGAATTCAGGTCAAGTAAAAATCGGCGTATATCGTGGGATTCGTCGAGTATAATTAGGTTCGTTTTTGCCGAGTATATGTGTAAGGAACCTTAGATTCGTTGGGTTTAGGTGAGAAATATTTGTCGAGTATCGGTTTGTAACCTAAGTAGATTTTGGTGGGTATCGGGTAGAAATTTGGAGAGTATCGCCGATTTTGGTTATGTCATTTTCGGCCTGAATCACTTTGAAGTCGCCGAGAATAATAGGTTAGTTTAGGGCAGTTCGACGAGTATCGCATGTCTGTTCGTCGAGTGTCGACTGGAAATCGTTGAATATCGTCGGTTTTCGTAAGGCATTTTCGCCGAGTATAGAGGGATTCGTCGAGTATTGCCTTAGAATTCATCGAGTATGCATGTGTTTCGTCGGGAATACTCGCCGAATTTGCCAGGACTTAGAATTTTTCGGTCATTTTTTTCTGATTCGGTGAGTTTGGTCCTTAGGGGTTATTCTTGGGTATTTTGTCTCCTTTGTCTTGGGAAGTGTTTAGGTTTTGGTATATGAGTTTTACGAGGTTTGGTTGCGGTTTGTTTAGTATTGAACGGATATTTGATATGGCCATGGTTGGCTGTGGATATTTGACCCTGGTGGGTTTGTGACTGTTGGTGTGTTGGGTAGGTCCCCTCCACCACAGGTGCTGGTTTTCCCCGGTATTGGGTGTGTCGAGATATAAGACCACCTTTCCTTGGATCCTTGCAAGGTTTGTGACTGTTGGTGTGTTGGGTAGGTTCCCACCACTGCATGTGCCGATTTTCCCATGATGGTTATGGTTTCTCTTGACTGTTGGTGTGTTGGATAAGTTCCCACCAGTGCAGGTGCCGGTATTTCCACGGTGATTTTACTTATAAAGTTATGAGGAGACTATTTTTGATACTTATACTTATACATGTACACGTTTCTTAAAGAATAGTTCTTTATCGCACGTGGTGTAAATTTTCCTACTCTTAGAGTTGGTAAGTTAGCTTTTACCATTGTCAGTTTCTTATTCAGCTGAGGTTGTTTAGGGTTTAGGGTTGTCAGCTTTTCCTTATAGTAGGGTTTGGTAAACCCCTCTTTGTTTTATTTTATTATTATCCAATTGACTCCTTTTCCACTTGTATTTTCTTGTTGAAGTGTTCTTCTTTTGAATGTCTCAGGTTCAGAGCAGTAGCCGGTTGAGCGGCTAGGTTTGGGAGTTGGCTAGCGGACTGCTTGGTTGTAGAGGTTTTCCTCACCCTTGTGAGGTAGTTCTTAGTTGTTTCCTTATTAGTACAGACATACATACCTTCAGTGGGTTCGTGTCAGGTTGATGACGTCCACTGGTGGTTTTTCTTTTGCATTAGTAAGTACTTTGCTAAGCTGCTGAGTTTGCCCTTTTTTTTATTGTTGCTTATACTTGCTCTCTGGGAAGACTTTATGTTAGGTTACACTGTTAGGTATTTTAAAATATAAAAACAATTATTACTACTTCATGCATGCCATACTTGAAAACCTAGATCACTATATTTAAACGGTCGTAAAATCTACTTTTACTATTATAATAAATCTAGAATCTCGCATATCATGAGTTGTCCTCCGGGGATGTTTATACTCATGTAGGATGTTAAATCAATATGATCAAAATATTTCCGCAGCATATAACTATATTTTACTAGTGTACTAGTTGATCCACCGTGCCTAGGGATACGACCATCTTAACTTAAAATAGGATTTATTTCATAATAACTTAAGAATTTCATTTAAATAGTAGAGTTTGAAGTCTTGCCTGAGCGCATGCAGTTATCCCCTGCATGACGCGGCATCATGACATGTATTTTCTCTTACTCTGATATAACTTTAATGCAAGAAAAATGTGGGTTGTGACAGTTGGTATTAGAGGGATGAGTTGTTTGACAATTGGTCGAACAACTAGCTCTTGTTAGTGTTGGTTGTCTAGTGTCATTTCATACACATACCGATGTGTCATCACTACGTCTTGGCTAAAGCATGAACACTACACTCATAGCATGATAAGAAGTTTACGGGGCATATTATGTAGTATGGGATGCATAATATGTATTTGTATATGGATCTACCATAGGTGGCAACATGTGACAGTTATGTAGTATGAGATGCATAACCACCATCACATGGGTGTCCATCAGCACGTTTTCTTTTTTTCATTACATGCGATGTTATGTAGTATGGGATGCATAATGTTTCATGTGTACGACACTCATAACATGCATTAAGGCCTTTTTAGATTGATTAACACAACATGCATGGCATAACATTGCATCAGCACACGTGTCAAGCTAAAGATTTACATGATGACATATGTACATACACAATTTTGATTCAAAAAGAACAAGAAATTCATGCATTCATGGTTAGGCACATGAATCAGTAGGATGACGGTATATCACAGAGCAAGTTAGCAGCATGAGCAAGTGCTCAAGTATGTTTTGTCTGGACTATGTTGTTGGTGCTAACAATTGGGCTAGGTTTTGATCAGTGTTCGTTATTTTATTAGAATTGCGCCTAAGCATGTGGCGACTAGGTCGACTCCCCAGTCGGAGGGCGAGTCTTCAGGTGCGCGGAGCGATGCGGTGATCGAAAGTCTGCGGCAGAGTAATGAGACTTTGTCTAGGCATATGGTGGAGATGCAGTCACAGATCCAAGCATTGTTATCGGTTGTGTCAGGACAGTTATCGCGAGTACAGGACCCAGTTGTGGGTCAGACAGTTCCTATTCCTGTTCCCCCTGCTCCTATGGTGCCCCCGGTGTTATTGCCACCAGAGATGACGTTTATTTCGCATTTCCAGAGACTGAGACCCCCTACTTATGATGGTAGGGTAGATTTTATGGCCTTGGATGATTGGATAATAGTCATCGAGGAGATGTTTGCTTACTCAGGAGTTTTAGCAGACCAAAGGTTGATGGTCGTTGCGTATCAACTCAAGGGACTCGCTAAGAGTTGGTGGCTGAGAGAGAAGGAGAACCTTAAGGATGGGTGTTCATGAGAATCCTTCAAGGAGTTGCTGCTAAAGAATTTTCTGCCTTCGGTCGAGCGAGACCGTCTGTGTACAACCCCGTGTTCGTCGAGCGGATCCTGCCAGGACAACGACCCGCACCCAAGCAACAAGCGGACATGCGGCAAGAGGTTGGTCCGCTCCCGCTCAGTTCAGTCGAGCGAGCTAGGCGAGGTGACTCCTGACCGCCAGCCCGCTCCCTGCCCGCGACTGGGCCGCCCGTCCGACTCGGCGGAATTTCGGCGAGTCGCGATGACCCGGCTCGCGCTCGCCCCAGAAGGATAAGCGAGCCGCTAGGGCCAGGTCGCGCCCGCCTCTCGCGGGGAGGGATTAGTGGCGAGCCGACCACCTCACTCATGGATGGGGCCCAGTAGAAGCCCCGAGGAGGAATTACATGGATGCCCTCCCCATGGGTGCGAATAGCTCCTCAGAACGGCGGAGCCACGCTGTTGGCAAACCTGGCCGGACTGCGCATAGCTGTTCAGAACAGCAGAGTTTGGTTGTTGGCAGACCCGACTAAGGGATTCTTGGTAATTTCAGGTCAGCTCTTTTGGTTATTGGCAGTTCAGATTCTAAAAGCTATAAGTAGGACCCAAGGGGTACCTCAGAAAGGACGCTTCCTGTGCCTCCCTGCTCTAGTTTTCAAGTGCTTTTTGAGGGTACCTTAGCTCGGCTTCTGGCTAAGGAGGGGAAGCGCTCTGAGATTTTTCGGGTTTGTGATGGGACCTCCTTGCCGAGCCCTTGGGTCGGTATCACCTTGTCTTCTTTGTTGTTTTGCTTCAGGAGTGAAGTAGCCGCGAGACCACCCCTTCCCCAAGGGCGAACTCCACAGGAGATCGAGGAATCAGTTTCAACATTTTGGTGCGGTGAGCGTGGGAAGTGGTCAGTGAAAAAAAGCTTCAGCGAGTTCAATGACAAGAGGACGGTGATCTGACAGGCAGAACTCGCCCCCCCCCCCCCCCCGCCTCTCGCAATGGTGGGGATGTTGGAAGACTTCAGGAATGAGGTGCTGGGCCTCGTCAAGTTCGCACTCGGCACGCGGGCCGAGTTCTCGACTCCGGCAGCCTAGATCGCGGCCGCCCCCTCTTTGGGCGAGGACGCTCCCGGCAGGCGAGCTGGGAAAGAGGTGGCCGAGGAAGGCCGGGGTTGCGAGCTCCCCAGGCGCGAGCTCTTCCCCGGCTCGGCAGGACGAGGCCGGTTCGGCGAGCTGGGCTCGCGAGACTCGTCGGCTCGCCCGGTGGGGGGAGGTAGTCCTTTCAGCGAGCTGGTCTCCTCAGCTCCAGTTCCAGATGGGTTCAGGGAACCCGAGATGTCCTACTACACCGGGAAGGGAGACCCGGTCCAGCATGTGCAATGGTTTGAGGATGTAGTCTCCATCCGGCAGATGTCGGACGGGTTCAAGTGCCGACTCTTCGCCATCACCCTCAGGGAGAAGGCAAGGGAGTGGTTCCATCAGCTACCGGCCAGCTCCACCTACTGCTTCGAGGACCTACATCGAGGATTCATGCTGAGGTTCACTACCTCGAAGAAGAGGAAGAAGGAGTCCGAGTCTCTGTTTCACATCAAGCAGGGGGTGAACGAGACGTTGGGAAGCTACATGGACCGGTTCCAGGAGGAGGTTACTCAGGTCCAGGAGATGCCGGGCCATAGTCTGATGATGGCCTTTACCCTGGGCCTGCAGCAAGGGTTCTTCAGAATGGAGCTAAAGAGAGTCCCCCCTCTCCTACGAGGAGCTGATGGAGAGGGCTGCAAGAGAAGTTGACGGGGAGGCATCAAACCCGGAATTCGCGAGGAAACTGTCCAGGTGGGCCACTGAGGAGGAAAAGGAGTCGAAGGGAGGAAGAGGACATGAGGAGAGGAGAGGAAAGCCCAGGCAGAGGGAGCACAGGCAGCTCTAGGGGCAGCAGCAACCAAGGTGGGGACGTCAGGAGCCCGACCGACGGCTAGGATGGAGACCCGAGTGGCAGGGGCAGGGGCCACAGAGAGGGTACCACAGAAGGGATTACTACCAGGGGAGGCAGGATCAGTTCCACCCTCCGGGCTGGAGGCAGGGCCAGAGGCCCCGGCTTTCCGATCAAGAGGAGGCCATGGCCATAGCCTTGGGAGCGAGGAGGGGAATGATGAGGAGGAGGAGAAGAGAAGTTAGGGTGGAGTTGCCCTATTGCGACTTCCATCAGGAGGAGGGGCACGCAACAGCCACGTGCCCGGAGTTCCTAGATATGAGGGGCAATAGGGGGTAGCAACAGCAGCAGGAGGGGTAAGAAGTGAGGATTGAGGAGGTCCTGCCTCGGGCGGAGGAGGATCGTTGCGAAGACCGGGTGGACGTGGGAACCCGAGGGGGGATCAGAGTGATCCACGGAGGGGTAGGTGTCGAGGCTTCCCGCAAGGCAAGCCTCCACACCATGTACCGGCGGAGCGTTGCCTCCACATCCCAAACACCACCCCCGGAGGAGAGGATCACTTTCTCCAGGAGTGATATGCCAAACCACGAGGACCCATTCTGCGATGCGCTGGTCATCAAGGAAGCCATCGAAAATTTCACCGTCTCTCAGATCCTCGTGGACAACGGGAGTTCCGTCAACGTCGTCTTCAAAAAGGCGTTCGACACGATGAAGGTGGAGGCAAATAGGGTGTTGGCCTCGGATGGACCCTTGTTCGGGTTCTCAGGAGAGAGGAAGGAAGTGGAGGGAGTAGGCCTCCATGTCACCTTGGGGGGGCAGTCCCGAAACTACAGGTTCGTCATCGTGGACACCCCCAGCAGCTACAGCGCCATCTTCGGGAGGCCCCTTATCAGCGCCTTCCGCTGCGTCCCCTCGTCTTTCCATCAGTGCTTAAAGTTCAACACCGAGGGGATTCAGGTCAGGGTCAGAGGGGACCCCAAGGTGGCGCGAGAGTGCTATGTCACTGCGGTGAACACCATCTCTTGGATAGAGGGAGCCGAAGAGATGGGGCGAAGGATGGAGGAGGAGCTGGAAATGATGAACTGCGCAGAGGAGGAGGCGGCAGGAGGAGATCTGGAGGAGGTGGCTGAAGTGAGGGCCGTGGGAGAAGAGATGGAGGTAGAGGTCACCGTTTCGGAGGAAGGGGATGCTGAAGGATGGGGGGAGCAGTCCAAACTGGAGGCTGCAGAGGAAGTGGTGGAGCTGGAGGTGCTCACCCGGGGAGGCAGGATGGAGAAGATCCGCGTCAGCGGGGGGCTGACCCCGGAGGACCAAGGCAGGATGCTGGAGTGCATCCAGAAGAACGTGGACATCTTCGCTTGGAACGCCGCAGAGATGTCGGGGGTTGACGCGGATGTGGTTTGCCACTGCCTCAACCTGGACCCCGGAACACGCCCCGTTCAGTAGAAGAAGAGGTCCACTGCGGACAAGCTGGCGGAGCCCATCAGGGAGGAGGTGGCGAAACTCCTCAAGGCCGGCTTCGTGTCTGAGATTTGGTACCCCGGCTGGGTCTCCAACGTGGTCATGGTTAAGAAAGGAGACGGCCGATGGAGGATGTGTATCGATTTTTCCTTACTTAATAAAGCTTGTCCTAAGGAATGTTATCTTTTGCCTCGGATCGACGCGCTGGTTGACTCAGCCGTCGGTTTTTCTGTAATGAGTTTTTTAGATGCTTTTTCAGGTTATCATCAAATCAGGATGCACCCCCCAGACATCAAGGATGTCTCGTTCATCACAGGGGATGGATGCTACTGCTACAAGATGATGCCCTTCGGGCTGAAGAATGCTGGGGCAACCTACCAGAAAATGATGGATAGGGTCTTCAAGGAGCAGAGGGGGAGGAATTTGGAGGTGTATGTAGATGACCTCATGATCAAAAGTCGGGATGTGGACTCCCACCTCCGGGACCTGGAGGAGACCTTCGCCACCCTGCGCAAATACAAGATGCGATTGAATCCCCTAAAATGTGTCTTTGGGGCCAGCATGGGAATGTTCTTGGGGCACCTCCTCACCCCCGCGGGGGTCGAGCCGAATCCAGATAAGGTCAGGGCTATCTTGGAGCTGGGGTCCCCGAGGAATGCTAAGGAGGTCCAACGACTGACGGGGAAGCTAGCAGGGCTGAGTCGTTTCCTTTCTCGGGCAGGGGAGAAGTGCTCCCCCTTCTTCAAAATGCTGAGGGGTGGTCAGAGGTTTGAATGGACCAAGGAGTGCGAGGAGGCATTCCAGGCCCTCAAGGTGCAGTTGACACAAGCTCCGCTGCTCCAAGGGCCGAAGGAGGGGGAGGACCTGTTCTTATATCTCGGGGTCGGGGCGGAGGCCTTGAGCTCCGTCTTAGTTCGTGAAGAGGGGAAGAGGCAGCTCCCTATTTATTACGTGAGCCGGGTCCTGAGGAAGGCTGAGCTCCGGTATCCGATTTTGGAGAAGCTAGCCTTCACCCTGATCATCTCGGCCAGGAGGCTGCGACCTTACTTCCAGGCACACTCAATCCGAGTGGTGACCGACCATCCTCTCCGCAACATCTTTGAGGGGGTGGAGCATTCAGGCAGGCTGGCTAAGTGGTCGGTGGAATTGAGCGAGTTCGATGTCTCCTTCGTTCTGCGGCTCTCGATCAAAGCTCAAGCGATGGCCGACTTCATGGCCGACTACACGGTTGAAGTGGCGGAGGAAGAACTCACCCGCCCGACTCCTTGGAAGGTGAGGGTGGATGGCGCCTCAGGGAGGCATTCCCTAGGAGTGGGGGTGATCCTGGAAAGCCCTCAGGGGACTCGAATTGAGCAGACGGTGGTGGTGCACTTCCCCATTACAAACAACCAGACCGAGTACGAGGCCGTGATAGCAGGGCTACGCCTGACAAGGGAGCTGGGGGTGTCAGACGTGGAGGTCCTTACTGACTCCATGGTAGTAGCTTCCCAGATCAACGGGGAGTTCGAGGTAAGGGAGCCCACCCTGCGATCATACTTGGCCAAAGTGAAGGGGGTCATATGCACTTTTCAAACCTTCACCATCTGACACGTGCCCAGGGAAGAGAATGAACGAGCCGACCAGCAAGCAAAGCATGGTCCCCAGGTGGGGGGTACCATCACTGACCTGTTCCGCCCCTCCAATGAAGAGGGAGAGCTCATGGAAATTGATCAACAAACTTCGTGGATGGACCCAGTTGTGGCTTTCCTCTCCACGGGAGAGTATCCGGAGGGGGCAGATAAGAAGAAGCTAAGGCACAAGTCAGCATATTACCTCCTCCAGGACGGACAGCTGTACAGGAAGACCCTCTCAGGGATGCTGGCTCGCTGCGTGGCCGAGGGCAAAGTGCAAATGATCTTGGAGGAAGTCCACTCCGGGGAATGTGGGAGTCACTCCGGGAGTCGGACCCTGGAAGGAAGGATAGTCAGGCAAGGGTATTTCTGGCCCACCCTGGGCCGAGACGCCACGAAGTTCGCGAGGAGGTGCCATAAGTGCCAGCTGTTTACCCCCCTCCAGCTACAGCCGGCCCAGCGACTCAAAAGTATCACTGCCCCCTGGCCCTTCGCAATTTGGGGGATGGATTTGGTTGGGTCATTCCCCCAAGCCAGTGGTCAGAGAAGGTTCCTCCTAATAATGATTGACTACTTATCCAAGTGGATGGAGGTGAAGGCGCTGGTCAAGCTAACCTCTCAGGTAATCAGGAACTTTGTTTGGGGAGAAATCATCTGCCGCCACGGATTACCTCAGGACATCGTCACGGACAACGGGCCCCAGTTCGCCAGCGCCGAATTCACCAACTTCTGCGGACAACTTGGAATTTACCTCAGGTTCGCCTCGGTCCATCACCCCAGGAGCAACGGGCAGGTGGAAGCCGCAAATAAGATCATCGTCAACCTCCTCAAGAAGAAAGTGGAGAATTTGAATGGGAGCTGGGTGGAGCAGCTTCCCGCGGTTCTTTGGGCCCTAAGAACCATCCCCAACACGGCTACTGGAGAGACCCCTTCAAGCTCTCCCATGGGTGCGAGGCAGTGCTCCCCATGGAATTTGAAGTCCAAACACCTCGAGTCATTGCGGCCAGGGAGGGCCAAGAGGAATGGCAAACCGAGAACGAGGACGAGCTGAGGCTCTCCCTTGACATGGTGGAAGAGCTGAGGGACCTTTCCGCTATCCGACAGGAGGAGGTGAAAGGAATAATGGCCAAGTACTTTGACAAACATGTCAGGGTCAAACAGTTCGTGGAAGGGGATTTGGTGCTGAAGAAGGTAGATGCGGCAGGGAGGTCAGCACCCGTAGGAAAGCTCAACCCCAGCTGGGAGGGACCATTTATTGTAAAGGAAGCTTTGAAGTCAGGAGGCTATCGACTCCAAAATGTAGAGGGCGAAATCCTGAGTCTCACCTGGAGTGGTGACGACCTAAAACGATTTTTCCCCTGAAGCATGTAAGTGATACTTTGATTATAATAAATTTCTTCAACCCTCCAGTATTGTCATAGCTAGCCTGCATAGAGAGATGGAATGTGCTTGGACCCCAAGCAAATCCCGTTGTCAGGCTTTCACCTAGCTGACAGGGCCGGAAGTCACTTGGTGTCATCCTTGGCCTCGAGCAGATCCCGCTGTCAGGCTCTCACCTAGCTGACAAGGCCGGAAGTCACTCGATGGATTGTGTTTGGACCCCGAGCAGATCCCGCTGCCAGGCTCTCACCTAGCTGGCAGGGCTGGAAGTCACTCGGTGTCATCCTTGGCCTCGAGCAGATCCCGCTGTCAGGCTCTCACCTAGCTGACAGGGCCGGAAGTCACTCGATGGATTGTGTTTGGACCCCGAGCAGATTCCGCTGCCAGGCTCTCACCTAGCTGGCAGGGTCGGAAGTCACTCGGTGTCATCCTTGGCCTCGAGCAGATCCCGATGTCAGGCTCTCACCTAGCTGACAGGGCCGGAAGTCACTCGATGGATTGTGTTTGGACCCCGAGCAGATCCCGCTGCCAGGCTCTCACCTAGCTGGCAGGGCCGGAAGTCACTCGATGTCATCCTTGGCCTCGAGCAGATCCCGCTGTCAGGCTCTCACCTACCTGACAGGGCCGGAAGTCACTCGATGGATTGTGTTTGGACCCCGAGCAGATCCCGTTGTCAGGCTCTCACCTAGCTGGCAGGGCCGGAAGTCACTCGGTGTCATCCTTGGCCTCGAGCAGATCCCGCTGTCAGGTTCTCACTTAGCTAACAGGGCCGAAAGTCACTCGATGGATTGTGTTTAGATCCCGAGCCGATCCCGCTGCCAGGCTCTCACCTAGCTGGCAGGGCCGAAAGTCACTCGGTGTCATCCTTACCTCGAGCAGATCCCGCTGTCAGGCTCTCGCCTAGCTGGCGGGGGAGGAAGCCACTCGGCGGTATTGATAAGGGACTGGAGTCGCGAAGATTAACCGAAGAGGGGGTCTGACGTGACCACCCAGACCCCAAAATGACGGCCGAAAGGAGGCGAGAACCCAGGCCGCATTGCACAAGGGTCAACCCGCAAGAAATCTGATGACCTAGGCGAGCAACGAGCTGGCTTGCCTCGCCTGGTGAGCGAGTAGCCACAACAGCGGGGTCGGGCCGCAGAGGCAGGTCGCCCCTAGCGGGACGACCGATCGGGTCTCCTATGACTCCTAAACCAAATCCTTAGGCATGCGACCTCGTCGACACAGCGCGAGATGAACGACTGCGAGCACTGAAAGGGAGAGTTTATATCGCGCAATAATAGCAAATATGCATATGAGCCGGGCGAGGAAGCATTTATGAAAACATTAGTAGATGAAAACCACAAAGTCTAGGCGCGGCTCGCGCTTACATCTCCAACAACTAAAAAATACATGGGGTATACACCTAACAAGCAAATATCAAAGGAGTGAGGGGAATACGAGACCCTGGGCGGGAAGTCCTAGATAGGCTGGTAGGACTTATCCCTGGGGTCCGGCACGGGGAGGAACAGCGCCGGCACCACGTCGCCCGTCGAGAGTTCCGCGGCCTCGCTCTTGAGGAGGTCCGCACGTCGCAGCATCTGCATCGTGTACTTCACAGCACTGGCGGCATTCTTTTGCATCAGCACCTCCAACTCGTATTCAGAATGGTGTTCGAGCGGGCAGCCTTTGTTATCTGGCGGAGGGGGAGCGGCGACAGCCTCCAGCTCGCGCACCCGCGCCTCTAGCGCTGACTTGTCCTGACCAAGGGCGACGATCTCAGAACCCATCCGACTGGCCGTCGCCGCATCCTGGGAAAAGGGAAAAAGCGTAAGGTGGATTCGCGAGAAGAAGCGGTGATTGGGAGTAAGCACGTACCACCCCTCCCAAGTACTGCGCGAGGGTCTCCTCGGCCGCGTCGGCCCGCTTCCTCCGAAGATCCGCGTCCTCCTGAGCAAGTTTTCGGGCCTCCTCCCTCTCGTCCGCCAACTTCTTGAGAGAGGTGGCGTTCAGCTCCAACTGGGTGCAGCGCCTCCCAACCATATGGGCCAACTCCAGGCCGCGTAGTTGGGCCCGCGCGCTCTCATGCACCAATACTCGCGTCGCCTCCTTGTCGTAGATAGCGGCGTCCTCTCGTGAGTAGAGGCCGAACGAGAAGTTATAGGCCTCCCCGCCGATGGTGTCCTGCTCCAGCCAACTCGGCAACAGAGTCGAGACCACTGCGCGATTTGACTCCTTGTCCCATGACAGAAGCGGGACGCCGAGCTCGTCCAGGCATTTCTCGCCGTAGCCGAAATTGTGATGCCCTCTCGGCACCGGCTTCGCGGCAGTTTGCGACCCGTCCAGCGGCCCGGAAGTGCCTGCCGCCCCGTCGGGGGTGTTGCTGGTCAAAGCGACCAAGGGGGGGGGGACCCTCGGCCGGTAGATCCGCCGGGGCCTTGCCTTTTCTCTGACCCCCGGCGAGTTGCTGTCCCGTAGTCTTCGCCATTTTGGGCGGGGGAGCGGGCTGTTCACGGCCCGACCGCTTCTTAGCAGGGACCGATGGGGCGTCGCGCTGAGCGGCGTCTGCGGCCCGAGCTCGAGAGAGGACCCCGGAGGCGATCCGAGCACTCTCGTAGGTGGGATGAAGGGGAATGTCCCGCTCGCCTGCCAAGAAGAGAGGGTGAAACCAAAGAAGAAAAGAGCAAGACAGAGCAGTGGCGAGTGGCAAACCTCCCCCAGGCGGGACGGCAGCAAGGTCATCGAGGTTGCGGCGCAAGTACGCGACCTCGAAGTTCTTCCCGGCGAAGAACCCACACAGGTCGGCTTCATGGCCCCCCGGGCTGGGCGGGCGGTAACTCGCCTCACTGAGCTGCACCGGCGAGAAGGGGACGTTGCCAAAATACCCCTTGACGAACAAGAACTTCTTGAGCCAGTTGTGACTCTTATTAACGGTCTCCCGCACCTTGAGGTGCGCGCTGGAGAAATAGGCGGTCCCGTCCCGGTTCGAGCGGAAGGAGAATAGTTTGCGGAAAACCGCGAGACTGAACTCGACCCGCTCCTCCCGCAGAAAGCAGGCGAACCCTACCATCACAGCTACGGAGTTCGGGGTCATCTAGCCTAGAACGACCCCGAAGTACTTCAGCACTTGACGCACCTCAGGCCACAGGGGAAGCCGAATACCCACCTCAAAGTGAGCCAGGGGTATGGCGAGCTCGTCCCTGGATAGATCATTGATCTTCTCCCCTTCCCCGGGCCGTCTCGCCGAAAATCCAGGCGGGACGTGGTCGCCAAGGGCATCTAAGTACTCGCGCTCTGAGATGACGACGTGGGGAAAGTCATGCTCTGAGAAGGTCCATGCGCATTTACTCTGCCCGTCCGCATCGCCGCCGCTGCCGCCCATTCCGTTAAACTGCCGCCGGTCGAGCGAGATAGATCCAGAGGGCGAACGCGAGCCGTGCTTCGCAAATAGCAAGAAATGGGAGAGTGCTTTGAAGCGGTGGGAGGACAAGAATCAGCAAGACCTATTTATAGGAAGAAAGAAAGGGCGGGAAGTTTCCCGCCGACAGGAAAGGTGCGTATAGCAAAAATCAGGCCTGACGGTTCAGCTTCCCGACGCGCAACCGCACCACCAAGACCGTTCAGGAGCGGGTCTCGCCTGTCCGCATCCGCGCGAGGCATGAGCGGGCGAGTCTCGACCCGCACCCGCCCAGGATTCTGAGCGAGTCAGGGAGACTCTTTGCCGGCGAGCTCCTTGGCCCGCTCCCGCTACAATCGGGATGGCGCGATGAGCGAGTCCATCCCCTGACCTGCCCTCGCCCCAGGGGGGGGGGGGCGGCGAGCGGAAGGCGCGGGTGCACTTGAACCCGCCCCGCGGAGGATAAAGCCAAAACATGGTAAGCATGACATGCATCAGAAATCAAAAATCAGGCCCATAGGTGGGCGAAGAGAGTCGCAAATCGTTACAGATACAGAATAAGTGTTTGAAATAATAGCAACCCAGCGATATCACGCAAACGGGGGAGAAGAAAGGGTGGATCAGTACTGGATCCACTTCCATCTGCCCCGCCGTTGCATTCTGGCTCGCGGCGGCACGCGAGGATAATGATAATCGCGCACCGCCACCAGCTCCTGCTGGGCCAGGCCAACTTGTTCCGAGGCACTCCTTAGGCGCTCCTCGGCCCGCGTAATGTGCACGCCAGGCGAAGTGACCTCGCCACCTTCTGCTGCGCGCGGGGCCCCCTCCAACGCTTCGAGTCGAGCCTCGGTGTCGGCCTTGTCTTGGTCGACCCTCTTGACGAGCTCCTGAAGCAGCAGAGTATGTTTCTGGAACAGCCGTGTCACCTGCCTCTTCATCCCCACCGCATCAGTCGGGTCGCCCAGGTAATCTGAAACAGCCTCCACGTCAGGCGAAGGCGAGTACCCTTCGCTCATCTCAGTTTCGGAGGAGATCATGTTGTAGCCTGCAAAAGGGAGATTCAGAAGGAACGAGCGAGAACAAGGCATGCGCTGAGTGAGAGCTTACCAGGGGTTGGCATGTCGCCCATACCAGTGGAAGGACGGGAGGAGCCCGGCCGACCCAAAAAGGGCTCTCCCTCGAAGGCCGCAAGAGATTTCCCTAGTCCGGGGGGAACCGGCGAACGAGTGGTATTTGGGGGCGGACGGTCCAGACCTGAGGGGCTGGCGACCCTCTCAGACGACAAGGGAGGGGAGCGATCATCCCCCCGTCGCCCTCGTCTTCACGAGGCAGCACCTACAGGACAAAGGGTCAGAAACGTAGCAACAAGCCAGTATGGGAGATCACGTACCTCAGAAGTGACCTCGACACCGGCAGCCGATCTGGAACCCGGGAAGTTATTCACCGGGGACCGCCTGACAATCTTTCCCTTTACCGGTCAAAAGAGAGGGCCGGGAGACCCACGCGCTATCCAGGGGGCGGCCTCGAGGGCCTCCTCCCGCGTCTTCTGGCCCGCGGCCACCGGGCGGGCTCGCACCTCTTCGCTGACCGGCATCAGGAAGCTGCAGTCCGCTTGAAAAAACGAGATGGTCTGGGGAGACCCCCCTGGGCTCAGTGGTATATTTATAGCCGAATAGTGGGGCCCCACCAGAAGATTCCCTGCCCGCTCCCTGCCCGCGATTGGGCCGCCCGTCCGACTCGGCGGAATTTCGGCGAGTCGCGATGACCCGGCTCGCGCTCGCCCCAGAAGGATAGGCGAGCCGCTAGGGCCAGGTCGCGCCCGCCTCTCGCGGGGAGGGATTAGTGGCGAGCCGACCACCTCACTCATTGATGGGGCCCAGTAGAAGCCCCGAGGAGGAATTACATGGATGCCCTCCCCATGGGTGCGAATAGCTCCTCAGAACGGCGGAGCCACGCTGTTGGCAGACCAGGTCGGACTGCGCATAACTGTTCAGAACAGCGGAGTTTGGCTGTTGGCAGACCCGACTAAGGGCTTCTTGGTAATTTCAGGTCAGCTCTTTTGGTTATTGGCAGTTCAGATTCTAAAAGCTATAAGTAGGAACCAAGGGATACCTCAGAAAGGACGCTTCCTGTGCCTCCCTGCTCCAGTTTTCAAGTACTTTCTGAGGGTACCTTAGCTCGGCTTCTGGCTAAGGAGGGGAAGCGCTCTGAGATCTTCCGGGTTTGTGGTGGGACCTCCCTGTCGAGCCCTTGGCTCGGTATCACCTTGTCTTCTTTGTTGTTTTGCTTGCAGGAGTGAAGTAGGCGCGAGACCACCCCTTCCCCAAGGGCGAACTCCACAAGAGATCGAGGAATCGGTTTCAACAGTCTGATGAATGATTTTCTACACCTTAAGCAAAGACAGATTACTGTTACCGAGTATGAGGTGGAGTTCAGCAAACTGAGTCGTTTTGCCCCAAACATGGTGTCTTCAGAGTTTAACCGAGTTAAACGATTTCTGGGTGGTCTTAGGAATGACATCCAGCAGCTTGCTAGTGTTTATGGATCTGAAAGCTATGCTGAAGTTGTGGAGGCTGCTCTGAGGGTTGAGGCGATTGACAATGTCAAGAATTGAGGTCAACAAATGAGAAAGAATAAGAGCAAGATCGGTGAGGGCAAGAGTTCCCAAGAACCTGGCATTGCGTCAAGGAAAAGAAGTAAGGAGATATGCAGTTTTTATGGTCGGTCAGGCCATCCGTTCGAGAAGTGCTTCAAGAGGATAGGAGCCTAGAAGCAAGAGCAAGTTCATGCAATTTAGAGTGCTCCTAAGGGGGATTTAGTCTATTTTGTGTGTAATAAAAAGGGGCACGGCGTTGCCCGCTGTTGGGGAAAGAAAAGAGGTTGCTTTCAGTGAGGACAAGAAGGACATTTCAAGACGAAGTGCCCGCAAGCTCAGCCCCCGTTGCGCAACCAGTTCCACTTCAAGCCTTGTCGTCGCCGCATATATTGGATAGGGGGAAGGGCAAGCTAAACGTGGTGTCCTTGGTGGGAGCTCAGACGTCTTCTCAAGTTATATCAGGTTAGATCCTAACCTAGTTCTTGTTTTTAATTTGTAGCCGTAGTTTCAGCGTACATTTCCTTATTTGCGTGTACGATTTTATAGGAAAGTTTAAGGTCAAGAACTGCTGGGCGCGCATTCTTTTTGATTCCGGTGCTACCCACTCGGTCGTGGCTAGAACCTTCGTAGAGCTTCACAGTTTGACCCTCGATCTTGTTGGGGATGCGTTTTGTGTCAAGTTTCCATCTAGTGAATCAGTGGTGTTGGACGAAGGCATTCAGAGTTGTCTGATTCAGTTAGGAGATTTTCTAGCCATTGCTGATTTAAATGTGATAGACTTTGAAGATTTTGATGTGATTTTGGGAATGGACTGGTTGTCCAAGTATGATGCGGACATCCAGTGCAAGGTCAAGCACTTGGACTTCAAGATGGACAACGATCAACCCAGGAGCGTTTATGGTTTTTCGCGCCAAGTTTCTATGATTATTTTTGTGGTACGTGCTCGAAAGCTGGTAAATTTCGGATGTTTTAGTTGTTTGGTTTCGGTGTTGGCGACCGATAGTAGTTTGTCGCGAGTGGAGGAGATTGTTATTGTGCGCGAGTTTCCGGATGTATTTCCTGATAATCTTCCAGGTATTCTCCAATTGGATGAGTTCATCATAGAGTTGGAGCCGGGTACCCGTCCTATTGCAAAGGCACCGTACTGTATGGCCCCGCGTGAGCTGGAGGAGCTACGTACCCAATTGGATGAGTTGCTACAGAATGGTTTTATTAGGTCGAGTTCTTCTCTGTGGGGTGCTCCAGTGCTGTTTGTAAAGAAAAAGGATGGATTGATGAGGCTTTGCATCGATTATAGAGAGCTGAATATGGTGACCAACAAAATTAGATATCCCCTGCTGAGAATTGATGACCTGTTTGATCAGTTGTGTGGTAGTTCTGTGTTTTCAAAGATTGATCTTCAATCAGGCTACCATCAGTTGAGGATTCGCGAGACAGATATTCCACGGATTGCTTTTCGTTCACGACATGGACAGTTTTTGGAAATATCTTTTGGATTGACTAATGCACCCTCTGCCTTTATTGATATGATGAATAGAGTATTTAAGGATTTCCTGGACCGTTTCATGGTTGTTTTCATAGATGATGTTCTGGTATACTCCCGCAGTGCTGATGAGCATGCCCAGCACTTACGTCTAGTTTTGTCTTCCTTGAGGGAGCATAAGTTGTATGCAAACTAAGTAATTATGAGTTTTGACTTCCTCAGATTTCTTTTCTGGGTCATGGGTTAATAAGGATGGAATTTATGTGGACCCTGAGAAAATAGCTGCTGTCATGGATTGGAATAGGCCTGCTACTCCCAATGAGATAAGGAGCTTCCTATGGTTGACCGACTATTATAGAAGGTTTATAGAGGATTTCTCTACGTTATCTGCGTCATTCACTAAGCTTACGCAGAAGAACACAACTTTTGTTTGGAGCGATATGTGCAAAGAGGCTTTTCAGGAATTGAAGAGGCGATTGTGCACTAATCCGATTTTGGCCTTGCCTACTGAAGGAATAGAGTATGTTGTTTACGTGGACGCATCACACGTTGGACTTTGGTGCGTGTTGATGCAAGAAGGCAAAGTGATAGCGTATGGGTCGAGACAGTTAAAGACTCATGAAGGGAATTACCCTATACATGATCTAGAATTCGCAGCTGTGATCTACTCCTTGAAGATATGGAGACAACTTTTATATGATGCTTTGTGCAAAATTTACAAATCATAAGAGTTTAAAGTACATATTCACTCAAAAGGAATTAAATTTGGGCCAGCGGAGGTGGTTAGAATATGTGGCAGATTATGATGTTGAGATCCAATACCATCCTGACAAAACTAATGTGGTAGCTGATGCCCTGAGTAGGAAGTCAGCGAAAATTTTTAATCTTTCTGTGGATTCGCTGGTGGAAGAATTTCTTCTGATGGATATATCGGTGGAGAGTATCGACTCACGAAACAGTTTGGAAGTATTAGAGCATTCGTGGATTTCACTGATGAGGCTGTATCGAAGGGATGACCCCGATTTGATGCACCTTTATAACAGAATAGCGAAAGGGGAATTGCCGGACTTTTCGATTGATGATACAGGTACATTGAAGAACCGAGGCTGATTTTGCATTCCCGAAGTTGAGGACATCCGAGTTAAGTTGTGTAATGAGGCACATGGTTCTAGTGTTGCCTACCACCCCGGTTCTACTAAGATGTATAAGGATCTGAAGCAGATTACCTGGTGGTATGGTATGAACGGCGATATAGCTAAGTTTGTATCAGAATGTTTTACTTGCAAGCGAGTTAAGGCCGATCATGGTAGGCCTAGAGGCAAGTTAACGCCCTTAGAGATTCCAAGTTGGAAGTAAGAGAGCATTTCGATGGATTTTATTACTGGATTGTTGAGATCTCCCCGAGGATACGATTCTGTTTGGGCTATAGTGGACAGATTGAAGAAGTGTGCTCACTTCATGTCGTTTAAGATCGACTACTCTAAGAAGAAAATAGCATAGTTGTATTTGGCTGAGGTCATCAAGTTACATGGAGTGCCTGTTTATATTATATCAGATCGAGACTCCCGATTTACGTCTCGCTTCTGGAAGAGTTAATAGGAAGGGTTGTGTACCGATTTGAGGTATTCCACCGCTTATCATCCACCGACTAATGGTCAAACGGAGAGAGTAAATTAGATCAT
This sequence comes from Platanthera guangdongensis, assembly GCA_039583875.1. NCBI lineage: Eukaryota > Viridiplantae > Streptophyta > Magnoliopsida > Asparagales > Orchidaceae > Platanthera > Platanthera guangdongensis. The sequence continues at coordinate 15,848,132 of CM077156.1, forward strand.
GGAAGATATGATCAGATGTTATATTTTGAACCATGGAGGAGCGTGGAATGAGCGTTTGAGACTAATGGAGTTTGCATACAATAACAGTTATCAAGAAAGTTTGCAAATGGCCCCGCTTGAGGCTTTATATGGGAGGCATTGCAGAACTCCCTTGTTTTGGGCCGAGGTTGGTGGGAGACTATTGTTGGGTCCTGAAGCGTTAGAAGAGATGGAGGTTTCTGTAAAACATATTCGAGAGAAGCTTCGGATAGCTCAAGAGCGATATGAGAAGAATGCCAATCAGCGTAGGACCGATTTAGAGTTTGTTGTTGGGGATATGGTGTTTCTTAAAGTTTCCCTGATGTATTAAGTTAAAAGGTTTGGTAAAAATCGTAAGTTGGACCCGAGGTATATGGGACCGTTCAAAGTTGTTGTGAGGATTGGTGTGTCAGCTTATAGGCTGGATTTGCCCGCAAGTTTTCCTGGTGTGCACGACGTTTTTCACGTGAGCTAATTGCGGAAGTGTGTACTAAGAGACAGGCAAGTTCTTGATTCTGTGCCCTAGTTGGAGCCCAACATTTCATATGTGGAAGCGCCTGTTCGTGTTTTGGATACTCAAGATCGGGTATTACGAAAGAAGACAATACCGATGGTTAAAGTTTTGTGGCGGAACCAAGACGTGTAGAGCGTGACTTGGGAGTTGGAGTCGGCTATGAGGGAGGCTCATCCTCATCTGTTCTCCTGATATTTTTGGTAAGTGTTTACTTTGTTAGCCTATGATTGCTTTTATTCTGTATGGGATTTGATCCTACTTATGTTAAGTTTTGAGACGAAACTTCTTTCTAGGGGGGGGGGGTGGCTATAACGCCGCTGATTTATTGGTATTTATTTTTATTCATGTAGTGATGTAATTTTGACGTCAATACATTACATGGACTCATGTTTGGCATGTGCCATGGTTAGAGCATGGTTTTTGCTCTTTAGGTTTTCAGTGTGCCTGGGTTTAGCCTGTTTGCAAGATTCCCTTGCGAGCCGGATCTATTTTGGTGACTCGGTGGAGCCTTTTTGGGAATGCTTGTGTTTTCGCTTCGGGTGGTGTTTGCCCGAGTTTGGTTTGTCGGATCTCGATTACGACTTCGCCATTGGATTTGTAGTCTCGGTATTTAGCTACGATGCGAATTTCGTAGAATTCCGAGTTGATTTGGATTTCGAGTCATTTTGGCGTTATTTAAGTAGATTAATAATATTAAATTGTATTTATAAGTATAAATATGCGTCAAACCGAACCATACCCACACTGTTCATCATCTTCCCCAACCCGACAATGCCTTTTTCGTGGAAGATGAGCGGCGGATACGGCTTGTTTCGGCCGACGATTTCTGGTGATCCGGCGGTCGGATTCCTCATTTGAGTAGAGATTTGGAAAACTCTCGGCAAGGGCTTCATGATCGTGGTAAGATCTTCCTGTTTCCTCAATTTTTGTGAGTTAGGGTTTGAGGTTTTGATCTCTTTTCTCCTCCAAAAGTTTCAGGAAACGTTGCTATGGCCTTTCTACGACCAATCCGTGTCGCGGTGAGGGCGGGGGACGCTTCTTTCGGAGATTTCAAGGCAAGTGAATCTCTACCCTTGCTTGTCTATTTTTAGTCCTTATCTACCTCTCTTTCCTCCTCCCTTAGAGATTAGGAGTAGTGTAGAATGAGTATGGAAAAACCTCTAGGTTAGATCTTGATTTCGGCCAAAATCACGGAAATAAGGAATTCAGGTCAAGTAAAAATCAACGTATATCATGGGATTTGTCGAGTATCATTAGGTATGTTTTTGCTGAGTATAGGTGTAGGGAACCTTAGATTTGTCGGGTTTAGGTGAGGAATATTTGTCGAGTATCGGTTTGTAGCCTAAGTAGATTTCGGTGGGTATCGCGTAGAAATTCGGCGAGTATCGCCGATTTTGGTTAAGTCATTTTCGGCGTGAATCACTTTGAAGTCGTCGAGAATAATATGTTAGTTTAGGGCAGTTCAGCGAGTATCGCATGTCTGTTCGTCGAGTATCGATTGGAAATCGTCGAATATCGCCGGTTGTCGCAAGGTATTTTCGTCGAGTATAGAGGGATTTGCCGAGTATCGCATTAGAATTCGTCGAGTATGCATGTGTTTCGTCAGGTATACATGCCGAATTTGCTGGGACTTAGAATTTTTCCGTCATTTTTGTCCGATTTGGCGAGTTTGGTCCTTAGGGGTTATTCTTGGGTATTTTGTCTCGTTTGTCTTGGGAAGTGTTTAGGTTTTGGTATATGGGTTTTACGAGGTTTGGTTGCAGTTTGTTTAGTATTCAACTGATATTTGATATGGCCATGGTTGGCTGTGGATATTTGACCCTGGTGGGTTTGTGACTGTTGGTGTGTTGGGTAGGTCCCCTCCACCACAGGTGCCTGTTTTTCGCAGTGTTGGGTGTGTCGAGGTATAAGGCCACCTTTCTTTGGATCCTTGTAAGGTTTGTGACTGTTGGTGTGTTGGGTAGGTTCTCACCACTGCAGGTGCCAATATTTCCCAGGTGGTTATGGTTTATCTTGACTGTTGGTGTGTTGGGTAGGTTCCCACCACTGCAGGTGTCGGTATTTTCTCGGTGAATTTACTTATAAAGTTATGAGCAGACTATTTTTGAAACTTATACTTACACATGTACACGTTTCTTAAAGCATAGTTATTTATCGCACTTGGTGCAAATTTTCCTAATCTTGGAGTTGGTAAGTTAGCTTTTACCATTGTCAGTTTCTTAATCAACTAAGATTGTCGGCTTTTCCTTATAGTAGTGTTTGGTAAACCCCTCTTTGTTTTATTTGATTATTATCCAATTGACTCCTTTTGTCACTTGTATTTTCTTACTGAAGTGTTCTTTTTTTGAATGTCTCAGTTTCAGGGCAGTAGCCGGTTGAGCGGTTAGGTTTGGGAGTTGGCTAGCAGACTGCTTGATTGTAGAGTTTTTCCTCACCCTTGTGAGGTAGTTCTTGGTTGTTTCCTTGTTAGTACAGACATACATACCTTCAGTGGGCTTGTGTCAGGTTGATGACGCCCACTGGTGGTTTTTCTTTTGTATTATTAAGTACTGTATTAAGCTGTTGAGTTTGCCAATTTTTTGGTTGTTTATACTTGCTCTCTGGGAAGACTTTATGTTAGGTTGCACTGTTAGGTATTTTAAAATATAAAAACTATTATTACTATTTCATGCATATCATACTTCAAAACCTAGATCACTATATTTAAATGGTCTTAAAAGCTACTTTTACTATTATAATAAATCTAGAGTCTCGCATATCCTGAGTTGTCCTCCGGGGATGTTTATACTCATGTAAGATGTTAAACTAATCTGATCAAAGTATTTCTGCAGCGTATAACTATATTTTTTTTAGTAGACTTGTTGATCCACCGTGTCGAGGGATACGTCCATCTTAACTTAAAACTAGATTTCTTTCATAATAACTTATGAATTTCATTTAAATAGTAGAGTTTGGAATCTTGTCTGGGCGCCTGCAGTTATCCCCTGCATGGCGCAGCATCACGACACGTATTTTCCATTACTCTAATATAACTTTAATGCGGGAAAAATGGGGGTTGTGATATACCCAGCTGGTTCTCTACTTCATTCTTAAACTCTTTGAACTTTTCAAAGGTTTTGGATTTGTACTTCATAAGATACACGTATTCGTATCTACTAAAATCATAATTAAATGTAACAAAGTAGAAGTACTCACCGCTACACATAGAACTCATGGGTCTGCATACATCACTATGTACTATACCCAAGAGATCATCAGCCCTCTCATTGTAACCAGTGACAAGGACCTTAGTCATCTTCCCTAACAAACAAGATTCATATCTCTCAAATGATTCATAATCAAATAAGTCTAGTAGTCCATCTTTATGAAGTTTGGATATGTGCGTCTCATTTATATGACCCAAATGACAATGCCAAAGGTACGTAGGGTTCGAGTCATTCGTTTTTAGTCTTTTAGTATTTTTTATATTATAGATCTGTTGGTCTAAGTTCAAAATATATAAACCATAAAACATTTGAGCTATACCATAACAAACATCATTCTTAAATATAGAACAACAATTGTTCTTATTAATAAAAGAAAATTCAATCATGTCCAAACATGAAATAGATATAATGTTTCTAGTTATGGAAGGAACATAATAACAATTATCCAGTTCTATTACAAGCCCATTGGGCAAATAAAGACGGTAAACTCCTACGACGACAGTAGCAACTCTTGCTCTATTACCAACACACATGTCCACCTCTCCTTTACTCAACAATCTTCTCCTTCCCAATTCCTGCACATTTATATAAATATAAGAACCACATCCAGTATCTAATACTCAAGATGAATGAGTAGAAAGGTTTATCTCTATAACATATATACTTGAAGCGCAAGTCATACCTCCATTCATCTTCTACAGACCCTCAATATAAGAAGGACAATTACTCCTCCAATGACCAGCCTTGCCACAATGGTGGCATTTCTCTTCTTTCTCCAAGCCTTTCTTCTTCAGTGCTGAAGTCTTGGGCTCAAGAGATGACTTAGGTCCTACCTTCATCTTCTTGAACCCCTTGGACTTTCCCTTGCTTTTATGCACCATCAGTATGGGACTAGCATGCTTGACCTTCTTCATATTGATTTCGGTAGTTCTCAATATGCCTAGGAGCTCGGCAGTGTCTTATCTATTTCATTCGTATTATAGTTCAAGACGAACTGCTCAGAGGAAATTCCAGCCTTTCAAGGTTCTTTATATACCCAATCATCTTGAGTACATAAGTCCCTACTAGGTCTCGATCTCCTATCTTATACTGAAACAATGCCTTGGTGATGTCAAACCTCTCTTGGCGAGCCTGCCCTTAAAACATTTTCTTGAGATGCTCGTCAATTTATTTACAACCCATGTTCTCATATTGTTTCTGAAGCTCAGTGTTCATGGTTGCCAGCATGAGGCATTTGACATCCAAGGAGTCATCTTGATACATCTTGTAAGAATCTTTATCAGATTGGGATGCATTCCCGGCTGGCTCTTCAGGGGATTCCTCTTCCAAAACATAGAGCTTACGCTCTTGCCTGAGAACAATTCTCAAGTTTCTGTACCAGTCCAAATAGTTCGTCCCACTTCGTTTCTCCTTCTCAAGGATTGCTCTGAGGGATAGGGTGGAATGAGATCCACTTGTCATGGAAATTCTACAAGATTTTATGCAAAGTAAAATTCAGTACTACATTTCAAAATACATTTGTTAATTTTAATTAGGACTTTAATCAAAATACTCCCACTATTTTTATCAAACTAATAACCCTCGATATCAATTCAGAGAGTTTATGCGAGCTACTATCTTAGTGGACAAGATTCGTATTTCACCAATACTATGAGTAAGCTTTTGTTTTTTGATACGCCAAAAATGGTATACGCAATTAACCGCAAGTGTACGTGTCATGTCAAGCAATAAATAGTAAGTAAGGATCGTTCCCTCGAGGAGATGGTGAATTCAGTGCTTGCAATTACTAGTTGTGCCTTTTCTTTAAATTCAAGAAGAATAAGATTATGGTTTCAGAATACTAGAATCTTAAAATAAACTTCTAATTACTAGAAAGAAACTAAAGATCCGGGAGAGAAATACTTGGTTATAAGTTATCAAAAGATAATCTTGTATCATGATTTCCTATGTCTAATGTGACAACCCATGAAAATAGTTTTGTGATGATGAGTGGTGAAATGTCTGGCAACGATTTTAGAGAAGAAATCCGTACCTCTCGATATCGGAAGTCCCTAGTTCTTTGTTATCCCGTAAGTGAAACAAGACCCGCATAAAGATCGAAAACCAAAGTTGCTAGCACCAAAGAGAAATCTCTTTCTCTCTTCAAATGCTATACCGACTCTACGATATACTTACGCAACTCCTCTCTCGATTTATGAAGCATAGTAAAAAGATGAAGTCTTGGCCAAAGATTTTGAATTAAAGATCATAGATTCAATACAAACAATCACCAAATATTCATAACTAAGGATAATTAAGAATTTGTCATCACAAAAGACATAGTACTCTCACAATACAAGATTAAAACAAGTTAGTTCATCACGATGGAGAGAACACACCATCAAACAAGAAAGATCTTACAGCACATGGTGAGAGAAATGCAAAACAAAACAGGAATTCATTCTCCGATGTGTGCAAAACCAGTCTGCCTCCAAGATCCGGCGTGCCCTAGTTCTTCTTCTCCAAGACAAGTCCCCTTTTTCTCTCATTTTGATCCCCCCATTCGCCCTTTTCTGTGTTTTTTCCCCTTAAAAATGTCTGGTCACTCTCCAAAAGATGTCACCTTTCATTTTGAAAAGGGCGCAAAAATTCGAAATTTAAATGCTGAAAACCGTCCAGGAGATGTTGCAACCTTTTTTCTCTGAGTGTTGCAACCTTTTTCCCAGATTTTGATATTTGGCAGATTTCCATTCCCAAGAAAATTCCTCTTGCGCATCTAGTAAGAATACAATAAAAAGAGACTCAATTAGCCTTGAATTGAATACATAAATTTTTTACTTTCATTTTTATAACCTTTAGACTTATTCGTGTCGGAATAGCCGCGTAATATGTCGGAAATAATGGCCTAGATAACTTTTTTTTAGAAGTTATCACACTCTCACACTTGAACCTTTGCTAGACTCGAGCAAAGAGAAATGATTATTTTAATTAAGTGTCTGATAATTATCACACTCCAAATTAAAATAATCCTTTACTTAACTAGCATTAATTAAAGATACTCAAGAAGTCCGCTTTACTCAACTGATAAGCTTGTTGATCATTAAGAGTTCAAACATCACAAATCCATTAGCTTGATAAAAGATAAAGCACAATTAAGAATTTTAGTGTTGTGAGTGTGCCTTCTTCAAAATTATTTACTCCCCCCGCACTTTTTCCATTGAGCCTCCGCAAAAATTTGAAAGGGTAAGAATAGGCTAAGTCTTTGAGCTAACCTTGACAAGAATTAACAGCTTACTTGAACGAAGGTTTAGCTTTGGCTTGGTTAGCAATTCGTGGATAGACTTTGATAATGGAAAGGTAATTCCCTAGTTAATACTCTTAATCTTTCACCATATTACGAGGTTCAATTCTTAAGCATGAAAATATTATGCCTATAGTTGGGATCATTCCAAGTGTGTATATGCATATCTAGGCCACATATCACTATGACAAATATTTATTTTTTTTTGTTTTTTTTATGATCACAGTTGGGATCATTCCAAATAGGCATATACATACTTAGCCCGCATATCACTATGACATTTCACTTTTAATATTGTTTTTTTTAAATATATGTTGAATTGAAACAACCATAAATGGGTAGTGACTTAAAATAGGACGAGTGGAAATATAGGGAATTTGGTCATTCAGTAGTGTATAGCAAAATGATACAGAATCAGTACAAAGATTTTCATGGATGATCAAAATGATTTAGCTACCAAAACATTATCTCGGCTCTCATCATTAACTCAGTTCTTGCTCACCCCCCTTCTTATTTTTAGAAGTCAACATCTAAAGATTTCAGAGAAGTAAAAGAAAACTGAAGAAGATTGTGCATGAATAAAATGCTTAAGAGTGCTTTACCAAAAAAAATCTCACTAACTTCAAATATCAAAATTTGTACTCTTAGGATTTTCTAGTCGTACCAATTAATTATCATTGAACATCAAGAATAACTTATCAACTAATTACGATCAGCATACGGATCATTAAAATCATGAGCGATCAAATTATCTATCACCACATTTGTAGGGGTAATACTAGCCATCACCCCCAAACTACTCAGCATTTTCAAGAATTAATGAAAATATAATTGAAACAGTAGTGCTTCCCTGGTATGGAAGCGGTTGCCCCTGAGTCTATTGATCTTCATTAATGTGCTCCCATGAATCTCAGTCAAGGTCCCCTTTTCAACAGACAAACCTTGACCTCATTCAATTCCTGCAACCTTTGTTCGTGATATAGATCATAATGACAAAATACAAATAAAGCATGCAGACAACGTGATAAGCACATTATAGAAATTAACTAGCAGCAACCACCCTAATGTTCACCTGCACTACCCATTCAGTAATCTGTCGCCGCACCTGTGTAATCAAGTCCTCTATGGCACATGCCACACCTACCCATCTACAAAGCTCAGTAATCAGTATGGGGAATCACAACAGCCGGCTCTTGTCCTCCTGGATCTTCATCTTCAAATGGCTGCTAATGATTTTTCCTACATTAACTCTATTGCCCTTTACTATATTATAAATTAGCACAACACGATCTAAGGTGACATTGTTCAAGTGGCGGGTTGGCATAATGCCTGCGTTGATAAATAAGAGCCAGACCTTTGCTTATCTAGACAACGATGTCGACTTGAGTGCTTTCATGGACATCTTTGACCATTCGGGCTCAGAAGAATTGCATATTTCAGCAACCACCTCCTCCGGCTCAACTTGGTGATTTAGACTCTCTAGCTCCTCCTCATTACCTAGGTCATAAAGTTCGTTGATGGCCCTGGCAGAGATGTTGATCAGCTTTACACGCACAGTCACCATTTCTCTCTCCATCTATTTCGCATTCGCATAGAACTCGTAAACCCATGGGAGTAGGGTCTCAAATCGTAGGTAACACAGCGTTTCCCAGCGGAGCTCGCATATCTGGAGGGCATAGGTCAAACTCCAAGCCCGTTTCTCCATTTTGAACCCTCTCTCATAAATCAGAGAGGTGTGGACTTGAGGTTTTCAAAGCTGTGCTCGGCGGCTTTACTCACGAATTTGTGGGATTTCCTGGCTACAGATTTTCGTTTCTTCCTTGAAGACATTGTCTACATTAGAGGGATTGTGCGGCTAGGTTGTTGGGTACATTGGAATAAATGTACCTGATTTGAAGAAGTCTCACCCTACTCAATGATATACATCAAAATGTATTTGATGTATTTTGAGTTACCTTGTGCAGGTTAAGTATTTGCAGGGAAAGCATGATAAGTTTCTAAGTCCATGTGTCGACACCCAGAAGAAACGTGTCGACACTTAAGAGGACTTGTGTCGACACTCAGAGAAGCAGTGTCGACACTTGGAGTAATTGTGTCGACACCTGGGATGCAGAGTCGACACCAGAAGGAAAGTGTCGACACATACAGGCTGTGTCGACACACAATGAAGAAATGTCCAGAGAAGCTGTGTCGACACTTAGAAGCAGTGTCGACACCCATAGGAACTTTGTCGACATCAGAAAGTGTCGACACTAGGAGGCTGTGTCGACACTAAGAGGCTGTGTCGACACTCAGCAAAACAACAACAAAGTTCAAGTACAAGTGTCGACACTAGGAGGCTGTGTCGACACTCAGCAAATTTCAATGAAATCTAAGTACAAATGTCGACACCAAGCAGATGTGTCGACACTCAGCAAAAGTATCAACACAGAAGGCATGTGTCGACACCAAGAAGATGTGTCGACACTTAACAAGTTCAATGCAAAAAGATGTGTCGACACAAAGGAGTTGTGTCGACACTTACAAGAAATCAACAAAGTACTGAAGAACATGGAGTTGTGTCGACACACATTATCAGTGTCGACACATGATGAAGAAGTTGTGTCGAGAAGTAAATTCTACAACACAAGGAGTTGTGTCGACACCATGAAGGCTAGTGTCGACACCATGAAGGCTAGTGTCGACACTTAGTCTACTTGTGTCGACACTTAGTCTATCAGTGTCGACACTTAAAGACAGACTGTCTCGACACTTTCAGACAGTTACAGAAAATTCAAGAAGTAATTGCATGACTTGACAACTGTCATTCCAGCCGGTCTACTGCAACTGTCAGAACTGTCAGAAGTCTGTTAGAAACCGGATCAGCCGGTCACCATGAAGAAAGTCTATATAAAGGCTTATTCTGTCAACAGCAAAGGATGATTAACAATAAGAGGTGATCAAGGAATCATTGAAGTACAACACAACTAGAAGAAAACCTTCAAGTGAAGATCTAAGAAGTTGGAGAGAGAGTGCTCCTTCTAAGAAGACAGCTGTGGAACCAGGCTGTGAAGAAAGTTTCAGATTGAATTCTAATTCTTAAGTTAGCAGTGATTGAAGATCAGCTGCATAGAGACTCAACCCTATTGTGTTCTAAATTCAAGAAGCTTTGAAGAAAGCCAAGGGTGGTTGATCTCAGCAAAGTTATTCCAAGAACTCATCAAGAAACCTGTCAACTCTTCTCTCTTATTCTGAGTTGTAGGTTTATACTTTGTAATCTTAATTTCTTGTAGGATCCTAAGGGATCTGAGTTGTAAGCCTGAAATTATAAAGGCTGAGTGGTAGGGTCTGTGTGCCTGAGTGTAGGAGATCCATTTCTCCGAGTGTAGGCCTTGTTGAGGGCTGAGTGTAGGCCTTGGTGAAGGCTGAGTGTAGGTCTTTGTGAAGACTGAGTGGTAGGGCCTTGAGCCTGAGTTGTAGGAACCTGGTTGGGGTTTTGAGTGTAAGATCTGAGGATCTGAGGAATAGTGGAGGAGTTTGGCCGAATCTAGTACACTACTAGATAGGTGAAGGGGGAAAGTGGATGTACCCAGACCTTGGGGAACCACTATAAAACTGTGTGTACTCTGTGTGTGTGACTGATTCTGCGTATGATGTGTAAAGATCTGTGAATGTTGTGATTAATTCAGCCTGCTGTGATTAAGTCTGCCTAAAAAATTAAAAAGATTAAAGTCACCTATTCACCCCCCCCCCCCTCTAGGTGATTAGGTACAATTTATTTCAAGTGGTATTAGAGCCAGGTTCCTCAAAAAGGACATAACTGTCTGAGTAAAAGATCTTGTTGACAGATTCAGTATAATTAAGTGCAGAATCAATAAAATCAAGAAAATGGGTTTAACAGAGAATCATAAAGAACTTGGATCCATGAAGTTGCCCATCTGGAGAAAGGAGATTTTTGGCATCTGGAAAGAAAGGGTGAGACTATTTATGGAAGCCTCTGACCCTAGAATCTATATCACAGTCAAAGAAGGGTCATATGTGCCTATGAAAGTATCAGTCCTGGATGCAAATCAAAGAACTCCAAAAGACTTTTTAGAGATGACAAAAGATGAGATTATTCTGGCCACAATGGACAAGAGGGCTCAAAATATAATTATAAGTGCAATAGATGATGCCACATTCCAGAATTTGATACACTGTAAAACATCAAAGGAAATGTGGGATACACTGATAGTATATATGGAGGGATCTGAAGAAGTTAGACAGGACAGAAAGTCTTTGTTAAACTAAGAGTATGAGAGTTTCAGACAAGGCAGGTCTGATAGTATAACAGAATGCTACAAGAAATTCTATAGGATTGTCAATGAGTTGATGTCTTATGGAAGAGAATTCAACAACTATGAGCTGAATGATAAGTTCTTGAGATCCCTAACTAAAGACTGGGATACTAAGATTTGTGTTATAAGGGAAATGACCAAGTTAGCAGATATTCCTCCTCCAACATTGTTTGGAAAGCTGTTATCCTATGAAATGCAGCTAATGGTTAGGAAAGAGGAAGAGAAGACTACAAGAATTGAGCATAAAGAAAGAGCTGTGGCATTCAAGACAGAAGCCACAAAGAAATATAAAAGTAAGTCTCCATCTCCACCTCCAAAAGTTGTTGAGACTGAGATAGATGAGTCAGAAAGCAGGAATTCTGAAGGCAGTGAAAGTGATGAGGACTTTGCAGCTTTCACAAGACATTTTCAGAAGTTCCTAAAGAAGAAACAGTGGAGGTCTAAGCCATCCACTTCACAGAAGTCATCAAAGAATGACAGGAGAAAGCCCAAGTCAAGTAGAACTACATCTTCAAAGATAGTTTGTTATTGTTGTAATAGACAAGGACATGTTGTTGCTGACTGTCCAGAGAAAAGGAAAGAGTCAATTGATAAGAAGAAGACTCAGATCAAGGGCAAAAAGGAAAGGTCCTTTGTTGCAAAGAAGGACAAAAGTCTGTCAGATATGTCTTCTTCAGAAACTGATTCAGAAGCTGAAGCTTACATTGGACTGTTTGCTGAAGAAGAATAAGAAGATGAGTTCATCCAATTAATGAACTCAATATATGAGCAAGAGGACAATAAGTGTCAGGGACTGATGGCCTTATCAGAAGGAGACAAAATCCAGGATCAGCCTGGACCAAGTCAGGTACAAAATTGTTCTGCTGATTCAATTTCTAGTACTGAGTCAGATTCAGATACATCATCATCAAGTGATGAGAGTGGATCTGAATCTGAAGGAGATATTCATCAATTAATTGATGAATATAGAGTAGTGTTGCAAGCTTTGAAGAAAAGCAAATCCTTGACCAAGAGTCAGACTAAGGGGATTGCTAATCTCAAAGTGGCTGCAACAGATTTTGATAAGTTGATTGATCAAAAACTAAATGAAATAGCCAGGTTGAAGAACATAACTGTTATTTAGATGGGGACTATAACATTCAAGAATGATCAAATCAGAAATCTGGAGATTAGTCTTCAGAAGGAGAGAGATATAGTTGCAAGGTTTTCTAAACCAAAATCTAATTTTACCTTTGATAGATGAATTTGTACATCAAAAGGGTAAAACTGGATTAGGGTTTACACAACCTGCTAGGACTGTAAAGTCCATGTCTAAGGGCAAAGCCCCAGTACTCAACAAGTCTGTTGTAGATAGAACAGCCAGTGTTATACCAAAGCAAAGGTACAATAGATTTGAGTGCTGGTGTTGTTGCAAGGTAGGCCACTTTGCCATGGACTGTTGGCACAATTCAAGTGTCAAGGTGAGTAGCAATCTACCTGCTAGAAAAGCTACAAGTAGTTTTGTTAAGAGGCAAACTAACCAGCACCAAGGACCCAAGAATTCTTTAGGTTCTAAGGTTAACTAATCTGTTTTGCAGGTGAGTCCAAGTGACCATGTCCCAATATGGTACTTGGACAGTGGATGTTCCAAGCACATGACTGGAACTAGGGGATTGCTAAAGGACTACACACCAATTAAGGATGGTCCTAAAGTCACCTTTGGTGGTTCTGAAAAAGTAATCATCAAAGGTTTTGGTAACATTTCTAGCAACCTTATAACAATTACTCAAGTTGCTTATGTTAAGGGTTTGAAACACAACCTCATTAGTATAAGTCAGCTGAGTGATTTAGGATATGATATCTCATTTGTCAAAGATGGTTGTCATATCAGGAGGTCTAATGATCAAAAGATCATTTTGAATGGTTATAGAAAGAGAAATGTCTATTGTCTAGACATTATGTGTGAGAATAATATTTTTCCTGTGTGTCTTGTAGCTGATGAGAAAGTCTCTCATTGTGTCAAATGGCACAAGAGGCTAGCCCATCTTAACTATAAGACAATTGGCCAACTCTATAGTAAAGAGTTAGTGAGGAATGATCCTCAGGTTAAGTGTATTAAAGATGGGATATGCTCAGTTTGTCAAAAGGGCAAGCAGACTAGATCCACCTTTAATGGCATTGAGAACAAAGATGCTGTGAGGTGCTTATACCTCTTGCATATGGATCTATTTGGTCCTATGCCAGTTCACAGCCTAGGTAGGAAGGTCTACACTTTTGTAGTTGTAGATGACTTCTCAAGGTTTTCCTGGGTGTTCTTCCTTAGACAGAAATATGAAACTCCTAGTATCTTTTATAGTTTTGTCAAACAAATTCAGAATGAGTTAGTTAGTACAGTGGTCAAAATAAGAAGTGACCATGGTACTGAATTCCAGTCTGACAGTATGATAAAGCTATGTGAAGAATTTGGGATATTTCAGGAATTTTCTTCACCAAGAACACCTCAGCAAAATGACATTGCTGAAAGGAAAAATAGAACCTTGATTGAGGCTGGTAGAACCCTATTAAGTGACACATCTCTCCCAGAATATTTCTGGGCTAAGGCAGTGAACATTGCATGCCATGTAATTAATAGGGCTACTATCACCAAAAGTCACAATAAGACCCCCTATGAGATTGTGAAAGGCAGAAAACCAAATCTATCCTATTTCAGGATCTTTGGTTGTAAATGCTTTATACTTAACAATGGTAAGTCTTACTTAACCAAGTTTGCTGCCAAATCCCAAGAGGGGATCTTTGTTGGGTACAACAACAACAGTAAGGCTTATATGGTCTACAACTTGACTACTCAAGTTGTAGAAGAATCAGTACATGTAGTATTTGATGAAGCTAGACTCATTAACAATGAATTGTCTAGAAGTATTTGCAGCTCCACAAGTGTGACTGATAAGATTTACAAGCTCACTATAGAAGAAGAACCTACTGCAAGACAGCAAGTAGAAGATAGTGGCTGTTGTCCAGGGGGAGTACTAGATGCACCTGATGCAGAAGAAGACCAAGGAGTGCAGCAAGTTGAAGAAGCTGAAGGAGTTCAACCTGAAGACAGGCTACCTCCTGCAAATAGACATCTAAAAGATCATCCAGCGAATCAAATTATTGGTGATCTCAGACAAGGGGTACAAACAAGGAGCAGAAATCTAAGTTCAGTACTCTACTCCAGTTTTCTATCCCAAGTTGAGCCAAAGAAATTTTAAGAAGCTATCCTAGACCCTCATTGGATTGAGGCAATGCAAGAGGAGCTGAACCAGTTCAAAAGATGCAATGTCTGGGAGCTTGTTCCTAAACCAAAAGACCACAACATAATTGGAACCAAGTGGATCTTTAGGAACAAGTTGAATGAACATGGAGTGATTATAAAGAACAAAGCAAGACTGGTTGCTAAGGGATATAGGCAGGAATAAGGTATTGACTTTGATCAAACCTTTGCTCCAGTAGCCAGACTGGAAGCTATAAGGATGTTCTTGGCCTATGCAACCTATCAAGGGTTTAAAGTATACCACATGGATGTTAAGACAGCTTTTCTGAATGGAAATCTGATAGAAGAAGTCTATATGGAACAGCCATCAGGTTTTGTTGATTCTATCAAACCTAATTAGGTCTATAGACTTAGTAAGGCTTTGTATGGGTTAAAACAAGCCCCGAGGGCTTGGTATGAAACCCTGTCTAGTTTCCTCATTGAGAATAAATTCACAAGGGGGAAAATAGACAAGACTCTATTCCTTAGGGAATCCAGAGGCAAGATCATTCTAGTCCAAATATATGTAGATGACATCATATTTGGGTCTACAGAAAATAGTCTTTGCAAAAATTTTGCAAAACTAATGCAAGGACAATTTGAAATGAGCAGTATGGGGGAACTTAAGTTCTTCTTGGGTCTCCAAGTTAGACAGACTAAGAATGGTTTATCCATATGCCAGTCTAAGTTCATCTTAGAATTGATAAGGAAGTATGGTATACAATCATCCAGTACCATGAAAACTCCTATGGGGTCAAGTATGTCTCTTAGCAAAGATGATGTAGGGAAACCTATAGATGAGACTTTGTATAGAGGGATAGTTGGCTCCCTATTGTATTTGACTGCTAGTAGACCAGATATCATGTATGCTACATGTGTCTGTGCTAGGTACCAAGCTTGCCCTAAAGAATCTCACTTGACAGCAGTCAAAAGAATTCTGAGATATCTTAAGGGCACTCCTTATCTAGGCCTTTGGTACCCTAGGAATGGAGACTTTGAACTGACAGGTTATTCAGATGCAGATTTTGCAGGATGCAAGGAAGATAGGAAAAGTACAACTAGAACCTGTCAATTCCTAGGTGGAAGACTGATTTCATGGAATAGCAAGACACAAACAAATATGGCTATCTCCACAGCAGAATGAGAGTATGTTGCTGCAGGAAGTTGCTGTGCTCAACTTCTGTGGATGCAACATCAGCTAGAATACTATGGTATTCAAGTAAGTAGAACACCTTTATTTTGTGATTCTACTAGTGCTATTTCTATTGCTAACAATCCTGTCTCCCATAGTAGGACTAAGCATATAGAAATAAAATACCATTTTCTAAGAGAACATGTAGAAAAGGAAGATATTTCACTAAAGTATATTAATACAGATAATCAACTAGCTGACATGTATACTAAGCCCTTAGACGAAACCAAATTCAATAGGTTCAAAATTGAATTAGGTATGATAAACTTAGAATAAGTTTTCAAAATTGGCTAAGTAAAATGGCGTCGACACACAGAGTTGTCTGTGTCGACACAGAAAAGTGGTGTCGACATTTCAGAGAAATTGTGTCGACACATCTAGACAGTTTGTGACGACACTTAAGAGAATTAGCGTCGACACATAAATAGTAGGTGTCGACACATCCAAGGTGGTGTCGACACTTAGGATTTACTTAGAATTCGTCGAGTAAGGTCTCGACTAATCGTCGAGCTGAGATATGTAAGTGTCGACACATATATTCTGTCGACTATACTTGTGTCGACACATAGTTGTCGAGACATTATAAGTAAGTGTCGACACTTTTCAACAGTGTCGACACAATTTAAGCTTTTTGACGCGCCCTTTCATCTTCGATTCTAGAAAGGTATAAATAGGTTTTTTCCATTGTCTGTCGACACGCTCACCAAAGTTTCGAGACCAAACTTGTGTGTCGACATCTCTCTTCTCTAGATTCAAATTTCTTCAAACCCTAATGGTGCCTAAGCTAGAAGAGAATGTGAATGAAGGATATGAACTCGTGCGCCACGCATTTGATGATGCGGAACCCGATATCAAAGGCGTGATAACCCTAATCGTAGAGACTGGATTAGAATTTCTTGTTTCAGAACCAAGCAAGATATGGAAGAAAGAAGTCCTGGAATTTCTGAATGCAGCAACACTAGATGAATCAGGACTCAAGATAAAGTCTAGAGTTCATGGGGCAAAGGTGAAGGTCTCTCCTAAGAGTCTGAGAAAGGTACTTCAACTACCTAGGACTAAGGAAGAAGAAGATGTTTCTGCTACTAAGACTAGAGAAGCATTAACATGGTGTGGTTTGGACTCAAATCTGAAAATAGGATCTGTTTTCAATAGGAAGGGAATGAACATGCAAGGCAAATTTTTATCTGAAATTGTTGGCAAGGTTATCTTGAGCAAACTTGGAGGACATGATAGAATATCTGCTTATATGTTCAGTCTAATGACAAGAATTATCTTCCAACTTAATACTGATTGGTCTGCAGTATTGTTTGATAAGATAAAAGAGAGTATGAAGAAGCCTAATTTGGGTAGAATACTAAGTCTATACCTAGCTGGTAGTATACCAGAGGTGATAAGTCAAGCAGCTGGATCTAAGATCAACCACATGAGGAAGATGGATATAAGAATCTTCTCTAGATGGGATAGAGTGTTAACCAAAGAAATGCCAACTCCTGAGAAGGTAACACCCCAAAAGAAGAAGAAAAAGACAGCCCCTGTGGCTCAAGAATCATCAAGCAGCTCTGAAGAGCATGTAGTGTTCACTCCAGATGAAGAAGAAACTAGAAATGCTGGACAATCTCCAGCAAGACAAGAAGATGCTGAGAGGCAGGGGGAGCTACCACAAGCAAGCCCAATTCACCAGGATTCAATCCAGGGGGAGCCTCTACTTGTGGAAGAGCCAACTCCTCTAGAGAGTGAACAAGCTACCCACACAATACTTGAGGTAATAACTGAAATTAATAACTTAGATTTCCCTATTGAGGATGATGTTTTGTCTGATTCATTACCTAATGTTAATCAGCAAACACAGACACATAACCAACCTCAGGATGTTGTCATGGAAGACACATCTGTTGTAGATAAAGTTGTTGATGAGATAGGAGTTTCTCCACCCCATCCTCAACAAGAATTTACCCTAGAAGAACTGTTCCCAGACCTTCTTCAAACTGATATTGAAGTGGAAAAAGCTGCTGCTGAGGGGGAGAAAGTAGTTATTGAGGGGGAGCATGTGGAGATTGAAGAAGAAACTACAAGGAAAGAACCCAAAGTTCCAAAGGATGCTCAGCAGGTTCCTAGGACTGACAATGATTTACCTTCAAGCCCTAAGGACAGGGTTGATATTGCAAGCACATCTGCTTCTGAAGATGAAGAGGCTGCAAGAGCCAAGAAGAGAAAATTTCAAGTTTTCAAGAGGAGGAGCCAGACATATAAGAAAGCTTTACAAACAATAGCACCACAGCCTGCACCACAGCCTGCCCCATCTACAGATTTCAGTTCACTGATGGTTGCATTACAGATAAAGATGGATGAGCAAAGACAGGCTTTGCAATCTTATAAGGATGAAGGGCATAAGTCATTGCAATTTGATCTGGCCCATGATATTAAGTCAATCAGATTTGAAATGAATCTGAATAAGAAAGAAATGACTGACTGCTTCCATAAGGGAGGAAATGCAGTAGTCTATCTGGCCACACATCAAGAGAAACTGAAGACAAAACCTGAAGAGCTTGAAGTGAAGCAAGGCTATGTCCTAGAAAACCAAATCAGGATAAATGATAATTTGACAGCTTCACACAATGTCATTGTAACTGAACTAAAGAATATAGCAACTGCCCAGAATGCAGCCCTGACCACTGCCAAAGAAGAATTTGACAAAGCATTGCAAGAGAGCTTAACTGTTGTTACTTCTGCACTTCAGGATTCCCAGAAGTTAATAACTGAAAAACTACAAATGTTGAAACCTTTCTACAAGGATGGAGTAAATTATCTGAATGCACAGATAAGATTCCAGAAAGATGATCTAAGAGATCACATTGAAAGAGAAGTCATAATGGGGGGAGAGGGTGTTAGTCAAAGCCAGCTCTGATCATGCAAAGTGGATTTCAAATTCCATCAGAGCCACCCTTGGATATCCTCCATTATGTGATGATGACAATGTTGTAGAGTCTGGAATTAATCCTGCAGATCTTAGAGGGGAGCCAGCTGAAGTAGCTCAAGTAATATACCTTCCACCAAACTTTGATATGATACATCAAGATATACAGACAATGTATAGCCCTCCTGAGGGAATTTAAAATGTCATCCTTGAGAAAGTAGTTCAGCTAGTGCCAGAGGCAATTCTGAAAGAACAAGAAGCTTTGCTAAAAGAACAAGAGACTCAATTGTCTAAGAAGAGATTCAGAGAGCAAGCTGAACTTAGGCCTGATTTTGAACAGTGGAGCCACACTTCCAGGAATATTATCTTGACTGCATGGAAGGCTGCCAAAGACAATATCCAGGATAGAAACAAGTGGTATTCTGAACTGGAGTGGAGGAAGCATGAGATAAGGCAAGAGGCCATTGTACAGTATAGAAGAAAGGCTAAGGTGGGAAAGCTACCTCCTAATGCACAGGAGCCTAGCAAGTACTTTCCTAAGCCTTATCATTACTTTGAAAGGCAGAAGATCAAAGCTGAAGATTTGAAAAAGAAGGATTGAAAGTCCACCTAGTGTCAACTATCTTCACCTATGGGGGGGAATAGGTGACGTGCTGCATTTTTGCGGAATTTAAAATTGTACCTGCACAAGAAAATAACACAGCATAGCAAACAGAGTACACAAGCTATTTATAGTGGTTCCCCGATTTGGGTACATCCACTTTCCCCCTTCGACCTATCTCCCAACAAGGGACGACTCGATCTCTTCACCAACAGGATTGAAATCCAATCCTTGCACTATCGGAAGGAACCCTTCCACACGTAGGAGTCAAAACTCCCACAACACGGGTTGCACCCAACCCTTACCACTAGGAACCTACGTTCCTTTACAACAAAAGTAAAACTAGAATGTACAAAAGATACAAACTACGTTTGGAGACTAAGGTGTCCCTCTTCGTTGACGACGTGTTCTTGAAGTCCACAAAGAGTCCATAACCCTAGATCTCTCTTGTAGAGGATCTCCCCGGAACCGGCGGCGGCAAGATGGGCGGCGGCTAGGTTCACGGGATCGGCGGCGACGACGATGTGCGGCTGCTGTACTTTGGAGATCCAAACTTCATAGCGAAGCTAGCTAGGTCTACCAACGGTCACACTAGGATCAATCGTCTCGATCGATTTGGATGGGGAAGATTTTCCCGATCAACAAATCAAGAGACAAGAGATCTCCGGTTAGACACGTGAGACTCTAAGCTTGGCTAAGCTTCTGTCGCCGGAAGATCAGGAAGAATCTCGATCAAAAGCGGTGACCGACTAGCGCGAGCGGCGACGGCGGCGGCGGAGCAGTTTCGCGATTTTAGGTCAAGATCGACGCTCGGTTTTTTTCTGTGTCTCTCTTTACTGTTCAAAAATACCCGTATATATATACACAAGTAAACACCTTCATGACCGTTGTGGGTCCCACAAGAAGAAACCCAAAATCCGGTTCAAAATAGTGCCAGCGGCAGAATCCGGTTCAGCTTTTTCCCGAAAATTGCCCAAGTAAAAATCGGCGAGAATCACCTGTGATTCTCGTCGAATCGTCGAGAATCAAGGGTGATTCTCGACGATTCGGCGAGAATCACATTCTCGTCGAATGACTTGATTGCACTCTGAATTAGCCGGCGAGAATCAGCCAGTGATTCTCGACGATTCGGCGAGAATCACTAGCGATTCTCGCCGAATTGGCGAGAATCACTTGGTGATTCTCGTCGATTCTTACTTAGATGATTTCTCATCTTACGTCTCTGAGCTGCTCTTTGACTCATCCTTGCTCCTTGTCTGCTCTTGCATAAACACAGCCCTGTACTTGAAAGTAAGTGCACTCCAATAGAGAGAGTACACGTAGGCCAACACACTGATCCGCTCAACGAGAGATTACGTCGTGCAGACCCGTGTATATTGACCTACTACACCCTAACATTGGTGTGCACTTAGCGTGGAATAACTGCAAGCACAACTTGAAATATTTTATCAAATACATTGTCTATTTACCTTAGCTTGTCCAGGGGCTTCTTCAAATCAGGTACATTGTGGATACAATACCCAACAATCTCCCCCTATTTGAAGAAGCATAAACCCTACAAGCTAAGGTGAATAGAGCATATGGGAATGAAAATCATAAACTTGAAATTGAGTTGAGTGAGTTATTCATTACCAATACCAATTTCTTGGGAGCAAGCTTGGAGCCACCTTAGCCTTAGCCGAGAGGGTAATCTCCCGCTTTTCGGCTTCTGCAAATCGGGGTCTGTAGCATTTGGCCCCTTGCTCCCCCTCAGTTCTTGCGCCTGTGCTCAACTTGAGTACCTTGCTCCCCTTCAGTTCTTGCACGAGCCTGAAGCTTCTGTAGTCTTCATTCCTCATAGTTTAGCATCCCCAATTCAGTTTTGAAAAGACTGAACTTGGCTTCGTCTAAGGGCTTTGTGAATATATCTGCAATTTGCTTGTCCGTGGGGACATAACAGAGAGAGATGTCCTTGTTCTCCATGTGCTCCCGAATGAAGTGGTAACGCACTTCAATATGCTTCGTTCTGCTGTGCGATACCGGATTGTTGGCAATTGCAATTGCACTGGAGGAGTCGCAGTACATTGGAACTTCCTTGAACTGAAGGTCGTAGTCGGCTAACTGGTTTCTGATCCATAGGAGTTGTGCCGAGATGTACTCAGACTCTTCTGTGGAGGTTGCAACACAATTCTGTTTCTTGCTATTCCATGAAATAAGCCTTCGTCCGAGGAATTGACACGTCCCGGAGGTGCTTTTCCTGTCATCCCTACTCCCTGCAAAATCAGCATCTAAAAAACCTATTAGCTCGACATCATTGTTTCTCGGGTGCCACAAGCCAAGATTTGGAGTACCTTTAAGGTATCTTAGAATTCGCTTTGCAGCGACATAGTGAGATTCCTTAGTGTTCACCTGATATCTGGCACAGACACATGTGGAGAACATGATATCCGGTCTACTGGCAGTAAGGTAGAGCAGGGATCCAATGATGCTTCTGTATTTGGTTTCATCGAAAGGTTTACCTTTCTCATCCTTATTCAGAGACATAGTGGATCCCATTGGAGTCCTCATAGAGGTTGCATTCTCCATACCGAATTTCTTAAGGAGTTCATTTGTGAACTTCGTCTGAGAGATGAAGATTCCATCCTCAGACTGTTTCACTTGAAGTCCCAAGAAATACTTGAGCTCTCCCATACTGCTCATTTCAAACTTTCCTTGCATAAGTTTAGAAAACTTTTTGCAAAGATTGTTGTCCGTTGAGCCGAATATAATGTCATCGACATAGATTTGCACCAGCAAAATCTTGCCTTTGACTTCCCTGAGAAACAATGTTTTATCTATTTTACCTCTAGAGAACTTGTTCTCAAGAAGAAAACTAGATAAAGTCTCATACCAAGCTCGTGGAGCTTGTTTTAAACCATATAAAGCTTTATTGAGAAAATACACATGATTGGGATAAGTAGGATTGACAAAACCTGGGGGTTGAGCGACGTATACTTCCTCTTTCAGGTCTCCGTTCAGGAATGCTGATTTCACATCCATTTGATAGACTGTGAATCCTTTGTGCGAAGCATACGCCAGGAATAGTCTGATTGCCTCGAGCCTTGCCACTGGTGCAAAGGTCTGGTCGAAGTCAATCCCCTCCTCCTGTCTGTAACCTTAAGCCATCAGCCTGGCCTTGTTATTTATAATGACATCATGTTCATCCAGTTTGTTTCTGAAGATCCACTTGGTGCCAATCACATTCTGCTTGTGTGGTCTGGGAACCAGCGTCCAAACGTTGCATCGTTAGAATTGATGTAGTTCATCTTGCATGACCAAAATCCATGCCGCGTCTTTGTTCGCCTCGTCGAACTTCTTTGGCTCAACCTGTGACAGGAAGCTAAGATGCAAAACTTCGTTAATAGTACCTCTTCGAGTTCAGACACCGACACGAGGATCTCCGATGATCTGATCTCTAGGATGATCCCTCACGTGCCGGAGCTCTAGAAGTCTGGCGTCTGGAGCTTCGACTACTTCTTGGGCTTCTCCTTCTTCTAAGAGATTTGTTCCATATTGATCTTCAACATTTCCAGATGACGTGGAGGTGGAAACTTTGACGTACTTAGGAGTTTCATCTTTAGCGGTCTCATCGAGATCCAGCTGTTCAAGTCGTGCACCTGCATCTTCAAGAATACCACTGGAAGAATTGCTGTTAAGCAAACTTCCTTCATCAAATACAACATTTATTGATTCTTCTACCACTAGGATTTTCTTATTGAAGACCCTATATGCCCGACTGTGGGAACTATAGCCCATGAATATGCCTTCGAAGCATTTTTCACCAAATTTAGTACGCGGGTACTTCCCATTATTCAGTACATAGCATCTGCAACCAAAGATCCTCAAGTAGGACATGGTTGGTTTCCTGCCTTTCAGTAGCTCGTAAGGCGTCTTACGATGATGCTTGATGATCAATGCTCAGTTTTGTACATGACAAGCTGTATTGACAGCCTCTGCCCAGAAGTATTCTGGGAGAGAAGCGTCTTTCAACATTGTCGTGCAGGCTTCAATGAGAGTTCTATTTCTCCTCTCCACAACTCCATTTTGCTGAGGAGTGCGCGGGGAGGAAAACTCATGAAAGATACCTTGTTCTTCACAAAACTCTGTCATAGCACCAGATTCGAATTCTGTTCCATGGTCACTTCTGATTTTGACCACTGAGCAGTTAAATTCGTTCTGAACCTGCTTGACAAAACTAGTGAAGATGTCAAACGTATCTGACTTTCGTTTTAAGAAGAACACCCATATAAACCGAGAATGATCATCAACTATCACTAGCGTATAGGACTTGCCTCCCAAGCTATGAACTTGCATTGGACCAAACAAGTCCATATGTAGAAGGTAAAGACATCGGGAAGAGTCTTTGTCTGCAATGCTCTTAAAGGTAGCCCGAGTCTGTTTGCCCATCTGGCATGCAGGACAGGAGCTATCTTTGATGCACTTGATAACGGGAGCATCCCTTACTAAGTTTTTAGAAAACAGCATACTAATTGTTTTGAAATTAATATGTGTCAATCTCTTGTGTCATTGTTCACAAAGAGATGCACTGTCTGTTGCCACAAGGCATACGGGGGTAGATGAATCTAAACTGAGAAAATCTAAGCATAAGATATTTCTGCTCCTAATGCCTGATAATACTGTCTCAGAAGAGATACGTGAAATTATCAGACATTTATCCTTGCAGAACTTAACGTCATAACCTTTGTCACATAACTGACTTACACTGATCAGGTTATGGTTTAACCCTTCAACATAAGCCACGTCGGTGATATAGATTATACCTTTGGAAATCATACCGTAACCTCTGGTGACTCCTCGATCTGACCCTCCAAAGATGACTTTGGGTCCATTCTCGACTGGAGTGTAATCACGCAGCAGGCTTCTTGTCCCAGTCATATGCCGGGAGCATCCACTGTCCAAGTACCAGATCGGCGTTTTGGTGGCCTTTGGACATTCCTGCAAAACAAAATTAATTTTCCTTAGGAACCCAATCGAACTTGGGAACTAGATTCTTGGTTACCATACTCCCCCTCGGTTGGTTAACCCTATGAGTGGTCGGCCTCGCATTGCTAACATAGGGAGTCTCAAGATACCTTGGATTAAACCAACAATCCACGGCAAAGTGACCGACTTTGCCACAACACCAACAGTCGAATCTGTTGTACCTCTTCCTAGGCTTCTGCCTTACCCTGGGAATCGTGGGTACAGCCGGGGCCTTGGATCTGGAGGCGGAGGCCTCATAGTGATTGCAGTCACATGACTTCTTCACCTTCTGTTTCGTCAGTATAACAAGCTTGACTCTTGGTGTCTGCTTTCCATTATGTCCGCTAGAGAATTGACCATAATTTCCCATGTGGATTTCCTCATAAGGTGCCTTGAGGGCACTCTCACCGAAGTTCCGGGGAAAGGTCCAACCAACATATCGGCTCTTTGGCTTTGCAACCGAGGGGCGAAAATGATGACCAAAGGTTGATTCAAAGTCATGTTGGTTGCAAGGAAAGCTAGGCTTTCTGAACTCAACAGGACTGAGCGGAGCCTTTCCCTTTTCATCAGCAGAGGCCTTCTTGGCGGCCTTATTCTTCCTCTGGTTCCTGTTTCTCCTGGATGAGGAACCAGATACCCCTACATGCCCCAAGCCAGCTCCTTTGGCCTGAGCAGAGAGGGTATCAACTACTGGAAGAACAGTTTTTGGCATAGAGAAGCTCTTGACGATCTTCCTTTCTGCCGCAAGTTGTTCTTCCAACTTGTCGACTTCCTCCTGCTTAAGATCAAGGAGTTTAAGAGACTCTGAATGCTTTGAACTCAGGTCAAGGTTCTCCTGTCGGAGAGAAATCAAACTGGTGACCTCTTCCCTTAGGGAGACACACTCACCCTTAAGGAATTTCACTTCCTTTTTCTCAGCCTTCAATCTCTTACGACACTCCTCGAAAGTGTTGAGCAGAAGCTCATACTTCTCGAGGAGCTCCGCTTCACGGGCCGAAAGGCTATCCTCAGTATCATCATCCTGAGACTCAGGATCAGAGTCAGAGTCGGAGAGAGGGGTGTGAGCTTTTACCTTCCCAGTAAATGGGGGGCATTCTCCTTCTGAGTCGGAGCGACCCACCAGCCCGAAGTAGGCTTCCTCATCATCACTGGAGTCTGTGGAATCAGACTCACTCAGTGTCTTTGGCCTTTTGGCGATGTAGCTCCGCTCTTTCTTCTTATCTCTAGAGGATTTGTGCTCCTCTCCTTTCCCTTTTTCTCTCTTGCCTTGATAGCAGTCGGCCACGACGTGTCCTGGCTTATTGCATCCAAAGCAAATAATGTCAGAGGAGCGATGTTTGTTCGGTTTAGAAGCATACCTGTCAGAAGAATAATTTTTCTTCTGATGCCTGGAGGAGGAGCCGTCTTTCTTTCTTTGATTCCTCATCTTGAGGAATTTCTTGAACTCTCAGGTGATGAGGGAGAAATCCTCCTCCGACAGCTCTGAGCTGGAGGAGCATGGCTCGGAGTCCTCTTCCTCATCCTTTTTCCTGGCACGGTATGAAACCGCACCCTTGCCTTTTCTGGAGTGACTGGCTTTTAGAGCCACAGTCTTTTCTTTGGCTGCAGCCTTCTCTGCTTCTTCTTCTGCTTTCCTGGTGTTCAGTTGAAGCTCATAGGACATCAGCTTCCCAAACAGAATTTGCGGGTCTGTTTCAGCTAGTCTGCCAAACTCTCGGATGACGCAGATCTTTGTGTCCCATTCCTTAGTAAGGGACCTAAGGAATTTATCATTGAGTTCACCATTAGTGAACACTCTTCCGTATCCTTTGAGGGCATTGACAATCTTGAGGAAGTTCTCGAAGGTGACTCCGATCTCTTCCTTAGGCCCTTGTCTGAAGGCCTCATATTTCTGGTTCAAGAGGGATCTACGATCATCCCTCACTTCATCAGTGCCCTCCATTAGGATGATCAGGCAATGCCAGATCTCCTTTGCTGTCCTGCAGTTGCAGAAGTTCTGCATCATTGAGTCATCAACCGCGCTAACCAGAATGTTCTGCGCCTTCTTGTCAAGTCCTACTAGCACCATCTCGTCCTTGTCCATTTCAGAAAGTTTCTTCGGCACTTTCTTGGTAGGATCATGTTGAAGTTGGTGACCGGGCGGTCTGGCGGTCTGTCTTGACGGGTTGAAGACCTCGCAGTCTGGCGGTTTGTCTCAGCCGGCTTGGAGACCGGGCGGTCTATCGGTCTCCCCTGACATCTCTCTTCTTCTCTTGTGGTAGCCGTGCGGTTAGCCCTTCCTCTGTCTAACCGCGCGGCTTGTGCGGTTTGTTTTGTATAGTCCGCTTAGTCCTGTAAATTTTTAGTCTCGCATCTCTTATTTGTATTCTCTCATCTCTCCTCCATTCTATATAAGGGAGGGCATACCTTTGTAATAGATACCTTTTTCAGATAATAAAGTTTGAGATTAAAACCATTTCTGCTTGTTGTTTGTTCATTTCTAACATGGTATCAGAGGACACGGTCTTTTCCTTCTGATTGTGTGCGCCCTCTGATTCTCGCCGCTTCTTTCTGAATCTTGTGACCTGTCTTTGCGGCTTGTCCTCTCTTCCGCCCGCTGCTCTATTTGCGCGGCTTGTTGCTTCTTTTCTCTAGCTGCTCTTCTTCGCCGCGACCTGTTTCGTTGTCGCCGCGACCTGCTTCCTTCTAGCCGCCTGTTTCTTCCCTAGCTGTGTGGCCTGCTTCTGTTCGCCCGGATTGCGACTTGTTGTTGTCGCTGCTTCTTGCTTCCTCTTCTCTTCTGTTCGCACGGACTTTTCAGTACGCGCGACCTCTTCCCCGCTGTGCCTTGGTCTGCTTCCTGACCGCTGCGGTTTCACGCGGGTTGCTCTCTTCCTCTCCCCGCGGCTTCCTCCTTCTTTTTCGCGACCTGTTTTCGCAATCTCCTCTATTCGCCGTGATTTATTCTAAGTCGCCGCGACTGTTGCCTTCTACCCGCTCCTGCTTGCTAGTCGCTCCGGCCTCTTCTTTAGCCGTGCGACTTGTTCTCCTCTGTTCGCCCGTCTTTTTCAAGCCGTGCGACTTCTTTCTCTTTGCTTTGCTCTGCTTCTTGGTCGTGGCCTTCCTAGCTGCACGACCTGTTCTCTGTTCGCCCGCCTTGTTTTTCTCTTCTCTTCTTCGCTTCACCGTTCGGCTTCTTTCTCCTCCTCGCGGCTTGTTCTTATCGCCGCGGTTTGCTCCCCTCTTGCTTCCATGGCTTCCCCCTCCTCCAGACTGTCCGCCTCGGTGGTCACCTCTTCTGGTAGTGCTCATGTTGTTACTCGCGGACGATGACTCATTGACTCTGGTGCTACAAATCATATGACGGGCAATCCTCAGTGTTTCTCTCTTCTTGACACACATGCACAGTTGCCCCCGGTCATTGTTGCGGATGGGTCTCCCTCACCCGTCCATGGGACGGGCATGGTTCAAGTCACTTCATCTCTCTGCCTAGCTGATACCCTCTATGTGCCCAAGTTTCCGTGCAATTTACTATCGGTTACTTCTTTATGCAAGCAACTACGGTGTTCTGTCATATTCACCCCTACCTCTTGTGCCTTTCAGGATCCGGACTCCCAACGGACGATTGCTACCGGGACTGAGAATGGTGGTCTCTACTTCCTCGACAATGTTTCTGCTCTCTCCGCCTTCTCCACCTCCTCTACAGATCTTCTCCAATGGCATCTTCGCCTTGGACATGCTCCTCCCCGCATTCTACGCCAGCTCCTGCCCTACCTCCCTCCTCATCATCCTCCTCTAAACTGTGATGCCTGTCAACTTGGCAAACATCACCGCTCGTCTTTCCCACCAACGCAAAGTCGGGGCTCATCCCGTCCGTTCGACCTCATTCACTCTGACATTTGGGGTCCCGCTTCTACCCTCACCATCGGGCGGGGTAGTTCCTATTTTGTCACATTCATTGATGATTTCTCTCGGTGTACGTGGGTGTATCTTCTCAAGGATCGCTCCGAGCTGTTCTCTATTTGGACCTCATTTTACTCTATGGTTAAGACTCAGTTTGATACATCTATTAAAATCCTTCGTTCTGACAATGCTAAGGAGTAACTTAGCCACGACTTCTCCTCCTTTTGTATTCACCATGGTGTTATTCGTCAGACAAGCTGTGTCTACACCTCCCAACAAAATGGGGTGGCGGAACGTAAAAACCGTCACCTCCTTGACGTCGCTCGCACTCTGCTGACTCAAATGCATGTTCCTCGATCCTATTGGGGCTATGTTATCCTCCTCTCCTGCTATCTCATCAATCGCCTTCCCTCCACAGTTCTCCACGGTGCTACCCCCTTCTCCCTTCTTTATCCGAACAAGGATCCCTTTCCTCTTCCCCTGCACATCTTTGGGTGCACCGCCTTTATGCACTCTCCCACTGCAACCCGCGACAAACTCTCACCCCGTGCCACTAAATGTGTCTTTCTGGGGTACTCTCCCACTCAGAAAGGTTACTGTTGCTTTGACCTCGTTACCCGCAAGCAATTTGTCTCTGCAGATGTCACCTTCTTTGATAATGCATCTTACTTCTCTCCCGCTTCCTCCTCTCCTCCTCTTGATCCTACTGCTCATACCGACCCATCCATTCCCTCTGCTACCACGGCTGTTCCACCATCTCCACCATCTCCACCATTTCCACCTCCTCCACCATCTCCACCCTCTCCTCCGCTTTTTCCCTCCACTCCGTTGCCATCTCTCTACTCCCGGGCCAGCTCTCTCCACCACGGATACTCCGGATACTGAGGCACCTGCTGACCTGGATCTCCCCATTGCTCTTCGCAAAGGGGTTCGGGCATGTACCCAACACCCGCTTGCTGCAGTTGTTTCCTACGATCGTCATACCCCTTCTCGCAGAGCTTTTGCACTGGCTATCTCGGCCACTGCCACCCCCCGTTCCTACCAGGAGGCCCTCACTATTCCTCATTGGAAAGCTGCCATGGATGAGGAGATTGCTACTCTCACTGAACGGGGTACCTGGACCCTTGTTCCTCCTCCTTTCAGCACGGATGTTGTTGGTTGTCGATGGATCTTCGTGGTGAAGTTCCTCCCAGATGGCAGTGTGGACCGTTATAAGGCTCGCCTGGTTGCCAAGGGTTTTACTCAAACTTATGGCGTTGATTACTTTGACACTTTCTCTCCAGTGGCTCGTCTCAGCACTATTCGGGTTCTTCTCTCTGTGGCTGTCAACAGGGATTGGCCCATCTCGCAGCTTGATGTTAAGAATGTTTTCCTTTATGTTGATCTGCAAGAAGATGTTTACATGGAGCAACCTCCGGGGTATGTTGCTCAGGGGGAGCCACGGGTATGCCGGCTCAAGAAGGCTATCTATGGCCTCAAGCAGAGTCCTCGTTCCTGGTTTGACAAGTTCAGTGGCATTGTTTCGGCCATTGGTTTTACAAGAAGCTCAGCAGATCACTCCTTATTTGTTCGGAAAACAGCCTCTGGTCTTGTTGTTCTTGCAGTATATGTTGATGACATTCTTCTTACTGGAGATGATCAGGATGGGGTATTGATGACCAAGAAACATCTTCGTCAACATCTGGTCACAAAGGATATGGGCTCCCCAAAATACTTTCTGGGGATTGAAATCTCTCGGAAGCCTGACTCCTTAGTTCTCTCTCAGCGTAAGTATGTCCTTGATCTTTTAAAAGAGGCAGGATTGACTGGAGCAAAACCTGCCCGATGCCCCATGGCAACTGGAGAAGACAAAACCTGGACAGATGATTCGCCTCCTCTTTCAGATAGTTCGCGGTACAGGCGTCTGGTTGGTAAGCTCATATATCTCACAGTGACCAGGCCCGACATTTCCTATGCTGTGGGCAAGGTGAGTCAATTCATGCAAGCACCTAGGGAGTGCCATCTACAGTCCGCCTTGCGGATCTTGGAGTATGTCAAAGCAGCGCCGGGGAAAGGATTACTTTTTCAGAAGAATGGTCATCTGAGGATTGAAGCCTACTCAGATGCAAGTTATGCTGATGACAAAGGGGATCGCAAGTCAACCTCAGGTTTTTGCACCTTTGTTGGGGGAAATCTGGTGAGCTGGAAGAGCAAGAAGCAGTGTGTTGTCTCCCGGTCCAGTGCAGAAGCTGAGTATCGTAGTATGGCGTCGACCACTTGTGAGTTAAAATGACTGCGGGCTCTCATGCTAGATTTAGGAGAGGTCTACAACCATCCTCTACCTATGTTCTGTGGTAACAAGGCCGCCATATACATCTCCAAAAATCCTGTCTTCCATGAGAGAACAAAGCACATTGAGGTTGACTGTCATTTCATTCGTGAAGAGATCTTAAAGGAACAAATTTGCACTCCCTTTATCACATCTGATAAAGAGCTGGCTGACATCTTCACCAAGCCAGTTTCCGCCTCGTTTCTTCATATTTGCGACAAGCTGGGCATGATCGATATATATGCTCCAGCTTGAGGGGGAGTGTTGAAGTTGGTGACCGGGCGGTCTGGCGGTCTGTCTTGACGGGTTGAAGACCGCGCGGTCTGGAGATTTGTCTCAGCCGGCTTGGAGACCGGGCGGTCTACCGGTCTCCCCTGACATCTCTCTTCTTCTCCTGTGGTAGCCGTACGGTTAGCCCTTCCTCTGTCTAACCGCGCGACTTGTGCGGTTTGTTTTGTATAGTCCGCTTAGTCCTGTAAATTTTTAGTCCCACATCTCTTATTTATATTCTCTCATCTCTCCTCCATTCTATATAAGGGAGGACATACCTTTGTAATAGATACCTTTTTCAGATAATAAAGTTTGAGATTAAAACCATTTATGCTTGTTGTTTGTTCGTTGCTAACAGATCAATGGTGGAGGCCTTAGTGGGGACATAAGGTCTCTCCTCCACGATCATGAAGAGTCAAGGATCAACTGCTTCCATGTAGAACCTGATCCTTTCCTTCCAGATAGGAAAGTTGAGCCTGGTGCACACTGGGATCTTGCCTGTGAACTTGAGACCGTCCATGGTAGATGTTTTCCTTCTTCTTGACACTAGTGGCAGGATTCAACTCAAGGTGTTAACCTTTTTGATGAGCAACCTGGCTTTGATACCACTTGAAAGTACACCTAGTGTCAACTATCTTCACCTATGGGGGGGGGGGGGAATTGGTGACGTGCAGCGTTTTTGCGGAATTTAAAATTGTACCTGCACAAGAAAATAACACAGCACAGCAAACAGAGTACACAAGCTATTTATAGTGGTTCCCCGATTTGGGTACATCCACTTTCCCCCTTCGACCTATCTCCCAACAAGGGACGACTCGGTATATTCACCAACAGGATTGAAATCCAATCCTTGCACTATCGGAAGGAACCCTTCCACACGTAGGAGTCAACACTCCCACAACACGGGTTGCACCCAACCCTTTCCACTAGGAACCTACGTTCCTTTACAACAAAAGTAAAACTAGAATGTACAAAAGATACAAACTACGTTTGGAGACTAAGGTGTCCCTCTTCGTTGACGACGTGTTCTTGAAGTCCACAAAGAGTCCACAACCCTAGATCTCTCTTGGAGAGGATCTCCCCGGAACCGGCGGCGGCAAGATGGGCGGCAGGTCAAGATCGATGCTCGATTTTTTTCTGTGTCTCTCTTTACTGTTCAAAAATACCCGTATATATATACAAAAGTAAACACCTTCATGACCGTTGTGGGTCCCACAAGAAGAAACACAAAATCCGGTTCAAAATAGTGCCAGCGGCAAAATCCGGTTCAGCTTTTTCCCGAAAATTGCCCAAGTAAAAATCGGCGAGAATCACCTGTGATTCTCGTCGAATCGTCGAGAATTAAGGGTGATTCTCGACGATTCGGCGAGAATCACAAAGTGATTCTCGACGATTCGTCGAGAATCACAAAGTGAATCTCGTCGAATGACTTGATTGCACTCTAAATTAGCCCGCGAGAATCAGCCAGTGATTCTCGACGATTCGGCGAGAATCACTAGTGATTCTCGTCGATTCTTACTTAGATGATTTCTCATCTTACGCCTCTGAGCTGCTCTTTGACTCGTCCTTGCTCCTTGTCTGCTCTTGCATAAACACAACTCTGTACTTGAAAGTAAGTGCACTCCAATAGAGAGAGTATACGTAGGCCAACACACTGATCTGCTCAACGAGGGATTACGTCGTGCAGACCCGTGTATGTTGACCTACTGCACCCTGACATTAGTGTGCAATTAGCGTGGAATAACTGCAAGCACAACTTGAACTATTTTATCAAATACATTGTCTATTTACCTTAGCTTGTCCAGGGGCTTCTTCAAATCAGGTACATTGTGGATACAATACCCAACAAGGATCTTAAAGGAAAGAAGCTTGCTGCTGATGATGATAATGAAGCCCCAGTTCAAGCAAAGATACAATCTGGAAAGGGGATTGTAATCCAAGAACCTGAGCAGCAATAGGATAGAAATTTTCTTTAGTTTACAGTTGTAATCATTTGATTTTAAACTCTCTGTAAACTTGTGAAAATGAATATGTTGAAGTTGTTAGAATAATGTGATATATGTTAAATCTATTACATTAATGTTCTAAGAAATTTGAGTATGCATGTTTTGCTTATACATGTTTAAGTATTTTCCCTGTTATATAATCATGTTTTACATCATACTGTGAATTTGTTATGTATGGTATATATCATTGACTAAGGGTTATGACTTCTCCAAATAGGGGGAGATTGTTGGGTACATTGGAATAAATGTACCTGATTTGAAGAAGTCTCACCCTACTCAATGATATACATCAAAATGTATTTGATGTATTTTGAGTTACCTTGTGCAGGTTAAGTATTTGCAGGGAAAGCATAAAAAGTTTCTAAGTACATGTGTCGACACCCAGAAGAAACGTGTCGACAATTAAGAAGACTTGTGTCGACACCCAGAGAAGCAGTGTCGACACTTGGAGTAATTGTGTCGACACTTGGGATGCAGAGTCGACACCAGAAGGAAAGTGTCGACACATACAGGCTGTGTCGACACACAATGAAGAAATGTCCAGAGAAACTATTTCGACACTTAGAAGCAGTGTCGACACCCAGAGGAACTTTGTCGACATCAGAAAGTGTCGACACTAGGAGGCTGTGTCGACACTCAGCAAAACAACAACAAAGTTCAAGTACAAGTGTCGACACTAGGAGGCTGTGTCGACACTCAGCAAATTTCAATGAAGTCTAAGTACAACTGTCGACACCAAGCAGATGTGTTGACACTCAGCAAAAGTATCAACACAGAAGGCATGTGTCGACACCAAGAAGATGTGTCGACACTTAACAAGTTCAACGCAAGAAGATGTGTCGACACAAAGGAGTTGTGTCGACACTTACAAGAAATCAACAAAGTACTGAAGAACATGGAGTTGTGTCGACACACATTATCAGTGTCGACACATGATGAATAAGCTGTGTCGAGAAGTAAATTCTACAACACAAGGAGTTGTGTCGACACCATGAAGGCTAGTGTCGACACTTAGTCTACTTGTGTCGACACTTACTCTATCAGCGTCGACACTTAAAGACAGACTGTCTCGATACTTTCAGACAGTTACAGAAAATTCAAGAAGTAACTGGATGACTTGACAGCAGCCATTCCAGCCGGTCTACTGCAACTGTCAGAACTGTCAGAAGTCTATTAGAAACCGGATCAGCCGGTCACCATGAAGAAAGTCTATATAAAGGCTTATTCTGCCAACAGCAAAGGATGATTAACAATAAGAGGTGATCAAGGAATCATTGAAGTACAACACAACTAGAAGAAGACCTTCAAGTGAAGATCTAAGAAGTTGGAGAGAGAGTGCTCCTTCCAAGAAGACAGCTGTGGAACCAGGCTGTGAAGAAAGTTTCAGATTGAATTCTAATTCTTAAGTTAGCAGTGATTGAAGATCAGCTGCATAGAGACTCAACCCTATTGTGTTCTAAATTCAAGAAGCTTTGAAGAAAGCCAAGGGTGGTTGATCTCAGCAAAGTTCTTCCAAGAACTCATCAAGAAACATGTCAACTCTTCTCTCTTATTCTGAGTTGTAGGTTTATACTTTGTAATCTTAATTTCTTGTAGGATCCTAAGGGATCTGAGTTGTAAGCCTGAAATTATAAAGGCTGAGTGGTAGGGCCTGTGTACCTGAGTGTAGGAGATCCATTTCTCTGAGTGTAGGCCTTGTTGAGGGCTGAGTGTAGGCCTTGGTGAAGGCTGAGTGTAGGTCTTTGTGAAGACTGAGTGGTAGGGCCTTGGGCCTGAGTTGTAGGAACCTGGTTGGGGTTCTGAGTGTAAGATCTGAGGATCTGAGGAATAGTGGAGGAGTTTGGCCGAATCTAGTACACTACTAGATAGGTGAAGGGGGAAAGTGGATGTACCCAGACCTTGGGGAACCACTATAAAACTGTGTGTACTCTATGTGTGTGACTGATTCTGTGTATGTTGTGTAAAGATCTGTGAATGCTGTGATTAATTCAGCCTGTTGTGATTAAGTCTGCCTAAAATTTTAAAAAGATTAAAGTCACCTATTCACCCCCCCCCCCTCTAGGTGATTAGGTACAATTTCTTTCATAGGTTTAGAACCAAAAACTCCTCACCCCTCATTATTCTTGAATAGGAATAGGTTTTTGGAAGTGAGAGCTCATTACCTGACCGAAATGAAGAATAAAGAATAACGGATTTCTTCTCTCCAGAAGTCGTCGGGATGTTGCCGAAGGGGTTCTCCCTAGAGGGTAGTGCACTTCTCGGCGGTGATTGAGTGCCGAATCGCCGAAGCGTCGCGCTATTAGGGCAAGAGCAGCCTTCCGCCTGGAGGTCGCCGAAGCGTCGCGCTATTAGGGCAAGAGCAACCTTCCGCCTGGAAATCGATGAAGCGTCGTGCTATTAGGGCAAGAGCAGCCTTCCGCCTGGAGATCGGCGAAGCGTCGCTACTTAAAAATGGCAAGAGTAGCCTTCCGCTTGGAGATCGACGAAGCGTCGCCACTTAAAAGTAGGCGGCCCGTTTCGACTGGACCGGAACCCATAAAACGACGCACTCTTCTATGTTACCCGAAACATGAAGGTTTCAACTATTTATTGTTTAGACGTTGCAACACCTGCGCCTATCCTTCTTTACTTCAAAAATAGCAATCAATAGGTTGCAAATATTTATATTTTTGTTACGTTGCAACACCTGAAACTGCACCTACAGAACTTTCCAGCCATCGATTTCTCTCGTCCAATGTGACTCAGCTAACAAAGAACTAACTAAAACAGATCTAGCATGTGCTTAAAATATATATTAAACGATGGGTTGTCTCCCACCTAGCGCCTAATTTCTAGTCCTGGCAGGACTTACCGTCTAGTAATTTATTTCAACGTAATAAACGACACCAGTCGTTCATCGTCGCCACATCGGAATATCTTCAAACGTTCACCATTAACCTTAGATTCTATCCCGTCTGTATCATTCCTAATCGTCACTGCTCCGTAAGGATGCACCTCCTTGACCCTAAACGGGCCCGACCAACGCAATTTAAGCTTTCTGGGAAATAAACGTAAACGGGAATTAAATAACAAGAGTAATTGCCCCGGCTCAAAGTGTTTTTCTTTTAACCGTCAGTCGTGCCACCTATTTGTCCGCTACTTATAGATTTTTGAATTCTCATATGCTTGCATTCTAATCTCTTCCAATTCATTTAGTTGCAGGAGCCTCTTCTTACTTGCGTCCCTAAAGTCATAGTTGATCTTCTTCATTGCCCAAAATGCCCGGTGCTCAAGCTCTAGGGGTAGATGACACGACTTTTCGTAAACTAGTCTATATGGAGTTAATCCAATTGGCGTTTAAATGCAGTCCGATAAGCCCACAGGGCATCACTCAGCTTTTGAGACCAGTCTCTACGGTTAAAACTCACCATCTTTTCTAGAATTTTATTGATTTCTCTATTCGAAACCTCTGCTAGCCTGTTTATTTGGGGGTGATAAGCTAATGCTACATTATGAGTCACCCCGTATTTTCTTAGTAGTGAAGCAAACTGATTATTACAAAAATGGCTCCCTCCATCGCTAATTATTGCTCTCGGCACCCCAAATCGATTGAATATGTAATTTCGTAAAAAGTTTAGGACGACCTTAGCATTGTTTATAAATGTGGTGATGGCTTCTACCCACTTTGATACGTAATCAACAGCTAACAGAATATAAATGTTTCCATGTGAGTTCACGAAGGGGCCCATAAAATCTATTCCCCACACATCAAATAACTCAACTTCTAGCATTATGTTAATTGGCATTGCGTCATTTCTTTGTATATTTCCAGTTTCTTGTCATCTATCACACTCTTTAACAAAAGAATTTGAGTCCCTGAATAAGTTAGGCCAATAGAATCCATCCTCTAACACCTTCATGGATGTCCTTGTACCCATGAAGTGGCCTCCATATGGTGAATCATGACATTTTTCTAGAATATTTATCATTTCACTCTCGGGAATACAACGTCTCAATACTTCATCGACTCCATTCTTAAATAGATAAGGGTCGTCCCATAAATATGACCTCACCTGGTGTAGGAATCTTTTTCTTTGGTGATATGTGAGCTCAGAAGGCATGATGTTGCTCACTAGGTAGTTTACAAAGTCAACGTACCAAGGTGCTACACTATTAGAGATCGCTAATAGATACTCGTCGGGGAACCTCTCATCAACTTCAGAACATAACGACGGATGGGTAAACTCAATCCTATATAAATGGTCTGCTACGGGGTTCTCTGATCCTTTCCTATCCTTTATCTTAACATCGAACTCTTGCAAAAGGAGCACCCAACGGATCAACCGTGGTTTTGCATCTCGTTTTACCATCAGATAGCGGATTGCAGCATGGTCGGTATACACTATAACCTTCATGCATAAGAGATAAGATCTAAATTTCTCGAATGCGAAAACGACTGCTAGTAGTTCCTTCTCGGTGGTAGTGTAATTGACTTGGGCATCAACGGGGGTTTTACTTGTGTAAGATATCGTGTGGAATATCTTCCCCCTCACTTGCCTCAAGACAACTCCCACTGCGTAGTCACTAGCATCGCACATCAGAATAAAAGGCTCTTCCCAATCAGGCGTCACTACGATGGGTGCCGTGGTTAAATGCTTTTTAAGTTCATCAAAAGTTGTTATACATTCATCACTAAAATGAAACTTCACATCTTTTTCTAACAAACTACTCAACGGTTTTTTTATTTTCGCAAAGTCCTTGATAAACCAACGGTAGAAACCCGCGTGTCCTAGGAAACTTCGTAGCATCTTAACATTCTTGGGTGGTGGTAATTGTTCGATCACATCTAACTTTGCCTTATCCACCCTTAGTCCCTCTTTAGAAACATGGTGACCAAGCACAATCCCCCCACGCACCATGAAGTGACATTTCTCCCAGTTTAGAACAAGATTTGTCTCCACACAACGAGTAAGTACCTTCTCCAAACACTCTAATCAATCATCAAACGATTTCCCAAAGATGGAAAAATCATCCATGAATATCTCAATACCCTGGTCCATGATATCAGAGAAAATGACAATCATGCAACGCTGGAAAGTGGCAGGTGCATTGCATAGACCAAAGTGCATTCTCCTAAATGCGAATGTTCCATAAGGACATGTGAATGTGGTCTTTTCTTGATCTACGAGGTCTACGGTAATTTGGTTGTAGCCTGAGTACCCATCAAGAAAACAAAAAAAGTCATTCCCTGCCAACCTATCTAAAACTTGGTCAAGGAAAGGCAAGGGGTAATGATCCTTCCTGGTGGCTTTATTCAACTTCCTGTAGTCAATGCAGATTCGCCACCCCGTGACCGTTCTAGTGGAAACTGACTCACCTTTCTCATTTCTTACGACCGTCATTCCTCCTTTCTTGGGTACACATTGCACAGGTGAAACTCATGGACTATCCGAGATGGGGTATATGATCCCCGCGTCTAGCCATTTAATAATTTCTTTTTTTACCACCTCTTTCATAGGTGGACTTAGACGACGTTGATGCTTGATCGATCCCGTAAATGATTCTTCCAAAAGAATCTTGTGCATACATAATGAGGGGCTTATTCCTTGGATGTCGTTTATGGTCCACCCTATGGCCCTTTTAAATTGCTTGAGTAAGTCTATTAACTTTTGACGTTGATCAGATGACAAATGTGAGTTGATGATGACCGGCAAGGTGTCATTATCTCCTAAGTACGCGTAAGTGAGATAGTCCGGGAGAGGTTTCAACTTCAATGATGGCGGGTCGAAGATAGACGATTTTACTGACAAAGATCTTTCGGGCATCTCTAATGGTTCCAGCTTATGGAACCAAACAGCCTGCTTCTCAAATGCTTGCAAGTATTCTTGAATGTCTTCTTCTTCCTCAGAAAGCTCCCCCTCAGTCAACACATGAGTCAATAGGGAATCTTGTTCATCCAGCGATAAACTAGGCTCATAGTCACCTATAGATACATAGTTGACCACCTCCATATTGTCTTCCTCGTAATGGGGGAATTTTAATGCCTTAAGTACATTAAAGGTGACTTGCTCGTCATTCACTCTCATAGTCAATTCTCCTTTCTAAACATCTATCAGTGTCCTACCCATGGCTAGGAACGGTCTCCCTATAATGATGGGGACTTCCTTGTCCTCCTCCATATCTAAAATCACAAAGTCAGCCAAAAAAATGAACTTATCTACCTTCACCAACACATCCTCAACTATCCCTTTTGGGAATTCCAAGGTCCTATCGGTCAGCTGCAAGTTTATGGAAGTCTTTGATATTTCTCCCAAACCTAGCTTTTTATAAATCAAGAACGGCATTAGGTTTATACTTGCTCCTAAGTCACATATCGCTTTACTCTCAAATTTATATCATATAGAGCACGGAATAATAAAACTCCCCGGATCTTTCAACTTAGGTGTGAGTCTTTTTTGAAGAATAGCGCTACACTCTTGAGTGAGTGCTACCGTCTCATCTGTTCCAAATTTTCTATTTTTGGATAGGATATCTTTCATGAATTTAACGTAACTCGGCATTTGCTCTAAAGCTTCAGCGAAAGGGATGTTAATTTGTAATTTCTTAAATATCTCGACGAACTTTTGGAATTGTTGGTCGAGCTTACTCTTCTCTAATCGTTGAGGGAAC
Source organism: Platanthera guangdongensis (assembly GCA_039583875.1). NCBI lineage: Eukaryota > Viridiplantae > Streptophyta > Magnoliopsida > Asparagales > Orchidaceae > Platanthera > Platanthera guangdongensis. Next base: position 15,887,559 of record CM077156.1, read on the forward strand.
GGTGACAGTGGGTAGACTTTCACATTATCCTTCCTCTTAACGTAGTCGGTGATCGGTTCTCTCTTCCTTTCTCCTAAAACTTCCACTTCCTTCTCAGAAAAGTCATCTAGTCTCACTTCTCCCTCGGGAATCCAAGGGATTCCGTCTACCAACTCTTTTTGCATCACTCTTTCTACCCAGTTCATGTGTAGGTGCACTCACTAATTGTTTACCACTTCATAACTCGACTGATTTACAATGTTGGTTATATCCCTTTGGATTTGGAGTGTTATCCGTTGGAAGTGTGCCCAGTGTCCTAAGACTCAAGGCGTTGGCAATTTGACCTAACTGGGACTCTATCATGCGTAGTGACCCCTCTAGATTTGAAATGCGTACATCTCTCTTTTGCATCGACTACATAATCATCTCATCAGTCAGTTTCCTAGAAATATTAGGTTGATTAAAAAACATTATTATGCTGTGGATGTGAGTTATTCAGATTAAATCTGGGTGGCTGGGTCGCTCCCGCATTATTCTTCCAAGAGAAATTTGGATGATTTCTCCACTCGGGATGGTAGTGATTTGTAAAACCTGGTGGTACTTGCCTTGGTTGGCCTCCAACATAGTTTTCCTCCTCTGTCAGTTGATTTAGTTGTTCAACCATTAGGGGTGCATTAGGTGTAGAGGTAGATAACAAATCTAACCTCTTATTAATTAGATTAAACTGGATGACATTTGTGCAGCTAACGATGTAATCTGGTCCACTTGATGGACTCCAGCCGGTTGAGTATTATCTTGTCTCTCATAAGCCTGATAATTATTAGAAGTAAGATCTTCTAATATTGTGTAGGCGTCTTCGGGATATTTCTTCATTAAGGAACCGCCCGCGGCTCCACCCACTAAAATCATGGTTGTCGTTTGCAAACCATTGTAGAATTTAGAGACTTGTTGGTGTTGGGTTAATCCGTGGTGTGGACATTTTCACAATAACTCTTTAAAACGCTCCCACGGCTCATAAAGAGTCTCCCCATGATTTTGCATGAACGTAGTTATGTCCCTAATGAGCTTAGCCATCTTCGAGGGTGGGAAATACTTATTTAGAAATTTTTCTACTAAGTGATCCCACGTGGTAATGGAGTCATTGGGTAATGAGTCTAACCAGTCTTTCGCTCGTCCTTCCAACGAAAATGGAAATAGCCTCAACAAAATTGCATCTTCGGACGCTCCATTAAATTTGAACATGTCACAGATCACTAAGAATGTACGTAAGTGTGAGTTCGCATCTTCATGACTAAGACCCCCAAATTTGTTATATTGTACTTGTTGCATAACTAGTGGGTCCATTTTAAAGTTGTTTGCCGCAATTGCGGGTCGCGCGATACTAAAGTGTAAACCTCCTCTTAAGGGTGTATTATAATCGCGACACGTCATTTGTGGCGCAGCGTCTTGACCATTTTGGTCCACTTGTCCTTCATGATTATTCATATTCTCGTGATCGTTATTATCCATCTCTTGATGAATAATATTCAGCGTTCTACAAAGTTTTCAGTTTTGCCTACACGAACGCTCTATTTCTGAATTAAAAGGCAAAAGTTCAGAAGTTCGATATCTGGACATGCACAAACAAAATTACAGATAGCAGTAACAACACAAACAATACAAGGTAAAGCAACAAAACAAGAACTTGAGCTCTAAATACTCGGGTTTAACTAATATTGCAAGAGATAAAACACTAAATATGTCGCACCTCCCCGGCAACGGCGCCAAAAACTTGATACGCCAAAAATGGTATATGCAATTAACCGCAAGTGTACGTGTCGTGTCAAGTAATAAATAGTAAGTAAGGATCGTTCCCTCGAGGAGATGGTGAATTCAGTGCTTGCAATTACTAGTTGTGCCTTTTTCTTTAAATTCAAGAAAAATAAGATCATGGTTTCAGAATACTAGAATCTTAAAATAACCTTCTAATTACTAGAAAGAAACTAAAGATCCGGGAGAGAAATACTTGGTTACAAGTTATCAAAAGATAATCTTGTATCATGATTTCCTAAGTCTAATGTGACAACCCATGAAAATAGTTTTGTGATGATGAGTGGTGAAATGTCTGGCAACGATTTTAGAGAAGAAATCTGTACCTCTCGATATCAGAAGTCCCTAGTTCTCTGTTACCCCATAAGTGAAACAAGACCCGCATAAAGATCGAAAACCAAAGTTGCTAGCATCAAGGGGAAATCTCTTTCTCCCTTCAAATGCTATACCGACTCTACGATATACTTACGCAACTCCTCTCTCAATTTATGAAGCGTAGTAAAAAGATGAAGTCTTGGTCAAAGATTTCGAATTAAAGATCATAGATTCAATACAAACAATCATCAAATATTCATAACTAAGGATAATTAAGAATTTGTCATCACAAAAGACATAATACTCTCACAATACAAGATTAAAACAAGTTAGTTCATCACGATGGAGAGAACACACCACCAAACAAGAAATGTCTTACAGCATATGGTGAGAGAAATGCAAAACAAAGCAGGAATTCGTTCTCCGATGTGTGCAAAACCAATCTGCCTCCAAGATCCGGCGTGCCCTAGTTCTTCTTCTCCAAGACAAGTCCCCTTTTTCTCTCCTTTTGATACCCCCCATTCGCCCTTTTCTGTGTTCTTTTTCCCCTTAAAATGTCTGGTCACTCTCCAAAAGATGCCACCTTTCATTTTGAAAAGGGCGCAAAAATTCGAAATTTAAATGCTGAAAACCGTCCTGGAGACGTTGCAACCTTTTTTCTCTGAGTGTTGCAACTTTTTTCCCAGATTTTGATATTTGGCAGATTTCCATCCCCAAGCAAATTTCTCTTGCGCATCTAGTAAGAATACAATAGAAAGAGACTCAATTATCCTTGAATTAAATGCATAAACTTTTACTTTTATTTTTATAACCTTTAGACTTATTTGTGTCGGAATAGCCGCGTAATATGTCGGAAATAATGGCCTAGATAACTTCTTTTTTAGAAGTTATCACTTTTCTCTCACAATGTAGTTATTTAGGTAGGTAACACTTGCCGATTACATCATTATGCAACTCTTGTATGGTTGGTAAATAAATCTTTATTCACGTCCATCTTATGGTGCATGTCAACCCTATGCTTCTGAGCACTCAACATTTGAGGTCACCCAGTGAAGTTTGACCCAATGTCGACAGTGGGATATCACAATTATCGGCCTGCACCCTTACCAAGATAGATTAATGCACCTTACTTTGGCAAGCCCACACTTCATCGATCGTGATAGGAAGAGTGTCATCCATCGGAAGATATTTGAATACTTAATATTGCTTAAGAGATATAAGATATTTGATTAACACTTAATCATGGAGTGTCATCCATCGAAAGACATCTGAATACTTAATATTGCTTAAGGGATTTAAGATACTTGATTACCACTTAATTTTGGTTAACAATTAACCAATGTGTACATCCACAAAATAAAACTTGCAACAATCATAATCCAAATGCATCCTAGATGTGCACAATAAAATCATCAACACTTCATGAGCTGGGCTAAATCTGAACATCTAGAACCTTTCTAAATCTTCATATTTACATGCACTTGACATGAGCAACACCACTCCACTTACACAGTAAATAAGCTTGCCTCTCTATTTGAGATTCAAAATCTAACACACTTGATTTCACAAACCAACAAGAGAGACGGTTACCGTTAAGGAGTAACAAGGATATCAACACGAAATCACATGCGTTCTTGGCGGGTTCTAGATTTGGGTATTTAGAACACTTCTAAATTTCTAGATCTACACTCAATAGATTTAGCAACTTCTGAAACAATGATCATCACATCAACCTCTCTCTGATACCGCTATTGGAGTGTTGTTATACGCCACAACACTCATGCGTAGCGAAAATGGAACAAGAAAACCCAAAATAGTTCGGATTTAGCGATGAACATTGATCAAGAAGTAAAATCGCTGTAAATAAAAATTACCTTTGAGGGATTGAGTCAATACTCAAACAAGGTGCTCTGAGTGACTCCAACGAACGACAACGGCTAGAGTTCCGAGCGTAAAATAGTGTACACACCCCTACAAATATCCACACGAGCTTAAGAACTCTAGACTCTTGTCACACAAGATCTAGGTTGGAAGTAGGCTTGCTCTCAACGTCTACACTGACTACTAGATCCGTTAAAGGAGAGGAGGCGGTGACGAAGACGATGCTTAGAAAACAATTTCCGGCGACATAGAAGACCGCAGACGGTCGACGGCGAGATCGACAATCACGACTTTACGGGACTGTTCCGTTGGGAGGAAGAAGAAGCCGATTCGCAATTATGTCGAAAACGTATCGTCTCTTATTCGCTTTACTGTACATAACATTTATATACTAAGTACCGCACCAATTGTTAACCGCAGACCCTAGCCGAACCGGACTTAGAGGAAATAAACCGGACGAAGCAGAATCCGTCAAGTATTCACGTCGATATTCAGTGAATCAACACTTGACTCAATGAATCGTTGAGTGCACTCAACGCACTCCGCGCTAGACTCGTTGAATCAACACTTGACTCGACGAAACATTGAATGAACTCAACGCACTCAACGCCTATTTTGACAAGTCAATATTTAAATCGACGAAGGCGTTGAATGGTCTTGACGCTCTCAGCGCCTGGTTCGACAAGTCAACATTTGACTCGATGAAGGCGTCGAGTGGTCTCGAAGTACTCAATGTCATCATTCGACGAATCAACAATTGACTCGACGAATCGTCAAATGGTCTCGACGCTCTCAGCGCCAACTTGACGAATCAACACTTGACTCGACGAAAGCATCGAGTGGTCCCGACGCACTCAATGCCTGACCGATTAGACTTGACACACTTAATGCCTGGCTGAGTCCAGTCCTTCACTCATCTCATATCAATGCTTGGTCCTTCACTCATCACAGGAGTAAGACCAACATAATCCAATCTTTCAAGTCCTCCAAACGCTCTTATGTGCGACCTCATAGACTCATATTGTGTTGGCAGTGAGGTTGCAGGTTTGATCACTTCCAGATCACCATGGTAACACCAACACGGTACAAATCATGCAACTATCGATTCTCTTGGAAGTTACCTTTGATTATCATTTCTCTCTAATATTGCTCAAACTCTATTTCACTGTCACATTTACTCATGCAAGTATAAAATAAAGACCTAACCCACTTATTATGATGGAAAACCGGTATCTTCGATGATGCTTTTTTTGAAATATATCATTGGCATAAGCGATGACTAGTACTGCTGAATACCCTCTCAATGACAATTGTCATTACTTGATCTTGAACCGTATAAATTGTGGTTGGGTGTTTACCTCCAACAAACTTTAAGAACGTCTCAAAAACCTAGCAAAATGATTCAATCGCCTCGTATGCTACAAATGCACCCCTAACAAAAACGTTCTGACAATGGTGGTTCACTGCTATGAAATGAGCAAACACAAAATTATATTTGTTTGCACACCAAAAGAGAACATGTTATCATTCAACTGTCTCCTTTTAATATTTCCAACAAACTAGCGACGTCTCCATTTTCAATGATCGCTCTTCTTTCACGCTGTACAAAATTATAAGCATCTTCGTTCGTGAAGCCTACATTTTGCACACCACCAACTTCTTCAGCTATCAATTTATGTGCATCAACTGTTCGTATACCAACTCCTGTCATATTCTTGATCAAGGTGGCTTGGCCATCAGATATATTGTGTTGTCATCTTAACAAATGTGCATATTTTTCTGGTGCTAGCGGATAATTGTGTTCTTTAATAAATTTGTAGACCTTCCAGTTTTTACCTTCTTCATCGACAGTGAAATGTAAGCAAGCCAAGCATTATGTGCGAGTATCGAGATGGTGAAATTTCTTCTGCACGACTTTAAAATCTTAAAACCAGTTTTAGCACAAGAGCATTCTCATCCCTCAATGATTCTAGTATGTGCCAAGTAGTATATATGTTGTTTTTATATGCTGAAACCACATTTGTGAGCATAGGTCAAGTACATTTTATAAGCTTCCTCATCTGAATGAATTGTAAGAAAACCTACACCTTCCTTGTTTACCTTCATGGAGTTAGTTGTAGATACAGACAATCAATTTATGAATAAGGACGTATAATTCTAAAAACGATCGTATTTACGAGAATCAGACCGTATGTTGATTGTACCTTATAGTTTTCAGCCTCTCTTCCTTCGCATATTCATATGGCAAACCACCCTTTGATATAATGAAATATTAATTTGATAGCAGACCCGAAAATCTTTCACCTGGTAAATCCATGAGGATTAAAAAATGAGGAACTGGGAGAATATCTGAAATATAACTAAGTCTGTATTAGAGTAAAAAACAATAGTATTTTACATAAACAGACAGTATGTAAATAGTATCTTGCACTATCTTACAATATTCATTTCTTTTTCTTGCGCATTCCAAGATGGCAGATTGCTCTTTGAAAACATACCAAAATTTTCTTAACAGAACCATAAATTCTACAAAATAAGTAATTGTGAGCAATGCAGAAGTCATTAAAGTCAGCGAAGTTTATTTTAATCACTTAATGCAGTTTGTCAAAGTTGAGAGATTCACAGCACTACACCCGCGCGGCGGAGATGAGAGCTTCTCTGTAGCACCATACCGACGAATTTGAAAAAGGGAGCATCTTGAAGCTGTCTGTAGAGTTTGCCGTCGAGTTCTGGAAGGCGAAATTTCCTGCTAGGGACTGTCTGCGTGTCTTTCGTTTCGATCGGGGAGGGACAGAAACAAAATGAGGGGAAAAGCAAGTTTTCGGAGGAGAAAGGTGGCCCCGCAAATAGGAGGGGGGTATATGTTCCCGCACATATGAATACATACCAAAACAATTTCGGGTACTAGAGAGATAATAAAAAAATGTGTTTTTATTAGTAAACTCACTTTTGTTTCTAGCAAAACAGAAAAAAAAACAGATTAAGTCATTTTTTGCATTTTTTTTCTTCTCAAAATTTACTACTAGCAAACCAATATTAGTTTTTTACAATTTTTATATTTTCGAATTTTGAGTCTCAAATGTTTTTCATTTGAAAAAGTGATGAGATCTACAACTTTCATGTTCACTATTTTTTGATTTGAAGTCATTTAGGCTTCCAAATTGAGACCGAAAAAAGACCCTCACGGAACCAGTCGTCTGTACAGATTTTCGGCGTGACTTTTTTCATGGCCCAAATCAGAGTCTAAACTGCTTCAAATAAAAAAGTGTTCAACATGACAGTTATAGAACTTGTAGAGATCTGAAACTTTCATGTTGACCACTTTTTATTTTGAAGCCGTTTAAGCCCCCGATTTGGCCTCCGAAAAAGGTCGCGCCGATCTCGGGTGTCAGTACATATGTTCGCGTGACTTTTTTCAGGGGTTAAATCGGGGGTCTAAATTACTTCAAATCAACAAGTGTTCAACATGAAAGTTGTAGATCTCGTCGAGATCTACAACTTTCATGTTGACTATTTTTTGATTTGAAGTCGTTTATGCTTCCAATTTGGGCCCGAGAAAGACACGCACGGAACGAGTTGTCTGTACAGATTTTCAGCATGACTTTTTTCGACGACCCAATCGGAGGTCTATACTGCTCTAAATCAAAAGGTGTTCAACATGAAAGTTATAGATCTCGTCGAGATCTAAAACTTTTATGTTGACCACCTTTTATTTTGAAGCCGTTTAAGGGCCCGATTTGGCCTCCGAAAAAGGTCATGCCGATCCTGGGTGTCTGTACATATGTTCGGCGTGACTTTTTTCAGGGGTCAAATCGGGGGTCTAAATTTCTTCAAATCAAAAACTGTTTAACATGAAAGTTGTAGATCTCGTCGAGATCTACAACTTTCATGTTGAACACTTCTCATGAAAATGTACGTATAAAACGCAGTTCAAAAAGACGCGAAAAATTTTATATTGGTTTGCTATTAACAAAGTGGTTTTCAAATAACCATTTTGAAAAATGAGAGTTTGCTAATAGTAATGATTTGCTCGAAATCAAATTGGGTTTGCTAGTAACAGCACCCTAAAAAAAGGCGATTGTTAACCACAACTCATTATTGGCTAGGCGCACCCCCAAAATCTCCTAATATTTCGTGTTTTTTTTGAAATACGCCTTGTACATGCAATTTCAGGAAAAGTGTTCAACACAAAAGTTGTAGATCTCGACGAGGTTTACAACTTTCGTGTTGAACATTTTTCCTGAAATTATATGTACATGGCGTATTTCAAAAAGGCGCAAAATCAGGGCATATTTCAAAAGTACGTCTTATACATGTAATTTCAGGAAAAGTGTTGAACACCAAAGTTGTAGATCGAGATCTACAACTTTGGTGTTGAACAATTTTCCTGAAATTACATGTACAAGGCGTATTTCGAAAAGGCGCAAAAAGTTAGGAGATTTTAGAATGCGATTAGCCAATAACGAGTTGCAGTTAACAATCACCTAAAAAAACTGGACTCGTAGGTTCATATATTTAATATTTTTAATGATTATTACTTTGAATACTCCACACGTAGCTTCTGATCACTGCCTTTTCACTTTGCCCACTTCGTCAAAATTTAACTTTTGAAAATTATCACATGCCCGGACACTGGTGATTTGCGAGTCACAGTTTGATGCTTCTTCTTCGTCTACTCAGTGAAAACAATTAATGCATAATAAGAGAGGTGTAACGCCCCAAAGTATACCAGAAATGACTCTCTGAAAGTTACCGCCCGGCGGTAGAACTAGCGCAGGCGGTAGCGTAGCCAATTTAATTGTCAAGTTCTTGGTGAGCTACATCCCGGCGGTTGGGTTACTGCTGGCGGTAGTGAACCTTTCGTTGTAGGCGTCGTAATGACACGTCAAATCACCTAACGCTCGGTGGTAGTATGGTACCGCGTGACGGTAGCAGAACAGTTACGGCGCGGCTACGTGTCGGCGTATGTATGAAGAGTTTGAACGATGGGCTTGCCAAATAAGCCATTGTCTGAGGTACCGCGCGACGGTAGCTTATTACCACGCTTCAGTAGCTTATTACAGTGCGGCGGTAGTGCTCTGTAAATGAACTATTTTGAATCGTGGTTGTTCGTCAACAATCTGATGGTGGGCAGTGGCTTTTGTTGGTTTAAGTCCGTAGGATGGGGGGGGGGGGGGTTATTCCTCAATCAAAGTTAGGGTTTTCTCTTTCTAAGGAGTTGGAGAGAGGGGAGAGCAAAGGAAGAGGAAGAAGAAGGAGAACCCGCCATTGTTGGAGCTTTGGAGCTCTGAGTCACGAGCCGAGTTTAGATCCACGGAGGCGAGTCGTTACTGTCATTTTTATCTGGCTAGTTTCACATTCATAGCACAAAACGAACTTCAAGGTAACAATCTTCCTCCTTGGACATGTGAAGTCCTTATTTTGACATAGTTGCATGAAGTCCCACACTAATTAGTGGAGAGCGAACGGATTTCCAACGAGTTAATCGATGTTATCTCCATGAGATATTTGCATGTAGAATCCGGAATCGAAGTACGAAATAAGCATGATGTGTGAAGCTCATTCAGACATGTTGGTCTGAATTGATGATGTATTGCTTTGCATGTTGGAGAAGACTCGGTGGTTAAACGTGTAGTTTACGGAGTCGTGGGGTGTGCAGGTTACTGTATTAAGAGTACTGGAGTTGGTCTCCAAGAAAACACCCAAGTTTTGGGAAGAAAGCCGTGTTCAGTCCCCTACCGCTCGGTAGTAGTGCTACCACTGGCGGTAGCTCCCAGAGAGTAATTTGTGATGCCTGTTTCTTGGAGACTAGGGGGCATATCTGTTTAGTTATGAGCTTAAGTTGCCCAGCTATGGTAGCTGTGAAAGCCAGTCTTGAAACATAACACGATTATGTATTGTATGAATGGGCAAGGAGAGGTTAACCTGCATCGTGGCTTGCGAGCCTGATGGTTTGAGCAATGGGTTGTGGCCAACTTGTACACTATGACGATCGACTTGGAGTGAGTCACTGACATGAATTTAAAGGTAAGCAAGTGCATTTGACTTTGTCGTAGAATAGGAGGAAGTGAGAGTCTTATGCTACGAGCCGGAAAGACAAGAAATGCTCATATATATAGTCTTACTGAGTACAGTGGTAGAGCTTGAATCACAGCACACCGATAATGTGTCTTGAGTGCACTGGGCATGTGGCCGGTCGTGCCCACGTCTGTGGTGAATTGTGCTTAAGTTGCATGTTTTATTGCCATTATTTTCACATGTTGTTTACCTGCAGGGAAGGAACACCGCCGCCCCAAGTAAGGGGTGAGGTCGTTATAATTTGTTCAGCTAAAGCTGACCGTTGTCTTTTTTGTCACACCTTTGTGGATTGTTCCTATGCAGGTGCTGGGGAGCCAAGTGGAAAGTAGCTGGTTGAATCCGTTTGTGCTATGTCGTCCCTCGAAGGCCAAGCGAAGCTTCTTTACTACTTTCATGTGTTGCTGGCCTACGTGCCGATGTATGCAAAATACTTTTAATTTATTAGAAACTGTTTGTAAGGTCTTAATGTCAAACTCTTTGTGTATTTTGGTTATCATTCATATGGTATTGTTAGTGGATATTCTTATGTTTGGGTTCTAAGAAAATTTAAATACTTCCACAAGAATGCACTCTGAGTTAGGATGTGTTAATAGTTTGTGTACAACCCGTATTCACCGAGGATGGGTCCTACCATAGCCGAGTCAGCAGAAGTCAAGGTCAACGAGTCAAGACATGAGTCAAAGGCAACATACAAGATCACGGAAGGCCTGAGCGAGTATAGGCGAGCTCCCCTCACATACTTGTCAGGTATGCGACTAGGCGAGATACTCGCCCAGCCCATGCGAGGTCCTCTGGAAGTCGCCAGTGGGGGTGGGTATAAATATGAACCCCCCCTCCCCTCCTTGGATTTGCCTATAAATATGACCTCAGGGGTACGAGGTGAGGCACCTGGAAATCCTCGACATGCGCGCTTCATTTTCGAGATACTAGATGAGTCTTTGGATTCCTTTTCCTTAGAGAGCAACTCGCGACCTTGCGACTTTGACAGCTAGCTTCTCTCGTACCCAGTTCGGCCATCTTTGGTTGAGAAGGGGTTGCTCCTTTTGAGCATCTCGGTACGTGGTGGGACCTTCCTACCGCAACATCTGGGGTCCTGTTTTACCTGATTCTTCATCCTAGTCATAGCCGGTAACCTTAGGCGGCATTGGTCGAAGCACGCGAGTTGGGAAAGATACTCGTGAGCTAGGGGTTGGAAAGCGCAACAGCGTACTTATATCCTACCTACCCCCTCTATTTATAGGTGCCGGCAAGGGGGGGGGGGTATATCTTCATTACGGCGAGTATCGATCCAAGTCGCGCTCTAAGCGAGCAAGTGGATCTCGTCGCACAGATCGCACGATGCAGAGGAAGCATATCGCGACGATAATCAAAACCTGCATAATAAAGTCGGCACACCGCAGAAGATATCGGAAAACATCAGAAAGAGCCGCAGGAAAAACGAATAAAATGCGAGATCCAAGCTTGTCTATTACAAATAATAATTGTTCAATACAAATCGCACATGTCGAGTTTCAAATAAATAGGAAAACGCCTAAGTCCTTGGAGGTCTCTCTGGTGGATGAGGATGTCTCCCAGCCCAGCCCATCTCGCACGCTCGCCTATAGTGCTCCATCGCCAGCGACATGGCATCGTCGCCAAGCCGCGGTTTCTCCTCCATCCTTGTCAACTAACCAACGGAGCCTATACTAGCGCAGATGACAGCCAACTTGTCGAGGACCAGCTGGAGGCGATGATTGTTGATCGGCAGCTGGCGATCATTCTCCTTCACCATGTGGAAGCGAGCTTCATAACTCTCCAGAGTACTCTGGAGCTCTTCAATCTTCGCCATCCGCACTTCCATGGATGATATTCGCCGATGAGGTTCGCAGATCGCCAGCTGGTCGAACTTGCTCTCTAGCTCCATGTAGGCGCGAGCAGCGGCGTGGCGATATTCGATGCCCGACAACCCAATGACGTCGATGAAGGCCGCCCCTGGAGTCGCCAGCCGATTTGTCAGAAAAAGAAAGTCGCCGGATTAGGAATAGGACACTTAGCCGCCATATGCAACATCAGTAGCGGCACGTACCGAGTCGAGGAGACCTAGATCGGCGAGGAGAGGATCCGCGAGTTGGCTCATCTCGCCGGCTCAAAGATGGCCCACCAGCGTGCTCGGCCGCCTTGCCTTGCCTGCATCCCCCTTGTCCAGAATCCGCAACTCTCGGCGGGAAGTAGCTCGGTCGCGGCTTGACCGGCTTTCCAACGATAGTCTGCGAGAAAGGAGGCAGGGGCAGTGACGAACTCGCCGGTTGTTGTGGGTTCTTCAGCGGAGGAGGCAGAGGAAGTCGCGTCGTGGCAACTTGGGATGGCGCGACAAGAGGCGACGACAGCGGAAAAGATGCAGTTACTGATGGGATGGTTGCGACATTCGGAAGAGGTGGCGGCGGGGGCAGCACAGAACTCACCGCGGGTAGCGCATAACTCACCGCGGGCAGCGCAGAACTCATCGCGGGCAGCGTAGAACTCGTCGCGAGCAGCGCAGAACTCCCCGCGGGCAGCGCAGAACTCTTCGCGGTCAGTGTAGAATCTCGCGCGAAGACGGGCAGGGTCTTAATCGTCGGAAGATCCTTGATCACCGGCGCAACCTTATTTGGCAGAGGATCCTTCGGCAACGGATCCTTGGTCACCGGGGTCACCTTCCTTGGCGAAGGATTCTTCAGCGATGGTTCCTTGCTCCCCGCAGGAACTGAGGCCTCAGGTGTCCTCTTGGCGCCGACTTGGATCCGCACCGTGTGCGCGATCTTTACTGGTCTCTCGGTTGAGAGGGCGAGCAGTGGCGCGGAGTTCAGCAGGGTGACATTCAGAACAGCGTCAGCACCCCCCGGTGGGGAATCCGTGAGTATCAAAGCAAAGTCAGTGAGAAGTGGCAACGACCATCAATGTAGGAAAGAGTATCTCGACAATATGGCAACCTGGCAGGTTGACGACTTCAACCTGCTGCGGCACCGAAGTGGAGGCGATTCCCGAAGCCAGAGTGGAGGAGAGTTCCAGAATGTTGAGTGAGCCGAGGAGGCTTTCGTCAGGAAAGACGACATTGGGGATGTCGTCAAGCCCCAGGTCGTTAAGCAGTTGCTGCGTACTAACAGAGCACACAGGATTGTTAGTGGAAGTTACGACTTACTCAGGAGGTGGCGGCGAGTCAACCACGTCAGAGGCGGGCTTCTTCTTGGGTTTCTTGGTCTTCTTCTTCTTTAGGGGGGGGGGGGGGGTAAGTCGGCGACGACGTCTTCCTCACGCGGCCTTTTTAGCTTAGGAATGCCGAGAGCACCAGTTAGCACGGCGAGGCTGTCATGAAGAAATTTCTCGGCGCCCGACATTATGCGCGAGTTCTGAAAATCCAGCTAAAGAACCAGGTCCCCCTATTTATAGAGATCGACAGGAAGTTATCAGAGGCGAGCAACCCAGATACTCGGCACAACAGCTCGCCGAATAAGTGTTGGATGTTTCTTTCCGAGTTCCTACGTTGCTCGAAAAGAGCGGGGATTGTTTACAACCCGTATTCGTCGAGGATGGGTCCTACCACAGTCGGGTCAACAGAAGTCAAGGTCAACGAGTCAAGACAGGAGTCAAAGGCAGCATACAAGATCGCGGAAGGCCTGGGCGATGATGAGTGCGATTATGATAGGCTTTTTACTATCATAATTGTAATCATGTCTACTATTTTCTACCTCTTTTTGTTGTAATTTCGCGAGAATAGTTGAGAAATTATCTTATCATGAATATGAGAGCACAATTAGGATTTTTGTTATTCCTTGTATTACGTTATCTAATTTATTCCTTCACTTTTATAATGCAGGTAATGCTAACCAGTGGAACTAAAAGGTCTTGGAGCAAACAGAGGAGTTCACAGAGTCAACATGGCTGATGACAGGACAAAAATTGGGCGTACACGGGTAGGCACATGCCTGTGTCCCTACCTGTGTCCTATGTGGGCTGGAATTGAAGAAACTGGAAGAATGAGACAGAGAACAACACGGTCGTGTCAGTACCCGTGTCATCTGACACGACCCACTACTAGACACGCCTGTTCGTGTGGAACTGCCCCAGAACCGTCAACACGGCCTGACACACGGCCGTGTTGGAACCCGTGTACGACCTTGTTTGCTAGGAGACTATAAAAATCTGTAGAAAAATTAGAAAGGACTTTTGGATCATTTTCATTGGGGAGAACTTCTGGAGCACGAAGTGGAGCATCCAAGAGAAGGAGGATTTGAAGGGTATTTTTGTATGCATTTAATCTTTCATTAATCCCTTTTAATCTTCCCTATCTCTTGATTATTCAACTTTAATTATCTTTTATTTTGCATGAACTTTAATTTGGAACAATTTGTTAATCATGTATCGTATTGTTTTCATCGAATTTGTGGTATTTTATTCGTATGTAGGCTTACAAACAAAGAGTTTTATCATAATTATGAATTGCTTATTTGTTTTACATGAATTGCAAATCTCTAGATTGAGAAATTGGATGTTTGTGATGATATTTACATGTTCATATTTTGGTGTTAGATCTCTTTATAATTCAAATTTCATGATCGAGAGATATGTCGTTTGGATAATTGGAATACGAATAAATGGATTCGTGGTATTTTAGAGATAAGATTTCATGAATTTATGTAGTAGATAGGGTACTTCCAGTAATGCAAATTTGAGTATTGTAAATTGTTCGAGAAAAAATTTACTAACTTAGCTTTAGATGTTGAATTGCTCGAGAGAGAATTCGATAGATGTTTACCCTTTACAATACAACAAATTTGATAGTCTTATTATTTCATGATTACATAGAATTGAATTAATGAATGAATATGTTCATGTGATTGCTCATAAGATTTCGGCTTTTTATCATCTTTAACCCTTTAATGTTTATTTATCTAAATAGTCATAGTTAGGTTAATTTAGATTAAAAATCAATTTTAATTATAGGTATGATAATAGAGTGGGGGTGAGTATGAGTACTTAAAAGGACCCAGTGGAATATGACACGAGATGTAGATTTCTCCTATACTATGATTGATAGGTGCACTTGCCTGAAAGTTAATTCAATCTAGCTTATGCTCATCTACATAGTTTATAATAGAGTGTAGAATGAATCCGCATCAAGTTATTACTTGTTAAAAGAAGTCATCAAGTTTTTGTCGCCGTTGCCGGGGAATTGATTTCAATATTTTGAAAGCCTAAACTTTATCAATCTACCAATGTTAGTTTATTAATATATATAATTGTAAATTAGTTTATGGAATAATTATGTCGCTTAATCTCTGTTTTGTAGTCTATTAGTCTATGACCAGGGGCAGAAATTCTGGGCTAGCACCATTTCATCCTGGCCCTGAGCGAATTATTCATAACACTAACCAAAGGGACGTGGGAGTTAATACCACAGACATTTCAAACGAACTATTAGAAGAAGAAACAGTTAACCAAGGAGAGAATCATCCGGAAAATTTGGACACTATGGCCAACCAGAATGAGCAAACTATGTTTGACTTTGTTTGACCTAATCTCCAAGGAACTGGGTCCAGCATCGTTAGCCCGCCAATAGTCACCAATAACTTCGAATTGAAGCCTAGTGTTATACAGATCGTTCAACAGTATGTCCAGTATGATGGCCTGCAAGATGAGGATCCTAACACCTACTTGGCCGGATTCCTGGAGATATGTGACACATTCAAGATCAATGGTGTTTCCAATGATGTCATTCGATTGAGATTGTTTTCATTGTCGTTAAGGCATAAGGCGAAGCAGTGGTTGAATTCATTACCTAAAGGATTGATTACTACTTGGGATATGATGGTTGAGAAGTTTTTGATGAAGTATTTCCCACCAGTAAAGACTACAAAGCTAAGGAATGACATCTCTACGTTCATGCAATTGGAATCTGAATCATTGTACAACACATGGGAACGATTCAAGGACCTTTTGAGGAGATGTCCCCACCATTCTCTACCTTCATGACTTCAGATTCAGACCTTCTACAATGGTCTCAATCCGGCCACTAAACAGATGATTGATGCGGCTAGTGGAGGCACTTTGAATAACAAGACACCTGAAGCGGTTCAGCAGTTGATAGAAGATATTATGAACAACTATCAATGGACTACCGTAAGACAAAAGCCTAGCAAGCCTGCAGGAATTTATGAAGTGAATGCTGTCACCACCTTAGCCATTCAAGTGGAGAAGCTTCACCAAAAGATAGACAACCTTGCCTTAGCATCATCCTCCATGACACCTCAACCATGGGACCCTTCATGTAGTGGAATGTCTGGTTGTGAACCTTCAGTACAAGAGCATGTTGACTATATGGGCAACAATATTAGACCTCCTTTCAACCAAGCCATATAATCCTGGATGGAGGAACCACCCCAATTTCTCTTGGGGAGGACAAGGTAAATAAGGGAAGCAACCTATGTTTGGACAACAACAACAACCGAAACCAAGGAAGCCTACATTGGAAGATGTGCTCACCAAGTTCATGCAAACTACCGATGTAGCCTTCCGGAATCAAGAGGGCTCGATTCGGAATTTGGAGAATCAGATTGGACAGCTTGCAAGGATGGTTTCTGAAAGGCAACAAGGAACACTTCCGGGAAATACTGAGACAAATCCTAGGGAGCATGCAAAAGCCATTCAATTGAGAAGCGGAAAGGAGTTACAAGGCCCAAGGATTACGAAGGAAACACCCCAAATGGAGTCTAGCGGTGAAGGACCAAGCGAGATGAACGTTCAGCCGATGGAGTATCAACCAGCAGTACCATACCCAGCAAAGCTTAACAAGGAGCGCATGGATGCGCAATATGGTAAATTTTTATCTATGTTTAAACAATTACATGTCAATTTACCTTTTTCTGAAATTATTCAAATGCCTAAGTATGCTAAATTTCTTAAGGATTTAATTTCTAATAAAAAGAAAATAGAGGAATTATCTTTAGTAACACTTAGTGAAGAATGTTCTGCTATTTTGCAAAATAAATTACCATAAAAACTTAAGGATCCCGGTTCATTTTCAATTCCATGTTTAATCGGTGATTTGCAAGTAAATAAAGCTTTAGCAGATTTAGGGGCTAGTATAAATTTAATGCCTTATAAACTATATTTGAAACTAGGTCTAGGAGAACTTAGCCCAACTAGAATGAGTATTCAACTAGCAGATCGATCGGTTAAGTAACCTAGAGGAATAATGGATGATGTATTGGTTAAGGTAGATAAGTTTATATTTCCTGTTGATTTTGTTATTCTAGATATGGATGAAAATATTGAAGTACCACTCATATTAGGTCATCCATTTTTAGCTACTTCTAGAGCGCTTATTGATGTTTTTGATGGTAAATTAGTCTTGCGAGTAGGGGAAGATGAAGTCACATTTCAAATTGGCAATATTATGAAACAATATTTAGATAATGATGATTATTGCTACTTTTCTCATGGTGTTGATAATTTTATGACTTCTATGTATTCTAATTTTTATTATAAAAATCCTTTAGAAATTTGCATTACTAAATGTTATCTAGAAGAAGAAAAAAATAAAGATATTGTTGAACATTTATTTTTTCTAGATAATAATGTTGCGATGAATAGAATGACTGAATATAGTTTGATTACTCAAGGAGAGATCATGAAGCTCTTAAGAATAATACTAAGAATCCACCAATAGTAGAACTAAAAAAAATAACGGATCATCTTGAGTATGCATTCTTAGGAACTAATTCTTTTTACCCAGTTATTATCTCCTTTAATCTTTCTAATACTGAAAAAGATAAATTAATAACTGTGCTGAAGAAATATAAAGGGGCACTGACGTGACAAATATCTGATATAAAGGGTATTAATCCTAGTTTTTGCACTCACAAAATCCTTTTGGCAGAAAAATATAAATCTTCTATTCAACCGCAACGTAGGCTAAACCTGAATATGAAAGAGGTAGTTAAGGCGGAGATTGTTAAGTTATTAGATGTTGGTATTATATATCCTATTTCGGATAGTTCATGGGTTAGTCCTGTCCAAGTCGTTCCTAAGAAGGGTGGTTTAACAGTGGTAGCTAACGATAAGAATGAGTTAATTCCTATGTGAATGGTAACATGATGGCATGTCTGTATTGACTATAGGAAATTTAACGATGTCATTAGGAAAGACCATTTCCCTCTTCCTTTTATTGACCAAATATTAGAACGTTTGTCAGGACATTCCTATTATTGTTTTCTAGATGGATTTTCTGGATACTTCCAAATTCCTATAGTACCAGAAGACCAGGAGAAAACAACATTTACTTGCCCATTCGGTACTTTTGCCTATAGACGTATGCCTTTCGGGTTATGTAATGCACCCGACACTTTTCAAACGTGCATGCTAGCCATCTTTAACGAATATGTTGAAGATATCATGGAAGTGTTTATGGATGATTTTTTTGTTTTTGGTGATTCGTTTGATCTATGTTTGAATAATTTAGATAAAGTTCTTAGGAGGGGTGAGTAAACTAACCTAACGCTTAGTTGGGATAAGTGTCATTTCATGGTCAAAGAAGGGTTAGTATTTGGCCATAAAATCTCAAGCCAAGGAATCCAAGTAGATAGAGCGAAAATTGAGACCATAGAAAAGTTACCACCACCAACTTCCGTTAAGGCAGTGAGAAGTTTCTTAGGACAGGCGGGATTTTACCGCTGGTTTATTAAGGACTTCTCTAAAATAGCTAAATCACTTACCAGGCTGTTAGAAAAAGACACACCTTTCATTTTTGAACAAGAGTGTCTACATGCCTTTGAGTTCTTAAAAGAAAGGTTAATTAATTCTCCTATTATGATCACACCCGATTTTAGTCAACCATTTGATATCATGTGTGACGCTAGCAGTTTTGCGATAAGGGCTGTTTTAGGACAATGCTGAAATAAACACTTTCACCATATATACTATACTAGCAAAACACTTAATAATGCATAGGAGAATTATACAACTGCAGAAAAAGAACTCCTAGCAGTGGTATTCGCCTTCGATAAATTTAGATCTTATTTAACATTGTCTAAAGTGGTAGTGTATACCGATCACTCTGCCTTAAGATATTTATTAGCCAAGGCGGAAGCTAAGCCTCGTTTAATCCGTTGGGTTCTTTTATTACAAGAATTTGATTTAGAAATTAGGGATAAACGAGGAGCAAAAAACTTAGCGGCAAACCATCTTTCACGTTTAGAAAATCCACTACGATCAATGTTAGATGAATCTGAAATTTCTGATACATTTCCTGAGGAATCGCTATTTGATGTATCTACAAATATACATCTTGATTATCCATGGTTTGCAGATTATACAAACTATCTTGTAGCTAATGTCCTTCCAAAAGAATTTTCATATCAGCAGAAAAAGAAATTTTTCTCTGATTTGAAATATTACTTTTGGGAGGACCCCTTTCTTTTTTGGATATGTGCAGATTCTGTTATACTAAGGTGTGTATCAGCGGAGGAAGGTTGAAAAATTTTGGAGCAGTGTCATTCAGGCCCTACTGGTGGTCACTATGGAGCAAATCGCTCGGCAAAAAAGGTTCTTGATTCCAGTTTTTATTGGACCCTTCTATTCAGGGATGCCCAAAGGTATGTGCTTTCATGTGATTCTTGTCAGAAAGCAGGTAATATTTCTAAATTACATGAAATACCACAAAAAATTATTCTTGAATGTGAAGTATTCGATGTGTGGGGGATTGATTTTATGGGATCATTTCCAGTTTCTTTTGGGAATAAATATATTTTAGTAGCTATAGATTATGTATCGAAGTGGGTTGAAGCTCAAGATTTACCTACTAATGATAGTAGGGTAGTAGTCTGATTTTTAAAATCCTTATTTGCATGATTTGGCACACCACGTGCACTTATTAGTGATAGAGGTTCACATTTCTGTAATTTGCAACTAGATAAAGTATTGGAAAAATATGGAGTTACACATAGGATAGTCATTCCTTATCATCCGCAAACTAGTGGTCAAGTTGAAGTTTCCAATAGAGAGCTTTAGAGGATCCTAGAAAAATCTATAGAAGGGAATATGAAGCAATGGTCTAGAAAACTTAATGACTGTTTGTGGGCATATAGAACCGCCTTCAAAACACCTATAGGGACCACCCCCTTTAGATTAGTTTACGGTAAATCCTGTCACCTGCCTATAGAATTAGAACACAAGTCGTATTGGGTGATACACTCGTTGAATTTTGATACTAATTCTATAGGGGAGAAATGTAAACTTCAACTTAATGAGTTAGATGAGTGGAGAACCATGGCCTATGAAAACTCCCGGATTTATAAGGAGAAGACCAAGTTATTTCATGACCGTCACCTTCGCAAACCCAAGACATTCCAAAAAGGTGACCAAGTCATCCTTTTTAATTCCCGTCTTCGTTTATTCCCAGGAAAGTTAAGGTCTAAGTGGTCCGGACCCTTCAAGGTTAAAGAAGTTTTCTCCTACGGTACCGTCGAACTTACCCACCCTGAGAAGGGAGATTTTAAAGTTAACGAACACCGACTAAAGCCTTATTATGGTGAGCTTCCTAAAGACTTCGCTCGTCAAGAGACCTGCTTCCGTCTAAATTAGGATTATGTAAAATAAAGTAATATTCATAAGTTCTAAAAATTTTTAGTATAAGAATAGTTAGGTTTTAAGAAAAAATTGTTGTAATAAATTTGACCTAGGAAGAATTCGAAAGGCAAAGGAGGACACGGGTAACCACACGCCCGTGTGGTTTGCCGTATGCTCAACACAGCCTCAGGCCCAGCCGTAAAAATCTGGAGTAGGAAGGATTCATCCCGAGAACCACATGGGTTCACACACCAACCTGTGTGTATGGCCGTTTCATTGGACACGGGTGGACACACACCTGTGTGCATGCCCGTGTGAGTTTATACGGGTCATCACCTAGCCGTTTGCTGCGCCGTGTCGCTGGTCGACGAATTATTTCCCGAGGAACACATAGGGCGACACCCGGCCGTGTTTGGTGTCGTGTCGCCGGTCGACAAAAGGCTGCCCCACAAGGACACGGGTATCCACCCACCCGTGTCTTAACCTGTGTGCTTTTTAATGCGCTATGCTAGATCAGACACAGGTCAAAACACGGCCATGTTGTTGACTGTGTCCGCCTGATACGATGCCCCCCCCCCCCCCCCCCCGTGACTTTGACCACACGTCCCGAGGCACCTCGTGTTCCACGCGGGGCTAGATTCCCGAACAGGGGTGCACACACGGCCGTGTGCGCACCCGTGTTCGCATTCTTTAAATAGGGGCTGTGTCATCTTCTTCCTCCCCACTTCCTGGTTTCAGCAATTCCTCCCAGCACCCATTCCCTCCACGGCCAGAGCCAAGTTTGAATCCTTTGCCTCCAAACTTCGCGGATTCGCCTCCTCTACTCATCTTCTTTCCTCCTAGGCAACATTTTGTTTCCATTTTTATGCATCTTCTTCTTCATCTCCACTTTTCTTTCCAAATTCTTCCCACCAATTTAGTTTTTTTTTTTTAAAAAAAAATCTTTCTATTTTTCCACAGATAATGTCTTTCGGAAGAGCCCAAGGCAGTCGCCGTCGTCGACCGGAGCTCCAGGCTCTATCTATGGAGAGGCGTGACCCCACTGCGCCACTGGTGTTCACAGATCCTACACACGTCGCCCGCTACAACCGCCTCCAATCGAAGAAATTTCAAGACATCCGAATAATTGATTGGAGTGTCCTCGAAGAGATAAATTTAGCGGGGATGTCAGAGAATTGATTTCTGTAATGGGTTGGGAGCAGTTCTTTGTGATAGAGGAGTTAGGCTTTAATGAACTCACACTCAAGTTCATGTCCTCATTTTACTTAAACCTTAGACCTAATCTCATCGAGCACGCGCTCGAGCACGAGGGGGTCATTTCCTTTCGAGTAGGGGGGCACTTTTTACACACTCACCCTACTCCAGTTCACCCAATATTTAGGGGTGTACGAGGACTCGTTCCTCTTCAGTGCCGCCTACCCCGAGCTCCATTTCAACCTCCCCTCTCGCGACCTTGTAGGCAACATCTGGTCTCGACTTTATTTTGATCTTAGTCAGTATGAGGCCAAGAGGTCTAAGGCCTCCCAGTTGTATTCTCCTGCCCTCCATTACGTTCACCACCTCCTTAGCCACACCTTGAGCGGCCGGGACGAAAGCTCCGGCATTGTTAGTCGGCAGGACGTGCTATACCTCTATAGCATGTCATCTCGTTATCCCCTCCACCTAGGTTTCCTGCTCGCCCAGTTCATTCTTCACCAGGCCGACAACTCCCGAATAGGGTCTATTTGCGTAGCACCCTACATTACACGGCTGGTGAAGAACATGAGCATTTTCTCATCCCTCCCCCCGATGACGGTGGTCGTGAAGACCGTACCGATTACGATGGCCAGTATTCGATCCCTCTGCCTCGTCACCACCCGTCAGGGCCGGGGAGGCATTGTTTATTCACTTGTGAGGCGTGGACGACACGTACAGGACGACGTTGACGACGAGGTGGATCCGGACCTCAATGAGACGCTGGTGCCTCCGTCCCGTTCCACTTATGATCGGGGAGAGTCTTCTACTGCTCCCCCTCCAGCTCGTTCGCAGTATTCGCAGGAGCTCCGACATTTCTTCGAGACCGAGTTCTCACCACGCTTCCAGCGTATCGAGGATGAGCAGACGCGGACAGAGGACCTCCTCATTCAGATCAGGGACCACCTGGGGATTGCTCCTCGCGCACCGGTAGCTCCTGGTCAGCCACACTTCCCCGACGACCAGACCGACCAGCTGCCTTACATTTGACATGTATCTGTTTAATGTAGTATTTCTTTATATCAGTGTAATTCAAATATTATATATGAGTTCATGTCAGCTCCTGTTTCCTTCATGTGATCTTTTATTTTCATGATAGCAGTTTTTTTTATTAGTGAAATTACTCTTTCAGCACTTTACATTGCAATGAGGACATTACAAATTTTCAGTCTGGGGGTGGATGTTCTTCTATTTTATAATTGCTATGATATACATGGTTACAATTGATTATAATTTTGCTATCATAATACTCAAGTTTGTTATACCCCCCCCCCCTCAAAAACAAAATTTTAAGCTCTCATTATTCATACATTTGGGAACTAAACAAAACACAAACTTGAGCTCTCATTATTCATTCATACATTTGGGATTACCCTCTAGAACTAAACAAAAAAACAAATTTATTTTTTGGTTTTTGTTACTCCTGTAAGCTCCATTATTCATTCATTTGGGATTATAACTATCTAATTTAACTTCGCAGCTAATTAAAATGAATTGATGTAGACTCATAGAGTGTTCAACTTTGTTGATTCGTAATTAAACATAAAAATACATTAGCTTAATTTTCTCTATATAATTTCTTTTTAAGATTAACCCTTTATAACATTAACTATCAATCACTCTATTTTAGAAAATATAATTATCTATAATAAAGTGAGTCGAGGAGTGTAACATTTTTATAATTTGGTATCAAGGAATAAAAATGAAAAATACTCTTTATTGATGCATAGAACTTACCCTCTAGCGATCCTCAAAACTTTTGCATAGGTTAATTAGTGAGGGCGGAAATGACTTAGGCCTTCTTTTGGATAGCTTGAGCCTTGCAATCCCAAAACCTTAACATTATACCCTTGCACACCCAATTTGGACCTAATCCTTATCCTTTTGATACTCTACCACTAAAATTCACCAAAGCCAAATCCTTACCTATTAGCACACATGTCATTGAGATCTTCTTGGAATGAATTTGTTCATAGTGATATATGGCCTGAGAGCGTGTATACTTGCACCCACTTGGAATGATCCCTACTATGGACCCATGAAAAGAAAAGACATAGTGATATGTGGCTTGAGTGCGTGTATACTTGCACCGACTCGGAATGATCCCTACTATGGCCCCTTGGTTAAAAAAAATAAATAAATAGTTGGAGTATCTTTCAAAAATGTGGGAAGTATGCTAATTGCAAAGTCTGCGAGTGCTTTTATAACACTGATGTATGTTAAGGTATTTACCAACAAAAAGGCTCAATTGTGATTTAGGTGTGAAAGAAAAGAAAACAAAATCCATCAAATTTATCTTTGATTACCTCACCTATAATCTTCTATCCTAAGCCAAAAAGGCTACACCATAATACAAGTCCTAAGGATCCGACCTCACTAATTCTAACTAGTTCCATGGAGAGGGTGTGAAAAGGGTAAGCTCATGACGATCAATATGGGTACTTATAAGTTTTGAAATACTAATACGTATCTTATTGAGATTGTTATTTTCCCCTCACATTTGTCATAGATGACTATACCTTTATTTCTAAGAAAGAGTGAAAGATAGTTAAATGATATATTGGAAGAATTTTAAGATAAATCTATACTTAGAAACGTCTACTAAACTATTTCCTATATGATTACATTATCAAAGTTCTCTTTAAATTCATAGCAACCAGTGTGCGGAGGAAAAATTATTTATTGGTAACCTAAGTATTTGAATTAGTTTGCTTAGGGACAAGCAAACATCTAAGTCTGGGGGTATTTGAAGAGTGCGATTATGATAGGCTTTTTACTATCATAATTGTAATCATGTCTACTATTTTTTACCTCTTTTGGTAGTAATTTTGTGAGAATAGTTGAGAAATTATCTTATCATGAATAGGAGAGCGCAGTTAGAATTTTTGTTATTCCTTGTATTAAGTTATCTAATTTATTCCTTCACTTTTATAATACAGGTAATGCTAACCAGTGGAACTAAAAGGTCTTGAAGCAAACATAGGAGTTCACGGAGTCAACATGGCTGATGATAGGACAAAAATTGGGCATACACGGGTAGGCACACGCCTGTGTCCCTACCCGTGTCCTATGTGGGATGGAATTGAAGAAACTGGAAGAATGAGAGAGAGAACCACATGGGTGGGCACACGCCCATGTGCCTACCCATGTCAATTCGACCTCGACTGCTAACCAACCCGTATCTGAAGAACATGAAGAACAACACGGTCGTGTCAATACCTGTGTCATCTGACACAGCCCACTACCAGACACGCATGTTCGTGTGGAACCGCCCCAGAACCGTCAACACGACCTGACACACGGCCGTGTTGGAACCCGTGTACGACCATGTTTGCTGAGAGACTATAAAAAACTGTAGAAAAATTAGAAAGGACTTTTGGATCATTTTCATTGGGGAGAACTTCTGGAGCACGAAGTGGAGCATCCAAGAGAAGGAGGATTTGAAGGGTATTTTTGTATGCATTTAATCTTTCATTAATCCCTTTTAATCTTCCCTATCTCTTGATTATTCAACTTTAATTATCTTTTATTTTGCATGAACTTTAATTTGAAATAATTTGTTAATCATGTATCATATTGTTTTCATCGAATTTGTGGTATTTTATTCGTATGTGGCTTACAAACAAAGAGTTTTATCCTAATTATGAATTGTTTATTTGTTTTACATGAATTGCAAATCTCTAGATAAGAAATTGGATGTTTGTGATGATGTTTACATGTTCATATTTTGGGGTTAGATCTCTTTGTAATTCAAATTTCATGATCGAGAGATATGTCATTTGGATAATTAGAATACATATAAATGGATTCGTGGTATTTTAGAGATAGGATTTCATGAATTTATGTAGTAGATAGGGTACTTCCATTAATGCAAATTGGAGTGTTGTAAATTGTTCGAGAGAAAATTTACTAACTTAGTGAAAGTCCACCTAGTGTCAACTATCTTCACCTATGGGGGGGAATAGGTGACGTGCAGCGTTTTTGCGGAATTTAAAATTGTACCTGCACAAGAAAACAAAATAGCACAGCACAGAAAGTACACAAGCAATTTATAGTGGTTCCCCGATTTGGGTACATCCACTTTCCCCCTTCGACCTATCTCCAAACAAGGGACGACTCGGTCTCTTCACCAACAGGATTGAAATCCAATCCTTGCACTATCGGAAGGAACCCTTCCACACGTAAGAGTCAACACTCCCACAACACGGGTTGCACCCAACCCTTACAGCTAGGAACCAAAGTTCCTTTACAACAAAAATAAAATTAGAATGTACAAGAAATACAAACTACGTTTGGAGACTAAGGTGTCCCTCTTCGTTGACGATGTGTTCTTGAAGTCCACGAAGAGTCCACAACCCTAGATCTCTCTTGGAGGGAATCTCCATGGAACCGACGACGGCAAGATGGGCGGCGGCTAGGTTCACGGGATCGGCGGCGACAACGATGTGCGGCTGCTGTACTTTGGAGATCCAAACTTCGTAGCGAAGCTAGCTAGGTCTACCAACGGTCACACTAGGATCAATCGTCTCAATCGATTCGGACGGGGAAGGTTTTCCCGATCAACAAATCAAGAGACAAAGGATCTCCGGTTAGACACGTGAGACTCTAAGCTTGGCTAAGCTTCTGTCGCCGGAGGATCTGGAAGAAACGCGATCAAAAGCGGCGACCAACTAGCGCGAGCGGCGACGACGGCGGCAGAGCAGTTTCACGATTTTAGGTCAAGATCGTCGCTCGGCTTCTTTCTGTGTATCTGCTCTGTTCAAAATACGCGTATATTTATACGGTGAAATATTCCATTATAACTGTTATGGGTCCCACCTGAAGAAACCCTAACCCCGGTTCAAAACAGTGCCAGCGACAGAGTCCGGTTCAGGGAGTTCCAGAAAATCGCTCAAGTCAAAATCGGCGAGAATCACCTGTGATTCTCGTCGAATCGTCGAGAATCAAGGGTGATTCTCGATGATTCGGCGAGAATCAAGGGTGATTCTCGACGATTCGGCGAGAATCACAAAGTGATTCTCGACGATTCGTCGAGAATCACAAAGTGATTCTCGTCGAATTTGACTTGATTGCACTCTGATTTAGCCGGCGTGAATCAGCCAGTGATTCTCGACGATTCGGCGAGAATCACGCCGAATCGGCGAGAATCACTTGGTGATTCTCGTCGATTCTTACTTAGATGAT
Organism: Platanthera guangdongensis; assembly: GCA_039583875.1. Classification (NCBI taxonomy): domain Eukaryota; kingdom Viridiplantae; phylum Streptophyta; class Magnoliopsida; order Asparagales; family Orchidaceae; genus Platanthera; species Platanthera guangdongensis. Next base: position 15,914,619 of record CM077156.1, read on the forward strand.
TTTTCGTCTTACGCCTCTGAGCTGCTCTTTGACTCATCCTTGCTCCTTGTCTGCTCTTGCATAAACACAGCCCTGTACTTGAAAGTAAGTGCACTCCAATAGAGAGAGTACACGTAGGCCAACACACTGATCTGCTCAACGAGTGATTACGTCGTGCAGACCCGTGTATATTTACCTACTGCACCCTGACATTGGTGTGCACTTAGCGTAGAAAAACTGCAAGCACAACTTGAAATATTTTGTCAAATATATTGTCTATTTACCTTAGCTTGTTCAGGGGCTTCTTCAAATCATGTACGTTGTGGATACAATACCCAACAATCTCCCCCTATTTGAAGAAGCCTAAACCCCACAAGCTAAGGTGAATAGAGCATATGGGAATGAAAATCATAAACTTGAAATTGAGTTGAGTGAGTTATTCATTACCAATACCAATTTCTTGGGAGCAAACTTGGAGCCACCTTAGCCTTAGCCGAGAGGGTAATCTCCCGCTTTTCGGCTTCTGCAAATCTGGGTCTGTTGCATTTGACCCCTTGCTCCCCCTCAGTTCTTGCACCTGTGCTCTCGCTTGAGTTCCTAGCAGAGGCTCCCCCTAGATGCACGAGCCTGGAGCTTCTGTAGTCTTCATTCCTCATAGTTTAGCATCCCCAATTCAGTTTTGAAAAGACTGAACTTGGCCTCGTCTAAGGGCTTTGTGAATATATCTGCAATCTGCTTATCCATGGGGACATAACAGAGAGAGATGTCCTTGTTCTCCACGTGCTCCCGAATGAAGTGGTATCACACTTCAATATGCTTCGTTCTGCTGTGCGATACCGGATTGTTGGCAATTGCAATTGCACTGGAGGAGTCGCAGTACATTGGTACTTCCTTGACCTGAAGGTCGTAGTCGGCTAACTGGTTTCTGATCCATAGGAGTTGTGCGCAACAGCTGCCTGCCGAGATGTACTCAGACTCTGCTGTGGAGGTAGCTACACAATTCTGCTTCTTGCTATTCCATGAGATAAGCCTTCTTCCGAGGAATTGACACGTCCCGGAAGTGCTTTTCCTGTCATCCCTACTCCCTGCAAAATCAGCATCTGAAAAACCTATTAGCTCGACATCATTGTTTCTCGGGTACCACAAGCCAAGATTGGGAGTACCTTTAAGGTATCTTAGAATTCGCTTTGCAGCGACATAGTGAGATTCCTTAGTGTTCACCTGATATCTGGCACAGACACATATGGAGAACATGATATCCGGTCTACTGGCAGTAAGGTAGAGCAGGGATCCAATGATGCTTCTGTATTTGGTTTCATCGAAAGGTTTACCTTTCTCATCCTTATCTAGAGACATAGTGGATCCCATTGGAGTCCTCATAGAGGTTGCACACTCCATGCCGAATTTCTTGAGGATTTCATTTGTGAACTTCGTCTGAGAGATGAAGATTCCATCCTCAGACTGTTTCACTTGAAGTCCCAAGAAATACTTTAGCTCTCTCATACTGCTCATTTCAAACTTTCCTTGCATAAGTTTGGAAAACTTTTTGCAAAGATTGTTGTCCGTTGAGCCGAATATTATGTCATCGACATAGATTTGCACCAGCAAAATCTTGCCTTTGACTTCCCTGAGAAATAATGTTTTATCTATTTTACCTCTAAATAACTTGTTCTCAAGAAGAAAACTAGATAAAGTCTCATACCAAGCTCGCGGAGCCTATTTTAAACCATATAGAGCTTTATTAAGGAAGTATACATGATTGGGATAAGTAGGATTGACAAAACCTGGGGGTTGAGCGACGTATACTTCCTCCTTCAGGTCTCCGTTCAAGAAAGCTGATTTCACATCCATTTGATAGACTGTGAATCCTTTGTGCGAAGCATACGCCAGGAACAGTCTGATTGCCTCGAGCCTTGCCACTGGTGCGAAGGTCTGGTCGAAGTCAATCCCCTCCTCCTGTCTGTAACCTTGAGCCACCAGCCTGGTCTTGTTCTTTACGATGACACCATGTTCATCCAGTTTGTTTCTGAAGATCCACTTGGTGCCAATCACATTCTGCTTGTGTGGTCTGGGAACCAGCGTCCACACGTTGCATCGTTCGAATTGATGTAGTTCATCTTGCATGGCCAAAATCCATGCCGCGTCTTTGTTCGCCTCGTCGAACTTCTTTGGCTCAACCTGTGACAGGAAGCTAAGATGCAAAACTTCGTTAATAGTACCTCTTCGAGTTCTGACACCGACACGAGGATCTCAGATGATCTGATCTCTAGGATGATCCCTCACGTGCCGGAGCTCTAGAAGTCTGGCGTCTGGAGCTTCGATTACTTCTTGGGCTTCTCCTCCTTCTAGGAGATTTGTTCCATTTTGATCTTCAACATTTCCAAATGACGTGGAGGTGGAAACTTTGACGTACTTAGGAGTGTCATCTTTAGCGGTCTCATTGAGACTCAGCTGTTCAAGTCGTGCACCTGCATCTTCAAGAATACCACTGGAAGAATTGCTGTTAAGCAAACTTCCTTCATCAAATACAACATTAATTGATTCTTCTACCACTAGGGTTTTCTTATTGAAGACCATATATGTCCGACTGTGGGAACTATAGCCCATGAATATGCCTTCGAAGCATTTTTCACCAAACTTAGTACGCGGGTACTTCCCATTATTCAGTACATAGCATCAGAAACCAAAGATCCTCAAGTAGGATATGGTTGGTTTCCTCCCTCTCAGTAGCTCATAAGGCGTCTTACGATGATGCTTGTTGATCAATGCTCGGTTTTGTACATGACAAGCTGTATTGACAGCCTCTGCCCAGAAGTATTCTGGGAGAGAAGCGTCTTTCAACATTGTCGTGCATGCTTCAATGAGAGTTCTATTTCTCCTCTCCGCAACTCCATTTTGCTGAGGAGTGCGCGGGGAGGAAAACTCATGAAAGATACCTTGTTCTTCACAAAACTCTATCATAACACCAGATTCGAATTATGTTCCATGGTCACTTCTGATTTTGACCACTGAGCAGTTAAATTCGTTCTGAACCTGCTTGACAAAACTAGTGAAGATGTCAAACATATCTGACTTTCGTTTAAAGAAGAACACTCATGTAAACCGAGAATGATCATCAACTATCACTAGTGTATAGGACTTGCCTCCCAAGCTATGAACTTGCATTGGACCAAACAAGTCCATATGTAGAAGGTAAAGACATCGGGAAGACTCTTTGTCTGCAATGCTCTTAAAGGTAGCACGAGTCTGTTTGCCCATCTGGCATGCAGGACAGGGGCTATCTTTGATGCACTTGATAACGGGAGCATCCCTTACTAAGTTTTTAGAAAACAACATACTAATTGTTTTGAAATTAATATGTGTCAATCTCTTGTGCCATTGTTCACAAAGAGATGCACTGCCTGTTGCCACAAGGCATACGGGGGTAGATGAATCTAAACTGAGAAAATCTAAGCAGAAGATATTTCTGCTCCTAATGCCTGATAATACCGTCTCAGAAGAGATACGTGAAATTATCAGACATTTATCCTTGCAGAACTTAACGTCATAACCTTTGTCACATAACTGACTTACACTGATCAGGTTATGGTTTAACCCTTCAACATAAGCCACGTCGGTGATAGAGATTATACCGTTGGAAATCATACCGTAACCTCTGGTGACTCCTCGATCTGACCCTCCAAAGATGACTTTGGGTCCATTCTCGACTGGAGTGTAATCACGCAGCAGGCTTCTTGTCACAGTCATGTGCCGGGAGCATCCACTGTCTAAGTACCAGATTGGCGTTTTGGTGGCCTTTGGACATTCCTGCAAAACAAAATCAATTTCCCTTAGGAACCCAATCGAACTTGGGTCCTAGATTCTTGGTTAGCATACTCCCCCTCGGTTGGTTAACCCTACGAGTGGTCGGCCTCGCATTGCTAACATAGGGAGTCTCGAGATACCTTGGATTAAACCAACAATCCACGGCAAAGTGACCGACTTTGCCACAGCACCAACAGTCGAATCTGTTGTACCTCTTCCTAGGATCCTGCCTTATCCTGGGAATGGTGGGTACAGCCGGGGCCTTGGATATGGAGGTGGAGGCCTCATAGTGATTGCAGTCACATGACTTCTTCACCTTCTGTTTCGTCAGTATAACAGGCTTGACTCTTGGTGCCTGCTTTCCATTATGGCCGCTAGAGAATTGACCATAATTTTTCATGTGGATTTCCTCATAAGGTGCCTTGAAGGCACTCTCACCGAAGTTCCGGGGAAAGGTCCAACCATCATATCGGCTCTTTGGCTTTGCAACCGAGGGCCGGAAATGATGACCAAAGGTTGATTCAAACTCATATTGGTTGCAAGGAAAGCTAGGCTTTCTGAACGCAACAGGACTAAGCGGAGCCTTTCCCTTTTCATCAGCAGAGGCCTTCTTGGCGGCCTTATTCTTCCTCTGGTTCCTGTTTCTACTGGATGAGGAACTAGATACCCCTACATGCCCCAAGCCAGCTCCTTTGGCCTGAGCAGAGAAGGTATCAACTACTGGAAGAACAGTTTTTGGCATAGAGAAGCTCTTGACGATCTTGCTTTGTGTCGCAAGTTGTTCTTCCAACTTGTCGACTTCCTCCTGCTTAAGATCAAGGAGTTTGAGAGACTCTGAATGCTTTGAAGTTAGGTCAAGGTGCTCCTGTCGGAGAGAAATCAAACTGGTGACCTCTTCCCTTAGGGAGACACACTCACCTTTAAGGAATTTCACTTCCTTTTTCTCAGCCTTCAATCTCTTACAGCACTCCTCAAAAGTGTTGAGCAGAAGCTCATACTTCTCGAGGAGCTCCGCTTCACGGGCCGAAAGGCTATCTTCAGGTTCATCATCCTGAGACTCAGGATCAGATTCAGAGTCGGAGAGAGAGGTGTGAGCTTTTACCTTCCCAATAAATGGGGGGCATTCTCCTTCTGAGTCGGAGCGACCCACCAGCCCGAAGTAGGCTTCCTCATCATCACTGGAGTCTGAGGAATCAGACTCACTCAGTGTCTTTGGCCTTTTGGCGATGTAGCTCCGCTCTTTCTTCTTATCTCTAGAGGATTTGTGCTCCTCTACTTTCCCTTTTTCTCTCTTGCCTTGATAGCAGTCGGCCACGACGTGTCCTGGCTTATTGCATCCAAAGCAAATAATGTCAGAGGAGCGATGTTTGTTCGGTTTAGAAGCATACCTGTCAGAAGAATAATTTTTCTTCTGATGCCTGGAGGAGGAGCCGTCTTTCTTTCTTTGATTCCTCATCTTGAGGAACTTCTTGAACTCTCGGGTGATGAGGGAGAAATCCTCCTCCGACAGCTCTGAGCTGGAGGAGCATGGCTCGGAGTCCTCCTCCTCATCCTTTTTCCTGGCACGGTATGAAACCGCACCCTTGCCTTTTCTGGAGTGACTGGCTTTTAGAGTCACAGTCTTTTCTTTGGCTGCAGCCTTCTCTACTTCTTCTTCTGCTTTTCTGGTGTTCAGTTGAAGCTCATAGGACATCAGCTTCCCAAACAGAATTTGCGGGTCTGTTTCAGCTAGTCTGCCAAACTCTCGGATGGCGCAGATCTTTGTGTCTCATTCCTTAGTAAGGGACCTAAGGAATTTATCATTGAGTTCACCATTAGTGAACACTCTTCCGTATCCTTTGAGGGCATTGACAATCTTGAGGAAGTTCTCGAAGGTGACTCCAATCTCTTCCTTAGGCCCTTGTCTGAAGGCCTCATATTTCTGGTTCAGGAGGGATCTACGATCATCCCTCACTTCATCAGTGCCCTCCATTAGGATGATCAGGCAATGCCAGATCTCCTTTGCTGTCCTACAGTTGCAGAAGTTCTGCATCATTGAGTCATCAACCGCGCTGACCAGAATGTTCTGCGCCTTCTTGTCAAGTCCCACTAGCACCATCTCGTCCTTGTCCATTTCAGAAAGTTTCTTCGGCACTTTCTTGGTAGGATCAATGGTGGAGACCTTAGTGGGGACATAAGGTCCCTCCTCCACGATCATAAAGAGTCGAGGGTCAAATGCTTCCATGTAGAACCGGATCCTTTCCTTCCAGATAGGAAAGTTGATCCTGGTGCACACTGGGATCTTGCCTGTGTACTTGAGCCCGTCCATGGTAGATGTTTTCCTTCTTCTTGACACTAGCGACAGGATTCTACTCAAGGTGTTAACCTTTTAGATGAGTAACCTGGCTCTGATACCACTTGAAAGTCCACCTAGTGTCAACTATCTTCACCTATGGGGGGGGAATAGGTGACATGCAGCGTTTTTGCGGAATTTAAAATTGTACATGCACAAGAAAACAAAACAGCACAGCACAGAAAGTACACGAGCAATTTATAGTGGTTCCCCGATTTGGGTACATCCACTTTCCCCCTTCGACCTATCTCCCAACAAGGGACGACTCGGTCTCTTCACCAACAGGATTGAAATCCAATCCTTGCACTATTGGAAGGAACCCTTCCACACATAGGAGTCAACACTCCCATAACACGGGTTGCACCCAACCCTTACAGCTAGGAACCAACGTTCCTTTACAACAAAAATAAAACTAGAATGTACAAGAAATACAAACTACGTTTGGAGACTAAGATGTCCCTCTTCGTTGACGACGTGTTCTTGAAGTCCACGAAGAGTCCACAACCCTAGATCTCTCTTGGAGAGAATCTCCCCGGAACCGGCGGTGGCAAGATGGGCGGCGACTAGGTTCACGGGATCGGCGGCGACAACGATGTGCGGCTGCTGTACTTTGGAGATCCAAACTTCGTAGCGAAGCTAGCTAGGTCTACCAACGGTCACACTAGGATCAATCGTCTCAATCGATTCGGACGGGGAAGGTTTTCCCGATCAACAAATCAAGAGACAAAGGATCTCCGGTTAGACACGTGAGACTCTAAGCTTGGCTAAGCTTCTGTCGCCGGAGGATCTGGAAGAAACGCGATCAAAAGCGGCGACCAACTAGCGCGAGCGGCGGCGGCGGCGGCGGAGCAGTTTCGCGATTTTAGGTCAAGATCGTCGCTCGGCTTCTTTCTGTGTATCTACTCTGTTCAAAATACGCGTATATTTATACGGTGAAATATTCCATTATAACCGTTATGGGTCCCACCTGAAGAAACCCTAACCCCGGTTTAAAACAGTGCCAGCGACAGAGTCCGGTTCAGGGAGTTCCAGAAAATCGCCCAAGTCAAAATCGGCGAGAATCACCTGTGATTCTCGTCGAATCGTCGAGAATCAAGGGTGATTCTCGACGATTCGGCGAGAATCACAAAGTGATTCTCGACGATTCGTCGAGAATCACAAAGTGATTCTCGTCGAATTTGACTTGATTACACTCTGATTTAGCCGGCGAGAATCAGCCAGTGATTCTCGATGATTCGGCGAGAATCACTAGTGATTCTCGCCGAATCGGCGAGAATCACTTGGTGATTCTCGTCGATTCTTACTTAGATGATTTTTCGTCTTACGCCTCTGAGCTGCTCTTTGACTCATCCTTGCTCCTTGTCTGCTCTTGCATAAACACAGCCCTGTACTTGAAAGTAAGTGCACTCCAATAGAGAGAGTACACGTAGGCCAACACACTGATCTGCTCAACGAGGGATTACGTCGTGCAGACCCGTGTATATTGACCTACTGCACCCTGACATTGGTGTGTACTTAGCGTGGAAAAACTGCAAGCACAACTTGAAATATTTTGTCAAATACATTGTCTATTTACCTTAGCTTGTTCAGGGGCTTCTTCAAATCAGGTACGTTGTGGATACAATACCCAACGCTTAGGTTTAGATGCTGAATTGCTCGAGAGAGAATTCGATAGATGTTTACCCTTTACAATACAACAAATTTGATAGTCTTACTTTTTCATGATTACATATAATTGAATTAATGAATGAGTATGTTCATGTGATTGCTCATAAGCTTTTGGCTTTTTATCATCTTTAACCCTTCAATGTTTATTTATCCAAATAGTCATAGTTAGGTTAATTTAGATTAGAAATCAATTTTAATTATAGGTATGGTAATAGAGTGAGGGTGAGTACGAGTACTTGAAAGGACCCCGTGCAATACGACACGAGATGTAGATTTCTCCTATACTATGATTGATAGGTGCACTTGCCTGAAAGTTAATTCAATCTAGCTTATGCCCATCTACATAGTTTATACTAGAGTGTAGAATGAATCCGCATCAAGTTATTACTTGTTAAGCAAAAGAATTCATTAGGCGAGTATAGGCGAGCTCCCCTCGCATACTCGCCAGGTAGGCAACTAGGAGAGATACTCGCCCAGCCCATGCGAGTTCCTCTAGAAGTCGCCTAGTCGCCAGTGGGGTGTGGGTATAGATATGACCCCCCCTCCTTGGATTTTCTTATAAATAGGACCCCAGGGGTACGAGGTGAGGCACCTGGAAATCCTCGGCAGGATACTCGCGCGCTTTATTTTCGAGATACTAGCTGAGTCTTTGGATTCCTTTTCCTTAGAGAGCAACTCGCGACCTTGCGAATTTTTCAGCTAGCTTCCCTCGTACCCAGTTTGGCCATCTTTGGTTGAAAAGGGGTTGCTCCTTTCGAGCATCTGGGTACGTGGTGGGACCTTCCTGCCGCAACATCTGAGGTCCTGTTTGTCCTGATTCTTCATCCTAGTCACCATAGTCGTCTGATCTAGCTTTTGAGTCGACAACCTTATGCGTCATTAGTCCGAATTCTGAGGTTACGATTTTTCCTGGCTTCAACAGTTTGGGTTCAATGTGTGACTCTACTGACTGCCTGTGGAATATGACGTGGGTCCTCGACTAGACCTTCTGTTATATTCTACATGATTGATGGGAGTGTTACAATTTGTTATCAGATTCTGGTATCAGTCTTTCTTATTCGAATTCATGAGCGAATTCTTTTAAGGGTTGGTGAGCACGTGTATGTACGTTATCGTTATAACATGAAAGAACTCATGAATGCCCACTTAACAATGAAAATACATATATTTGTGGAACCTGCGTGTTCATGTGATTGCTATTTTGCAATATTCATGATTATAGGTGACTAGAAGCAGTGCGGGGCTGTCTCAGCCCTAGCGCTCAGTGGAGAGTAGTGCACCGGGTGATGTGTCCATACCTCATATGGAAACGATACATTTAGTTGTCGAAGAAGCATTCGCGGTGATCAATGCGCAACCAGGAGGGGGTACAACCTCGTACCCCTGGTGTTGCCCCGACGCAGGTTAGCATAGTTGAGCATATGGTTATGCAATAAGTGCCCGATAAGCCTTTGGCGATGAGGCGAGCGATGAAAAAACAACAAAAGCATGTTATGAGCTTCCACCCTCCAACGTTTGAGGGAACTGGATCCCCCCTTAGTACGAAGATTAACTCTCAAGAATAAAGAGAATCTTGATAGTGACAAAGATGGAGGAGAGGTAAAAGGTGTCTGTGGCTACCTTTCTTTTGGAAGGAGAGGCAAGAATCTGGTGGGATGTGCTAGAACTACATCAGTTTGCTAGAAGGCAACTATCTGAGATCTCAATGGAGGAGTTCACGAAGGTTTTCCTGTCAAGGTATCTCTCATCTTCTCAGAGGATTGCTATGAAAGATCAATTTCAGAGGTGAACTCAGGACGAATGTTCTGTTGATGACTACTTGTATGAGTTTACAAGATTGGGGCGGTATGCGGGCTCTACGTTTGCTGACGAGGAGCGCAAAACAAACAAATTTTAGAAGGGACTGCGTGATGATCTGAGGTTACTTCTCTCAGCCTCGATGATGCATGACTTTCTAACGTTGGTAAATACTGTCTGATCCTTGGAATAGGATTTGAAAAGATTCCAAGACAAGAAGGACTTGGGTGTGAAGAAACCAAAGTTCAAAGTACCAAACTCTTCAAAGAAAGGGTATCGAAGGTGGAATAAGAAGTACAAATCTTCTACACCAACTCCTTCTATTGTGTTTGGAGAAACTTCTGGGTGAAGCCTAATGATTTGTTATACTTGTGGTAAGCCGTGAACATAGCCCGAGAATGTTGTAGCGGCCCTCCAAGGACAGAGAAAAAAGCAGGTGCATCTTATGAGGAGAAAGGTAAGGTAGCGGAGACGACTGCATCCCATTATACATCAGCGCAACCGAGAGTGTACAATCTTGGCCAACAGGAGGCCATAAGGCAAAGGGATGTGGTGACATGTACGATTTAGTATATAGATTTTGTTGCTTTATATACTTGTTACCTTATGTGTTGCTTGCGTATAACTTGTTTATATTAGGCTTTGTCCTAATCTTGTAATATCCGGCAAGAACACTGTTCGATATAGGGGCTTCTCACTCCTTTCTATATGAGGACTTCTTGTTGTGTATCAGAGTGCCTTCTTTTGTGTTGAAATATAGATTGGATATAATTTTACTTAACAAATGCGTAATGCGTGCAGATATGTCTTACTGTGTTTAGGTGCGGATAGGGAAACATGACTTTGGATTGGAAGCATCTATACTGCCAATTTCTGAGTTTAATGTAATCTTTGTCATGGACTAGCTCTCGAAGCAGCGTGTCTACATTGATTGCAACTCAAAGGAAGTCACACTAGGACAAAAAACCGAACGCGAGACTAAATTTGCTGGTATTTAAAAATCAAGCAAGATATTGATGTCTGCTCTCCAAGTGGTCAAGACAGTTCAAAAGGGTGCAGAGTTATTCTTCACGCTATTGGAGGTTGTAGGGCCTAAGTCCAGTTTGAGTGACGTCCTTATTGTGTCGGAGTTTGTATAAGTGTTTCCTAAGGATCTCCCTGGACTTCCAACCTAACGAGAGATTGACTTCACGATTAAGTTGTTGCCAGATGTGAAACCTGTGGCATGCTCATTGTACCATGTGACACCAAAGGAGATGACAGAACTGAAGGTTTAGTTACATGAGTTGCTAGACTAAGGCTATATACGTCTGAGTATGTCACCTTGGAGTACACCGGTCCTCTTTGTGAAGAATAAAAAGAAGGACAAAAGCTTGTGTTTATGCATTGACTATTGTGAACTGAACAAGCTGGTGGAGAAGAACAAATATCCGATTTCGAGAATCGATGATTTGTTTGATCAGCTGGCTGGATCAACTGTCTATTCAAAGCTGGATTTGAAGTCTGACTATTATCAGTTGAGGATCCAGGAAAGTGATATTCCCAAAATAGTATTTGGTACACGTTATGGACATTATGAATTTACTGTTATGCCTTTTGAGCTCACTAATGTGTCATCAGTGTTTATGGACTTTATGCATAGGACTTTTAAATAGTATTTGGACCTGTTTGTGATCGTCTTTATTGACGATGTAATGGTATACTCTCAGTCAGAAGAGTAACATGTGAATTATTTGAGATTGGTTCTGCATACCCTGGGGAGGAATCAACTATATGCTAAGTTCCCTAAGTGTGAGTTCTGGCTATCTTCAGTGACTTTTCTTGGTTACGTAGTTAGTGGATAGAGTATTGTTGTGGATCCGACAAAGATAGTTGTGATACGAGAGTGACCTTTACTTGCTTCTGTGGCGGAATTTAGGAGTTTCCTTGGACTTGACGGCTATTATAAGCGCTTCGTAGATAATTTTTCGAGGATTGATCTACCTCTCACTATTTGACAAGAAAGAATCAAAAGTTCATTTGTACGCCAGAGTGCGTGCGAGATTTTTGAGGAGTTGAAGAATCATCTGACCACGACACTTGTTGTGCTCGTCATGTAGAATATAAGCATTTGAACTCTTAGTGATGTCTCAAGAAGCGGCTTAGGCTGCATTCTTCAGCAATTCGGGAAGGTTATAGCTTATGGCTATCACAAATTGAAAGTGCACGAGAAGAATTATACAGTTCACAACTTAGAATTAGTGGTCATGATATTCGATCTTAACCTATGACAACATTATTTGTATGACGTGAATGTTGACATCTTTATGGATCATAACATTCTAAAGTACTTGTTATATCAGAAGGATCTGAATATGTGATAGCGGAGATAAATAAAGTTCCTTGGGGACTACACCTTGGAGATTCATTACACTCTCGGGAAGGGAAACGTTGTCGCGGATGAGCTGAATTGCAAGGCTCCAACACGAGCAAATTGGTTACAGATGCATGATAAGCGTCTGATTCGTGAGTTGGAGGGTTTGGACATCTCTTGTGTTGACGGGAGGATGAGCATGAATGCATGCTTGAACTGGACGGAGATGCAAAATGACTTCACAGACAAGCTGTTCGGTGACGATGGAGGCCGTAAGCGGCCAAAGGCGGTGGAAGTGGTGGCGACCCGCCAGAGGCTTGCGATCAGCGCAGCGCACGCGTGCTGGCTTGGTTTTGTCCCCTCTTCTTGCGGTGATTTTGGACCCATTGAGCTGACGCGGCTTAGGCGTGTTGTTCACTCGATCGGGTCGGCTTGCTTTAGCATTTTGGTTGAAGTCCTACTTATTTGATTCAAAAAACAATTAGGTGAAACTCTATCAATATATTTATAAACACACACACACACACACATAAATAATGTTTATGAACGACTCAAAGGGCTCGTTCGGATTTCTGGAATTAGAATTGAAGTTGAAAATTGGAATTTGGGCAATAAAATTTCAATTCCAGTGTTCGGATGCTAGGAATTTCCTCGGAATTGGATTTGGTCCAATTCCATGTAATTCAATTTTGTACAATGACCCATTCTTAGTGGTAAAGACAGATATTTCATGCAATTCAGTTTTTTACTATGACTGTCACATGATATCGCTGCCGCCGTCTGATATCGCTGCCGCCGTCCGATCTCCCCGCCGCCGCCCGATCTCGCCTCCGCCGCCCGATCTCCCCGCCGCCGCCCGACCTCGCCTCCGCCGCCCGATCTCCCCGCCGCCGCCCGACCTCGCCGCCGCCGCCCGACCTCGCCGCCGCCGCCCGACCTCGCCGCCGCCGCCCGACCTCGCCGCCGCCGCCCGACCTCGCCGCCGCCGCCCGACCTCGCCGCCGCCGCCCGACCTCGCCGCCGCCCCCGATCTCGCCGCCGCCGCCCGATCTCGCCGCCGCCGCCCGATCTCGCCGCCGCCGCCCGATCTCGCCGCCGCCGTCCGATCTCGCCGCCTCCGCGTGATCACGCCGCCGCCGCCAGATCTCGCCAGCGCAGCCCGATCTCACTACAGCAGCCCGATCTCGCCGCAGCTGTTTGATCTCGTCGTCGTCTCCCGATCTCGTCATCGCCGCCTGATCTCATCGTCGCCTCGCTTCTGCCGTCCGATCTCGCTGCCGCCGCGCGATCTCGTCGCGGCCGCCCGATCTCGCCTCCGCCGCCCGATCTCGCCGCCGCCGCCCGATCTCGCCGCCTCCGCCCGATCTCGCCGCCGCCGCCCGATCTCGCCGGCGATCACGCCCCTGATCTTGTCGTCGTCGCCTGATCTCGCCGTTGTCAACCGATGTCGCTGTCTCCGATCTCGTCGCCGTCTCCTAATCTCATCATTGTCGCGCGATCTCGTCGTTGTTTCCTAATCATAATTAATTGTTGTTACACTGCATGAAGTTGATTTTTCTGGTATTGTGTTTCTATTTTTGTCGACTTCTATATTTTCAGAGGGATCGTAAAAAATAATTCCCTTCATCATATGGTTTTGTTGTAATAACTTCGTCCCGAGTGATACAAGACTCCAAAGTCAAATTGTCGTTGTCACTCGATCGTGCAAACATAAGAAAAAAAATTTCTTAAGCAATTCCAATTCTAAAAATCCATCATACAGCCCAACAAATACTTTGAAATTTAGACCAATTTTAATTCTTACAGATATTAAAATCGGATGAATTCCAATTTTGAAATTTCAATTAATCTGAACACAATCCATAATTAGTAAAGCCAATAATAACAGTAATGCTACTTAAATCTCCTGGAATATCTTTCATACAAATATTTGTAATTCATCATCTATTTTAATAAAATTTATTTAATGTAATTGATAAATAATGCTTATCCCGTTTGTTTCATTGAAATTCGGCTAAGGGAATTGGAATTGGGTATCCCAATTTCAATTCTGCTGTTCGATTCGTCTAATTTGAGGGTGGAATTGACATTCTTTGAAAACCCATGAGTTTTCAAAAAAGAAAAAACAGACTGTCTTGAAAACCTGCCCTACCCGGTCGGTTTTCGTCATCTTTGGGACAGAAGAAAAATCACGACTGACGCCCTCCCTCTTCCTTCCTGTGCGCGATCGTCTCCCTGGCTTCGGCAATCTTCCTCTCCTTCTCTGGTAGGTCTTCTCTCCGGCAATGAATTTTGTTCTTCCCCTGGGTTTTCTCTGGTAGGTCTTCCACTTGAGCTATGGTACCGGTAGATGGCAAATCTCTGGTACTCCTCGAGCACGGCAGACATGCACCAGCTCTGCGGCTTCCTGAAGCAGCCGACGAGGCAGCCGGTTCGATGCCGAGACAGAAAACATCGAGGAATATGAGTTGATTCCGGCTCCAATTTTTTTAAAAATAAAAGCTCGTTGATGTTTAGGGGTACCTTGCTGCGTTTGCAATGAATTAGAACCAGATGATTCCTCGCATCTGAAAGAGCAAAAGCTGGGAGTTTGGCAGGAGGAAGCTGTCACTTATGTTGTTGATTCATCGTTAATGTTCATGTGAGATTTCTGTCAATTCCTGTCCCTGAATTTCATCCTGCAACCGAACAAAAATATTGAAATATTCAATTCATGTGACTGAAAATCTTGCTGCAAATCAATGCAAGAATTGGTTTTGACTCAATTCCAAAATCTTTGCGCCATAGTTTTTCGGCTAAAACTAATTACTGTCTCTCAAAACTCACGAAAGGAACGCAGACTTATGGAATAGTGGAATACTCTTCTCCTGGGTTCGAACTTCATTATTTTTTAATATTTTTTAAATAAATAGTTTATTATAATTTTAAAATATCAAAATTTGTAAATAAAGTAATGGAAAAGATTAATATTTGGTAGTGCTTCCATTACATTAATTACCACAAAATTTTCCTTCTTAATAAAGTTCAGATATATATAGTCCTTTTATATTTACATATAAGCATTTCTGCTTGATTGCCGCTGCTTCTGGTTTTGGCTTTTCTGAAGAGATGGGGAGGAAAGAAAATTGGGGGCGGACTGGTGTGAATCTTTGACGGGAGAAGGCGGATCGAAACGGCGGAGTGGCTTGAAGGCGACCGGTCATGGAGATGATGAACTCTTCCGGCGCCGGCGGAGGCGGCGCAGCCATGGGCTACGCCGATTCAGTGGATTCTTCACCACGGTCTCGCGGCGGCGAGTCCTGGGACGAGCCTTTCCCGTCCTTGTCCTCAGTTGCCGGCTCGAAACTCCGATTGATGTGCAGTTACGGAGGGAGGATCGTACCCCGGCCAACGGATAGATCTCTGTGCTACCTCGGCGGAGATACGCGGATCGTTGTCGTTGAGCGCAACACTACCCTCACCGATCTCTCCGGCAAGCTCTCGCGAAACCTTCTCGGCGGACGAAACTTCACCCTAAAGTACCAGCTTCCAAACGAGGATCTCGACTCACTTATCTCCGTTACTACCGACGAAGACCTTGACAACATGATCGATGAGTACGATCGCCTCGTTGCCTCTTCTTCCGCCGGCGGCGGATCCGGATCGTCCCGCTCCTCTCGACTACGAGTCTTCCTCTTTCCCACGAAGTCGGATTCGACGCCGTCGTCGATTGGGTCGCTGCTCGACGATTCTAAATCGGAGACCTGGTTTGTGGACGCCCTAAACGGCGGTGTTGGGATGGACGGCCTCCCTCGCGGCCTCTCCTCAGATTCCGCCTCCGTTAACTGCCTCCTTGGTCTTGAGGACGATTCCTCCGTAAAATCTCGTTCTGGTATCTCGCCCTCCGCCGCCGCATCCGCCGGAATCGGGCCTGCAGAACATGAGCGCATGGTTCTTCCCCGTCCAGAGTCCTCCGGGAAGCTCGCTCGCCATGGCGTCGATGTGCAATCCGTACCAGATTCTCCCATGGTTGAGAATACCTCCTCCTTTGGATCTGCTTCTTCAGCTCCTTATCTATCCAATCTTCCCCCAATCCGTCTTCGCCCAGACGATCGCCCTCAAGAATCCCAAATCGTCAGCCTTGAAGAACACTTGTCTCAGATGAACATAGCATCTGCAGCCATGGCAGCTGTAGCTGCTCCAGCACAGAGATTTTCAGATGAGGGTGGCATCAAGGATACAGACTTCCCTTTTCACAACCCTCCTCTTCCAAATCCAATCCCCACTTCAGCAATCTCCCCAACTGAAAACCCTAATCGTAAAACAGTCGGAGGCTCCTCCGACGAGGAGAAGACAGATCAAGTCTCCATAAATATGCCACCGCCGGTCCAGCAACAACCGCCGCCGCCACTTCAGCATAGGTTCAACCCTCTGGATTCAGCCCTTCTGGAACCCATCCCCAGGTATATACTTCTCAACTTGTACTTCAGATTCATGAACATATCAAAAACTTATCTAGGGTTTCTGTTTACAATTTTGAATGATTGATTGATCTTCACTCCGGCAAGCAGGCCGATATATTACCAGGAGAGGGTTTCTGCATCGACGGCCGGCGTAAACCCCATCACTGATTCCCAACGCGAAGTCTCCGTCCCCAACTACGTTCTTGCTTCCATGGCACCGCCAGAGCAGCAATTCCGGCAGCATCCATCTCAGACGCACCAGCTTCAACAGCAACCACAGTTCATTTCCTCAAACCCTAACCCCCAATATTACCAACACCCTGCAACTGGCAATGTCTTCCCCTTCCCTTCCTACTACCAAATGCCAATACAGCAATCCCAGCAATCCCATCACTTTGATCCTCAACAATTCCCCGTCTACTACCTCCCTGTTCGCCAGAATCCCGCCCCGCCGCAACCGCAACCCTACCGCATTCCCCTGACACCATCCCTCTCCGACGTCTCTCCTCAGGGAATGCCGGCCACCGCCTTCTCCAATTCCATGGCTGCCAAACAAGAACTCCCAGCAAACATGTACAGAATGTCTGCTATGGCTCCCCCCGCACCAACCAGCGCTTCAGGACTGCAGGCTCCCATGCCTCCGCCGCAGCAGCCGCTCATCCACATCGCATCCGATCAGGGCCACCCGTATTCCGGAATGAGCTATCATGTAATGCATCACAATCACCCCTCTCAGCCGCAGCCCACCGCTGCCACCGCAAGTTATGGATACGAATTCGCCACCGATCAGTCGGGAAACCCGCAAGTGTACTTCACTCAGACGACCTCACCGGCCGGAATCATGCCCCAACAGTATCAGACAGTGGTCACCTCTCCTGATGCAGCGGCCGCGGCGGCTGCGGCCACCACACTTCTGTCGGGCGAGGTTAACAAGACTAGAGCTTCATGATGTAAGTAAGAAGTATCTTAAGAACTCCTATCTGGTTTGAATTTTTCTGGATTGTGTTTGCTTTATAGCCGTTGTGTATTGTTACTATTGCAAGTTCTAAGTATGCCCTGATAGTAATAAGAGGTATGTACTATGCTTCTGCCTGCTGTCTTGTCCTGCCCCCATGGGGTCATGCCCTGCCCCCATGGGGTCATGCCCTGCCCCTGAAGCAGGAACTTTTGGTGTGAGTTTATTGATACATATATATATTTATAAAAATAATCATATTAAGCCACTTATTGAAGGTTTTTGTTAATTTGTTTATAAAAATCTCTTCTTTCAGTTGCTTAAACTGATATTATGCATTTGTTAAGGAATGATTAGTGATTTTTTTTGCTGAAAAGATCTATTTTTTTTAATTTGCAACAATGCACATTTAAAATCAATTTGCTGTCGTCTTATATTAGGGCAATTGAATTCGCACGCCCAAACTGGCTATTCGCAGAACATGTTTAAAGTTGTAAAACTAGAAATAGAATACCCTAACCCTTTATAAACGCAGCCCGCCCTTTATTTTTCCCGATAGAGTCGTTCTCCTTATCTGCCCCAAGCCTCGTTGATTTCCCGAAATCTCGCCCGAACCCATTGGAGGTGCTTCGCCCGCTCCCCATTCCGCCACCAACACCAGAGATATCTAGTTGGAGGTCATTTTTCCATCTCCTTTGATTTAATACAAACATCTGTAGTTGATATTTAAAATGGATTTTGTGCTAGGTTTTATATTAATGAAGTATTTAGTACATGAATGTCTAGTTTAAATTTAGAAATCTAAATAATTTTATTTATTTATTTTGAGCTACAAATAACAATATGGTGTACAATTAGTGTTTTAGGGGCTGCGTATATCCAATTAAAAGGTGCATATATCAATCTCCAATATTTGTTAGAAGAAGACGACTCCAATTTAGTGGATAGAAATGACTTCCACGTGTCAATCATTTGTAGGCATGTAAGCCAGCATCAACCGAACCGCAAAACCGAATCGAACCAAACCAAAGCATACAGTTTGGTTCGGTTTCAGCAGGACGGAGTTCGGTTACGGTTTTGATTTTAGAAAAACCATATGGTTCGGTTCGGTTCGGTTCGGTTTATAGTTTTGTGTAGCAAACTGAAACGAGACGAATCAAACCGATCCGTTGTATATAAAAATATTTAATTTATTAATTAAATTTTATTAAACCATACAGTTAATCATACAGCAGGTATTTCTCTTATATATTTTAAGTTTTCTGTTTTTTGTTTTGATTAAACATCTAAATTATCGTTGATCTCTAGTTTAAATATTTCTTTAATCTAAATTTTTCTCCAAACAAACAATGCTGGTGAATATTTTATTTTTCATTAATTTGATTTTGGAGTCCTGAAATGGTTAGGTGATAGAAATTGTGTTCAGACATCACTTTCATGTTGGGTGGTTGAGCCTCATTCATTGCACCATCTCTGGTCTCTATCTATAAATCTTTAGGCGTTATCACATTATTTAAACCACCAAAACCGAACCGAACCAAACATTCGGTTTGGTTCGGTTCGGTTTCAATGTTTGAGCGGTTCGGTTCCAAATTTTTGGAACCACATAGAGATGGTTCGGTTTGCGGTTTTGCTTACAAACCGAACCAAACTGAACCAAACCGAACCGTTACAGCCCAAATCATTTGTATCAAAAAAAATTCTTCATTTTCATTTGGTGATTTTTTTCTCTCCTGATAGGATTGACAACTGAACCATGACTTGGTCTAGCAATAATATATCTGCATCATCAAACAAACATTTCTGTTTTTTATTAGACCATGTCAAGAGTATAATAGCTGAAATCAAGAAATGTTTATTTGAATAATATTAGCCCCGCCGCCCCGGTGCACTGCATCTCCGGTGCCAGCAGTCCCACAAGGAGGAGTTAGTTCTGATAGCGGGGAGGGGCTCAATTTAGGGTTTATTTCGACGCCCAAGCCAGAAAAGTCAGATTAAGGCTCCGTTTGGGGGGACTTATTTTCCCCGGTCAAGCGGTTACGACCGCATGTACCGGACCGTAATTAAGGTCCGGTACATGCGGTCGTAACCGCTTGACCGGAGAAAATAAGTCCCCCCAAACAGAGCCTAAATGAATGAATTAATAATAGATATTGTGGGGGTAATTAATAATACAATTTTCATGCTTTTGAAATAACTATAGTTACACCCTCAAGGGCCGTTGGTAAACCAAATACTTCGTGAATAATTCATCGTCGATATATGCTACATGCTACGGACATACCCTTTGTGAAGTTCCCCATCTGTTTACGTGCGCTCACATTTTAGTACAATTTCATATGCATCTTTGGGTCATCCACATATGGCTACGTTACGGCCTACGTTTGACTCTTCGCACATCTTGATATGTAAAGTTTCCTTTGTGAAATTCCACATCTCTTATTTTGTATACTCTTTATATTTATGGTTGAGATTTCTCTACTGTGATATTTTGGCTCCGTTTGACATGGTGGTGGAGGTCATGATCATGAGAGTTAAATTGTCATTTGTTAATGCCGCGTAAGGAACTTCATCCACTTTTATGTTCAAACGGATGATATTTGGTCGGTGATCCTCACCGAATGACGTAACTCATGCGTTTATGACTGCCACCACCAAATTTTGGTCGAGTCCTTGAGCTTAGGTAAGCTCTCTAGGGTTAAGTTTGAGTTTGATCAAGAGACAGTGTTAAGTGAGGTGGACCCTGCCCTACTCAAGACAGCTCAATGTGAGCTCTCACGGTGCGTTGCTCGTACAACCGTCCGATCTATGATTCTACGGCGGAGCATTTTTTGACAAAAATACAGTTGTATTGAAATACAGCCTTATTTATTGATGTATGATTGTATTTCGATCAATCACGATTTTTTGTCGGTACCTTGGGGGTCTCCTAGAGTTAAATCTGAGTCTTGCATGTCTGAAAATTGAAACCAATTGATTATTTTGCGAATGAATCCGAATTTACATGATTCAAATATTAATTTTGATTGAATTTGATCAAACTATAACCGGAGTTGGACCTTAGTGAGCTTGGTCTCAATCTTTTTGATGTATTCCGACTAAAGCTCTGTTTGGCAATCCGGCCCCCTGACATGTCAGGGAGGAGAGAGGAAACGACTGACGTGAATGGTGAAATGACGATCGCCTGGCCAGCGACAAAACGCCGGGCTGGCACTCTTTCACGCTGTCTCTTCTCAAAGGGAGCGTGCAAAAAGCATCCAAATAGGTACCTGCTGGCCCGTTCCGATCAGAACGGCGCCCCGCTGGTTTGTCAAACAGACCCTAAAGCCTGCCCACTTGATGTCTCTAGGTCATTGATAAAGTCTACACTTTGATTTTTCATAAAATATAGTCATGCTTATCTTAATTTATAAAACTTCTAAGTTCTAGCATGGAATCATTTAATAAACTTTTTGCCCTTTTTAAAATTCTTAACATATAGAATTTTTTTAGATAAATTTTAAGTGCAAATCAGTTTCCGTACTTTTAAAAAAAATATAATTCTATATACGCCTAAATAATCTTTTAAAAATCACAAAAAGTAGGTCTCACACATAATAAAATAATTCAATTTCTAATTTTATGTGTTTTGGGGTGTGAAAAAGATCAAATAATATATTTTATTATGTATGAGGTTTACTTTTTGTGATTTTTAGGTATGATTTAAGTATGTGTAGTTCTCTCTAATAAAAAATTGTCAAAATAGCTCTTTTTAGTTTTATTTGCATTTAATCTGATTTGCAAGGAAATTAATATGCACATAAATAGCATCTTTTTTTAGGGCAATGTTAAAAGCACACCATAAATGGCTATTGCCACACCCAAAAACAACATTAAAACAATTAAAAACCTAAATCTCCAAATTTCTGAAACCTTTAGCCGCACTCCTACCCGACGGCCGTATTCTCTCCCATTTTCGCGAGTTCCGCTGCCGCTCCCGACGGTCTCTCCTCACCGCTGCTCCGGCGTGATCTCCGTCGCTCCTTCCAGATCGAGGACGGTAGCGACGGCGCAGCGACCCGACGGCAACCGCTCCGGCCAGTGTAAGCCCGCTCCGTCCGCATTTCTTCCTGGTGCAAGATTGGCGGCAGAGGGGAAGAGAGAAAATGTTAGATCGGGTGCTAGGGCTTCTCAGGATCCGTGTGGTGAGAGGGGTGAACCTCGCCGTTCGAGATGTTCGCAGCAGCGATCCTTACCTTGTTCTTCGAATGGGAAATCAGGTATATATCTTTCCGGCTGTTCTTCTCATCCTTCCCAGATCTCCCCCACCTTGTTTACTGGAGTAGAATCGGTCAACTATCTGTCAATCAGTAGTCGCCCTCTTATTTGCATCTGTTTTAGCTCCGCCTGATCGTTATATGAACTTTAGATTCTTATGTTGCTCCAAATCCCCAAAGCTCCAGTGGCATTTTTTTGAAGGGTATTTGATCCTCGCCTCCCCTTCAGAAATAGAAGACACCGAGCTACTTCATGGCTTGACAACAGCTAATCATTCGGAGTAGGGGTTCAATTTCTCTACAGGAGCTTACACTGGGCGTTTGAGTGCGCTTTCTTTGGCAGTGTTTCATATTTTGTGAGATCTAACCTCTATTGCTTCTACTTAATCTAAGATTGCAATATTAAATACCCGAGGACATGGTTTTAAATGTATTATTTATTCTTGGAGTTTGTGTTTTTCTTTTTCCTGCACATCTACATAATTTGTTGCAATATTAATTTACTATTGAGATTCGTCTTCATTATCTGTTCATGGTCCATTGCTTTAGCATACCGATTGCATCTATGATCACATCGATTTGATAACAAAGGATGTTAGGGAAGTATTGAGTTCATCACACCAGGAAGATCCGTCCGCATTTCTTCCTGGTCGCCAGCGTGATCTCTGTCGCCCGCTCCGTCCGCCTGTTCCTCTATTTTGAATGATTGTGTTAAGTGAACACTTTTTCAATTTATTAATTCACTAGTAATGCTAGCAAGATAGAGCCCCAATGATTGTGTTAACTGAATGATTGTGCATTTTAAATTTTTCTTGGTGTGTTAATAAATATTTGGTGTGTAAATAAGTTTTTTGGTGTGTCAATAACATTTGGCTGTCAATAGCCAAAAAAGGTGTGCTTTTAACATTGCCCTTTTTTTATCACTTCTCACATTAGGGGATTTTTTTTATTAAATAATACTCGCAAAGTCGCACACGGTGCTATGACAATTAATAGCACTCGTGTTGAATTTTAGAAAATATTTTTTAAGATAGAAATTAGATTGAAATTAATTTTTGATCTTATTTATTATATCTCGTTAATTTTTTTTAACAAAGTTGGATTATCACAGTAGTCTCGGTTTCATGGTTTTGTGCGTGTTTTGGGTTTAATTCTGCATGACTATTTAAAGCTATATTTGGTTTGACGGTGACGGGTGCATTCGATCGGTCGAAATGCCACTTTGGAACCGAAAGGTGAGAGATGAGGGTCAAAACGGAGTTGATCGGGGTCGTTTCCTTCTTCATGCGGGTACAAACAGAGCAAATCCCGCCGACGGCTGTTTGTTTATGCGCCGTCCGGCGGCGTTTGCTCCAGACGGAGGCGGCGAAACACCAAACCAAATGAAGTCTAAGACTCCGTTTGGCACGGTGGTGCTGGTCGTAAACGCATAGGTTAAACCGTCATTCGTTACGAATCGCCTAACAAACATCGTCCATTTGAACATAAAAGTTGATGAAGTTCCTAAATGTGTTAACCCCAATGTTCATGACCACCACTACTGTGCCAAACAGAGGGCATAGTGGTGGCAGTTGTAAACGCATGAGTTAAAATGTCATTCGTTAAGGATCACCTAACATACATCATCCGTTTGAACAGAAAAGTGGATGAAGTTCCTTAGGTGGGCGTTAACAAATGACAATTTAATCACTGTGTTCATGACCGCCACCACCGTGCCAAACAGAACCTAAATGTGTTAATAATGTTCAATTAGGCAAGATATTAAGGTTGTGTTTGGCACCATTGAGAGCGTTTGTTGTTGCTGCCTGTTTGGTGAGTATCAGGATTCTCTTCATTTGAGTATAAATGGAGTGTTTATTTCACGATCTAAATTAATTTGTGACTGATTCGACGAGTTCACTAGTCTCATCATTTTATATTTTTCTTTTAATCAAACAATTATACACATTTAGATAAAATGCAAATCAATTCCCACCGTGAAATTGACCTCCATTTAAAGTCCTAAAGTAAGAGGACCCGATCCTTCATCCGCCTTCCATGCACACGACAAATTCAAGGGACGGCCCTTAGGGCCAACAAGGCCTAAAACTCATTTGATGTTCTACTTTTTGGATTATGGCACAACAACAACACTCAAGCCTTTATCCCACTATAGTGGTGTCAGCTATATGGATCATTTGTCGTCATTGTGTCCTATCTTTTCTCATAATCTCACTAATGCCTAAGAATATTGACCAATAGGTCATGCCCGTGACCTGGGCGTGTAGTTTGCGATCTTACATGTTTTGTCCAGCTTTGTCTCCTAATCAGTTCTTGAAACTCCAAAATGCTATTGACAGCCTAGTTTGATCTAAAATAAGAAAAGAACGTAATCAGTAATAAAATTAATATAATATAATTATAATCTAGTTAATTATTAAATAAAAATTATATAAAATTAAAGATAAAATTAGAGTTATCATACATAATGTCTTTCTTTGTAGTTTCATTTCAAGTTTTTATTGTTCTATCCTCCCTCGTCTAACATGCCTAGTGACTAGTCTCTCACAACGACTAATAGGTGCCTCTAATGGTCTCTTTTATACATGTCCAAACCATATTAGACGAGTTTCTGGCATCTTTTTATAAAATTGGTGTTACTTCTGTCTTATCCCTGATACTCATTTCTAATTTTATCCATGTGTCCACACATCCACATAAACATTCTCATCTGTTTGGATTATGATAATTTTTTTTAATATTATATTGATAGAGATATTAGAGTTTTATAAGAACTTAATTGTATAAAATTGAGTTTATAAAAAGGAATAAATAATAATGGAGTAAATTATAATATTTGTTTTGGTAATGCAGCATTCATTGCCCTCTTTTCCAAAAAAGGAGCAGCTGGCACATGCCGGTGGCTGCGCGAGAATATGGAGGGTGAGCTGGCAGCTGTACGTTCGCTGCGTCGATCACGTGGCGCCGAGTTGGTGGGACGGCGTTTTCGCCGGCGACTAACATCTTATGATTATCAGAGACGTGCACATAAGGCCTGTCAGGCCCAGGCCAGGCCTGGGCCTGCTAGGCCCGGGCTTTTATCAGTCCAGGCCCAGGCTCAGACCTGACTTTTGCCAGACCCAGGCCGGTCCCAGACTCTCCTCCAAAAAGAGGGTCTGGTAAAGCCTATCGGGCAAGCCCAGGCCGGGCCAGGCCCAAGCCCGGGCCTAGTTCACTGTTCAGCGGTACTCTAGTGCGGACGTACGGTCGTACGGGCAAGAGTCAAGGAGGCTTCAAATCGAAAAGTGATCAACATGAAAGTTGTAGATTTCGGCGAGACGAACAACTTTCATGCTGATCACTTTTTCATTTGGAGCCGTCTTGGACCTCGATTTGGGCCCCGAAAACTGGGGCGGCGGAACTGCTACAGTAAAGCGTACCGCGCCCCAGATTTCGGGACCCAAATCGAGATCCAAGAAAGCTCCAAATCAAAAAGTGATCAACATGAAAGTTGTTCGTCTCGCCGAGATCTACAACTTTCATGTTGATCACCTTTTCATTTGGAGCCGTCTTGGAGCTCGATTTGGGCCCCGAAAACTGGAGCGGCGGAACTGCTACAGTAAAGCGTACCGCGCCCCAGATTTCGGAACCCAAATCGAGGTCCAAGACGGCTCCAAATCAAAAAGTGATCAACATGAAAGTTGTTCGTCTCGCCGAGATCTACAACTTTCATGTTGATCACTTTTCGATTTGAAACCATCTTGACGCCGAAAACGGGTTACCCGTAGGTCCGCATTTTAGCGTGCCGGCATTTTGGGCTGCCATCTCTAGGCCAACGTCTCTCTAGAGAGATGTTGGCCCGGGCCCGGGCAAGGCCTGGGCCCAGACCCAGGCAAAGCCTAGGACCGGGCCTAGCCTGGGTCTGGCCCGGGCCGGGCACCAGGCCAGATAAATCATTATATTTAAGGCCTGTTTAGGCCCTCCAGGACTGGCCTGGGCCTGGACCAGGCCTACGCGGGCCCAGACCTAACCAGGCTTTTTCAAGGCCGGGCCCAGGTAGGCTTTCCAGGCCCAGTCTTTATGTGCACGTCTAGATTATCTGTTTTAATTAATATCAATTATTTAATATACGTCGTGGTTTGGTTTGTTGGAATGACGGAGGGTACGGACGTTTTCCTACGTGGACCAATAGGATGACGTGGACGTGCATTTCGCGACGGTGAAGCCGGCAATAGAGTTTTAAGGCAAGTAGGCATAATTATTGGCCACGAGAGCATGCACGCCTCGTATTGTAGTACAGTACAAAAAAATGTGTTAACCGCAAGTCAGTATTGACTATTTACACCCCATTGTTAACAGTAACGCGAAAATATAACCGCACCCCGTTTTTTTGCTTGCCGCACCCCGATATTTTTTTTGACGCACCCGAAAATATTTCCTACTGATGTGCTTGAGATAGCTAATATAGTAAGATGTCGCGAGAAAGATGCCGGAGACGAGAGCGGCTCGGCGAAAATGAAGACGAAGTGCGGCTTCCGCGAAATGGGGGAGATGAGGTGCGAGTAAAGTTTTAGAAAAAAGTTTTTTAAGATAAAGATAAAGTGCGGATAACTATTTGAGTGGTGCGGTTAACAATCATCAATTTTTTTGGTACAGGCAGCTTAACATAAGCATGGTATGCTGTACTCTGAGAAAAATGATTTTTATTAAAAAAATTGAGAAAAATGATTTTTATTAAAAAAATTAATATTTTTTATAAAATTAATTATAAAAGGTTAATCAGAATTTTTTACAATAATTTTTATTTTATTTATTTATAAGTTTTTTTAAAAATTTAGCTCAAACCCGATTGCCCGGCCCGGATCTGCCCGGTTCAGGGCCCAATTAGGCCTGGGCCCGGTTAGGCTTGGGTCGGGCTCAGGCCGGGCCAAGTGGATCTTAAAAGGCCCCCATATTGATTGCATGCCCGACCTGCTGCCCGGCCCGGGCAAGGCCAGGCATAAGGCCAGACACTAGGCGGCCTAGCTCCTGGTCTGGGCAAGGCCTGACCCAAGACATATATTTGCAAGGCAGCGTGATGTATGGATATGTACGTGGCACATCATCAACTTTTGTTAGAAGAACTATCCGAACCGAGAACCATTAGAACCTTCTTGAATTGATCGATTCTGTTCGGTTTTAGATCAATTATTGAATCTCCGATTCATTTTGCACCCCCTAGTCAATTCTATCAAGAGGAGATCTCAACCCAAGTAATTCCGGTTGGCTAGTGTTATTAACAAACCCCATTTGACTGTTCACAAATAAAAATAAACCCGGTTCATCTTCTTTCTTACTTTTTCCGTCATGAAAATTTTATGCTAGCAAACCATTAGGTTCGGTGCCCTACAGTTCGCGATTCTCAATCCCGCATCTGTGATTCCTCTTTGACCCAGTTCTCCGCTTGCGATTCCGCCATTGCCGTCGGCGATTAGGTCCTGATTCCTACCGGAGGATGCTCACCTTTCTTCTTTATCGCGATTCCTCCAACCCGCAGCCGCAATTCTTCTCCCACGTCGCTGTCGCTGGGATTCCATTACCGCTCGCAATTAGGGTTGGACGAGGCTCGCGTATCTTCTTCCTCACATCTCCTCCTTGCGATTGAAGGTAATGTCAGTGGCTTCCAAGTTTTATTATTTTTTCTCTTGCCTCTCCGTTTAAACTCCAGATCTTACATTTAGAGGAGGAACCTTATTCCAAATTTTTGTTCTTTCTTGTAGAGGACTCCTTGAAGCTGGTCATTGCCTATGAAATATATATAAAAGAAAAAAAAATTACATCGGCAAAAGGTCTTGGAAGAGAATAAAAGAAAGAGCCAAGGAAGGAGGCATTCCTCTTTCCCGCACAAAGTTATTCACACATGCATAGTTGGCCACATAATCAGCTACAAAATTGGCTCTTCGATCAATTTGCGGGACAATGAGTCTGGATAGTCCTTTAGGATTCTTGTAAGGCTAGTCTCGACATCCCTCTCGTAAAGCCCCGATAGGATACAGTTTAAAGTGGCACAAGTCAGCGCGGAATAACCCTTAATAATAATGCCCATCGCGCTATCAAAGAATTCCTTTGCAAGGGTGAGCCCCAGAGGGCGCTCCTAAGCCCCGACACGTTCATAGATCGATTATGAATCCCAATACTCCTGGCTGTGAGAAGATCACTAAGGTAGCTTCTAATGATACAACCCAGCCTGACACGGTTGTTGGCACGGACAGACCCATCAAAATTAATTTTGATCCATCTGATAGGCGGGGGCAACCAAGATGAGGCATGGTTTAAATGGGCCGCCCAATTACCATTTGATGAATACTGAAAAACATTTAAGACGATGAAGGAGGGCTGTATATAAGGCTCATCGTGGGCCATTTGGTTCCTTGCTCTTCGAGTGCTGTAAATAAGGGCGGAGAGAAATTTGATTTTGTCGGAGCGTGTACTGATAACAACTCATTAATTTGATATTGTCGAGGACCCCAAGTACCATTTCCTGTTAGAACATGCGTTTCGCATCTCTTGATTTGAGAATAACAAATCTCGGTGTATATTTGATCACGTTTGTTGTGTATTTATAGCGTGCAGGATTACAAGTATGGAGACACCTTGGTTCCACTTTTGTGACCTACCGCCGCTAGCTATACCGACTTACAAGCTAGGTATGACAGATTTCCTCTATAACTACCGCCGAGCGCTAAGACTGATGCGCCGTGTTAGCCATTATGATGATCGTCGAGCCGGCAGCATCAAGAAGAAACTGTTAACAAGCCTAGCTACCACACCCCATTTGCAATCACGTCGTGCTATCAAAAAACAACAAGAGAATATTTTTGGGTTTTTAATTTGGTGATGGATAGCTGGCGGAAACGCGTTGAAAAGTCCTATCGCCACGTGGTAACTTTAGCGACAGCGATATCTCATTTTTGAAATAATTATAAAAGCCCGCAAATCTTCAGCTAACGCGAGGAGCAGAAAAGGAAAGAGCTCTGACGGTGCAGCGCATACAAAACTATCGCCTGGCGGTAGCTTTAGAAAACTCCAAATATATCATGATTTAATTGAGAAATCAGAAACATCATCAAATATCATTTAAAATGCAAGAATATATCTTATTTTCATGAGAAATAATTTATTTTTAAAGATGAAGACAAAATTCACGAAATTGAAAAGAAGACAACGAAGGAATTGAAAGACTGTCCGCTACCGCCGAGCGGTAGCTCTCTGCATAACTTTCTCTATTTAAAACAACACAAAATTGAGTTTCAGGAGATGATTTTTTACAAAATTTGAAAGGGGCAAGGACTCGACCAAAATTCATGCGCAAGGATTGAAGGCTATCAATATGAAGGCTATCAAAAGGTTCTTCAAAGGGAATCTAGAGGGAAGGAAGGGGAAGGGGGTTCCAACTCATTTAGGAAAAAGGTTCTTCAAAGGAGATCAAAAGGAATTCATGCGCAAGGATTGAAGGCTATCAATATGATGATCAAAAAACATTCTTCCTAATATTCACGTGGAAGATCCTCATTATGAAAAACTCTCATCAAGCGCACACCTTCACGGATCTGATGAACATTGAAGAGGAAGACTCTTAAGCCACAAAGATCGAGCTTTTGCAAGCGAATCAACGTCAAAATCAAGGGTTCTAGTTAGATGAGAGTTTTCTCTTATTTTTGTATTTTCTTTAACTTTTTTGTATTCTGTACGGAAAAATCGTCCGCTGTGGATGTCGAATTCCTGGGAGGTGTTTATGAGAAATCGACCTGGGATGCCATTAGATTTCTGGGAGGAATCTGTGAAAATCATCTTGGAAGGACGTCAAATCTGGGAGATCTAGTAGGTTTTAAGACCCTTACAGGGAGAAAGGTGAGGAGTCAGCTCGTCAATTTTTTTTATTTATCACTTTGATTTTAACGTCATGAGATTTTTATTTATTTATGCGTCCTAGAGAAGGGTCGGTCCTAGAGAAGTGTCGGTATAGAGAAGTGTCCTAGAGAAGGGTCGATATAGAAAACGAAAAGAGATTTTTATTTATTTATCACTTTGATTTTAACGTCATGAGAAAAGTTTTGTAATCTTTTTTATTGAAATAAAAATCATGTTTATCCTTTTGTTTTATTATAATTTTATTTCATATGTCATGAAACACTTTATATAATATCTCTTTATCAAAGCCTCAACTCTAAGTACATTGAAAATTACTTCTGTTGAATTCATTCAAGGATTTCATTTTCTGGTAGTAACGTCGGTGGTAATACTTATTGCTGGCAGTAGTGTAGATCAATTGTATTCTCACCTATTCGAAACAATTTCCAACATAATATTTTATGAGATATAAAATATATCCTTCTGATATATGGTATGAGAACTAGGTTATTTCAAATCGGCTTAACAACCTGGAATATTAGCGCTTTATGATCTCGGATCATCTAGAGGGAATGAAAGTTTATTAAATGAAAAATCTTTAGCACCACCTTTATTTATGAGTGAAAATTATAAATGTTGAAAAATCATTATGATTTTTTTTTAAAATCATTAGACATAGAGACTTGGAATATTACAATTAGGAAACACCCAAGTATACTAAATAAAAATGAAATATTTTTAAATGCTAAATCAATGAATAGTTTATTTTGTACGCTTCATCAAAAAAATTTCAAACTTATTTATACTTACCTACCATTTATGAAATATAGAATTTTCTTGAAAATACTTATGATTTCTCTAAAATAGGTAAGGAGTGCATGCCAAGAGAAAAGAAAGAAGAGAACACATCAAGCGGAATTGAAGATGAAAGTATATCTTTGGAAGAGGAAAGCCAAGAAAAAGATATCAGCGTTGTAAGAAAATCAAATTCTCTTCTTGTTTGTAATTATATTTCTACATTGCATGTGCTAGATGCGGCTCAACACAAAATTAAGAAATTGAAAAATATTAATTCAGAATTTCATTTAAACAATAAAAATTTTAAAACACAACTAAATGTATAACCAAAACTTGATGTATCATGTTCTCCCTCTTACTCTGTAGCTGAAAATATTATACCTTATTTTGATTATACAAAATTTAGAGAAAAATTCAAGTTTTTTGATAAAAACTAAATATTTCTAAAGAATGTAGTAAAAAGTTGATTGATGAAAATAATACCTTCACTCGTAAACTAGAATCATTAAAAATATTTGTGCAAAAATATTCAATCAATAAAAAATCTTTTATCTCCAGTTTATCTTCAAAATTATGTAAGATATCTACTAGCATTTCAAATTTCATAAAACGTGCACCTAATAGAATATCTAACTCTAATTCAGTTTCTCCCAACATTAAAAGATATGCTGATAAATTTCTTAATAATAATATTTTCAAAAATCACTATCATTATACGCATTAACTTAATGATTATGAAAATTTGTCATATAAAATGAATATTCAACTAAAGTATGAATGGATGCCAATCATTAAAAATGACACACCTACTTCACTTAAAAGAGCCCATTCATCATTATATCCTCATGGATTATCACGGTATGTTTAGATACCCAAAAGAACCACAACACTTGACTTCTTTTGGATACCTAAATATCTTATCCATTAGTATCCACCTATTGCGTGAAATAGAAATAAATCAAAACAAAATTACTTTATAATCTACTTCACAATGTGCATAATGTTCTTTTTATTTTTTTTTGTTTTTTTGTTGTTGTATCTTTCTTAAGTCAACATGTCATAGACACTTTACATATATTTTTGATATATGAGTTACACACATTAAGTGTAATGATAAATCAATCAAACTAAATGAATTTGAATAAAAGTTATATCCTTGATAAGTGGCCAAAATTTATTTATTCTCTAAATTCTATCTTTTAAAATCCATTGCCTACAAATGTCTTATATTATTACTATAGTTTGAATAACTTTCAAAAATGGATTTAAATGGGCTATACAGTGCCTTAAACTAAAATATTAAAATGCACAACCTTTTGATTATTTCTCTAATCTCTTTGCTGCATATGATAGTCCCTATAATGATAATTTATAACCAAGAAATATCAAAATCAGAAAATCGCAAAATCCATGTGTTTTATTCAAAAAATAGAATCTCTCTTGCTACCACTCGATGATAGTTTCTAACGCCTGCGGTATATCTGTTTTCTTAAATATTTCGATTTAAAAATATTCGATAGGGATGAGATCCTCATTTAAAAGCATGGGTGTGCACATAGCCGCACCCCCATGATCTCCACCCAAATTAGTAGGATCATAGGTTTGACCACACGCGCAATCGCCGCGCCCGATCCCCCCTCACGCCGATCCCATCACGCATGACATCAGAATCACCGTGGACATTGCCTCACCTGCGTCATCCCCGGACGCCGGCCGCGCCCTCCTCTCTCCGCCGCCGGCCGCCCCCTTCCGGCCTCCCGCACATGCTGAAGGTGGCGGCCAAGCTGGCCGCCGGCGCGAGGAACGCGGCTGGGCCGACCGCCCTTCCTCGGCCGCGAGCACGCGACCAACGAGGCAGCCGGGCCGATCGCCCTTCCTCGGCCGCTGGCGCGCGGCCGAGAGGACGACCAAGCTGGATGCCCTTCCTCGACTGCCGGAGCGTGACCGAAGGGGCGGCCAGGCCGGTCGCCCTTCCATGGTCGACGGTGCGAGGCCGAAAGGGTGGCCGAACTGGCCTCCCTTCCTCAGGTGCCGGCGTGCGGCGAAGAAGCGGTCGAGCCCGCCGCCCCTCCTCAGTCGCCGGCGCGGGGCCGAGGAAGCGGCTGGGCCGGCAACCCCTCCTCGGCCGCCGGCGTGCGGCCGAGGAAGCGGCCGACCATCCCCTCTTCGCCGCCAGCTTACTCCCTGCAAGCTCTCCCGACCGTCGGCAGCGGCCTCCCACCTCACCGGTGGGTTCGACGACAAGTTCGGCGGCTTCCCGTGGGAGCCCATCCCCAATGTCCAATCTTTTCGGGCCGTTCTCTGTCGTCTGATTCGCGTGTAACCACCCACTAACTGCCATATTAGTGGGAAATTTTATTATTAAAATAATTAGTGTACGGGTAGCAAAAATAATAATCCAAATATGCGCTCTTAAACTATATCAAAAATATTTATGAGGGTGGTTATAGTGTGCGGATAATCGCGTAACCACCATAACCACCTCCTGAAGGATATAAAAGGAGCCTCAGGTCTCCTCATTTCTCACCTTTTTTCCGAGCTTTCTTCTTCCTCATGCCGAAGCTCTGCCAGATTTCTCCCACAAGCAGCACTCGAGCCGCACTCAAGCCACTCCCGAGCCACATTCAAGCAATCTCCAAGCTGCGTTCGAGCCACCTTCAAGCCACCTGACGAAGCCTGATCTCTCCGCTTCCGGGAGGCCTTCGCGACGGCAAACTCAAGTGCTCCACTCCCGCGTTAAATGCCAGCATGACGCCCGGTAAAGCCTATCGCCGCAGAGTGCAATTTGTAACAAATGTCGGGAGCGACGACCTGTCGTCCACCGAGTGCTAAGTGTTATCTCATCTCCAAATTGTAACGAGTAGCGGTCTGTCTCCCTCGATTCAACAGGCAAGCTGTAGCAATAAGGAAATAGTGGACTTTGACCAGCACAGATTCAGTCACGCTGTTTTTTACCCGGTTGGGGAGTTTTTCCACGTTAAAACTTCGTGTGTGCGAACAATCCTCCTCACTGACTGTGTGCGCGCTCGACCGTTCCTAGAGCTAAGGCGACACAGGTATTCCGGTCCATCCTGAACGTCGAGTTAGGCAGCATTAGTTTGATGCCGTTTGTGGGAAATAGTTCCTAGCATTCTTTGAAGATTTTCAAAGACAGTAACCCTGTACAACGACACTTGAGACTACCAGCTAATGGCAAGAAAAAGTACCTGCACCACCGAAGGTTCGGTCCCCGAAGGGCATGTTGAACCAGCCCCTCCTCACTTGTCGGTCAACGCATCCCTAGTTCCAGAAGTCTTACTTGCTCCCGTAACTGACTTGGAAGGGCAGGTGCACCAAATGGAGTAGCATCAAGTTGAAATGCTCACCTTGCTCAGAAACCAAGGAGCTCGTCAAGATCCCCCCATAACCAGCAACATTGGTCATCCCTCCGCTGCCTGCTCAAAATCATGCCCCAGCACAACAAGTTCCCCATGGGGATTAAGCGTTAAAAGATTACCCTGACGCCTCCAGCACAACGCATCTCATGCATCGTGGCGTCGAGGGCGGCCATCGCCGTCACCTGGAAGAAGTCCTTAGAGCCCCGGTTGGAGGAAGGCTCACCCGCGAAGAAATTCGTGAGGTGATCACTCAAGAGTATGGATGAGTTGGACAGCGGGACGCCTTCTATCGCCGTCCCATGCTCAAAGGTTCCCCACTCTTGCAATAAATTCTAGCTCATCAAATCTCGCAAGTATTCAAGCTCCCGAACATCGAAATATTCGATGGGACAGAAGATCCGTTAGAACACATCAACCACTTCACCACCATCATGCGAATCTACAACGCACCCGATGAATTGCCCTGCCAAGTGTTCCCGACAACCTTGAAGGGCCAGGCCCGTACCTGGTTCCATTATTTGCCATGAGGAATCATCGAGAACTTTGTAGAAATGGCACGTCAGTTTGGGGATCAGTTCGTGGCTAACCACAGAATCATTCGAGATCCCTCCCACTTATCAGGAATTCGTCAAAATGAAGGCGAGTCTCTGAAGGAATTCTTCCGCTGGTTTTCCACGGAAGCACGACAAATCCTGGGGGTGGACCCCGAGCTTCTAAGAGGAGTCTTCCTTGGAGGGCTCCGCCTTAGTGGATTCTACTCAGCATTAATGAGGGAAACAATACCCAGCTTCCCTGACCTGGTACATAGAGTCGAAGCACAAATTGCAGCCGATGAGGCGATCGAGGCACACAAGCAACAATTCGAAGGTCATCAAAAGATGAAAAGAGAGCAGGAACAACCTCCCCAAAGACATGAAGATGCGGCGAGGAGCGCCACAATGATAAACATCGCCGCAATCCCCAAAGAGATATGGGAAAGCACTCTCCACAAGGGTATACTCCGCTAAATACCTCGTGGACAAATGTGCTCCTCGCGATCCAAGACGATCCAACACTTCACTGACCGAAAGCACAACGACCAAATCCCAGAAATGATCACTCAAAGTATTGCGACTACCATTACGGAACAGGGCACACTACCATAGAGTGTGTCTGGATAAAAGATGAGATCGAGTGCCTAGTATGCCAGGGAGTCTTAGGAAGATTCCTACAAGGATGCACGTAGAAGCCTCAAGCACCGGCCGACCAAGCAAGGGAACCGCAAAACCCACCACAGGGAACCAGTGGGGGGAAGGCAGATGGTGGGAAACATAGAGACCATCGTCGAACCTTTGGTTCCCCCCGCACAGATATTTTCACTAAGAGTACCAGACAGGAAGCCTAGTCAGAATATCACCATCACATTCAATGGCAAGGACCTCGAAGGACTACAGATGCCCAACCAAGATCCCCTCGTTATCAGCGCAGAGATCGGGGACCCCAGCTTCAACGTCAAAAGAATCCTAGTAGATAATGGAAGCTAAGTAGATATATTGTTCATCTCTATAATGGAAAGCATAAAGCTCACCAAGCAGCACCTTAGCCCCGCAACAGGTCCCATCTATGGTTTCGACAACCACCTCGTCCCAGTCCAATGCACAATTACCTTACCCGTCACACTGGGAGATTTCCCAAGTCAAGCTACCCATGATATCAACTTCGTCGTGATAGACTCAAGTTCGGCGTACGACACAATTTTTGGAAGGCCGGTTCAGTATGCCTTTGGAGCAATACCGTCGATCCCCCACCTAGCAATAAAGTTCCAGACCACTGAAGGGGTGGGGATTGTCCGCAGGATCTAAGAAGAAGCACATGCTTGCTATGCGAAGCAGGCACAACCGGCATCCGTAGCCATCTTCAACATTGATGGCATGAACCTGCGCCCCGCAACAGATGCATAGAAAGGATACTCTCACAAACACGGGAGATTCCTCCCTGTAGACGAGCAGCTTGCGACTTGAATCACATCTATCCTTTTCTGTGTATTATTCTTTGTTATTTGTTGTTTCCTGCATTTCATTTTTCCTTGTTCCATGGTGTAAAAGTTGCGAGCTTAGGCTCGCGCGAACTATCTTCATTTTTTGCAATATCATGTTTGTACAACCCTGTATTCCCGGAGTGGGTACCCGGGAAGGCGCAAGACTTG
Organism: Platanthera guangdongensis; assembly: GCA_039583875.1. Taxonomy (NCBI): domain Eukaryota; kingdom Viridiplantae; phylum Streptophyta; class Magnoliopsida; order Asparagales; family Orchidaceae; genus Platanthera; species Platanthera guangdongensis. The sequence goes on from CM077156.1 coordinate 15,950,434, forward strand.
CTACACATTTTTAAGCTTTTAGGGGGTTTTGTACTCTTGGAGTCAAATTGATGGTTGATCTGCATAATATACTAGTAGAGAGAAGAAAAATTTGCCTAGCTTACTAGTGCTTGGTGTACTATTCAGAGGGCAAGTGCGGCGGGAGGTCGGCACTCGCCCCAGCCCCTACACTAGGGTGTGGGTGCGGCGGGAGGCCGACACTCGTCTCGGCCCCATTTCAGGGGGCAGGTGCGGCGGGAGGCCGACACCCGCCCAGCTCGCCTGGCTGGAGTACTCACCCGGCTTGAGGGTCTTTATTTTTCCCCTGGTGGGCTGCGAATAGCTGTTCAGAACAGCGGAATGTGGCTGTTGGCAGACCATACACGGGGTATTTCAGTAATTTTAGAGCAGCAGGATTACGCTATTGGCAGGCCATCCCCAAAAACCTATAAATAGACCCTTGGGGTGCCTTGGAGAGGGATCAGTTTTTCTTAAATCCTCATCTTCTTACAAGATGGACTCGAGGAATTTCAGTAATTTTAGAGCACCTTAGCCCCGCAACGGGTCCCGTCTTGCGGGTATTTCAGTATGATTCGAATGTCATGCCTAAACCAATCCCGAGAGGATCTCCTCACCCAGGCTCTCACTAGCTGGATGGGTCGTGCAACATCCCGACTTTTATTGGGCCACCAGAACCCTAGGGGGCCCAATAAAAGTGACCCGAACCCTACCCATGACCTGGTGGGAGATAACCCTGGCGGGAAATAGAGCTAGAGAACTCCGAATTGAGTTTTGTCAGTTCCTGTGACCTCGTGTAGTCAATGCGAGTGCATCAGAACTCGTTCAGTTGGACCCCGAGGTCATATAGTGAATGTGACCATTCCTCGTAAAATGCAACGAGAGCAGATTTTGGATATCGAGCTAGAGAACTACGAATTGAGTTTTTGTCGATTCCTGTGACCTCATATAACCTAGACAGGTGCATTGGAACCCGTCACGTCACAATCCGAGATCTAACGACAGTTTTACTCACTTCGACCTTTTTAGCGCGCTGCGATGCGCAAATTTTGGAATTTCGCCAAACAGACTCCGATTCAACCCCAGTCAGTGACGTTAGACTTGTGTGGTCAATACGAAGTCAACAGAAGTCGTCCCAGTCAATTTCGACGACAATTGGTCAACTCATGGTCAAATCAAGCGTAGTTGTGCACCGAAAAGCGTGTGCACACCAATTATGACACGACACTCGAACTTTGACTGACCCGATGACTTGGACCCACTTTGACTTTGACCAGCAAGGGGGACCCACCCTAGGGTTGACTTGGTCAAACCCCCCTAAAAATCCACTTTTTGGATTTTTCTCCAAGTAGGGGCCCACCTCCTCTCCAAGGGATGATGGCCCATGCCCCCCTCACTCTCCTTGGGCCCCCAACCAGCAAGCCCCCATCCTAAAACAAGTGGAGGCCCACCCACTTTTTCTCTCTTTCCCTCTCTCTCTTTCCCACCCAAATGCCCAAGCCCAAAGGGGGCTTACCCCTTTTTCTCCATGTGGGGAAAACCTCCCTGCACTCCAGCTATCCTTGGACAGCTAGAGGGTGGCATTAATCCCTCCCTAAGGAGGGATTAGTACCACACCATCTAGAGGAAGGGAGACCCCCTCCCCTCTTGCTATAAAAGGCCCCCACCTCCCTCTTTCCCCCTCAAACTTTTCGAGCCATCTCCCCCCCCCCCCCCCCGCCGGAGCCCTGATGGCCGGAAAAAGCCAACCCGAGGAGCCTTCCCCCCCTCCACCACCACCTTTGGCATGGCCGACCAGGCCGGCCCCTCCCGAGTCCACCAGACCCAGGTGGAACCTTCTCTCCCTCCCCTCCCCATTTTGGACGTGGTGCATGGCCCTCCCGACGGCCGGAGCGCCGCCAGCGCCACCCGAGCCTTGTTCCAGGCCGGGTGACGCCCAAGGAGGAAGGATCCTTCCCAGCACCGGTGGTGGTGCTGGGGGAGTGTTATACCACTGGGGGAAGCGGCCCCCAGCAGCGGAGAGCGGCGGTGCCGCCGGAAAATACGGCTCCGACGGCACCCGCAAAAAAATAGAGAAAACTTTGTTTGTAGTAGGCGGCGGCGGCCGGCGAGAAGCCCGACCCCCGACAAATCGGCCGGGGGTGGATGGGTTGGGGGCCATCAACCCGAGGAGCGACCCGAGGAGCGGGGGTGGCGCGATGGCGCCGGGAGCAGGGCCACCGCCACCCAGGCTCTCGGGATGGGAATTTCCGGTGGCGGCCGACGGTGCCAGGCCGCCGGACCACCGCCCAAAGAGTCATCGGCCCCCGACGAGTTGATCGGGGCCGGCAACGATGGCTGGCGGAGGCTGGCCGGCGGTGGTGGAGGCTGCCACCCTCCACACTGCCAAGAGTAGTAGTGGTCGTCTGATCTCGTGATGAGATTGGACGGCGCTGATCTCCTCTTTCCCGCCCCCGCCTCAACTTCAGCGCCCCATAGCGGATCCGCTGCCGATCCGCTGTGGGGCCAGAAGATCAAATTTCACCCTGCGGCTCAATCTCAGCCACAGGTTTAGGTGGATCTGCTATTGGCAGACCAAATCAAAGGAGCAGAACTTTGGGAATTTTTTTGGGCCAAACCTAGGCCTCTAGGAGAAAAATGACCAACATGAAAAATATTCCCCATGATGAGCGATAACTGCACAAAAATTTTGAGAATTTTTGGAATTAATTTAGTATTTTTAAAAGCCAAAATAAAATTTGATTGGCTAAATTAAATGCCCAAAATACCTTGGAAAATTATAAAAACATTACCAGAATCATTTTAGGCCCTTCCAAGGGTTGTATCAAAATTTGGGGTCATGAGGATAAGTTTTGATACTTTCCTAAAATACTGAAGCCTAGGGTCGCGCACGGATCCTTTTTTCCGCTCGTTTTCCCTAAAAGACGGAAATTGGAGTACGCGACCACTCCTTATAATCAAATAAGTACTTTAAACTATTTTATCGACGAGAACGACCGAGGCAGGTGACTAAGCTCCGGGTTTCCCAGATTTCGTAAAACCGTCGAGCGTCTCGACTCTCTCGTAAATTGGGCACGCTCGGAAGGTGAAAGTACGAGTGATGAACTAGGGGTTGTTCTCGACAACTAATAAGAATATAACTCCTAACCGGACCTTGATCCAATTAAGCCGTAATAAATATGGCGCAACCAAATTAATTGGATCCTAATAATTGATGTAACCCATCAAAATCTCCTTTAAATCTCGATGAATTTGAAGCCTCCTGAATATGAGTGATTGGACTACTAACCATTTTCTTTATGCTTTCTCCAGTCTCGTACTGGTCAAGCTTATTTCAGTACCTTCTATTTAGTACTATTCCAGTCTCGTACTGGTCAAGCTTATTTTAGTACTTTCCATTCAGTACTACTCCAGTCTCGTACTGGTCAATCTTATTTCAGTACCTTCTATTTAGTATTATTCCAGTCCCGTACTTGTCAAGCTTATTTTAGTACTTTCCATTCAGTACTACTCCAGTCTCGTACTGGTCAAGCTTATTTCAGTACCTTCTATTTAGTACTATTTCAGTCCCGTACTGGTCAAGCTTATTTTAGTACTTTCCATTCAGTACTATTTCAGTCCCGTACTGGTCAAGCTTATTTTAGTACTTTTCATTTATTACTACTCCAGTCTCGTACTGGTCAAGCTTATTTCAGTACCTTCTATTTAGTACTATTCCAGTCCCGTACTGGTCAAGCTTATTTTAATACTTTCCATTAAGTACTACTCCAGTCTCATACTGGTCAAGCTTATTTCAGTACTTTCTATTCAGTACTACTCCAGTCTCGTACTGGTCACATTTCATTCCAGCACCTTAAATAAGCAGCATAATCACCACACTTATTCCCTTTGCAATTTACTATTATAGTCCCGTGTCCTGCTCTGACGTGCAGACATCGAGTCTTAGTTGGGGATAACCGGAGTTGAAGTAGTCCTCCAGGTCTAGCCCCAAATAATGCGCTCCCACGCTGCTTGTCGAAAGTAGAGTTGAGTGCCGACGCCCGAAGTCTAAAGCCTAGTAGGGTAGGCCGACGTAGACCAGATGTTTATATTGTTTGACTTTTTTTTATTGATTGTAAATTACTTGCGGTGAAATAGTGGCGGGTCAGTCCCTCTCGCAGACCGTTCGTACCGGTACGGGAAGGTCGACGACTCAAGGCGACAGGGAGATGAGTACCACAGGTGACCAGCCGTTATATTCCCCGTCTGGTTTTCCTCCGCTGGTCGGCCAAAACGATTCGCCGGATGTCGCTCACATCCAAGAGTACACAAGGTTGTACGTTAGGGCTTGAAGTTGTGCGGTACGATCACCCCCAGAAGTGGCAGGACTGGCCACTGTCACCGATGGCCACATCAGTGAGGCCCGCGGGGCTCGTTACCCTGCTAGAACAGAAGCGGTCCAAACTATGTCGACATAGGGTTTGTGTGCGCGGCTATGAATGCCTGCAGTGTGTGCGCGACAATGAATGCCTGCGGTGTATGCGCGACTGTGAATGCCTACGGTGTGTGTGCGACTGTGAATGCTTGCGATAGAATTCAGGATATGAACACCTGATGTGCTGACGAGCTAGTGGTGACTCATTATAACTGGTTTATATTGCTGCTGCTTTTCTTTCAGTTATATTATTTTGCACTTTTTTTAATTGCTCCTAGCTGTACATATATGAAATGTTGTGCTAACCCTCTCTTGCTTCGACTATTTACTTATGTCGGGTGGGTGTGTGCTCGTCCCCAGGATATGGATCCGGGGAGGAGATTTGTTTCCACTTAGCTCTGTGACTAACGGTTATTTGATTAACCATTCACAGGAAATGGAGCATCGTAGTGACTCGCTGCCGCAGGAGACTACGCCGGTGGCTAGGACTACTCGAGAGATGCACCCCCGCCGTCTCCGGAGTTTAGAGACGTGAGTACCGCCGAGCAGCGTAAAGAGAGGGAGTATGAGCGATATATGTAGATCATGTATAGCCCGCGGGATTATATAAGCACTTAGGCTTTGGCCCTAGAACCTCTGTGATATTGATATGTTATATATATCTGCAATGGTTTCCTGTTAATGCTTCCGCTATACTTTGATGGGTTGTGAATGTTATGATTCGAGCCGAGCAAGGTGACCATCTAGATGACTTGGGTTGTGAATGTTATGATTCGAGCCGAGCAAGGCGACCATCTAGTGCTTGGATAGTGTGGATTGTTTCTCCTAAAAACACTGAGTGGATGACTTGGGCCAGTAGTACCCCTCCGGCCAGACCCGGGCAAAAAGTTGGGGGGGGGGAGGCACTACAAATGGATCAGAGCCATCATGATTCGTCCTTATGGAGCAGTCTCAGGATCCCTTCGTCCCTCGCTTTGTTCTGGGTTCGGGACGAACCTTGCAGTGGAAGCCTAGTGGACCATAGTGTAGAGACTTAGGGATTCTAAACTGTACGATAGTACACCCATACACCATTGTTTTCCGTTTGGGTTGTCATTTTTGCAAATTTTCCCTACTTTTGCAAAATACTGACACTCTTTTCTGTTACTTCTCCAGATACCGGAGTACAGTAACAGGGGGATCCTCGTCTAGAGGATATGTTCTAACTACCCCACCACCAAACCCGGTCGCTCCCGTGGCCGTACCGTTTGCCGAGACATATATGGGGCATACACTGATGGCTATTCTAGCGACTTTCCGGGATGCCTTGGCACAACCACCGCGAGAGATGACCACACCCACCGATCTGCTGACGACTTTTCGAGGACTGAGGCCTCCCCCTTTCAGAGGCACAGAGATGACCATCCAGGTAGAGGAGTGGGTGGAGTGGGTGGAGGAGCTGTTAGTGGGAATGATGTGCCCAACTGTGGCTGCAGTCTCTTTGGTGGTGACTCTTTTGGAGGGATACGCGAGGGATTGGTGGAGAGCAGCTAGTCTCTCTACCTTTCGAGGTCGGCCATTGAGCGTGATCCTTTGGGGGGAGTTCTATGTGACTCTACTAGAGTTCTTCATCACAGATGCAGACCGAGTCGCGCTGCAAGAGAGGTTCCTGCTCATTCGATAGGGCAACCGTACAGTGGCAGAGTACGAGAGAGAGTTTATACACCTGACACGCTTCGTCGGGAATCTGGCTGCCTCCGATAGGGATAGAGCTTCTCGGTTCTACCGAGGACTACAGGACGACCTGAGGCAGGCCCTTATCATGCTCTCTCAGGCCACCTTTCACACCATAGCCACACATACGACATCATTAGAGTTGGACCAGCAGATAGTGGCTCAGCGGCGCAGAGGTCAGGTAGAGCTTCCTCGAGACCAGAGGCGAGACGGAGGAGTCGCTCCCCACAGACAGGATAGAGAGCGCAGGCAGCGTCGCCGCAGACAGGCCTATAAGCACCCACCAGTACCCCCAGCACCCCCAGCTGCGCAGCCAGACATTAGACCAGCTCCAGCACCGCAACCCCCACTAGTGGCCCGACGAGATGTTCCCTTCGCAGGGAACTGCTTCTTATGTCACCAGCCGGGACATATGAGGGCCTTTTGCCCTCAGGCGACAGGGAGACCGGGATTAGGAGCAGTTCAGGGTGGACAGCCGGCACGGCGATAGAGTTAGAGAGGCCGCAGAGGTAGAGCTGGCAGGAGAGGCCAGTAGGGCCGAGCAGCGCCCCTGGAGGCCTACACACTGGACTTACAGCACGGACCGGCCCCTGACGTAGTCATAGATATATATCTTAGGCGATAGGGAGATATCAGATCTTACCACTGATGTTGTATATTTCATATATATATGTATATTAGTTGGATGATATATATCTATATATTTCCCATGTCGTCAGGAATCTTGTTGGTAGAAGGACACCCTGCCAAAACTCTTTTCGACACAGGAGCAACACATTCTTTCGTCTCCCACGAATTCAGTTCAACCGGACTGTCTATACGAATTCGTTTATCGGACGGGTCGGATATGACATCTACCGAAAAGTGTTCGTTTCAGGCTGTGCTGGGAGAGGTAGAATTTGAAATCTATGCAACCATCCTAGCAATAACTGGGTTTGACATCATTCTGGGGATGGATTGGCTGGCCAAGCACCAAGCACAAATAAACTGTTCCACGCGAGAAGTCTGGCTACAGAATCCAAATGGCCAGAGCGTCACGTTGACAAGTGTGCCCTCTGTCTCGCGCATTATCCTGACTTCTACGCAGATTGTGAAATCAGTACGGCAGAAGGACGAAGTATACCTTATCTATTTCGAGATGGAAGACAAAACCCAGATGCTCGCCAAGGTCCCAGTAGTCCGCGACTTTCTAGATATTTTCCCTGAGTCCCTCCCGAGATTGCCACCCCAGTGAGAGGTCGACTTTCAGATTGTGCTCGTGTCCGGAGAACGGCCAGTATCACGAGCCCCCTAACGGATGGCCCCTAGAGAGCTGGTTGAACTGAAAATTAACTACAAGAACTAATAGATGCTGGATTCGTCCGTCCTAGTTCCTCGCCCTGGGGAGCCCCGGTGTTTTTCATCAAGAAGAAAGACGGGACTCTGCGACTGTGCATCGACTACATGGAACTGAATAAGCTTACCATACGCAACACATACCCCCTCCCTAGGATCGACGAACTCGATCAGTTGCAAGGTGCATCCGTGTTCTCCAAGATGGACCTAAGATCCGGCTATTATCAGCTTCGGATTTGAGAGGAGGATGTTCCCAAGACTGCCTTAAGCTCCCGATATGGTCTATATGAGTTCCTAGTGATGCCCTTCGGGCTCACCAACGCGCCCTCCACCTTCATGGCCCTAATGAATAAAGTCTTCAAACCCTTCTTGGACCACTTTGTCATCGTCTTCATAGTCGACATCTAAATCTACTCGAAGACCAAGACGGACCATACCCGACATCTGCAGATGGTGCTATTAAAGCTCCGGGAGCACTCTCTCTTCACCAAATTCAGTAAGTGCGAGTTTTGGCGAGAAGAAGTTGGATTCTTGGGCTATACAATAAACAAGGAAGGAGTGACAGTAAACCAAGCCAAGATCCAGGCAGTACAAAATTGGTCGCCACTCAGGACGGTTGCGGACATCCGGAGTTTTCTCGGTCTTGTCGGATACTGCAGTAAGTTCGTCAAGGGTTTTTCCAAGATTGCCCTACCCCTAACTGCTCTCACCAAGAAAGACGTCACATTCCGATGGACGTCGGAATGCGAGGCTGCGTTCGTCGAACTGAAGAAGTGGCTGACTTCCGCGCCAATACTTACTATCCCCACAGGGACCCAGGGATTCCAAATCTACACCGATGCCTCCCTGAAGGGATTGAGAGCTATTCTAATGCAGCATGGCAAGGTAGTGGCCTACACATCTCGACAATTGAAGCCGCATGAATTAAACTACGCAGCACACGATTTAGAGTTGGGCGCAGCCGTCTTCGCCCTTAAAATCTGGAGGCATTATCTGTACAGAGTAAGATGTGAGATCTTCCCGACCACAAGTGCCTCAAGTATATCTTCACGCAGAAAGAACTTAATCTCCGACAGCGTCGATGGCTAGAATTCCTATGCGATTACGACTTCGCTCTCCAATATCACCCCAGGAAGGCTAACAGAGTCGCCGACGCCTTGAGCTGCCAGCCTACGATAGCCGGGAGTTGGATGGAGCAGATCCCTAAGGAACTTTTCCAGTCTTTGATAGACTTGGAGATTACCCTGGTTGCCCGAAGAGATCCGGAAGAGTACTACTCTCAGCTGTATTGGATGGAGATCCAATGCAACATCCGGGACCGGATACGAGAAGCCCAGAAGATCGACCCAGGGGTAATGCCGATCATCCGATCTTTGCAAGGAGGGGCACAAGAGGAGTATAATCTGCATGACGGGATTCTACAATTCAAGCATCACATATTTGTTCCCGCTACCGGAGGAATTCGTGAAGAAATTCTGCAATAGGCCCATCAGTCCAGGTACTCGATTCACCCTGGCGTAGTTAAGATGTACGTGGACCTGCGTAGGACCATTTACTGGCCTAGAATGAAAAGAGATGTCACCGACTTCGTGGCCCGGTGTCAGACCTGTCAGAAGGTTAAAGCCGAATGCCGTAGTCCGGGAGGCCTATTACAGCCCCTGCCGATACCAGAATGGAAGTTCGAAGACATCTCCATGGACTTCGTCCACGACCTACCTCGATCCCGTGCTGTGAATGACTCAATTTGGGTGGTCGTAGATCGACTCAGCAAGGTAGCGCGGTTCATACCAAATCGACAGGGTGACAGAGTGGATATCCTGTCCAGAATGTTCCTAGAGCAAGTGGTACGATTTCACGGAGTACCAAATTCCATCGTATCAGATCGTGACAGGAGTTTCACATCTAAGGAGTGGAGGCGGGTACAGACGTACTTAGGAACCAAATTGGCCTTCAGCACCGCCTTCCACCCGCAGTGTAACGCCCCGAAACTCAAAGGAGCGACGGGGGATGTTTTGGGCCAGTTTTGGGTTCTGGCTGCAGGCACACGGCCTGGGACACGGGCGTGTCCCAGGGCGTGTCAAGCTTGTGTCGACACTCAGCCGGGAAGTCGACACTTTGGTCTCGACATTGTGTCGAGACTGGGCACACGGCCTGCGACACGGGCGTGTCGCAGGGCGTGTCGACCCGTGTCGACACTTAGCCGCGAAGTCGACACTCTGCATTCGACGAAGTGTCGAGACATGGCACACGGCCTGCGACACGGGCGTGTCACAGGGCGTGTCGACCCGTGTCGACACTCGTCCCGGGAAGCCGACACTTTGGTCTCGACATGGTGTCGAGACAAGGAACACGGCCTAGGACACGGGCGTGTCCAAGGCCGTGTCATCAGGTCGACGATCTTCGCTCGACGAAGTGTCGAGTGTCGAGACCGTGTACACGGCCTGGGGTCCAGGCGTGTTGAGGTGACACGGGTAGGGACATGGGCGTGTCCTAGAACCCGTGCAGCGCTCGGGTTGTTTTCGGGGAAAAATGATGGGGGTACACGGCCGGCCACACGGCCGTGTTAGGTGGAACACAGGCGTGTCAGCTCGAACACGGGCGTGTTCGATACCCGTGTGAGGTTCCAGGCGAGCCGATTTTGATGGCGAATGAGGCACACAGCCCTGGACACGGGCGTGTGCCAGACCGTGTTCGGTCCAGATTGGACATTTTAGTCCCGAATCAAAGCCGTTCGTTTCTTTATTTTGGGATCCAACGGCTGGGGGTTGTTCCTGAAGGGATATACCCGGGATTGGACTTAGAAACCCTCACTTTTCATGAGTGGTTATCTTTCTAAATCCTTAGAGAGAGAGAGGAGAGCCAAGGAAGGAAGAAGGAGCTAGATCCGGCCATTGGAGGAGCTTCGAAGCTCCGAATCGCGAGCCGACTCCGGATCCACGGAGGCAAAGCTAGGACGGTGCTTTTCATCCGTTTACTTTTCAATGGCGCCAAAGAGGAACGCTAGGGTAACGATCCTCATCTTGAGCATGAGTAGCTCTCTTTCTTTGCATAGGAAGCCCGCTCTCGCGAGTTTGCGGAGAGTTGGAGGCGTTCCTTCGGGTAGATATGTGAAGTCCCCATTGTTTAGAGTCCGTAAGCGAGAACGGACATAGGCATGATGTGTGAAGCCTACCCGGACATGTTGGTCTGGATCGGTGATGTTGCATTGCATAAATGCCGGAGAAGACTCCGTGCTATGGATTGTTTTTCGGGTTTTCTACGCGGTAGATTGTAACAGGGAGCCTTGGGGACTAACCCAAAGGTGCACCCGGAAAACTGGGCGGATACGAGATCTTGCCAACTTGGTGGCCTGAGAGCCAACTTGAACATAACCGGGTTATGTGAATTGTCATGGAAATGGGACTCGGTGGAAGTTTGACCCGCGCATATGGCTTAAATTGTCGTTGCGATGTGAGCACGGGTTAGATGGAACCGTACCCGTTCTATGTCGTTCGGTTAAAGAGACCTAAAAGCACGTGACACTTGCCGTTGGCATAGATTAGGGTCTTCGGCGGTCAATGACTTAAATTATCGTGACCCAGGCCAAGAAGACAAATTGCTCATAGGTTTGGCCGTCAAAGTGGCGGTGGTGAGTCCGGAATGTCTATGGCTTTAATTGACGTGACATCGACCGGTTCACCGAGAATGTGCCCTGAGAGCACGGGGTGTGTGGCCGTGCGAGCCAACGTCTGTGATGAAATGACTATATATATATAGCTCGCTTATGCTAATGAAATGCAGGGAAGGAGCATCGCCGCCCCAAGTTGGGGGCGGGATCGTTATAATTTGGTCAGCATTGCTGACCGTTGCCTTGTTTTGCCACCGTGCGGTGGTTTGTTGCTTGCAGGTGCTGCTGGACCAAGCGGTCAATAGCAGGCTAAAGCCCTTTTTGCGAAGCCGGCCCTCGAAGGCCCAAATGGAAGTGTTTACTGTTTTATTCATGTATGACCGGCCTGCGTGCCGTGGTTTGTAAATCATGTAATCTCAAGTGAAACATTTTGTAAGGCCTTAAGGCTTATGTTGGTATTTTGTATACATTCCTATTTTGGTTAGTGGACATTCATGCTTTAATGTTGGGTTATTTGTTACAACTTTTATAAACTGCTTCCGCTAGAATGCTCTGTGTAGGACGTTGAGATTGGTTGGATGGTTTCCATAAGTAACCACCCGGTCTGTCTGTGGTATATGACGTCGGGCCCCGGCCGGACCTACTGCTATATGCTATGCGACGGATAGGGGGTGTTGCAATTTGGTATCAGACTACTGGTTTTGGTCGGGCTTCAACTGAATTCGTGGGCGAATTCTTTTTACGGGGTGGTGAGCACATTGTGTGCATCATCATTATAATGGTAAAAGAACCCATGAATGTCCACTTAGGAATGGAAATACTCGTGTTTGAGGAACCTGCGTGTTCCTATAATTGTTGTTTGCAATTTTATTTGGTCGCTTAACGGTGTTTTGTACCACTATAGTTGACCAGAAGTGGTGTTGGTCCGTCAGAATGCCGAGTTTCTGAGGCTAGTAGTGCACCGGATGTTGCTCCTGTAACACCTCTGTCGGCTGAGAACATACGATTGGTGGCTGAAGCGGTGTTGGCCGTGATAAATGCGCAGCCTGCAAGGCAAACGCAGCAGCCCACTCCTGCGATGGAGCAGGAACCTCTTCAAGAGGCTGAGCCGAGGAGAGTGGAGCAAGTGGTTGTGGAACCGTTGGTGCCAAGGAGGGCAACCGAGAGGCAGCTTAAGCATGTTATGAGCTTTAACCCTCCGGTATTCTCGAGGTTGGGAACCCCATCTCAGGCTGAAGACTAGCTCTCCAGGGTGAAGAGAGTCATGACAGCGACGGAGACGAAGGAGTGGCAAATGACCACCATCGCTACATTCCTTCTGGACGGTGAAGCGAGGATGTGGTGGGAAGGGTTGGAGCTGCACTTACTGAGAGGTAGGTAACTTGGTGATGTCTCGATGCAGGAGTTCTCGAGATTGTTCTTGGCTAGATACCTCCCTTCGACGCAGAAGATAACGTTGGAGAACGAATTTCTGAAGTTGGTTCAGGGTGAGAAGAGCGTAGATGAATATCTCCATGAGTTCACTCGTTTGAGTCGATATGCTAGCTCCACCATCGTGGATGAGGAGCGCAAGACTAATCGCTTCTACGAAGGCTTGAGAGATGAGTTGAGATTACTACTTTCGGGGCCGATGACGCATGGTTTCTTAACCTTGGTCAATACTGCCCGGTCCTTGGAGAAGGACATGAAGAATGTGCAAGCAAAGAAAAGCTTGGGTGATAGGAAATCTGAATTTAAAGTGCCGACTACTTCAAAGTCCGGCTATTGGAGGTCTTTCAAGAAGCATAGGACTTCGGGTCCAGCTCCTTCTAGCGCTTCTGGGGCGACTACGGGTCGGACCCTGGGTGCGTGTTTTACTTGTGGCAAGACAGGGCATTTTGCCCGTGACTGTTGGAGCGGACGTCCTAAGTCCGAGAGAAGGTCGGGAGCTACTTATGAAGAGAAGGGAAAGGCGGTGGAGTCGACCGCATCCCATTATGCTCCGGCCCAACCAATGGTCTACAATCTTGGCCAACAGGAGGCCATCAAACAGGCTGATGTGGTGACAGGTACGGTTTAATTTATAGCAAGTCAATTTCTTTAAATACTTGTTATACACATGTTACCTTACCACTGCTTGTTTAGGATTTGTATTGATTTGTGAAAATCCGGTACGAGCACTCTTCGATACGGGAGCTTCACACTCCTTCTTGTCCGAAGGATTTATATCACGCATCGGAGTCCCTTCTTCGATGGCGAAGGATAAGTTGGATGTGTTGTTGCCCAATGGGTGTTCGATGCGAGCGGATAGGATCTGCGATGTTAAGATTCGTATTGGGGAGCAGGAGTTCGACCTGCGGGTGTCTTTACTTCCGTTAGTGGAGCTAATGAAATGCAGGGAAGGAGCATCGCCGCCCCGAGTTGGGGGCGGGATCGTTATAATTTGGTCAGCATTGCTGACCGTTGCCTTGTTTTGCCACCGTGCGGTGGTTTGTTGCTTGCAGGTGCAGCTGGACCAAGCGGTCAATAGCGGGCTAAAGCCCTTTTTGCGAAGCCAACCCTCGAAGGCCCAAATGGAACTGTTTATTGTTTTATTCATGTATGACCGGCCTGCGTGCCGTGGTTTGTAAAACATGTAATATTCAAGTGAAACATTTTGTAAGTTAGTCGGGTCGACGGTGTACTCGAAGTTGGATCTCAAGGTAGGGTACTATCAGCTACGAATAAGGGAGAGTGATATCCCGAAGACAGTGTTTAGTACGAGATACGGGCATTATGAGTTTACGGTCATGCCGTTTGGGCTGACTAATGCGCCGTCAGTGTTCATGGATTTGATGAACAAGACTTTCAGGGAGTACTTGGATCATTTCGTGATCGTCTTCATCGACGATATTTTGGTGTACTCGCAAAGTGAGGAAGATCACTTCAAGCATCTTCATTTGGTGTTGGAGACGCTAAGGAGAAATCAGTTGTATGCTAAGTTCTCGAAGTGCGAGTTTTGGCTATCCTCAGTGGCGTTCCTCAGGCATATAGTAAGTGGAGAGGGTATTGCGGTGGATCCGGCGAAGATTGTTGCGATACGGGAGTGGCCTGAGCTTGTTACGGTAGCGGAAGTCCGGAGTTTTCTGGGGCTTGCCGGCTATTATAGGCGCTTCGTAGAGAACTTCTCGCGGATAGCGTTACCTCTCACTACTTTGACGAGGAAGGAGCATAAGTTCGTTTGGACGCCGGAGTGCGCGCGAGCTTTTGAGGAGTTGAAGTGTCGGTTGACCACGGCGCCTGTGCTGAGTTCGCCATGTGGGACCGAAGGCTATGAGATTTATAGCGATGCTTCGGGCAGCGGTTTGGGTTGTGTGCTACTACAACATGGAAGTGTAATAGCTTATGGCTCGAGACAGCTAAAAGTGCATGAAAGGAATTATCCGGTCCATGACTTGGAGTTAGCGGCCGTGATTTTTGCTTTGAAGCTGTGGAGACACTATTTGTACGGTGTGAAGATTGATATCTACACTGATCACAAGTGTCTGAAGTATCTTATTGATCAGAAGGATCTGAATATGCGGCAGCGTAGATGGATGGAGTTCCTGGGAGACTATACATTCAAGATCCACTACGTGCCTAGTAAAGGGAATGCGGTTGCGGATGCGTTGAGTCGCCGAGCCCCAGCTTAAGCCAATTGGCTATCGGTGCATGATGAGCGGTTGGTGCGGGAGTTGGAGGCGTTGGAGATTGTTTGTGTGGATAGACAATCAAGAACTGAAGCAGTTCTGAATTGGACTGAAGTCCAATATGACCTGGCTGATTGTATTCGGCAGGCTTTGGATATGGATGCTCATATGAAGCAGTTCATGGTAGAGGCTCTGGATGAGTCAAATTCCCAATTCGTCGTGGAGGACGGATTACTTTGGAAAGACGGTCGTCTGTGCGTCCCAAGTGTGGGCAATTTATGGGTGGAGTTGTTGTACGAGGCACACCATACCAAGTACTCGATTCACCCGGGGAGCACGAAGATGTACCGTGATGTGAAGAAGCTGTTTTGGTGGCCGGGTTTGAAGAAGGATGTGGCGCTATACGTAGCGAAGTGCCAAACTTGCGCCTTGGTAAAGGCGGAGTGCCAAAAGCCGGGAGGATTTCTTAAATCCTTGCCTATTCCGGAGTGGAAATTTGACGACATCTCTATGGACTTTGTGCACGGTTTGCCAAGGTCGCAAAAGGGGAACGACGATATTTGGGTGGTTGTTGATCGATTAACGAAGGTGTCGCATTTTATTCCGCATAGGAGGGATGATCCGGTGGAGAAGCTGGCAAAGCTTTATGTGGATAACATAGTACGACTTCATGGCGTGCCCCGCAGCATCGTGAGTGACCGAGATGAGCGGTTCACATCCAATGATTGGAGGCTTGTGCAACAAATGTTGGGAACAAAGCTGAAATTCAACACAGCCTTCCATCCGCAAACGGATGGGCAGACCGAGAGGGTCAATAGAACCATGGAAGACATGCTTCGCATGTGTGTCTTGGATTTTGGAAAGCAATGGGAAGACCACCTTTATTTGGTGGAGTTCGCATACAACAACGGCTACCAAGCGAGTATTCAAATGGCGCCCTTCGAGGCCCTATATGGTAGAAAATGTCGCACGCCGTTGTCTTGGTTAGAAACGGGTGAGTCAAAGTTGTATAAGCGATCAGAAGTGGAGGATGCTACTTCTTTGGTGAGAACCATTCGGGAGAGGTTGCTTATCGCTCAGGACCGGCAAGCAAAGTACTATAATGCCAAGCACAGGAACGTGGAGTTCGCTGTGGGCGATTATGTATACTTAAAGATCAAGCCGTTCAAGGGTGTCTCGCGGGTGCGGCGATTGAAAAAGCTAAGCCCGAGATACCTTGGACCGTTTGAGGTTCTGGAGCGAGTTGGTGAAGCGGCCTATTGGTTGAAGCTTTCAGCGGAGCTTAGTGGATTATATGATGTATTCCATATTTTGGTGCTTCGGAAGGCGGTGCAAGAGCCTACGCAAGTGATCACGGTTGATTAAGTGCCGGTGGATAGTGGGCTGACGACAAAGGTCAAGCCCATGCGGATTGAGGACTCGGAGGTCAAGCGGCTACGCAATAAAGAGATCAGGATGGTCAAGGTCCGGTGGGACAATTGCGGTCGTGAGGAGCTCTCTTGGGAGCGAGAGCAGACTATGCTTGACGAGTATCCGGAGTTGTTCCGCTCAGGTACAAATTTTGGTTTTGTACATGTCTTTCCTTTAAATAATTTCGAGGATGAAATTCTTTTAAGAGGGGGAGAGTTGTAATGCCCCGAAATTCAAAGGAGCGACGGGGGACGTTTTGGGCCAGTTTTGGGTTCTGGCTGCAGGCACACGGCCTTGGACACGGGCGTGTCCCAGGGCGTGTCAAGATTGTGTCGACACTCAGCCGGGAAGTCGACACTTTGGTCTCGACATTGTGTCGAGACTAGGCACACGGCCTGCGACACGGGCGTGTCGCAGGGCGTGTCGACCCGTGTCGACACTTAGCCGCGAAGTCGACACTCTGCATTCGACAAAGTGTCGAGACATGGCACACGGCCTGCGACACGGGCGTGTCGACCCGTGTCGACACTCGTCCCGGGAAGTCGACATTTTGGTCTCGACATGGTGTCGAGACAAGGCACACGGCCTAGGACACGGGCGTGTCCAAGGCCGTATCATCAGGTCGACGATCTTCGCTCAACGAAGTGTCGAGTGTCGAGACCGTATACACGGCCTGAGGTCCAGGTGTGTTGAGGTGACACGGGTAGGGACACGGGCGTGTCCTAGAACCCGTGTAGTGCTCAGGTTGTTTTCGAGGAAAAATGATGGGGGTACACAGCCGGCCACACGGCCGTGTTAGGTGGAGCACGGGCATGTCAGCTCGAACACGGGCGTGTTAGATACCCGTGTAAGATTCCAGGCGAGCCGATTTTGACGGCGAATGAGGCACACGACCCTGGACACGGGCGTGTGCCAGGCCGTGTTCGGTCTAGATTGGGCATTTCAGTCCCGAATCAAAGCCGTTCGTTTCTTTATTTTGGGATCCAACGGCTGGGGTTGTTCCTGAAGGGATATACCCGGGATTGGACTTAGAAACCCTCACTTTTCATGAGTGGTTATCTTTCTAAATCCTTAGAGAGAGAGGAGAGCCAGGGAAGGAAGAAGGAGCTAGATCCGGCCATTAGAGGAGCTTCGAAGCTCCGAATCGCGAGCCGACTCCGGATCCACGGAGGCAAAGCTAGGACGGTGCTTTTCATCCGTTTACTTTTCAATGGCGCCAAAGAGGAACACTAGGGTAACGATCCTCATCTTGAGCTTGAGTAGCTCTCTTTCTTTGCATAGGAAGCCCGCTCTCGCGAGTTTGCGGAGAGTTGGAGGCGTTCCTTCGGGTAGATATGTGAAGTCCCTGTTGTTTAGAGTCCGTAAGCGAGAACGGACATAGGCATGATGTGTGAAGCCTACCTGGACATGTTGATCTGGATCGGTGATGTTGCATTGCATAAATGCCGGAGAAGACTCCGTGCTATGGATTGTTTTTCGGGTTTTCTACGCGGTAGATTGCAACAGGGAGCCTTGGGGACTAACCCAAAGGTGCACCCGGAAAACTGGGTGGATACGAGATCTTGCCAACTTGGTGGCCTGAGAGCCAACTTGAACATAACCGGGTTATGTGAATTGTGATGGAAATGGGACTCGGTGGAAGTTTGACTCGCGCATATGGCTTAAATTGTCGTTGCGATGTAAGCACGGGTTAGATGGAACCGTACCCGTTCTATGTCGTTCGGTTAAAGAGACCTAAAGGCACGTGGCACTTGCCGTTGGCATAGATTAGGGTCTTCGGCGGTCAAGGACTTAAATTGTCATGACCCAGGCCAAGAAGACAAATTGCTCATAGGTTTGGCCGTCAAAGTGGCGGTGGTGAGTCCGGAATGTCTATGGCTTTAATTGACGTGACATCGACCGGTTCACCGAGAATGTGCCCTGAGAGCACGGGGCGTGTGGCCGTGCGAGCCAACGTCTGTGATGAAATGGCTATATATATTGCTCGCTTATGCTAATGAAATGCAGGGAAGGAGCATCGTCGCCCCGAGTTGGGGGCGGGATCGTTATAATTTGGTCAGCATTGCTGACCGTTGCCTTGTTTTGCCACCGTGCAGTGGTTTGTTGCTTGCAGATGCTGCTGGACCAAGCGGTCAATAGCGGGCTAAAGCCCTTTTTGCGAAGCCGGCCCTCGAAGGCCCAAATGGAAGTGTTTACTGTTTTCTTCATGTATGACCGGCCTGCGTGCCGTGGTTTGTAAATCATGTAATCTCAAGTGAAACATTTTGTAAGGCCTTAAGGCTTATGTTGGTATTTTGTATACATTCCTATTTTGGTTAGTGGACATTCATGCTTTAATGCTGGGTTCTTTGTTACAACTTTTATAAAATGCTTCCGCTAGAATGCTCTGTGTAGGACGTTGAGATTGGTTGGATGGTTTCCATAAGTAACCACCCGGACTGTCTGTGGTATATGACGTCGGGCCCCGACCGGACCTACTGCTATATGCTATGCGACAGATAGGGGGTGTTGCACGCAGACAGACGGACAGACGGAGAGGACGAACCAGACGACAGAGGATCTTCTTCGACTGTGCATAGTGAAGCACAATGATCCGTGGGAGCAGTTGTTGCCGCTAGTCGAATTCTCTTATAATAACAGCTACCAGACTAGCATTAAGATGGCTCTATACGAGGCATTGTATGGAAGACGTTGCCGAACCCCATTGACTTGGGCTCAGGAAGAGGACCCGAAAGCCTTGGGAGTGGCTTACATTGATGACACTACGACAGCGATACGGCTGATCCAGGAGCGAATGCGGGAAGCGCAGAGCCGACAGGCCAAGTACTATGATGCGCAACACCGACCAGTGGAGTTCAACGTGGGGGAAATGGTGTTTTTGAAAATAAAGCTCATGCATGGTGTGCGAGGCCCCCATTTTGGACCTCACACTTTTTCGTATCTTGGCTGTATTCAAGACATTTGTCCCAGGATGAAGTAAGACTAGTGTGCACAAAATAATACACATAATATAACGTACCTCATACTGTAGAATTCCTTGGGTCTTTCCAGTCTATCCTCGATCAACTTCACTTTTCTTTACGTACGCAAAGTCATGTCAAGTACTTGAACAAAATGGCGACGGGCTTAGTCATAAAAATATTACTAAGTGAGGTGAATACCTCTTTAATTTCTGTACACAGAACAGTAAACATTTTTCTGTACTAACCCATTTCTGTACCAGTAATGAAACTGTGAAACAATATTATAACTGAAATGTTAGTAACCATAAAATAGTATAAACAGTTATAGAACAATAATCTTCAGTAGATATATACTAGTATCAGTGTAAGCATGAAAGCTATGTAACAGTGTCAGTGCAAATATGTAAAGTATACCAGTATTAGCGTAAGAAGGTAAGATATGAGACAATGTAATCATGAAAGTAATGTAACTATAAAATCATATCAGTTCGCATGTTCATTAGCAATGTACCGGTGTAACTGTATAACCGTACGTTCTTGTGTTATCTTTTACGTTAGGTAATGTTAAGGGTAACTGTAACAGTATCAATATCCATATTTCAATATTTCAGTCTTTGGGCCCAACCCCTCGGGGTCTACAATGTCCAAATCAGTACGTTCAACACGCGTCTATGCCTTGCGGCCGACTGATTTGGTAAACCATCGGTATTATTTATGTGCATTTACATTCAGTTATACCCTTAACATTTCCATGTATCGATACACTTTCATTTATGTTCGTTATATGCAATTGTTTAAGATATATAAGGTTTATTTATTTCTTGATCTCCTCAGAAACTACTCGCATGTTTGCCTTTGTACATGGTCATACATAATAGTGATAATCATTATCAGTGATATAAAATTTTTCTATGCTAGCGTATGCCAGTAATCTTGTATTTGACATTTTAATATGAGTGTACATAATGAAAAAGAGAGCAATAAAGCATATAATTAAACAGGTAGCTCTCACCATAAACCTTTCCTTCCATTTACCAAACTTTGTGTCATCCTCGCGCCTATCTTGAGATGTCATGCTTTGCGATATCTGTATTTAGGAATCGTATTATTAGGCATCGGTTCTATCGGGGTTGCACCTCTTGACGTTGACGATTAACAACCCTCTATTTTGCATAACACAGAGACAAGCTCAAAAGCACTAAACGGAAATAGGAATGACTGACCCAATCAGCCTTGACTAAAATTTTGTATAAAAATATATATACTATACCAATTAACACTCTCAATCAGGCACCAAATTGAAAACCCCCAACATTAAGAGATCTTCCAAGTGAATCCAAGAGAAGACCCAAAAAAATCAAAAACAGGACTGAATAAGGTAACAACTGAAGATATTTAACTGTGGCTAAATCATCCAAGCTTAGTAATGAAAAGAATTCCCCAAAAAAAATCACGGTAAAGAAATTGGCCAAACAACAACCATGGCCAACAACATCCAGTAAAAGAAAACTCAGAGGAATAAATAACAAAAACATATGTTCTATGAAATTAGACCGATCTGAGCAATTCAACATGAGAACTAATCTCAACTGGACTTAACATTAAGGCTCCATTTGTTTTGGCGGTGGTGGGTCGATCCGGCGGGTGGAAACGGAGTGTTCGAAACGGAGGGGGGAGGTGGCTGCTCTAAACGGAGCTTTTTGGGGCATTTCTCAAGGCGGGCGGGTGGAAACGGAGCAAACGCCGCCGGAGGTTCATTTGTTTACCCGCCTTCCGGCGGCGTTTGCCCCAAACGGAGCACGGAAACACCCAAACAAATAGAGCCTAAATAAAATATTCCTGAAAATTACTCCCACTAGCGGGAATAATGGCACAACCAAGTAATCTGAAATCACACCAAAAACCTACACGATCATGCTCTTCCAGTACAGAACAAGGTAAATAAGGGAGAGGAAGCTTACAGTGATATTAACAGGAAATCTGAGCACTGCTTCAAGTCAAAACCAACCGATCCCAAACCAAGCGCAACCAAGCTCAGCTCATGTGAAGCCTTGTCGGCCAAGCCCTACTCCAGCAACAACAAAGAAACCCCGGGAGAGAGAGGGAGATGAGGAGAAGAGAGGGCAAAGAACGGCTCCGTTCCGGGAGCCCTAACAGCGATTTTAGGTGAGAAAAGGAGAAGGTCGGCGACGACAAGTCACCCGAAGAGTCTTCCTTTCCACCGCCTCTCTATAATACTGAAAGAATCCCATCGGAATTACCACAAACACCAATTAACACATGTCATAATAAAGCCTCCCATAAATACTACAACGGAACCCCATTGTCATAAACAAATCATATTTATAACATAACAGTCGGCCCATACTTAGACGAGCATCACTCAAGCCCAACAACTCGCACATAAACAAATCATATCACGTATAACTTTTTGTTGTCCAACATGAAAGAAAACTTGCACTCAAATTAAACACTGATTTTCGTATGATCATCATAGGGGTCATTTCGTCGTACATTTTATTATATGTTTGGGTCACGTCACTTTTTGGGCCGTTACATGGTGTCTCCCGGTTGAGAAAGCAGAAAAAGTTAGATCCCTACTACTTGGGCCCCTATCCGGTGATAGAGCGTGTTGGCCCCGTCGCCTATCGTTTAGCCTTGCCCCCAGAGTTGGGGAATTTTCACGATGTGTTTCATGTCTCTTCCTTGAGACGAGTCCTCCGACAACCAGAGCAGCACCTTCCTACTCCGTCGGTGCAACTACAGTCAGATAGATCTGTCCAGCTCGAACCCGTCAGAGTGGTAGATTACAAGGTGAAGACACTACGTAACAAAACCATTCCGATGGTTAAGGTACTATGGTCAAACTGCGGACGGGAGGAGTTCACGTGGGAACCTGAAGCACTCCTCCGAGAGAAGCACCCAGAGCTCTTTCCCCAGGTATGTTACTTTTTCCCCTACTTCCAGCAAATTTTCGGGAACGAAAATCCTTTTATTTTTATTGGATTGTAACATCCCGACTTTTATTGGGCCACCAGAACCCTAGTGGGTCCAATAAAAGTGGCCCGAACCCTACCCATGACCCGGTGGGAGATAACCCTAGGCAGGAAATAGAGCTAGAGAACTCCGAATTGAGTTCTGTCAGTTCCTGTGACCTCGTGTAGTCAATGCGAGTGCATCAGAACTCGTTCAGTTGGACCCCAAGGTCATATAGTGAATGTGACCATTCCTCGTAAAACGCAACGAGAGCAGATTTTGGATATCGAGCTAGAGAACTCCGAATTGAGTTCTGTCGATTCCTGTGACCTCATATAACCTAGACAGGTGCATCGGAACCCGTCACGTCACAATCCGAGATCTAACGACAGTTTTACTAACTTCGACCTTTTTAGCGCGCTGTGATGCGCAAATTTTGGACTTTCGCCAAACGGACTCCGATTCAACCCCAGTCAGTGGCGTTGGACTCGTGTGGTCAATACGAAGTCAACAGAAGTCGTCCCAGTCAATTTTGACGACAATTGGTCAACTCATGGTCAAATCAAGCGTAGTCGTGCACTGAAAAGCGTGCGCACACCAATTATGACACGACACTCGAACTTTGACCCGACCCCAATGAATTGGACCTACTTTGACTTTGACCAGCAAGTGGGACCCACTCTAGGGTTGACTTGGTAAACACCCCTAAAAATCCACTTTTTGGATTTTTCTCCAAGTTGAGGCCCACCTCCTCTCCAAGGGAGGATGGCCCATGCCCCCCTCACTCTCCTTGGGCCCCCAACCAGCAAGCCCCCATCCTAAAACAAGTGGAGGCCCACCCACTTTTTCTCTCTCCCTCTCTCTCTCTTTCCCACCCAAAAGCCCAAGCCCAAAGGGGGCTTACCCATTTTTCCCCATGTGGTGAAAACCTCCCTGCACTCCAGCTGTCCTTGGACAGCTGGAGGGTGGGATTAATCCCTCCCTAAGGAGGGATTAGTCCCACACCATCTAGAGGAAGGGAGACCCCCTCCCCTCTAGCTATAAAAGGCCCCCACCTCCCTCTTTCCCCCTCAAACTTTCTGAGCCATCTCCCTCCACCTGCCCCCCCTGCCGGAGCCCTGGTGGCCGGAAAAAGGCAACCCGAGGAGCCTTCCCCACCTTCCACCACCACCTTTGCATGGCCGACCAGGCCGTCCCCTCCCGAGCCCACTAGACCTAGGTGGAACCTTCTCTCCCTCTCCCTACCCATTCTGGACGTGGTGCATGGCCCTCCCGGCGGCCGGAGCGCCACTGGCGCCACCCGAGCCTTGTTCCAGGCCGGGTGGCGCCAAGGAGGAAGGATCCTCCCCCAGCGCCGGTGGTGGTGCTAGGGGAGTGTTATACCACTGGGGGCAGCGGCCCCCAGCAGCGGAGAGCGACGGTGCCGTCAGAAAACAATGCTCTGGTGGAACCCGCAAAAAAATAGAGAAAACTCTATTTGTAGCAGGCGGCGGCGCATGGCCGCCAGACCACCACCGGCGAGAAGCCCGACCCCCGACGCGTCTGCCGGGGATGGACGGGTTGGCAGCCATCCACCCGAGGAGCGGGGGTGGTGCGGTGGCGCCGGGAGCAGGGCCATTTCCACCCCAGGCTCACGGGATGGGAATTTCCGGCTGCGGCCGGCGGCGCCAGGCCGCCGGTCCACCGCCCAGAGAGTAGTCGGCCCCCGACGAGTTGATCGGGGCCGGCGACGGCAGCTGGCGGAGGCTGGCCGGCGGTGGTGGAGGCTGCCACCCTCCACACCGCCGGGAGTAGCAGTGGCCGTCCGACCTCATGATGAGATCGGACGGCGCTGATCTCCACTTTTCCCGCCCCCGCCTCAACTTCAGTGCCCCCACAGCGGATCCGCTGCCGATCCGCTGTGGGGATAGAAGATCAAATTTCACCCTGCGGCTCAATCTCAGCCACAGGTTTAGGTGGATCTGCTATTGGCAGACCAAATCAAAGGAGCAGAACTTTGGGAATTTTTTGGGCCAAACCTAGGCCTCTAGGAGAAAAATGACCAACATGAAAAATGTTCCCCATGATGAGCGATACCTCCACAAAAATTTTGAGAATTTTTGGAATTAATTTAGTATTTTTGAAAAGCCAAAATAAAATTTGATTGGCTAAATTAAATGCCCAAAATACCTTGGAAAATTATAAAAACATTACTAGACTCATTTTAGGCCCTTCCAAGGGTTGTATCAAAATTTGGGGTCATGAGAATAAGTTTTGATACTTTTCCTAAAATACTGAAGCCTAGGGTCGTGCATGGATCCTTTTTTCCGCTCGTTTTCCCTAAAAGACGGAAATTGGAGTACGCGACCACTCCTTATAATCAAATAAGTACTTTAAACTATTTTATCGACGAGAACGGCCGAGGCAGGTGACTAAGCTCCGGGTTTCCCAGATTTCGTAAAACCGTCGAGCGCCTCGACTCTCTCGTAAATTGGGCACGCTCGGAAGGTGAAAGTACGGGTGATGAACTAGGGGTTGTTCTCGACGACTAATAAGAATATAACTCCTAACCGGACCTTGATCCAATTAAGCCGTAATAAATATGGCGCAACCAAATTAATTGGATCCTAATAATTGATGTAACCCATCAAAATCTCCTTTAAATTTTGATGAATTTGAAGCCTCCTGAATAGGAGTGATTGGACTACTAACCATTTTCTTTATGCTTTCTCTAGTCTCGTACTGGTCAAGCTTATTTCAGTACCTTCTATTTAGTACTATTCCAGTCCCGTACTGGTCAAGCTTATTTTAGTACTTTCCATTCAGTACTACTCCAGTCTCGTACTGGTCAAGCTTATTTCAGTACCTTCTATTTAGTACTATTCCAGTCCCGTACTGGTCAAGCTTATTTTAGTACTTTCCATTCAGTACTATTCCATTCTCATACTGGTCAAGCTTATTTTAGTACTTTCCATTCAGTATTACTTCAGTCTCGTACTGGTCAAGCTTATTTCAGTACCTTCTATTTAGTACTATTCCAGTCCCGTACTGGTCAAGCTTATTTTAGTACTTTCCATTCAGTACTACTCCAGTCTCGTACTGGTCAAGCTTATTTCAGTACTTTCTATTCAGTACTACTCCAGTCTCGTACTGGTCACATTTCATTCCAGCACTTTAAATAAGCAGTATAATCACCGCACTTATTCCCATTGCAATTTACTATTATAGTCCCGGGTCCTGCTCTGACGAGCAGACGTCGAGCCTTAGTTGGGGATAACAGGAGTTGAAGTAGTCCTCCAGGTCTAGCCCCAAATAATGCGCTCCCACGCTCCTTGTCGAAAGTAGAGCTGAGTGCCGACACCCGAAGTCTAAAGCCTAGTAGGGCAGGCCGATGTAGACCCGATGTTTATATTGTTTGCCTTTTATTTGATTGATAGTAAATTGCTTGCGGTGAAATAGTGGCGGGTCATTCCCTCCCGCAGACCATTCGTACCGGTGCGGGAAGGTCGATGACTCAAGCCGATAGGGAGATGAGTACCACGGGTGACCGACCGTTATATTCCCCGTCGGGTTTTCCTCCGCTAGTCGGCCAAAATGATTCGCCGGATGTCGCTCACATCCAAGAGTATACAGGGTTGTACGTTAGGGCCCGGGGTTATGCAGTACAATCACCCCCCAGAAGTGGCAGGACTGGCCACTATCACCGACGGCGACATCGGTGAGGCCCGCAGGGCTCGCTACCCTGCTGGAACAGAAGCGGTCCAAACTATGTCGACATAGGGTTTGTGTCCGCGGCTATGAATGTCTGCGGTGTGTGCGCGACTATGAATGCCTGCGGTGTGCGCGCGGCTGTGAATGCCTGCGATAGAATTCAGGATATGAACACCTGATGTGCGGACGAGCTATTGGAGGCTCATTATAACTGGTTTATATTGCTGCTGCTTTTCTTTCCAGTTATATTATTCTGCACTTTTTATAATTGCTCCTAGCTGTACATATATGAAATGTTGTGCTAACCCTCTCTTGCTTCAGCTATTTACTTCTGTCGGGTGGGTGTGTGCTCGTCCCCAGGATATGGATCCTGGAGGAGATTTGTTTCCACTTAACTCTGTGACTAACGGTTATTTGATTAACCATTCACAGGAAATGGAGCATCGTAGTGACTCGCTGCCGCAGGAGACTACGCCGCGGCTAGGACTACTTGAGTAGATGCACCCCCGCCGTCTCCGGAGTTTAGAGACGTGAGTACCGCCGAGCAGCGTAGAGAGACGGAGTATGAGCGATATATGTAGATCATGTACAACCCGCGGGCTTATATAAGCAACCTCTGTGATATTGATATGTTATATATATCTGCAATGGTTTCCTGTTAATGCTTCCGCTATACTTTGATGGGTTGTGAATGTTATGATTCGAGCCGAGCAAGGCGGCCATCTAGTGCTTGGATAGGGTGGATCGTTTCTCCTAAAAGCACTAAGTGGATGTCTTAGGCCAGTAGTACCCCTCCGGCCCGACCCAGGCAAAAAGGTTGGGGGGGGGGGCACTACAGGTCGAATGTGCCTCGGGGAGAGAAGGAACCAACCCCCAAGAGGATCTCCTCATCCAAGCTCTCAATAGATGGATGAGTCAAATGTGCCTCGGTGGAGAGAAGGTTCCAGCCCCGAGAGGATCTCCTCATCCAGGCTCCCACTAGCTGGATGGGTCGAATGTGCCTCGGTGGAGAGAAGGTTCCAACCCCGAGAGGATCTCCTCATCAAGGCTCCCACTAGCTGGATGGGTCGAATGTGCCTCAGTAGTAAGTTCTCATCCCAAGAGGATCTCCTCATCCAGGCTCTCACTAGCTGGATGGGTCAAATGTGCCTCGGTGGCGAGAAGGAACCAACCCCGAGAGGATCTCCTCATCCAGGCTCTCACTAGCTGGATGAGTCGAATGTGCCTCGATGGCGAGAAGGTTCCACCCCCCGAGAAGGATCTCCTCACCCAGGTTCTCACTAGATGGATGAGTCGAATGTGCCTCGGTGGAGAGAAGATACCAACCCCGAAAGGATCTCCTCATCCAAGCTCACACTAGTTGGATGGGTCGAATGTGCCTTGGTAGTAAGTTCCCATCCCGAGAGGATCTCCTCATCCAGGCTCCCACAAGCTGGATGGGTCGAATGTGCCTCGGTGGCGAGAAGGTACCAAACCCCGAGAGGATCTCCTCACCCAGGCTCTCACTAGCTGGATGGGTCGAATGTGCCTCGTTGGAGAGTAAGTTCAAACCCCGAGAGGATCTCCTCACCCAGGCTCTCACTAGCTGGATGGGTCGAATGTGCCTCGGTGGAGAGAAGGTTCCAACCCCAAGAGGATCTACTCACCCAGGCTCTCACTAGCTGGATGGGTCGAATGTGCCTCGGTTGAGAGAAGGTACCAACCCCGAGAGGATCTCCTCACCCAGGCTATCACTAGCTGGATGGGTCGAATGTACCTCGGTGGAGAGAAGGTACCAACCCCGAGAGGATCTCCTCACCCAGGATCTCACAAGCTGGATGAATCGAATGTGCCTCGGTGGAGAGAAGGATCCAACCCCGAGAGGATATTCTCACTCAGGCTCTAACTAGCTGGATTGGTCGAATGTGCCTCGGTGGAGAGAAGGTACCAAACCCCGAGAGGATCTCCTCACCCAAGCTCTCACTAGCTGGATGGCTCGAATGTGCCTCAGTGGAGAGTAAGTTCCAACCCCAAGAGGATCTCCTCACCCATACACTCACTAGATGGATGGTTCAAATGTGCCTTGGTGGAGAGAAGGTACCAACCCCGAGAGGATCTCCTCACCCAGGATCTCACTAGCTGGATGGGTCAAATATTCTTCGGTGGAGATAAGGTACCAACCCCGAGAGGATCTCCTTACCCAGGCTCTCACTAACTGGATGGGTCGAATGTGCCTTAGTGGAGAGAAGGTACCAACAAAGAGAGGATCTCCTCACCCAGGCTCTCACTAGCTGGATGGGTCGAATGTGCCTCGTTGGAGAGAAGGTTCCAACCCCGAGAGGATCTCCTCACCCGGGCTCTCACTAGTTGGATGGGTCGAATGTGCCTCGGTAGAGAAAAGGTTCCAATCCTGAGAGGATCTTCTCACTCAGGCTCTCACTAGCTGGATGGGTCGAATGTGCCTCGGTGGAGAGTAAGTTTCAACCCCGGAGGATCTCCTCACCCAGGCTCTCACTAGCTAGATGGGTCGAATGTGCCTCGGTGGAGAGAAGGTACCAACCCCGAGAGGATCTCCTCACTCATGCTCTCACTATCTCGATGGGTGGAATGTGCCTCAGTGGAGAGTAAGTTCCAACCTCGAGAGGATCTCCTCACACAGGCTCTCACTAGCTGGTTGGGTCGAATGTGCCTCAGTGGAGAGTAAGTTCCAACCCCGAGAGGATCTCCTCACCCAGTCTCTCACTAGTTGGATGAGTCGAATGTGCCTCGGTGGAGATAAGGTACCAATCCCGAGAGGATCTCCTCACCCAGGATATCACTAGCTGTATGGGTCGAATGTGCCTTGGTGGAGAGAATGTTCTAACCCTGAGAGGATCTCATCACCTAGGCTCTCACTAGATGGGTGGGTCGAATGTGCCTCAGTGGCAAGAAGGATCCAACCACCGGGAGGATATCCTTACCCAGGCTCCCACTAGCTAGATGTGTCGAATGTGTCTCGACGGAGATAAGGTTCCAACCTCGAGAGGTTCTCCTCACCCAGCTCTCACTAGCTGGATGGGTCGAATGTGCCTCGGTGGAGAGTAAGTTCCAAATCCGAGGGGATCTATCCATCCAGGCTCTCAGCTCTCATTAGCTAGTAGGACAGGTTGACCCCTCAGAGAGGTTAAGTGAATTCTACCCGGAGGGGATCTCGCCACCCATGCTCCCATTAGCTGGATGAGCAGGTTGACCCCTCAGAGAGGCCAAGTATTTTTGGTACCAAGAGTGTTATACTCAACAAATACGTTGGGTTGGATGTTTCTTTCCGATCGTGAAACTCGCTCGAAATGAGCGGAGATTGTGTATAATCCCGTATTCGCGGAGCGGGGTCCCCAGGAAGGCGCAAGACTTGCTACACATTTTTAAGCTTTTAGGGGGTTTTGCACTCTTGGAGTCAAATTGATGGTTGATCTGCATAATATACTAGTATGGGGAAGAAAATTTTGTCTAGCTTACTAGTGCTTGGTGTACTCTTCAGAGGGCGAGTACGACGGGAGACCGATACTCTCCCCAGACCCTACCCTAGGGGGCGGGTGCGGTGGGAGGGCGGCACTCGTCCCGACCCCATTTCAGGGGGCAGGTGCGGTGGGAGCCGGAACCCGCCCAGCTCGCCCGGCTGGAGTACTCGCCCGACTTGAGGGACTCACCCGGCTTGATGGTCTGCTATTTTGCCCCTGGTGGGCTGCGAATAGCTGTTCAGAACAGCGGAATGTGGCTGTTGGCAGTCCAGACCCGGTGTATTTCAGTAATTTTAGCGCAGCGGGATTGCGCTATTGGCAGGTCATCCCAAAAACCTATAAATAGACCCTTGGGGTGCCTTGGAGAGGGATCAGTTTTTCTTCAATCCTCATCTTCTTACTTCATCCTCCAAGGCACCTATCTCGACATTGGCTAGGGAGGGGGAGATATCAAAGGTCTTTCGGGTGTGAGGTGGGACCTCCGCGCTAGAGCAAAGGGTCATTTCCCAAATTCAGGTCTCTCACCAAGGGACGGCTTGGGAGAAGTTGGTGTGAGCTGCACCCTAGGTCCAAACTCTAGGTGGAACTTAATTTTGGTTCCAACAATGTTTATTTCGAAAATATCAATATGAAATCACTCAGGTAAAGCTATGCATACGAACTGAACAAGAAGGTTCTTTGCCAACCTCGCCACATGACGCCTTAACGTCACTCGAGCCAGCCTCCCTCATGGTCAACACAAACAAAAGCCGCAAACCCGTCTCGTGCAAACTCCTCCGTGAGCCAGTTTTGCGCCCGCCAAGCCGCGAGCCAGTCTAGTGCAAACACCGCCGCGAGCTAGTCTCGCGCGCGTCAAGCCGCGAGCCAGTATCGTGCAAACTCCGTCGTGAGCTAGTCTCGCGCGCGCCAAGCCGCGAGCCAGTCTCGTACAAACTCCACCGCGAGCCAGCCTCGCGCGCGCCAAGCCACGAGCTAGTCTCATGCAAACTCCGTCGTGAGCCAGTCTCGTGCGCGCCAATCCACGAGCTTGTCTCGTGTAAACTCCGCCGCGAGCCAGCCTCGTGTGCGCCAAGCCACGAGCCAGTCTTGTGCAAACTCTGCCGCAAGCCAGTCTCGTGCACGCCAAGCCGCGAGCCAGTCTCGTGCACGCCAAGCCGCGAGCCAGTCTTGTGCAAACTCTACCGCGAGCCAGCCTTGCATGCGCCAAGCCGCGAGACAGTCTCGTGCAAACTCCATCGCAAGCCAGTCGCCAAGCCGCGAGCCAGTCTCGTGCAAACTCCGCCGCGAGCCAATCTCGTGCGCGCCATGCCGAGAGCGATCCTCGTACAAACTAAGCCGCGTGCGATCCTCGTGCAAACTAAGCCGCGAGCAATCCTCGTGCAAAATCAGTAAGACTGCACATGCGGTTTGAATACAAAATCTATTCACCGAACGTCCCTTCTATGCCACGACATCGTCAAGGCATGCCCCCCTCACGACTAAGCCGCGAGAGATCCTCGTACAAACTAAGCCGCGAATGATCCTCGTGCAAACTAAGGTGCGAGCAAGCCTCATGCAAATTAAGCCGTGAGCGATCCTCCTGCAAAATAAGCCGCGAGCGATTCTCGTGCAAACTAAGCCGCGAGCAATCCTCGTGCAAACTAAGGCACAAGCCAGCCGTAGAGCAATGCCGCAAGTCAAACAACATTCGAGCAAAAAGAAGAATAAGAACATCATCATCACAACAACACACAAATACATGCATAAATGCGCTGATCAGAACTGCCAAACAATAAAGACAACATACAAGATATCAGACTAAGAAAAAAAGGAAAAATGCAAACACGCAAGTATAAAAATCATAATGCCGCTACACATCAGCCGCATCAACATCAGAACTCTCATTGCCTGAGATATCATCAAAACTAAAGCCAAATATGTGGCATCCCAAGCTCCTACCAACAAGACGAAAAGCCTAAGCGCCAATTCACGAACATCCTCCACCTTAGGCTCCACCTCCTTGGTCCAGTTCTCATCACGAACCTCCTCGCTAATCAAGCAATCATCCCGCATATAATCTAAAGACTCCAAGTACTCTGCAAGTCTGGCAGCCTTCAACTCTGACACACGGTTATCAGAGGATGACATCTCCACCTGGGCCTTTGTCATACGAATCTCTGTCTCTAAACAAGAAGTTTCCCCCTGAGCATGCTTCAACATCTGCATGGTTCTATCCACTAAAGATTTCTCCACCTCCAAGGACTCCCGAGTCTCCTCCAATTCTGCCTTCAGCTCCGACCCGATCAGGCAAAATCGAGAAATGTCTCGAACATGATCATCCCTCAAAGTAGCAAGCGAGCTCGCTACCGTCTAAAATTTCTCCTGAAGGGCCAAGTACTCATCCTTCAAGCTCACATAGTGGTCATTCTAAGTAACAATAATCTGGGCTTGAGCCTCAATCTGTACAAAAGAAAGGAAAAAGTTCAGCAAGATAAAAATAATAATGGAAAGAAAAAATTTCATAAAAGCAGGTGCGCTTACCACATCACTCATTACCTTCAAAGAAGAAGACATCCTTGGAGCAGCCACCTCCGCATGGGGAGCCCGGGGGGCACAACATCCGAGCACCTGTACCTCAAGAGTAGACCCGCCTTGACCATCAGAAGGAGCAATGTTACCCTGAGAAACTGGG
Source organism: Platanthera guangdongensis (assembly GCA_039583875.1). Lineage (NCBI taxonomy): Eukaryota > Viridiplantae > Streptophyta > Magnoliopsida > Asparagales > Orchidaceae > Platanthera > Platanthera guangdongensis. The sequence continues at coordinate 15,982,333 of CM077156.1, forward strand.
CAAGAAACCGTATCAACGTCACCACAAGGGGTTGTAGTGGCCTTCTTCTTCCCACCACAACCTGAAGATGCCTCGATAGTTCACCCTGGATCTGAAGAAATACCGCACCGCAACAAGCGTTTCTCTTCCCCAAACAGGAAATGCTGAATAGGCGGTTTGCCAACTCGTGGGGCTCTGAAAATCCCAGCACTGGGGAAACCTCCCGCACCTTCCCCTTTTGGCGGCGACAATGATCATGCAGTGCATTCCACAGTTCCGGCAAACCCAAAAGTTCTTAACATAGCCAAATAAGGTGTTTCCATGACAGCGGTCTGTCCGAGTCTCGAAATCAAGCCAGCACTTGTTGCTATGAATCTCAACATGATCACCACCATCAGATCAGATGTCACACCAATCCCAGAAACAGTCCAAAGAGAGTTTCCCGTCATTTTCACGAAAAATGACGACCAATCATATGAGACATCCACTCCCACTAGAATAAATTGAGAAATCAGTACACCCCAAAACTTCAAAATATCGATCACTTACTCGCATGGTGGGAATCAGAAACCCGATCTCAAAGAAGTCTCGCAGATCGTAAAGTAACCACGAGGAGGATTTTGAACCCTCTCCTCGGCATGTGGTATTTTCACTTCACGGTCGGCAGGTAATTCGAACCTCTTCCTCCAAATTATAATTTGATCATCGGTAAGCGAGGAGCGCAGACGCATCAGTCTTGCAGTACGTTTCAAATCCTGATATAAAAATCAAGATTGGACTTAGATAAAACAATCTGCAAGTCAAAAAAAATTTCCACCGTCATCGTGCGTATGGAGGCACGTCGCGCACAACGAAGCCAAGGTCATACGCGCTCTAGTAAGATGCGCATGAGTACACGTGCACGTGCAGTCCTGTACGCATATATAACCACATGCGCAATCAGGGGAGCACGTGCCAGCGCACGGCCGCACACGCAACCTGGGGAGCGCGTTCCTGCACGCGATCCGGCGCGCGCGCATCCGCGTGCGACCCGGCGTGCGCGCATCCGCGCGTGACCCGGCACCCGCGTGACCCTACATGCGCGCGACCTATTGCGCGTGCACTAGCGCGCGACTAGGTGCGCGCGCGCCCGCGCACATAACAGCGCGCGACTAGGTGTGTGAGGCCCGATGTGCGAGTGCACGCGTGCATGGCCTGGCACGCGTACGCCGGTATGGGCCAGGCGCGGGCGCCTGCATGCATCCAGACGCATGCGGGCCACGCGCTCGCGTCCAGACTCGTGCGGGCCGCCGCGCCCGCGCTCGCACACCCCCGCTAGGGACCTGGCGCGCGCGCGCCTGCGAACGCGACCAGGCGCGCCCGCCCGTGCTCGCGACCTGGCGCGTGCACGCCGACTACCTCCCTTGAGCGCATTCATCAACATAACCGCTCTCGTCCGTGACCGCACGAAGATAAAGTGACATTAGTACTCTTGAGAGCGCCCTGTCACCTCTCATTCTCTTCCTCGGCATATTCTACCATTTTACATGAGTTTGCAGAGTGCCGCCAGTTGCCATCTCCGCCTTTTTTCCCTTTGCCATTGTCGCAAGAATTATCAGGAATGAGCGGGGGAAGATCCTTGATTTTTCCGCCCGAATCGGTCTCTTGCAACATGGATCTGGGGGGCAATTGATAGGGATGAGATCCTCATTTAAAAGCATGGGTGTGCACGTAGCCTCACCCCTCATGATCTCCACCAAAATTAGTGGGATCATAGGTTTGAGCGCACGCGCGATTGCCGCGCCGATCCCCCCGCACGCCGATCCCATCACGCATGACATCAGAACTGCCGTAGACATCGCCTCGCCGACGTCAAGCGGCCGACATCATCCCCAGACGTCGGCCGCTCCCCCTCTCGCCGTCGCTGGCCTCCTCCTTCCGGCAGCTCGTGCGCGTCGAAGGTGGTGTCCAAGCCGATCGCAGGCCCGAGGATAGCGGCCGGGCCGGCCTCCCTTCTTCGATCGCGAGTGCGCGGCCGAAGAGGCGGCCAGTCCGGTCACCTTTTCGTGGCTGCCGGCGTGCGACCAAGAAGGCCGCCAAACCAGTCACCGTTCCTCGGCCGCCGGCGTGTGACCGAAGGGGCGGCCAGGCCGACCGCACTTCCTCGGGCGCCGATGCGTGGCTGAAAGGGCGGACAAGCCGACCGCCCCTCCTCGGCCGCCAGCGCGTGGTCGAGGAAGAGGCCGGGCCATCCGCCCTTCCCCGACTGGTCCAGCCGCCCTTCCCCAACCACCGGCGCGCGGTCGAAGAAGCGATCCAACGTACCCTCTCCGCCGCCAGCTTGGTCCCCTCACGCTCAACCGCCCGGCGGACAGCCACTCTCCTCGTCAGTGGGTTCGCTGACAAGTTTGTCGGCTGCCCGTGGGAACTCATCCCCAACGTCCGATCTTTTCGGGTCATTCACCGTCGTCCGATTCACGTGTAACCACCAACTACCACCAGGTTAGTAGGGGAATTTTACTATTAAAATAATTGTATGGGTAGCAAAAGTAAATGCCAAATATATGCCCTTAAACTATGTAAAAATATGTATGAGGGTGGCTATGGTGTGCTGATAACTGCAGTATTGTATAACCCCGTAT